>JAZKJV010006561.1:0-600000 GCA_037367405.1 Ottelia alismoides | reverse complement strand
CAGCGGGCCGACGGTTGTGCTAGGGCTACACCACACAAACGAACAATTAGGGAAAGGGGAGGGATCGTGGTGTGTTGAGTTTGCATGAGGGAATGAGAAGGGTTTTAGTTCGGACAGAGTAAGTAGGGCAGGACGCGGGCTTGTCTCGGTCTAACTCTTGGGCCTTGTTTCGAGTCGGGCTTTCGGGCCAGACCTTGGGCCTATATTCGGGTCGGGCCTGTGGGCCGGGTCGGGCTGGGCCGAGGAAAGCCCAGGCCTGGTCCAAAAATAAATTGGGCCTGCATCTTCAGCCCAAGCCCGGCCCATTGTTCATTTAGGCTTGGGCCGGGCCGGGTTTTCTGGGCCGGGCTTCGGGCTGGGCCGGGCTGGCCCAGCCCAGTGCCCATGCCTACACCCAAGTAAGTTTATTATCATATCAAATTCTTTTTTTTTCTATCCTTATATTCTGTTGTTATGTTCAAAGTTGATACGTAGAATTTGAACATCATTACATTATGAATAAGTTATATAACCAAGGTTTTAAAGACCAAACCGAACGGGCCAGTTCAACCGGTTAAACCAAGAACCGGAAGAAAAACGGTCCAACCACTCGGTTTTTATTCAGAAAATAAAAACCGGTCAAAATCCGGTTGGACCGCTTAAACTCAGTTGAACCAATTGAACCAAACCACCGATTTAACCACCCATCTTTTACAAAAAAAAATATTTTTTAATAATTTAATAAAATGTAAACTTCTAAAAACTATTCATAATCTACTCTCATTTACCCCATAATATAGTACCCCTTAATCTCTTCACCTTCCACGTGTGTCAATGACCCATTATCACTTCTCTTGTCCTGTCATACAAGCGTTGCCTCTCTTCTCACATATTACATGTGTTTGTCTACTTCCAACAACAACAAAGGAAGAATACATTGTCATAGTTATACTATTAGAAGTAATAAATTTAAAACACTTGTTATTAATCTTTTTAGGCCCAAAAGAGGGGGAGACACTCAGCGGTGTTCGCCCCAATTTATTAACAAAACAAGGTAAACATGTATTTTACAAAAGTATCGAAAGAAATGATAAAAAAGAGTCTACAACAAAACCCAATCATTGACTAAACGCGCACAGCGCACAGCGATTTTTTCCTTGTAAAAATGTTGTCCCGAGAAAAGAGCTGCATTTTTGCTCAGCCAAATCGCCCACAAGCTTGCCACGGGCCACAGGAGCGCCCTCCGCTCCATATCTTTGTTGGCCACCAACGAGCCACAGAAGGACGCCAAATCCGAAAAGCAAACCCAGTCTACAACCGCTTCCTCCCATACCCCAGTGACCTTAGGGCATTGATGAATCCACATTTCATCATCTTTATTCTATCATTTTGGCCTCAAAACCCCTAGCAAATGCCTGTAAATAGCATTAATTAGAGCATATTAGCATTCATGCATGTACATGTAAATAGTGTATAAAATACTGTAATTAAAGCCAAAATTATAGAATAAATAAAAGAAAAAGAAAAAGAATAAAATATTGTAAATATTTTATGACCCAAAATCATGAGACCTAGGCATCTTGATGAATAGGTCGACAAGGAATAAAGTAGGAAGAGATAAGGGTTAAATACCTGTTCATTTCATTCATTCTTTATTCATTTTGGGACCTATTTGTGGTTCCACTTTTTATACATCAAATAAAAAAACTTTGTACATGAAAGTTGTAGATAATTAAATAAAGAAAAATACAAAATTGATTTCACTGAAAAATAATGTACAGACAAAAAGTTATGGTCTGAATAAAATTCCAGAATCCCAACTTCCCAGACCCGTATCTCACAAATGACAACTCCAAATGCATCAAACTCATCTTTAATTATAGGGTAAATTACAATTTGGGTCCTCATCTATGGGTCCGATCCCAGAATGGGTCCCAAACTTTAAATTGTAATAATTCAGGTCCTAGAATCATTTAGGAAATGGAAATTTTGAGGTTGATGACAAATATGCCCTTGTTGGGAAGGGAATGGGAGTTAGGTTCCAACTTTTAAACAAGGGCATACTCGTCATTAGCCTCCAAAAGTTCCTCACATTAATGGCCATGGGACCCGAATCATCACAATTTAAAGATCAGGACCCATTATGAGATCGGATCCATAGATGGGGACTCAAATTGTAATTTACCCTTAATTATATATAGAATAAAATAAGCTATTTAATGGCGGTGGTTTCGCATTTGGCGGAGTTACGGTTTGAAAGTTGAGTTTTGGACCCTCATTGTATACTTGTACAGCTTAAAATATTCAATCTATTATTTATTCATTACTTTTATATTTTTACATTTTTATAATTATGTAAATATTATTTATAATAATTATGTACATTAAAATCAGAAGAAAAACCCAAAAGAAACACAAAATAAAAATACCTATATAAAATACATAGGTATTATACCTATAAATACACCTATATGATATATACTTATATTTTATTAAATACACAAAATACATCAATAAAATAAAATAAAAATATATTTGTGTATATAAAAGTATTCTATAATTTTATAAAATAGTAAATAAAAATAATAAAATAAAATATACAAAATAAAAATAAAGTAATAAAATACATAGGTATATGTACCTATATAGGGCTAAAAAGACAACTTGTAAAAATATATTCCATAAAAATAATTGAAAATTAGAATAAAATACTACATAAAATAATAAATATTTTTAATTTTATAACCAAAATTTAATTCGTTCTTTTTCTATTTTTAAATTAATTTCTAAATCTTTTTCGCAGGGTTTTTCCTGGTTGGTCCACGTGGACCAACCAGGAGGCAGTCAGCGTTGACCTCGGGTCAACTGCTTGCCTTCCCCGCCTGCCCTTCTGTCAGACCTGGGTTTTCACCCAGTTTTGTCGATTTTCTTAGGTCACACCTTGCATTTTTTCGTGACAAAACCTTCACGACTTTTCTTCCTCGTTATATGGTGATTCACGTCCAAGTGAAACCTTGGACTTTGGATCACTGAGTCGAGCAGGGCGCCTTGGTCTTTGGGGCGTCAGAACCATATTGTCAAACCACATAAAACGCCTCCTTGACTTCGATTTGAAAATTGAACCCATCAATCCATCGGATAGATCCCAATCTTGTGTCCTGAAGCTCGAGGAAGGTGACAGCTTGCTCTGGAGCTCTTCAGATTGGACGAGCGACGCCTGAGGCGACTCCAGCACCTCCCCCTTCGCCGGCGGTCGAGGTACTCCTTCCCTCCGGTCTACACTGTCGAGGCAGCCAATTCACCCCTTCATTTTTAGTGCATTTCATTAGTCTTAGGTGTAGGAACAAAAGCCCTATAGAAATTTTGCAATCCATCGCGTGAATCGCCCGATTGATCATCCTCGCTGAAGTGCACCTCCGGCCTACTTCCCCCACGTCGATTCTCGCTACGCTTCCGCCCTCTCGAGGTCCAGGGAGTTTGCCCTGTACCTTCTAACCATTTTTGCTGGTCAAAGTGCTTTGACTAGAGCCTGGAGGCGATTTTGGAGCCTCGCCGGAGCTCACGGGGCTCTATAGCTCCGCCACCCTCTCGCGAGCAGCTCGGCCACCGCCCAGCTCTTTTGAAGCCCCCAAGAGGAAGAAGAGACCTCAGGGAACCTCCAGCCTCATTTTGAAGCCAAGAACGTCACCGGAGGAGGAGCAGCACCTCGGAGAACCTCGGCTCGCCGGAGTTCTTCCGCGGTTCTTGCTCCAGCCTCCACTGCCGTCGGATCGAGGTGGAGCTCCAGAAGCTACAACCGTCGTTGGATCGAGCCCGATCTCCATCGTCGGATCTTCTTGCAAGGATCTAATCCTAGCCATCCAGCCGAAGCGTCATCGTGCAAGGAGGTCACGCCGCGTGTCCAAGTGAAGACTATCAGCTGTTCGATCTCCTTTGCGAGGGACTTTTGCAAGTATACCCCCACACCTTTTGTAATTTTATTTTAATCCTGAAACTTTCCTTGGCAGTTTAAAATTTTTGTAAAATTTGCAAGTAGGCCCTCGAACTTGTTATATTTGCACATAGGTCCTCTGCCACGTCACCTCATGTGACCTGTTCACGTGAGGTGTGGGCATTTTGCAGGGAGGCCCTTGGCCTTTTATGGATTTCATTTCAATACTTTAAGTTTTGTATTAAGCGTTAAACTTTTGGGAAAATTGCAAGTGAGCCCCCGGAGGTTTTTGATATTACGAATAGGTCCCTGCCAGGCGCGTGCAAGTCACGTGCTTTGGTGGGTATTTTACATCGATACCCCTGCGGGTTTGAGGATTTGTAATTGATCCTTAAAGTTGAATATTCAGTGTTAAGTTTTGTGGAAAATTGCATGTATGCCCCTGGATGATTATTTATTTGCACGTATACCCCTGACAGGTTGAATTATTTTTGCTTACTTGATCTATTTAATTAAGGAATCATTTTAATTCGAAAAATCCTCAACAATTCAAGTTAAGCTCCTGTTCACTTGCACTTTCATGCTATATTTTTAGTTTTTGATTTTATTGCATTTTTATATGTATTAAAAATAAAAAACTCCCCATTTCTGTACTGTCTAGCTTAGAAAATACAAAAAAATGTTAAAATACCTCGAAAAATTTCAAAAAACATACCTAGTGTCTATTTTAACTTATTTTAGTCTCAGTCCAAAAATCACTAAAAATTTCAAAAGAAAAACCTTAAAAATTAGAAAATACTTAAAAACTTCAAAAAAATTCTAGAAAATCATAGAAAACTCCAAAAAATACAAACTTAGTTCCTGTTTCTTCCTTATTTTATTCTCTTTGTTTTAAATCTAATTTAGGAAAATTTTGAAATCATCTGATATTTTTCCTTCCCATTTTAGTCTCGGTCAGATTGTTAATTCATTGTTTTCTCTATTTCTGTTTTTAAAAAATACCAAAAACATTTTTAAAAATACCCAAAAATCACAAAAACAGTAAAAAATCATAAAAATGTCAAATAGATTTTATTTCTGAATTTTTGAGTATTTTTTCATGTTTTTATAAATATTATATCACCTCTTTTATTGCCTTGTTTATATATTCCAATATTAAAAATATAAAAAAATATAAAATATAAAAAGAAAAATAAAAAAATCAGAAAATTAAAAATCAAAATACAAAATTAAAAATTAAAAAAAAGAAATAAAAATTAAAAACCCACAAAAGCATTTGCATGTGCATAGTGTAGACAACACTTCACATTCACTCACGCACACATTTGTTTGATCTACCATGTTTGCTCCCTGTATTCGAACTCTCTACATACTTGCCTATATGCACCATTTATGTAGAGTTAAAAATAAATTTTAACTTCACATTTCTTTCTTATTGCTTGAGCTATAGTGTGGGTTAATTGTTGATTAAATACGAGGTTCATTTTGTAGTGGTCAACACACCGACTGTTGACTCGCCTTGTGAGTCAATACGACCACTCATGAATTTCGTGTTTATCAAATGGCAACGTTGTCAGGGAGCAACAACGAGTAGATCATTATTTTGTTTGATTGTGTTGTTTGTCTACCATTGCTTCATTTTATCTCTCTTGCATTTTTGATAGATATTGTCGAGCTTTTCTGACCATCTCGTTTTGTCTTCTTGCGAGGGACCGCAGAGCGAGGCGGATCGCCTAGGGGATCCGAAGCATCCTTGGGAAGCGGAGCCGGCTGTTCTTAAGCCAATCCGGCAGGAGAGAGCAGGAGGAGTGGGAGAGTATTTAGATTAGTTTGCATTTTTATTTTGTGAGAGAGATATTTATTAATTTGTAATAATACAGGAACTTGGACACTCAGACTTCCGGGCCTAATTTTCGGGTGTTTGTTCACCCGGGGGCTCATCACGGTTTTCATCGCGTTTTCCGACTGTCATTTTCCGGTTTTGTTTTCATTTTTCATTTCTTTTGTGGATTGAGCCCTTAGATTTTAGGCCTTTGCTTGATCGATTAGATTAGGTCCAAACACACTAATAACCTTTGCATGCTCCTATAGATCGTATTTGGACTTAGCCTAATTAAACAATTAGTCATTAGCCTTCGATCCGCGCGCCGCGAGCTCATCCCGCCAAGCGCTTCTCCTTAACTCGATGTGTCGAGAGAAGGAGAGGTGAGCCTAGACCAGACATTAGGATTGGAGGTTGGTGGTTGACTTGTGGTTCTTCACGTAGCAATTGCCTATCTTAGGATGATTTCCGCATTGCATATAGGCATGTAGTCTAGGTTTATAAATTTCTGCTTTGCATCCCGCATGGAGAGAGCTGAGATTCGCTGTAAGTCTTCTCACTTTGCATCCATCATTTAGGCACAAAGGTGAGATTTCCACCTTGGTGTCGACTTGCATTGGCTTTCCCGACTCTATTCTCCCTCTGTTTTTGGACAAAGTAGAATCAAAGAAAATACCAAAATCGTTAGGCGCTTGTTTGAATTTACTCAAAAGAAGGGATAACATCAAAAAATTAAAAAAGGGACTGCTAAGAAAACCTTGACCAAAAATAAAATCGGTAATTGGATTCATTGATTGGGGAGAGCAACACCCTCACTTGTATTCAGGTTGCATGGGAAGGTCTCCTTCCAAGTGAGTTGAGTGCTTCGTAATGATTAGAGCCAAAATCTCAGCTTGTGGCTGCCTTGTGTATCGCCTGGATTTCCGAAGTATTGGCGCTACTATCGTACGTAGGCGAGTAGGGCTTGGTCACCATTGGTGACTCACTATTGTGTGAGCATCGACCCTGTTCGAAGTACCGAGCATAGGCCATGCCTTTACGGGTGTGTTTTTCTCACCGTCTGCGTCCGAGTAGGATCTTGCACGCTCACGGGTGATTCCGTTGCGAGCGAGGTCCGAAGTATCGGTTTCGCCTATCGGCTTCCTCCCTCTTATTCTTTGGCTGAGTAGGGATCCAGGAAGGGTTACAAGGACCTTAAAAAGAGCAAGCTACATGTTACACAGGAGGAGGACAAGTACGGGAACACTTTTCCGGCAGTACTTTCTCTCCTTTAGGCGTAGCGCTCTAAGGACTCGTGATAAGATTAATTCCTGAATTCAAGCTAAAACTGACAAGATAAAAGCCGAACCTTCACGGCTTCATGTGTTGAGTTGGTGAACTCACCCCTGTTTTGTGTTTGATTGCTAGTTCTATTTAGGTCAAGATCAAAAACACATCACAATTGTGCGCAATTTTGCTTCTCATTTATTTCCTCTTCTTCTGCATTCACCTTGCTCTTCCCAATAATCAAGATGACGGGACAGAGGTCTCTTAGACCGACTTTGTCGGCACCTCTATCCAACACTCCTCCTCATTCATCTAGGAAGACCTCGGAGAGTCCGCTCTTCGAGCCTGAGTTCACTTCCACCCTGTTCCCCCTCGGCCACCCTTCTCATTCTCCTTCTATCAGTCCAATAGTTTCAGAATTCAGTGCATCACAGAGCTCAAATCATTTTATGGCACCTAAGATGGGTTCTTTTGCCTTTTCAGAGAACCCAGACATGGCTGACAGAGGAGAGCATCTTGATGATCATGAGCACCTGCCATTCTTCATTGATCAAGCCGCTATCAACAATTCACTGCTAGCATCCTTGGAGACCATGCAGAGACAAATTCATGACTAGGGAACCTTCATGGGTGATCTCATGAGAGAGATAGCTCAGATGCGAGAAAACTGACCTGGGGGCAGTGGCGGTGGAGGTGGGCGAGACATTCCAGTTGTAGAGAATCAGGGAGGAGATCCCAACGCTGAGAGGCCGCCGCAGACCATCATGCGAGAATTGCACAATCCAATAGCTTCCATCACACATCGGTGGATCCGACTCCCTCCTATCCATGGAGATTTCGAGCTTCGGCCCCATACCATTCAGCTTCTGCCCAAATTCCATGGGTTGCCGACCGAAGAGCCACACCTCCACCTCCAAGAGTTCGAAATGATCTGTAGTACCATACATGACAGGCTGATGACCGAGGACACCATCAAGATGACCGCCTTCCCGTTCTCCTTGGTTGATAGAGCCACGTACTGGCTCAAACACCTGGGGCGATTCATCGACACATGGGCAGATCTCCAGACCGCATACTTGAAGAAGTATTACCCTCTCGGCCGGACTAATGCGGCTAGAGCCATGATAAGCAACTTCGTCATGATCCCAAATGAACAATTCCATGAAGCTTGGGATCGGTTTCAAGAGCTCATCGACCGGTGTCCACATCACGATATCTCCAAGCCCAATCTAGTTCAGAGCTTCTTTTGTGGGCTGACACTGGAGCTGCAAGGGCTTGTTAACGCCTCTTGCGGTGGATCTTACTTTTCCAAGGGTGAAGACGATGTTTGGGCCATATATGAAGGCATGGCAGAGAATTCAACCGTCATGGCCCAAGCTCACGTCTACACACAACAAAAGCCCCTGCAAGAGCGAGATCATTCCAGAGGATCGCCCGCATCGATGCCGGTCCTAACACTTCGTCAGCAGCCGCAGCCTAAGCTGAATCAGCCGCAACCGACATGGGCATAATCAGTGAGAGACTGGACCGTCTCGAGATCCTCGAGAAGAAACAGATGCAAGGCATAGCCCAGATGGACCAGATTGCCAAAACCATGAGTGACCTGAAGACGCAGATCCTTTGCATCCAGGAGGCACAGACATCTTCCCAGCAACCTCCCAGGTCACGTGCTGATCCGAGCAGTAGCAACTCATCACAACCCTCTGCCTCGTACCGCCAGGTCAACCATATCCAGGCAGAGCCGGTCCCGCTGCTACAATACTACCCAGCATAGATGCCATCTCAGGATACTCAGATGGTGGTCTATCAGCCGGAGTAGCCACTGGCAGTTCTTCCTCCACCCTCCTTCGAGCAGGAACCATTGATGGAAGTCAATGGGATTTGGTACGACCGGTACCCTCAGCCAAGGATTCGTCGTGATAATCCTGGGTTTCGTTGGGGCAACGGTGGCTCCTCATCTCAGCCGCAGAATCCAGCTCAAGGACAACAGAGCAGCCAGCAGCCACAACAGCAGCAACAGCCCCAGTATACCCACCAGCCGCAATACCAGAGTGGTCCTCGTCCCGCCTATCAGGGACAACAGTGGAGGCAACGACAGCAGCCTCATCAGTCTTATCCCCATCCTCCCCAGTACCAGCAACAGCAGCCTCACTTCCTGCAAGGGAACCCATCCGGTTCTCAGGGCCCCGCTTTTGAGAACCCAACATTAGACGATCTTGCCCGCTTCCTTTCCGAACAGCGAGCATCCTTCAGGCAAGAAATGGACGAATTCCGGTAGGAGATGAGGGAAATCATCAAAGGCAAGGCCGCCATACCCGCTCAGATTGAACCTAACCCGAACAATCTGAAAAGGAAGTCTGAGAAAGTAGAGTTTACAGAGGATACCTCTCCTAGTAACTATTTGAGTGACATATCTCTTTCTTTGTATGATGCTGATTTTGTGACTACTAGGAGCGGTAGGATGCCAGTCGGCGGCGCCTCTTCTGAGCGACAACCACATGCAGGATCAGGAGCGCCAGAGGAGCAGAGTAGCGGTGCTGATGCCGCTAATGATGATGTTGAAGACGGTGGTGCTGAGGCCACAAATGATGGAGATCCAGACGACGGTACTGAGGCCGTCGTGATACCAGATGCATACGGTGGTGCTGAGGCCACCATTTTGGATGCAAAGCCAGAGCGCGGTGCTGATGCCGCGAAGACAGGTGCAGGTGGTGGTACTGAGGCCACCACATCTACTTTTGTTGAGCTTCCCTCTGTGATGTCACCACCTTTTGTAATATGGACTATGGTAACAAAAAGAAAAACAAAAATATGAATAAAGAAAAGGTTTCTGTTCACATTGCGGATCCATATGTGTTGAATGATGATGATTGTATGCATTCTCCTCCTTCACAGGAACAGGGACCTATTCCTAGACCTCCATCTGAGGAGGCCCCTACCACCCCCTTCCCTGAGGCACTCCGTCGGGCAAAGGGGAATAAAAGAGAAAATCCAAAAAAAGATCAACATGTAGAGTTCAGCAATCAGATGATTGACAGGTTCCACATTCAGCTGACTCTGCAGGAAGCACTTGAGCATATCCCCCTGAAAAGCGAGATTGCGAGAGCCGCTAAATAATGGTCTGACAAGTCAGACTCACCATCGCTGATGCGAGTGCTCAAACCACCTCGGTCTTCAACAATTAACCCACACAATCAATAAAGCAATCAAGAGCAAGGATTAACATTTATTATACCCTACTAACAATGTATAATGGCAAGCAAGTAGGGGTCAAACACAGGAAACAACGGTGCAGAGCGTAGATGAAGATCCAAACCCTAGGTCTAATGAATCACTTAGCCAATTTCTTTTTGTGGGTTTTTAATTTTTAATATTTTTTTATTTAATTTTTAATTTTTAATTTTGTATTTTGATTTTTAATTTTCTGATTTTTATAATTTTATATTTTATATTTTTTTATTTCTTTTTTCAATATTGGAAAATAAAAACAAAGGAATAAAAAGACAAGGTCAACTATTCGTAAAAATGCACAAAAATAACCAAAAATTCAGAAATTAAATGTTTTTAATATTTTTAGGATTTTTTACTGTTTTTATGATTTTTGGGGATTTTTCTAGGTGTTTTTGGTATTTTTAAATACTGAAATAATAGAAAACAGTGGAAAATGGGCTGGCTGTAAACAAAATGAAGTTTAAAAATAGCAAACAACAATCAAAATTTTTCACACTATTTTTCAAATAAAGAGAGCAAAATAAAGGGCTAACAGGAACTGAGTTGGTATTTTTTAGAGTTTTCTTTGATTTTATATATCTTTTTTGAAGTTTTAGAGTCTTTTTAAATTTTTAAGGTTTTTCTTTTGAGATTTTTAGTGAATTTTGGTTTGAAACTAAAATACAGTAAAATAGATACTATGGATTTTTTTTGGAATTTTTCGAGACTTTTTAATATTTTTTTGGCATTTTCTAAGCTAGACAGTAGAGAAAAAACATGTTTTTGATTTTTAATAAATATGAAAATAAAATTAAATTAAAAACTAAAATTATAGCGTGAAAATAGAAGCACACAGAAGCTTAAGTCTATTTTTTGAGAATTTTTCGCAATTAAAAGAGGTGTGAAATAAATAAGTTAAGCACACAAAATTCCTAAGCCTGGCAGGGATATAAATGTAATTATAAAAACATCCAAAGGCTCAGCTGCAAATTTCACCAAAAAGCCACGCACAGGTCACGTGAAACAACATTCACAGGGGCATAAATGCAATTAATGAAAAACGGCTAGGCATACATGCAATATTTCCAGAAACATATTATATTTCCTACGCACAGGGACGAAACTGCAAATAACCAAAAGTTCTGGGCCTAACATGCAAAATACCCAAAGGTCACACGCCCTAGTCACGTGAGGTGACGTGGCGCGGACTAAAGTGTAAATAGTGAAACTGTGAGGGTCTACGTGCAATTATTACAAAACTTTTTAAACTACAAATGAAAATTACTGGACTAAAAGTTAAAAACAAAAAGTCGTGGGTTAAGAATGAAAAATACCCACGAGGCTCGATCCTGCGGCCGGTGGTATCCCACTTGGACACGTGGCGAGCATCCGACGACGGATACCCCTTCGTCGCGGACGGTTGAGATTAGACCTTTGAGGCTCTATCCAACGGCAGAGAGGCAAGGACGATCAGACGGCTGGCGTCGCGTCTGGAGCAGGCGGTCGATCCAACGGCAGGGAGGGGTTCACGAAGAACGCCTCCCCGGCGAACTTCGGGCGGCGATTGTGGCCGACACACGACCGCTCCGGCCCTAGGATCAGAGGCAAAATGATCCTGGGGCCCTCCCGCGTCAGCTGGTGGCCTCCGGCAAGGCAGAGGCGGTCGGAGGTGCTCAGACGAGGAAGGTCGCCTGGAGATGCTTCCCTGAAATTTCGAGGCTCGGTTGAGCCTCCTTTTGACGTCTTTCCTGCAGGGTAGAAGCACGACAAAAAAAAAGGGGGTGCTCGGAGGGCTCTCCGATGGTCTGATGGATGCCAGAAGTGCCTGGGATGAAGAGCTCCGGCGAACGACGGAGAGGGGAGCTCGATAACTCGATCTGGGCGAGATCGAGGTAGTTGGAAGGGTGGAGCGGAGTGACGGAGTGACAGGGAAGGAGATGGAGGTGATTTTGGCGGCGGTCGATAACGGGAGTGACCGGAAAATGGAGGCGGAGCTCAGCTCCGCCGTGGGCTTCGATCGGGGATTCACGGCGGTTAACCCAATCAAACGCAAAACTGTTATAGATCTAACCTATCCTAAGCTAGAGCTACAAGAAAATGGAAGTAGAAGGGGAAGGGACTCACCAGAGACGACGGGCGAGGAAGCACGGCGGAGCTCCGGCGAGGGTCGAATCACTTCGATTCTACACCAAATGCCTCGAACCCCGGGTCGATTCGACTCCCCCTGTCACGAGGAGCACGAAGAAGTAGGGGTTTGCGGTTGAAAGTGGCGGAAGAAGGATTCCTTTCAAATTGAAGTCGGGGGGTCCTTTATGTATGGTTGACGATGGGCGTAGAAGACGAGGGCGAGAACGCCTCGATTAGTGGTCCTCAACCCAAGAAATCACTTGGGCGTGATTCACCACTAATCGAGGAGCAAAAAGTCTGAAGGAGTCGACATGATTTGGTGCAAGAGCGAGCCTAGAAAATGGCGAGAAGATGGGTCAAACGTGCATCTGGCAAGCCTGGAAGAGTAGGTCAGACAGTTGACCGAGGTCAACTGTCAGACCAACCTGATTGGTCCACGTGGACCAACCAGGAAAAAACATTTTCAAAAATCGAAATAAAATAATAAATGGATGAATTTCAATTTGGTTAAAAAATAAAAAATGTTTATTAATTTATGAAGTATTTTATTATGAATTTTATTTATTTTTATGAGGCTTATTTTTACAAGTTCACTTTTTACCCCTTTATAGGTATAATACCTATATACTTTATTACTTTATTTTTCTTTTGTGTATTTTAATTCTATTATTTTTATTTATTATTTTCTAAAATTACAACATACTCTTATATACACAAATATATTTTTATTTTATTTTTCTGATATGTTTTGTGTATTTAATAAAATAGAAGTATATTTGATATAGGTATAAGTACAGGTGTAATACCTATGTATCAAATATGTATATATTTTATTTTAAGTTTTATTTATATTTTTCTTCTGATTTTAATATTCACAATTATTATAAGTAATATTTACAAAAATATAAAAATAAAAATGAACAAATAATGAATAAAGAATAAATTGAATATTTTATTCAGTACAGGTGTACAGTAGGGCCCAAAACTCAACTTTCAAACCGTAGCTCCGCCAAATGCGAAACCACCACCATTAATTAGATTATTTTATTCTATATACAATTAAAGGTGAGTATGCGGCATTTGGAGTTGTCGTTTGTGAGATACGGGTCTGGGAAGTTGGGATTTTGGAATCTTGTTCAGACCATAACTTTTTGTCTGTACATTATTTTTCTGTGAAATCAATTTTGTATTTTTCTTTATTAAATTATCTACAACTTTCATGTACAAAATTTCTTTATTTGGTGTATAAAAAGTGGAACCAAAAATAGGTCCCAAAATGAATAAAGAATGAATAGAAAGTATATGTATTTTATCTGTATTTCTGACCTTATCTCCCCCTACTTTATTCCTTGTCGACCTATTCATCAAGATGCCTAGGTCTCAGGGTTTCGGGTCATAAAATATTTACAATATTTTATTCTTTTTATTTTCTTTATTTATTCTATAATTTTGGCTTTTAAAAACCACATTTTGTACATATTTACACCTATGTGCATGAATGCTAAAATGCAAGAATTAAGGTTATTTATGGGCATTTGCCAGGGTTTTTGGTGCCAAAATGATAGAATAAAGATGATGAAATGTGGATTCATCATCCCCCTATACTTTACCTTTGCTAGTCCCTAGCAAACACTTATGCAATAAGTGCAGAAAAAGAAAAATAAAGAAAAGAAGAAAGATGGACTAAATTTAATTGTCAAACTTGTCTTCACAAAATCAAAGTTTGGAGCTTAAGTCGGACCTTTGGAATTTTAGTGTGGGCGGAACCTTATTGAGAACCGTGTTCGAAATTCAACAGTCCTTGAGAATCCCAAAACTCTGCTCAAGTCTCCTCAATAGCCAGGTCAGAAATATATCAATTCATACGCAAACTCTTACGACTATGAATCTGACTCGTACAGTGTAAGTGATGGTGGCTCTCCCCAACTAGAATGGCAAAGAAACTGACTTCTCCAGTACAACAACCCAATGATTCCCCAATCCAATGACTCCATCCTCGAGGAGCGGGGTATTTCCTTCTAAGTTCAAGTGGCAACCGGCTCAAGAGGAGGGGGTGAAGAGAAGAATGGACGGTAGCCAGTGTAGCTGCCTATCCAAGGATGCAAGACCAGTGTAGTCAAGTCATCCAGCTGCAGGCTCACATGATATGACTTTGGAACTCAAGCTTGCTTATTGACTTTACAACATATGTACATACTTTGCAGGCTTTTTATTTTTGTACATGCCTGAACTTTTTTTTGAATACTATATATAGCAGCATTTACATAAGGAGTTTTTCCTCTTGAGCCCGTAGACTATCCCTCTTTTGAAGCTTTATCGCAACCCACAGCCTCCTGTCTTTAGACTTCCTAATCACTGGACGGGTTGGGGTGCACTTCCCTCCCTAGAGGAGGACAAGTGTTTCCACTTGTATGCATCTCATACCGGCAAATCCAATCCCCTCACCACTCCAACTGAGTTGAGCCATGTGAAAGGTGCAGGTGTCCAAGTTAGGTCATTATCAATAAGAATCGTGTGTGTGCTCCGAAATACTCTACTTAGGCAGTCAAGAATCCATTGAACCAAGTCTCGTGATCCTCAAAGAATTAAGTCAACTAGACCTGAAGTACCTCAAACCCAGTTCCTATAAGGTTCCTGTTATTAGGTAGATTTTAAGGTCCAATCAAGCTCCAATCTCCAGATTTTACTTAGACTTGTTCAACTATCAAACTCAATCCGGAAAAATGCGAATGCCATGCAGAAAATATTTCTGTGATGCAATTTTCAAAGATTTTAAACTTTTTATGGATTTTGAAAAGATGATGAAGATGCATATGCATTTTTTTGACTTTTTCAAAAAGATTTTTCAAATGTTTTTGGATTTTAATTTTGCAAATGTTTTTGGGATTTTTGAAATCAAAAAGGTTTTGGCTGAAAACTAGGTTAAAATATGTACACGGGAGTGCTTCTTATATATACAAGAAGTGGATTTTAAGAATTTACAGGGTAAGTGGTCAATTTTATACATATATATAGGTAATGGATTTTTGATGTGATGTTAGTATTCCTCAAACTCAATTGAAAACAATTTTACACACAATTTTTGAAAACTATAGTCCAAAATAATTTTTACAAACATTTTACAAACATGTACACACATTTGAAATCATTTTGCAAAGGCTTTCAAAACAGTATATATAGGTTTTTCAAAACATTTTTGCAACCATTTTTCAAACCATTTGCAAATCAGTTTTCAAACATTTTATTTCACACAAAGAAAATAAATTTTGCAAACCACACATTTTTACAAAGGTTGAAAACATGTAACAAAATATTTTCAAAATAGTTTTCAATAGATGTTCATAAAGATTTTCAAACTATTTTTCAAACATTCTGCAAAAAACATTTTCACCTGATTTATTAATCAGTAAATACAAAAAGAATTTGAGGAATAAAACACCTTTTTATTAAGGAATTTTAATGAATTTTAAAGAATTTTTCTAGCTATATTATTAAGAAAATACGAAAGTACGAGTTATGGCTAAAGTATATACACAGTATATACGACCCCCCTATACTTAGCTTGAGCTATGTCCTCATAGATCGGAGAGAAAAGAGAAGACATAACTCGTACTAAGTATAGATAAGTCTAAAGAATAAATAATTAAAGGAATGGATGAACAAACGAATGAGAAGTTGACCGTCCCCCCATACTTAGGATCAACTAATCCTAAGTATAGCAGACTGTACACAAAGCAGGGAGGGTCAAGGGTGGGAATGAACAGATCGTACTCGGGTTGTCTCCCCCTATACTTAGGGTAAGATATCCCTAAGTATAGACAAGAAGAGGAGACAATGGAGAGGATCGAGATAAATGAAGAAACTCGGGGTGCGCACCCCCGTATACTTAGGACAAAGTACGTCCCAAGTATAGAAGACTGTCTTCAAGGGGCGGCACCTTTTCGGTAGATGAAGAAGATAGAAGAAAAGAGATGAAATTGGATATGAACAACTCGGGATGCGCATCCCCCCTATACTTAGGATAGAGTACATCCTAAGTGTAGCAGTGATGAAAGGGATGGCATCAATTCGGTAGAATAAGAGAAAAGAAATTGAAAAGAAGAAAAGACAAAAAGGGAACTCATTCAAAAATGTTTTGATGCGCTTTGCCTTCCTCTGCCTCTTTCGAAATATTCAGCTCATCCTCATAGGTTACTTGAATTGAGTCAACGACGGCCATGAATGTGTCATGTTCAAGGTATGGCTTCAAAAGCTGTCCATTGACTACAAAAGGATGTGCGTCAGCTGACAGATTGGATATCAATACACTTCCGTTGTCACGCACCTGCCTAACCAAAAACGGCCCAGTCCATTTGCTCTTCAATTTGCCTGGAAAGATCTTTAATTTCGCATCGAACAACCATACCTTCTGACCTGGATCAAAGGACTTGTGGCGGATGTGCTTGTCATGCCATGTTTTGACCTTCTCCTTGTACATCAGGCTGTTGTCATATGCATAATCTCTGAATTCCAGTAATCTGTTTAGATCTAATTTTCTGTTCTTTCCTGCTTGCTTGGAGTCCAAATTACAGATATTAATAGCCCATAAAGATTTGTGAATAAGTTCCACGGGCAAATGACATGGCTTGTCATACACCAGGCGGTAGGGAGACATTCCCAAGGGTGACTTGTACGCTGTTCTGTAAGCCCAAAGAACGGAATCAAGCAGCTGAGACCAGTTCTTGCGATCCGGACGCACAAGTTTCTGTAGAATCGTCTTGATCTCCCTGTTGGAACATTCAGCTAAGCCATTAGACTGCGGGTGGTAGGGTGAGGCAACACGATGCTCGATGCAGAATTCTTGAGTCAGCTTCTTCACCTCTCTATTTATGAAATGACTGCCCCCGTCAGATATGAGAATTTTGGGAATCCCGAACCGTGCTATGATGTGATCTCGTAAGAATCGACAAACAGTCCTACTGTCGGTGGCTCGGGCGGGGATGGCCTCCACCCATCGACTGACATAATCGACAGCAAGCAGAATATACTCATAACCCTGACTGTTAGGAAACGGGCCCATAAAGTCGATGCCCCATGCGTCAAAGACGTCTGAGATCTGAATGTATTTCAGAGGCATTGTGTCTCTCATTCCTATGGTTCCACCCATCTTCTGACAATCAGTGCAACATTTGACATACTCATCGGCATCTGTGAATAATGAAGGCCACCAGAGGCCACTTTGAAGAACTTTTGCTACTGTTCGTTTGCCTGAATGGTGTCCTCCAGAATCTTGATCATGACATAGAGAGAGGACACTTGGAACTTCCTCCTGAGGAATACACCTTCGCCAGATGCAATCTGCTCCCTCACGAAACAGATACGGGTCTTCCCACTGGTAAAAATGTATTTTAGACAAAAATCTGTCTATCCTCAACTTAGGCCAGTCCTGTGGGATTTTCTTGGCAACTAGATAGTTCACAATGTCCGCATACCAAGGAAGTGAGGCGACAGATAGAATCGATTCATCTGGAAAGGTCTCTGTGATAGGCTGCAGGTTCAGCTCAGGAGACTCTGGTTCAGGAAGTCTTGACAGATGATCGGCCACTACATTCTTGACTCCAGGTTTATCTCTGATTTCCAAATCAAACTCCTGGAGGAGAAGGATCCACCGAATGAGACGTGGTTTGGCGTCCTTCTTCTGCTGTAAATACCGAATGGCCGAATGATCAGTGTAAATGATAACTTTGGACCCAAGAAGGTACGATCTGAACTTTTCCACAGCAAAGACTACCACTAGAAGCTCCTTTTCAGTGACAGTGTAGTTTCTCTGGGCTTCATCGAGCGTTCGACTAGCGTAGTGAATCGCAAATGGTACATTGTCTTTCCTCTGTCCCAGTACAGCTCCGATGGCATAATCTGACGCGTCGGTCATAATCTCGGAAGGCTGAGTCCATATCAGTGGCTGTAGGACAGGGGACTGCGTGATGAGTTCTTTCAACTGATTAAAGGCAAGGAGCACCCAGTCGTCTACAATGAATTCATTGTCCTGCCGAGCAATTCAGTCAGCGGTCTGGCCAGTTTGCTGAAATCTTTAATAAATCGTCGGTAAAAACCGACATGGCCCAAGAATGACCGGACTTGCTTGATATTTGTAGGTGGCTCCAGCTTAGAAATTACATCCACCTTGGCTGGGTCAACCTCCATGCCACGTTTAGAAACAACGTGACCCAGCACGATTCCTTCGGTCACCATGAAATTGCTCTTCTCCCAGGAGAGCACAAGATTCACTTCGCAACACCTCCGTAAGACTCGGTCTAGATAGTCCAGACATTGATCAAATGAATCCCCATAGACCGAAAAATCGTCCATAAAGACCTCGAGAAAGCTACCCACCATATCGGCAAAAACTGCAAGCATACACCTCTGAAATGTGGCTGGGGCGTTGCAAAGCCCGAACGGCATCCGTCTGAAGGCATATGTGCCAAAAGGACAGGTGAACGTGGTCTTCTCTTGATCTTCAGGAGCAATAGGAACTTTATTATACCCAGAGTAGCCGTCCAAGAAACAGAAGTATTCCTTCGCGGCCAATCTCTCCAAGATCTGGTCGATGAAGGGTAGCGGAAAATGATCCTTCTTGGTGGCGAGATTGAGTCTTCTGTAGTCTACGCACACTCTCCAAGAAGTCCGTACTCTGGTGCGATCTCCTCTCCTTTGTCATTTTTCACAATGGTGATCCCCGATTTCTTGGGCACAACATGCAGAGGGCTCACCCATTTGCTGTCGGAGATGGGATAAATGAATCCCGCATCACACCATTTCTGAATTTCTTTCATAACCACCTCTCGCAGGTTCGGATTTAATCTTCTTTGCAGTTCGCGAGAGGGTCTGCAGTCGTCTTCCAGAAAGATGCGGTGCGAGCAGAGTGACGGATTGATCCCATGGAGATCAGACGTTCGCCAGCCTATCGCCTTGCGGTTGCGTTCAAGAACCTCCATCAGACGAGATTCTTGATCTTCGGTCAGATGTGCATTAATGATGACTGGGTACATGTTCGGTTCTCTCGCAAGGAAGGCATACTTCATATTGGAGGGCAAGGGTTTTAGCTCTGGCGGGGTCTGAGCTGCTTCGGTGGTGACCTCAGCTATCAGTGCAGGTGGTGATTCGTTCAACGGTTCAGTGTCCACCATGTTCTGATCTGTCTCCTCTCTCAAATCCTGACAAAATTCTCTGATAATGCCATCTTCATCAAAGACTGTTTCAAATTTCGGCTCTTGGTTCTGAAGGCACATCACCCCCATGGTAGTATCTTGTAGCGCATCAGCAAGTTCCTCATCTTGATCGATACAAGGAAATTCGACTGCGGTCTCCACTTCCTCCTCGGGACGGAGGAGTCCATGGATCTCATTATCATCCAGGAATAGGTTGGTATCTTGAATTTCTGCTAGAAAATCGCAGTCTTCATCGTGCTCGACCACCCTTGCACACGACGCAGATGTCGGTTCAGTTGGCGTTCCTTCAGACAGGGTTTCTACTCAGATAATTTCACTGCCAGCTCCAAAAGTGATTTCTCTCGTCCCATAATTCACCACTGCGTTTGACGTCCGCAGAAATGGCCTTCCGAGTATGATCGGGATAAGGAGCAGCGGAGCGGGGACGTCCATATCTAAGACCACAAAATCAGCCGGGAATGACTTTCCCTGAACCGTGACGATCACGTCCTCCAACAGGCCCCTAGGCCGCTTGACTGACTTGTCTGCAAACTACAGAATCATCTTTGTAGGCTTGAGCGGTCCTAACTTGAACTCCGTGAGTAGTGAGGCTGGCATCAGATTGACAGATGACCCGCTGTCGAGAAGTGTTCGTTCGAACTCTTGATAGAACATCTGGCAACGTACAAGAGGTGCTCCCATATCTGGATTTTTATCCGGGAGGTTGCTGATGGCGTTGACGGTGGCCATAGTGAGAATGTGCTTCTCGGATTTACCACCTTTGCTTCTAGAATTGTGGGGGGTTGGCCTGCGCTTGGTTGTACATGCCTCTTTAAGGCCTTTCTTCACTGCTGGCATGTACTCAAGAGCTTTCATCAATGGCATGTTCAAGACCAAATTTTGAATGATTTCTATGATAGCAGGGTCAGACAAAGCACTTTTCAAAATTTTCATTTTTTTGTGTTTTTTCATTGCTTCAGGAAAAGGAATATTTACAAACTCTTCACAAATATCATTCAAAATAGTGTCCATACTGTTGTTTACAGGTAGATGACAAAAAGGAATGGATTCATCTACAATTTGCGGACCAAAAATGACAGGCTCGGCTTCAGGTGCAGGCGTTGGACTCGCTGCAGGTGCTGTGCTCCCCCTGTCAGGAGCTGGCTGTGGTGCGGGTGCAGGCGTCTCCAATGCTGACTGATCTCCACCGAGGTTGCTGCTATCTTTTTGTGTTTTTCGATTTTCTTCATTTTTTGTGGTTTTCTGGATGCTGGTGCTGCTCCCAAAATACTGGCTGGCCCTGGTGTTGGCTGGACTGACGATTCCCCGTCAGATGCAATGTGCTTTCCCTTCGCCGTCGCCGATGGCTGGAGTGTCCTACCGCTCCTGAGAGTAACAACGTTAGATAAAAAACAATTAATTTCACCTGATTCGGGTTGGACACTGCCGGCTACCTGCTCCTTGCGTCGGAAATTGTTAGGGTTAGCTTCGACCTGGGCTGGTATGACGGTTTTGGCTGCCGTCAGGTCGTCGATCTTCTGGTTCATCTCGACCATGTTCTTCATTAACTGCTCCAAACAAGCCAGGGCCGGGTTGACTGGCACAATCTCAGAGGAGTCCCCCTGCTGGGGTCTAGAATGCTGATAGGGTTGCTGAGATTGCGACTGATGACCTTGTGAAAATTGCTGAGGCGGAGGGTTTGAGGAGTACTGTGAGTTATGCTGAATGTTTTGCGCAATCGGTTGCTGGTGATATCCCTGTCCGCGATATCCGGACTACTGAGGACCGTGCTGGTAATTCTGCCTCCATGTGTTCCCATATGATGGAGGCTGGTACTAGAAAGGCTGCTGGAAGGGTCTCCCACCCTGCTGCTGCTAATAGGGCCTGTTGCCTATGTTTTGACCCTGAGAATGTCCCTGAGGATGGGTCAGCTGCGCTTCATTGTTCCATACGCCATTTATTTCCTGAATCAGTGGCGGGGGTGGAGAGAACTGCTCGGGGTACGCTGACTGGGGCTCTGGTTGATATACAACCATCTGTGTCTGGGGCTGTGGGGGCTGCTCCGGGGCATGCACGTAGTACACGTGCTGGACCGGTTGGAGCTGCTGTGGAGTCGGCTGAGGATGTTGCTGCATGGTAGGATCCTTCTTCTCAGCACTCGGCTCTGCAGAGGTAGACACAGAGTTGCACATGTTGGCGTTCAATGCTCGGACGAGCTGCTCCAGCTGCTGGGAGATCTGATCGAGCTTCTCCAAACCTTGGGTCCTCTTCTCTATGACTGCCAGTTTTTCGAGGTCCTGCGACCTCTTCTCGATGATATCTACTTTGGACAAATGGCTCCCAATGATGCTCAGGTTGGATCTCTCATCTTTGTCCTCGGTGTGAGAAGCCATGTTAACTGGCTTGCTGATGGCGGGTGGTGGCTTCATGTAAATTCTAGACGAGGATTGGGCTGCTTCTCCCTCAGCCATTTCTTCGAAGATGTTCCATACTACGTCCTCGTCCTTGTTAAAATGTGAACCGCCGCAAGCTGCATCCACGAGCTTTTGGCTCTCGAATGATAGCCCCCCAAAGAAGTGTTGCACGAGACTGGTCTTTGGTATTTCATGGTGGGGGCACTTTTCCTGGAGATCTTTGAATCTCTCCCACGCTTCATGGATAGTCTCGTGGGGCTGCTGGCAGAAACTGGAGATCCGGGCGCGCATCTGATTTAACCTCCCAAGAGGATAGAATTTATGGAGAAAGGCGGATTTTAGTTCCTCCCAAGTGGTGACTACCTTCCCGAGATGGTCGACCCAGTGAAGGGCCTTGTCTTGAAGGCTGAAAGAGAACACGGTCATCTTGATCACATCTAGGGGGACTCCAGGGTAGTGAGCAGTAGAACAGATGCAGCCAAACTTCTTGAGAAAAATATATGGTTCTTCAGTAGTGTTCCCATGAAAAGTAGGAAGCAATGACAGAAACTGCGGCTTTAGCTCGAAATGAGCATGCATCCATGGAATTTGAATCCACTCAGTGATGCGCCCTGCGCCTGGGTTGTAAGTCTCCTTGAGTGTGGGCTTGGGCTGCGGTGGTTCTTCTACTGCTGCTTCATATTCGGGTCCCACTGAAAACTCATCATTGGCTTCATGGAAATTGGGGTCGTGGTTCGGATCATCCTCCCGTCGGCCGTCTCTCGCATCGGACCTCCTCCTCAGATCGTTCAGCATGTCCTGGAAGGCTGTCTGAGCCAGGGCCTGATTAGTCAACTGCTGCTGAATGGCTTGAATGGAGGCAAGCAGTTGACTGTTAACCTCGCCCTGCGTGGTATATTGTCCTTCCCCTGTATTGGCTTCAGGCTCCTGCTGGGGCTGTGGTCCTTTTCCTCTCCCACCTACCATCTCAGACTGTTCTTGAATCTCTGACTCTTGATCGGGTGGAGGATCTGCATGACGGAGTAAACCCTGATTAGTATCTTCCTCAGCACCAACTGTTGAGATGAATCTGGGATTAAGTTCAATCCCAGAATGTTGTGAACGGAGCATATGATATTGACTGAAGTCGACCTCCATCCACAAGGGGTTATTTCGGGGACAAGAGTAATCCCGGTTTATTGGAAGTGGAAGAGCTAGTTCGGGTTGCAAGTCCATCCCGAATAGCGGATTAATTGGAGAAAGGCAAGTATTGAAAGAGGCGAGAATAGGGGAGTCCAAAGAGGCATCCTCAAGATCCGAATTAACTCTTCGGAGATCACCCCTCTTTATTGAAGATGTCGATGGCACGAAATCGATGTGGGTGTCGGCAAGATCCCGACTAAACCATCCGTGTAACGACATCTTGAGAAGATCAAGAGGGAAGGATGTTGGATGAAGAGCACGAGGATAACAAGAAATAAAGAGGATTGTAAAATAGTAGAAGGCTCACACTGAGCAAGGGTCAAATAGAAGGGGAACAAAATTTGCGCAAAGGCGCGATATTTTTGATCTTTGACCTAAATGTAGCTAGCAACCAAACACAAGACAAGGGAGTTCACCAACTCGACGCGTGAAGCCGTGAAAGTTCGGCTTTTATCTTTGTAATTTTTATCTCGATTTCAGGAATTTATCTTTGAACGAGTCCTTAGAGCGCTACACCTATAGGAGCGAGAGTACTGCCGGAAAAGTATTCCCGTACTTGTCCTCCTCCTGTGTAACCTGTAACTTGCGCTTTTGAAGGTCCTTGTAACCCTTCCTGGATCCCTACTCAGCCAAAGAAATAGAGGGAGGAAGCCGATAGGCGAAACCGATACTTCGGACCTCGCTCGCAACGGAATCACCCGTGAGCGTGCAAGATCCTACTCGGACGCAGCCGGTGAGACAGACACCCCCGTGAAGGGGTGGCCTATGCTCGGTACTTCGGGCAAGGTCGATGCTCACACAATAGTGAGTCACCAATGGCGACCAAGCCCTACTCGACTACGTACGATAGTAGCGCCAATACTTCGGAAATCCAGGCGATACACAAGGCAGCCACAAGTTGGGTTTTTGGCTATAATCCTTAAGAAGCGCTCACCTCACTTGGAAGGAGACCTTCCCATGCAACCTGAAAACAAGTGAGGGTGTTACTCTCCCCAATCAATGAGTCCAATTACCAATTTTATTTAGGTCAAAGTATTCTTAGCAGTCCCTTTTTTAACTTTTTTTGTGTTATCGCTTCTTTTGAATAGATTCAAACAAGCGTCTAACGATTTTGTATTTTCTTTATCCTAATTTATCCAAAATCAGAGGGAGAAAGAAGTCGGGAAAAGCCAATGCAAGTCGGCACCAAGATGGAAATCTCACCTTTGTGCCTAAATGATGGATGCAAAGTAAGAAGACTTACAGCGAATCCCAGCTCTCTCCATGCGGGATGCAAGGCAGAAATTTATAAACCTAATCTATATGCCGGTATGCAATGCGGAAATCGTCCTAAGATAGGCAACTGCTAGCGTGAAGAACCACGAGTTAACCGCTAACTCCCAATCCTAGTGTCCGGTCTAGGCTCACTCCTCCTCTGCTCAACACATTTGAGTTAGGAGAAAACGCTTGTGTGGAGTGAGCTCGCGGCGCGCGAATCGAGAGCCAATGATCAACTACTTAATTAATCTACGTCCAAATACGAACTATAGGAACATGCAAGAGTTATTAGGGTGTTTGGACCTAGGCTAATCGAATCAAGCAGGACCTAATCTAAGAGCTCAATCCACAAAAGAAATAAAAAGAAAACAAAACCGGAAAATGACGGTCGATAAAACACGAGAAAGCCGCGGTGAGCCCCCGGGTGAACAAACACCCGGAAATTAGGCCCGAAGTGTTCGAGTGTCCCAGTCCTGTATTATTACAAATTAAGCAAATACTCTCTCTCACAAAAATAAAAGCAACTATCTATCACTCCCTAGTTCTCCTGCTCTCTCCTGCCGGCTAGGGTAGAATAGCCGGCTCCTCCTCCCAAGGCTGCGCAGGACCCCCTAGGCGATCCTCCTCGGTCGACGGTCCCTCGCAAGAAAACAAAGAGGATGTTAGACAGTTCAAAACAAATGATACACAAGAGATAAGTAAGCAAAAATGGCTAAGTAACTAAAAAGACCCAAAAGGTACTCTACAAGCCGATGCTCCCCGGTAACGGCACCATTTGAAAAGCGAGATTGCGAGAGCCGCTAAATAATGGTCTGACAAGTCAGACTCACCGTCGCTGATGCGACTGCTCAAACCACCTCGGTCTTCAACAATTAACCCACACAATCAATAAAGCAATCAAGAGCAAGGATTAAAATTTATTATACCCTACTAACAATGTATAATGGCAAGCAAGTAGGGGTCGAACACAGGAAACAACGGTGCAGAGCGTAGATGAAGATCCAAACCCTAGGACTAATGAATCACTTAGCCAATTTCTTTTTGTGGGTTTTTAATTTTTAATATTTTTTTATTTAATTTTTAATTTTTAATTTTGTATTTTGATTTTTAATTTTCTGATTTTTATAATTTTATATTTTATATTTTTTTATTTCTTCTTTCAATATTGGAAAATAAAAACAAAGGAATAAAAGACAAGGTCAACTATTCGTAAAAATGCACAAAATAACCAAAAATTCAGAAATTAAATGTTTTTAATATTTTTAGGATTTTTTACAGTTTTTGTGATTTTTGGGGATTTTTCTAGGTGTTTTTGGTATATTTAAATACTGAAATAATAGAAAACAATGGAAAATGGGCTGGATGTAAACAAAATGCAGTTTAAAAATAGCAAACAACAATCAAAATTTTTTACACTATTTTTCAAATAAAGAGAGCAAAATAAAGGGCTATCAGGAACTGAGTTTGTATTTTTTAGACTTATCTTTGATTTTATATATCTTTTTTGAAGTTTTAGAGTCTTTTTAAATTTTTAAGGTTTTTCTTTTGAGATTTTTAGTGAATTTTGGTTTGAAACTAAAATACAGTAAAATAGACACTATGGATTTTTTTGGAATTTTTCGAGACTTTTTAATATTTTTTTGGCATTTTCTAAGCTAGACAGTAGAGAAAAAACATGTTTTTGATTTTTAATAAATATGAAAATAAAATTAAATTAAAAACTAAAATTATAGCGTGAAAATAGAAGCACACAGAAGCTTAAGTCTATTTTCTGAGAATTTTTCGCAATTAAAAGAGGTGTGAAATAAATAAGTTAAGCACATAAAATTCCTAAGCCTGGCAGGGATATAAATGTAATTATAAAAACATCCAAAGGCTCAACTGCAAATTTCACCAAAAAGCCACGCACAGGTCATGTGAAACAACATTCACAGGGGCATAAATGCAATTAATGAAAACCGGCTGGGCATACATGCAATATTTCCAAAAACATATTATATTTCCTACGCACAGGGACGAAACTGCAAATAACCAAAAGTTCTGGGCCTAACATGCAAAATACCCAAAGGTCACGCGCCCCAGTCACGTGAGGTGACGTGGCACGGACTAAGGTGCAAATAGTGAAACTGTGAGGGTCTACGTGCAATTATTACAAAACTTTTTAAACTACAAATGAAAATTACTGGACTAAAAGTTAAAAACAAAAAGTCGTGGGTTAAGAATGCAAAATACCCACGAGGCTCGATCCTGCGGCCGGTGGTATCCCACTTGGACACGTGGGGAGCATCCGATGGTGGATACCCCTTCGTCGCGGACGGTTGAGATTAGACCTTTGAGGCTCGATCCAACGGCAGAGAGGCAAGGACGATCGGACGGCTGGCGTCGCGTCTGGAGCAGGCGGTCGATCCAACGGCAGGGAGGGGTTCACGAAGAACTCCTCCCTGACGAACTTTGGGCGGCGATTGCGGCTGACACACGGCCGCTCCGGCCCTAGGATCAGAGGCAAAATGATCCTGGGGCCCTCCCGCGTCAGCTGGTGGCCTCCGGCAAGGCGGAGGCGGTCGGAGGTGCTCAGACGAGGAAGGTTGCCTGGAGATGCTTCCCTGAAACTTCGAGGCTCGGTTGAGCCTCCTTTTGACGTCTTTCTTGCAGGGTAGAAGCAAGGCAAAAAAAAGGGGGTGCTCGGAGGGCTCTCCGATGGTCTGATGGACGCGAGAAGTGCCTGGGATGAAGAGCTCCGGCGAATGGCGGAGAGGGGAGCTCGATAACTCGATATGGGAGAGATCGAGGTGGTTGGAAGGGTGGAGCGGAGTGACGGAGTGACAGGGAAGGAGATGGAGGTGATTTTGGCGGCGGTCGATAACGGGAGTGACCGGAAAATGGAGGCGGAGCTCAGCTCCGCCGTGGGCTTCGATCGGGGATTCACGGCGGTTAACCCAATCAAACGCAAAACTGCTATAGATCTAACCTATCCTAAGCTAGAGCTACAAGAAAATGGAAGTAGAAGGGGAAGGGACTCACCAGAGACGACGGGCGAGGAAGCACGACGGAGCTCCGGCGAGGGTCGAATCACTTCGATTCTACACCAAATGCCTCGAACCCCGGGTCGATTCGACTCCCCCTGTCACGAGGAGCACGAAGAAGTAGGGGTTTGCGGTTGAAAGTGGCGGAAGAAGGATTCCTTTCAAATTGAAGTCGGGGGGTCCTTTATGTATGGTTGACGATGGGCGTAGAAGACGAGGGCGAGAACGCCTCGATTAGTGGTCCTCAGCCCAAGAAATCACTTGGGCGTGATTCACCACTAATCGAGGAGCAAAAAGTCTGAAGGAGACGACATGATTTGGTGCAAGAGCGAGCCTAGAAAATGGCGAGAAGATGGGTCAAACGTGCATCTGACAAGCCTGGAAGAGTAGGTCAGACAGTTGACCGAGGTCAACTGTCAGACCAACGTGGTTGGTCCACGTGGACCAACCAGGAAAAAACATTTTCAAAAATCGAAATAAAATAATAAATAGATGAATTTCAATTTGGTTAAAAAATATGAAATGTTTATTAATTTATGAAGTATTTTATTATGAATTTTATTTATTTTTATGAGGCTTATTTTTACAAGTTCACTTTTTACCCCTTTATAGGTATAATACCTATATACTTTATTACTTTATTTTTCTTTTGTGTATTTTAATTCTATTATTTTTATTTATTATTTTCTAAAATTACAACATACTCTTATATACACAAATATATTTTTATTTTATTTTTCTGATATGTTTTGTGTATTTAATAAAATAGAAGTATATTTGATATAGGTATAAATACAGGTGTAATACCTATGTATCAAATATGTATATATTTTATTTTAAGTTTTATTTATATTTTTCTTCTGATTTTAATATTCACAATTATTATAAGTAATATTTACAAAAATATAAAAATAAAAATGAACAAATAATGAATAAAGAATAAATTGAATATTTTATTCAGTACAGGTGTACAATAGGGCCCAAAACTCAATTTTCAAACCTTAGCTCCGCCAAATGCGAAACCACCACCATTAATTAGATTATTTTATTCTATATACAATTAAAGGTGAGTATGCGGCATTTGGAGTTGTTGTTTGTGAGATACGGGTCTGGGAAGTTGGGATTTTGGAATCTTGTTCAGACCATAACTTTTTGTCTGTACATTATTTTTCTGTGAAATCAATTTTGTATTTTTCTTTATTAAATTATCTACAACTTTCATGTACAAAGTTTCTTTATTTGGTGTATAAAAAGTGGAACCAAAAATAGGTCCCAAAATGAATAAAGAATGAATAGAAAGTATATGTATTTTATCTGTATTTCTGACCTTATCTCCCCCTACTTTATTCCTTGTCGACCTATTCATCAAGATGCCTAGGTCTCGGGGTTTCGGGTCATAAAATATTTACAATATTTTATTCTTTTTCTTTTCTTTATTTATTCTATAATTTTGGCTTTTAAAAACCACATTTTGTACACTATTTACACCTATGTGCATGAATGCGAAAATGCAGGAATTAAGGTTATTTATGGGCATTTGCCAGGGTTTTTGGTGCCAAAATGATAGAATAAAGATGATGAAATGTGGATTCATCATCCCCCTATACTTTACCTTTGCTAGTCCCTAGCAAACACTTATGCAATAAGTGCAGAAAAAGAAAAATAAAGAAAAGAAGAAAGATGGACTAAATTTAATTGTCAAACTTGTCTTCACAAAATCAAAGTTTGGAGCTTAAGTCGGACCTTTGGAATTTTAGTGCGGGCGGAACCTTATTGAGAACCGTGTTCGAAATTCAACAGTCCTTGAGAATCCCAAAACTCTGCTCAAGTCTCCTCAATAGCCAGGTCAGAAATATATCAATTCATACGCAAACTCTTACGACTATGAATCTGACTCGTACAGTGTAAGTGATGGTGGCTCCCCCCACTAGAATGGCAAAGAAACCGACTTCTCCAGTACAACAACCCAATGATTCCCCAATCCAATGACTCCATCCTCGAGGAGCGGGGTATTTCCTTCTAAATTCAAGTGGCAACCGGCTCAAGAGGAGGGGGTGAAGAGAAGAATGGACGGTAGCCAGTGTAGCTGCCTATCCGAGGATGCAAGACCAGTGTAGTCAAGTCATCCAGCTGCAGGCTCACATGATATGACTTTGGAACTCAAGCTTGCTTATTGACTTTACAACATATGTACATACTTTGCAGGCTTTTTATTTTTGTACATGCCTGAACTTTTTTTTTGAATACTATATACAGCAGCATTTACATAAGGAGTTTTTCCTCTTGAGCCCGTAGACTATCCCTCTTTTGAAGCTTTATCGCAACCCACAGCCTCCTGTCTTTAGACTTCCTAATCACTGGACGGGTTGGGGTGCACTTCCCTCCCTAGAGGAGGACAAGTGTTTCCACTTGTGTGCGTCTCATACCGGAAAATCCAATCCCCTCACCACTCCAACTGAGTTGAGCCATGTGAAAGGTGCAGGTGTCCAAGTTAGGTCATTATCAACAAGAATCGTGCGTGTGCTCCGAAATACTCTACTTAGGCAGTGAAGAATCCATTGAACCAAGTCTCGTGATCCTCAAAGAATTAAGTCAACTAGACCTGAAGTACCTCAAACCCAATTCCTATAAGGTTCCTGTTATTAGGTAGATTTTAAGGTCCAATCAAGCTCCAATCTCCGGATTTTACTTAGACTTGTTCAACTATCAAACTCAATCCGGAAAAATGCGAATGCCATGCAGAAAATATTTCTGTGATGCAATTTTCAAAGATTTTAAACTTTTTATGGATTTTTGAAAAGATGATGAAGATGCATATGCATTTTTTTGACTTTTTCAAAAAGATTTTTCAAATGTTTTTGGATTTTAATTTTGCAAATGTTTTTGGGATTTTTGAAATCAAAAAGGTTTTGGCTGAAAACTAGGTTAAAATATGTACACGGGAGTGCTTCTTATATATACAAGAAGTGGATTTTAAGAATTTACAGGGTAAGTGGTCAATTTTATACATATATATAAGCAACTTGGATGAATTATTTAACTACTCAAAAATCACCCAAAAATTCAAATAAAAATGTTTTTATGTTTTTTTTATAATTTTCTATGTTTTTGGTTAATTTTTGGTAATTATCTGATTTTTTTGGAATCTTATAAAAATAAAACAAGACTAAAAATAAAAGACACTATCCAGTCAGACTTAGAGGACCAAAAGAAAATGGATAATGGTCCTATCAAGGTCTGAAGGTACTTTTCCTGTAAAGATCAAAATACAAGGAAAAATTAGGCACTGGATTTATTAATTTTTGATTTTTCTTTTAATTACTAGAATTTTTATGGGGTTTTATGGGTTTTAAAATTTTTATAGGTTTTATAAATCTAAAAATGACCAAACTTAGTCAGAAAGTCAAACAACACAAAACAGACAATACCTAATTTTTTTGTAATTTTTGAAATTGATTTAATATTTTTTTGTGATTTTTAAAGCTAGACAGTAAGAAAAATGCTTGTTTTTGAATTTTTAAAAATAGTAAAAAGAGTCAAAAATGTCTCCAAAATTTAGAGACAATTTTACACCATGGCAAGAGCCATGTGTCCAATTTTCATCAAATTCGGAGTATGTTTGCTATTTTATTAAAATCGAAAACAAAGGTAAAATGCACAAGGACCTGTACGCAATTAAAATAAGTTCCAGGGGGTCCGGTGCATATTCTCCAAGAATTCACGCGTAAAGCACGTGACTTGGGCACTCAGGGACCAATTTGCAATAAAACTTAAGTCCCTGGACTAAATAGTAACACGCACTAAAAGTCTAGGGGCAAAAGTGTAAAATACCCACGATAAATGGCACATGCACAATTAAAACATTCACAGGGGCATTTCTGTAAATACTACAAACATAATTTCATTCATGAACACCCTAAAACATCCAGCCCATGCATGCAAATATCCCACAAAATCACGTGTCGAAGCACGTGTCCCACTACATACAGGGGGTATAGAAGCAAATAAACTAAATGACGAGGACCTCTATGCAATTTACCAAACTGAAATAAAACTTCTAAAATATTTACAGGGCTAAATATTAACAACTGAAAAGATGAGGGCCTAAGGATAATTTACCCTCTTATTAAGTCGAGGGCCAGATGGATGCCACGTGGAGATCTGACGGTTGAGAAGAGGCGTGGCTAACCCTCGACGATCAAACGGTCCTCGCCTATCCTCCACTGATCGGACGGTGGTGGCTGCTCCTGGCGTGAACGGCTACGATCTAATCTAGAGGTGGAGGCATAGATGGACAGCTATGGAGGATGCTCGATGAACTCGACGCCGGTCAGTTTCGTCGGGCTCGTGTGCGTGCAGGAGAGCTCCTCGGAGGATTCTGAAGATTGGAGAAGATGCGTCTGGGCCTTCCGCGTCTGACGATAGCCTTCGATGAGGCTGGAGACGTCGGAGGTGGTCCAGCGACCACGGTGGAGCTGGAGCTGCTGCTCCTGAATGTCGAGCCCTCAGATGGGCTCCTCTGGACCTGCAAAGCTGTGCAACAGACTCTTGGGTCGAGGGCAAAGTGCCTCGACCCGGTTAGCGGTGGTGTAGGTGGTTGGTGCGTCGGAATGAGGGGGCTCCGGCGAAGCGACGGCGGAGGAACCCCAATCCTAGTTCCTGTGCGAACTGGGTTGGACGAATGGGTGCAGAAGGTGCGTGGGGGAAAGGCGGAGATGATGGATGATTCCGATGATTGAGATGCGGGCGAGGGTGGTCGGAATCAGAGATGGTCGACGACAGTTCGATTTGGGCGAAAAGCGAAATTAGCTAAGGAGAAGAAGAAATGGGTATACCTGATGGCTGAGATCGACTGGTGAAGAGCTGGGGAAGCTCCAGGTCCTAGCCTCGAGGGCCGTCGGTGCCCGAGGCTCGAGCACCACGTCGGGGCGGCGCACAGCGGCGTGAAGTCGCCGGATCGATGGTCCAGCTGCTCCCTCCTCGCTGCAACAAGGCCGAGCGCAAGCTGTCACTCTCGTGGTGGCTATGGAGGTCCTAGGGTGAAGAGAGCTGATCCAAGGATGCGAGAAAATGGAGGCAGAGCTCAGGCTATATACGAGTGCATGTTCGAGAAGAGAAGGTCGGGCAGGGTTCCTCGAAGCGCAGATTCCAACGCGGATGAACGGGCGTGGATCTCGGATGCACGAGGAAGAAGTAGAGCCCAAGATTTGTGGATATGGGCGTCGGATCGAGTGTAGAGAATGTCGAGAAATCAGGTCACGGGCTCGGATCCGGGGCTCAGTGGTCCAGGGAGGGAGTTGACCGGGGGGTCAACGTCCCCCGTGGACCAATCAGGACCTGCCATGTCATAAATATTTAAAAATTCAAAATAAAATAATAAATGGTTGAATTAGGAAAAACTTAAAACATAAAAAATGTTTATTTATTTATAAACTATTTTTTTTGATTTTTAATTATATTTTTGAAATAAAAATAAGGTATTTACAATATAGTGCTATATATAGGTATATATACAATATGGATTTGTAATTTTTTATTTTTAATTAATTATTTTTGTATATTTTTATTCCCATTTTATATTTTATTTATTTATAGCATAAAATTAGGAATATTTTGATGTTTTTATTTTATTTTTATTATTTATGTATAAGGGTAAAACAAATAGCTATATATAAGTATATACATGGTATATTTACAATGTTTCTTTTGATTTTTAATTTTGTTCTTTTTATTTAATTTTTGTTTTTATGGTTTTTATTTTATTTATTTACAACATGAAATATAGAATATTTACATATTTTCTGAAATTTTGATTTATTTATTTACAAGGTAAAATAAATATAGAAGTGGGTTTATATACATGGTGAATATGTACAAGGAAGGTTATTTTTATTTTCTTTTTAATTTTTCTATTTTTATTTTGATTTCGTATTTACAAATATTTACAAATATATACAAGCCCATTTTTATTTTATTTTTGGAGGAAAATATTTTTATTATATTTACAGGTATATTTACACACATGAGCTCCCTATCTCTCTCTACTTTGGCTTTTATGCGGTCAGGCCCATGCTGAGCCCTCCCTTGGGATTAGGTTGCTCAATATTTATTCTAAATATTTCCCTCTTTTTCTTTGTTTCTTTATTCTTTTATTTTTTCACAAAAACATGCTAATTATTTAATTTTATATAATGCATGCTTTTTGGTAATTATTGGTATTTACAAATATCTACATGCATTTGCAAATGTTTTTGTAGCTAAAATATAAAAATAAAGAGTGATGAATGAGTATTCATCACCCCCCTATACTTAACTTTGCTAGTCCCTTAGCAAACACTTATTTGAAAAAGAAGTGAAAAAGAAAAAGAAAAAGAAAAAGAAAAAGAGGAGAATGTACATGGATCAAGGTTGATTATTAAACTTGCCTTCATTAAATTGAAATATGGAGCTCGATCAGATCTTTGGATTATTAATGTGTCGGAACCTTATTTGGACTTAAGTTTAAAACTCAACAGTCTCTAAGTTCCACTATTCTATAACCAAGACTCCTTAACAATCCAGATCAGAACAAGTCGCCATACACAAACCCTGAAGACCATGAATCTTTCCTTGTACTGTGAATGTGAAGTATAAGCTCTCCACCTCAGAAGTGACAACTTGACAACCCTCCCCAACAAGGTAACTCTATGACCTCAATCTGGCCACTCTTTCCTCGAGGAGCGGGGTATTCCCTTCTAAGTTCAAGTTCAACCGGCTCAAGAAGAGGGGGAAGAAGAGAATGGACCATGGTCAGTGTAGTCATGTATCCTTGGGAGCTCAACCAGTGTAGCCAAGTCTCCCTGCTGCAAGCTACATAAGGTGGGACATGCATCTCAAGCTTTGCTTATTTGCACTATATACATACTCCGGTGGGATTATCATTTTCTATCACACCCACCACTTTTTTGGAGTTATTTTCTTTTTGCATTTTTTTTCAAGTGCATTTATACAACATATACATGTGCAGCATATATACAAGGAGTTTTTCCTCTTGAGCCAGCAGACTATCCCTCTTTTGAAGCATTATTGCAACCCACAACTCCTGTCGTTAGACCTCATGGCAACCCGACCAAGTTGAGACGCACTTCCTTCACTAAAAGAAGAAGAGAGGTTCCGCCTAGAAGTACTACCCTCATATGCTACCCCAAGTCAAGGAATACTGCCTCCTCACCACCTCATCCATAGAGAGCTCGGTGCAAGGTGCGGTGTCCAAGTAAATCCATTGTCCATATGAGTCATGTGTGTGTTGTTAAGTGCTCTACTTAGGCTCATTGAGATGACATGTGATCATAGCCTAGTGGACTCAAAGAATTAAGTCACCATGGACCTGAAAAGCCTTAACCCTAAGCCCTATAAGGTTCCTCTTAGAAATTAGGTGGATTAAGATCTTAATCAAGCTCCATTTCTCAATTTAATTCTAGGACAGTTTAAGTGTCAACTATAATCCGGAAAAACTATATACAAGTATATACAAAGATGCTATTTACACAATTTTACAAACATGCAAAATTTTTTTAAAAATGTTTTGAAATCATGGATGAATGAATGCATGAATGCAAGTTTGCAAAGTATTTACACACATTTACACAAGATTTTTGCAAACTTCTGATTTTCAAAACTTTCTGGAAAAATTTTGTACTATATACATAATTTTGATATGAAAATATTTATACAAATTTTACACAAAAGGTTTTTGAAAACATTTTTACAAACATAATTTTGTACAATAGCTATGTATGTGCAATAAAGGAATGGTTATTTACAGGAAAATTTTTTAATTTTTATGAATTTTAGGGTTTTTAGCCAATTTTATTTATTAACACACTCACACAAAGTACGAGTTATGGCTAAAGTATATATGAAATATATACACACCCCCCTATACTTAGCTCGAACCATGTCCTCAGAGTCAAGAGCGATGAAGAAGACATAACTCGTGCTTGGTATAGGGAAGTGAAAATGAAGGCTATATACAAAGACGAATGAATGAATAGAAAATAAAGAGGATCTCGGGTTTTCCCCCTATACTTAGGATCAGATAATCCTAAGTATAGCAGGCTGTACACAAAGGGAAAACCGAGTGAAGAATGTACAGGGTCTACCCCCCATACTTAGGGTGAAATATCCCTAAGTATAGGCAGCAAAAACAGGGGTAAAAAGAATCAAAAGAAATACCCATAGGTCCTACATCCCCCCTATACTTAGGGTAAAGTGCACCCTAAGTATAGCATAATCAAAGATGACAAACGGGATGTGAGACTAAAGAATGGAATGATATAGACATCTGGATCTATACAGGTCGGATGAACAGTGATAATCAGGCGTGAGATGCAATAGATGTGAGTCAAGAGACCACATCTCACGTAAAATGAATAGGGGCAACATCAACGACCCGTGGCTCATGATCTAGAAATGGCTTGAGCCGCTGGCCGTTCACTCGAAAGGTACTCTCAGAAGACAACTCGGATATGCCAATGCTACCGTTGTCATGTACCTTTCCCACAAGATATGGGCCCTTCCATTTGCTCTGTAGCTTTCCTAGAAATAGACGAAGCCTAGCATCAAACAGCCATACTCTCTGTCCAGGCTCAAAATGCTTGTGGCTGATGTGAGAATCATGCCACTCCTTCACTTTCTCCTTGTACTGTAGGCTGTTTGAGAAGGCGGTATCTCTAAGCTCCTCCAAGGCTGCTAACTCTGCCCTCCTCTGGTCTCCTACACTATTTGGATCCATAAGAATATCCGTGATTGCCCAAAGTGACCTGTGCCTCAGCTCAACAGGTAAATGGCACGGCTTTCCATATACGAGGCGAAAGGGAGATGTGCCCAAAGGTGTCTTGAAAGACTACCTATATGCCCACAAGACCAAGTGCAAAAGCTGTGACCAATCCTTTCGGTCAGGGCGGATGACTTTCTGCAAAATAGTCTTGATCTCCCTGTTCGATACCTTGTTTAGACCATTCGTCTGTGGATGGTAAGGAGTGGCAACTCGATGGTCTATGCCGAACTCGCTAGCAAGGGCCTTCACTTGGTCGTTGATGAAATGAGACCCCCCATATGAAATCAATACTCGAGGTACCCCGAACCGCGTGATAATGTGCTTCCTCAAAAATCTGCAAACTGTCCTGGCATCAGCGGTTCGGGTGGGGATAGCCTCAACCCAACGACTAACATAGTCTACGGCCAACAGAATGTACTCAAATACCTGACTCTTAGGGAATGGACCCATGAAATCGATGCCCCATGCGTCAAACCTCACAGAAGTGAATGGGCTGCATCGGCATCATATCACGCTGTCCATAAGTGCCCATCCTCTGACAGTCAGTACACCTCTTCACGAACTCATTAGAGTCCTTGAAGAGGGTAGGCCACCACAGGCCGGATTGGAGCACTTTTTGTGCTGTTCTCCTCCCAGAGTGATGTCCTCCTGTCTCAAGCTTGTGGCAGTAAGTGAGGATGCTATGGTGCTCCTCCTGAGGAATGCACCTACGCCAGATGCTATCCCCTCCTTCGTGGTAAAGGTTGGGATCCTCCCAGTGGTAGGACTTGGCCTTCGCAAGGAAGGTCTCAAGCCTCTGCCTGGGCCAATCTTGTGGAACTTTCCTAGCAACAAGAAAGTTCACAATATCGGCATACCACGGGAGTGAGGCGATAGCAAGGATCGCCTCATCTGGGAAGGTCTCACAAATAGGGTCAATCTGCTCTGCATCCTCAAGATGCTCTAATCGGGAGAGATGATCCGCCACCACATTCTTGACTCCAGGTTTATCCTTGATCTCAATGTCGAACTCCTGGAGTAGAAGGATCCATCTAGTCAGTCTGGCCTTGACATCCTTCTTTTCCATGAGGTACCTGATGGAGGTGTGATTAGTAAACAAGGTCACTCTAGAACCAATAATGTATGATCTGAACTTATCTAGGGTGAAGACTACGGCTAGCATCTCCTTCTCTGTGACTGTATAATTCCACTGCGTGAAATCCAATGTGCGGCTAGCGTAGTGGATAACAAATGGAACTCCATCCCTCCTCTGTCCCAGCACGGCCCCCACAGCAAAATCGGAGGCATCTGTCATGATCTCGAATGGGAGAGACCAATCAGGCGGCTGGAGAATAGGAGCCTCAACAACACAATGCTTGAGAGTCTCGAACGATGAAAGACACTTGTCATCGAAAAGGAATTCGGTGTCTTTCGTCAGCAGGTCAGTCAACGGCCGGGCAATCCTATTGAAATCATGAATGAATCGTCGGTAGAAACTGACGTGCCCTAGGAATGACCGTTACTGCCGCAAATTGGACGGTGGTGTGAGTTTTCTAATGACATCTACCTTAGTCGGATCAACCTCCATGCCCCTGTTGGAGATGATATGGCCAAGCACCGTCCCTTGAGTCACCATGAAGTGACTTTTCTCCCAAGATAACACCAAGTGAACCTCTATACATCGCTGAAGTACTCGGTCTAGGCAGTCAAGACAGGACTCGAATCCATCACCGTAAACCGAGAAATCATCCATGAAGACCTCCAAGCACTCCCCTACCATGTCCGAAAAGATCGACATTATGCATCTCTGAAAGGTCGCACGGGCATTGCATAGCCCAAATGGCATGCGTCGGAATGCGTATGTGCCGAAGGGACAGGTAAAGGTGGTCTTGTCCTGGTCCTCAAGGGCGATGGCCACCTGGTTGTAGCCCGAGTACCCATCCAGAAAACAGTAGTGGCTCTTCCCTACCAGTCTCTCAATGATCTGATCTATAAAGGGCAGGGGGAAATGATCCTTCTTGGTGGCCTGGTTGAGTCTCCTGTAGTCAACGCAGACCCGCCAAGAAGTGGCTACTCATGTAGCAATCTCCTCTCCAGACTCGCTGATCACTGTAGTGATGCCCGTCTTCTTGGGCACCACATGCAAAGGGTTGTCCCACTTGGAGTCGGAGATGGGGTAGATAAAATCGGTGCTCCACCATTTTGAAATCTCCTTCATGACAACCTCTCTCAGATTCGGGTTCAGCCGCCGCTTAAACTCACGCGACGGCTTCGCCTCATCCTCGAGATAGATATGGTAGGAGCACAGGGCCGGACTTATCCCCTGGAGATCTTCTACGCTCCATCCTATCGTCTTGTGGTTCTTTTCAAGACCCCCATCAGAGGGAATCCTACTCTCCAGTCAAATCGGCGGAGATAATGACTACGTACATCTCATGCTCACCTGCAAGGAACCTATACTTCAACGATGTAGGAAGCGGCTTCAGCTCTGGACAACTGGGTGTTGGTGGATCTGGCCTCTGAAAAGTCTGCGTAAACGCTGTCAAATCTGCATGGGAGAACTGAAACTCTCTGTCACTCTCAGAAACTGGAGAAGGCTGCCCTGATGAACTGTCTCTGCTCTTCTCGGCATCTACCTCCTCCCTAGCTGTAGGCTTAGTGGAAGTCAGGTCTGGCATGTAATAATCACAGTCTGCCCAATTAGACTCTGACTCCGAGGGATCTGTATCATCCAAGGTGGCGTCAGTACCACCATCATCACAAAAATCAGTGTCGCGGTCGAGAACCGGCTCTGCTGCCTCAAAAGTATCCTGAACCAGGAATGTGCTCTCCAAGCTCTCCTCTGCTGTCGTCTCTGCATCAGCAGAATCTGAAAGTGAGAGGATGGCCTGTGATGCTGGGTCTGCCCAAACTGTCTCATCGTCTGTGATCACAAAATCACAGTCCTGGTGGATGTCTAGCCCTGCATCTGTCAGCTGCTCTGTGTCTGAAGTTGTCTCTGAGCATGCTCTGTCTCTGGCTCTGCTGTCCTCGATCGTCTCTATTTGTACACTTTTGCCCTCGACGCGAAAGTATACCTTCCCGCTATCATGGTCAGTCACCGCCTTGGCTGTGGCCAAGAACGGACGACCGAGAATGATGGGGGTATCGGTCACAGATTCAAGGATCTCTATGTCCAACACTACAAAGTCCACGGAAAATTGCAGGCCCTGAATCGTGACGACAATGTCTCGCAACAACCCTTCGGCCTCTTGATAAATCGATCAGCAAACTGAAGGACTGTCCTGCTCTGTCGAAGAGTGCCCAACTCGAAGCGGTCGAGAAGGGCTGCCGGAAGTAGGTTGATCGACGATCCGCTATCTAATAGAGTACGGTCGAACCTCCGCTCTCTGATGTGGCATCTGACATAAGGGGCTCTGGAATCTGGCCTCTTGGCCGGCAGACGGTTCTGGATCGCGAAACAAGTGGCTCTCGTCAGCACATGGATCTTTGAGTGATGGTTCCTCCTCTTCCACCTAACTGTGGTCCTGTCTCTCAGTGAACGCTGGAGAAGAGGGATGTGCTGCAAAGCCTCATGAAGAGTCAGCTGAATATGGAAACAATCTATCATCTGCTGGCTGAACTCCTCCTGCTGTCTCTTTTTGGGATTTTCATTTTTCTTCCCCTTCCCCATCTGAAGGGCTCTAGGGAAGCGGATCACAGGGTCCTTCTCAGATGAAGGACTAGGAAAGGGTCTAGATGGCTCGACGGCCGGATCCACACATACATTAAGCACCACAGTGGGACCAGAAAAAACCAAACCCTTTCCTTTATTCACAACAATGTTCCAAGATACATCAGAAACAGGAAAAACAACAGGTCTCTCAATAGAAGCATGGGCGGCCTCAGCACCATCATCGGCTAGAAGACTCGCGGCCTCAGTATCGCGCTCTGGCTCGGTATTGTGGGTGGCCTCAGTACCACCTCCTCCAACTGGTGTAACGGCGGCCTCAGCACCGCCGGTGGAATCAGCATCCTTGGTGGCATCAGTACCACCGTCATCATCTCTAGCGGCCTCAGTACCGCTCTCCTCCTCCTCGTCGGGCGCTCTGGGTGTATCCTCATGATGTCGCTCAGACGAGGCACCGCCTACTGGCATCCTACCGCTCCTAAGTGTGACAAAATCAGTATCAAAAAGATATGCAGACATATCACCAAAAGTATCACTTGGAGTGGCATACTCAGTACAAGCTACCTGCTCAGATTTCCTCTTCAGGTTGTTGGGATTCGGCTCAATCTGGGCAGGGATGGCGGCCTTCCCTCTCACGATGTCCCGCATCTCCTGGCGGAACTCGTCCATCTCCCGTCGAAAGGTAGCCTGCTGATCAGTGAGAAGGCGGGCTATATCATCCAAAGCGGGGCTCTCGTAGGGTAGCCCATGAGAGCCCGACGGGTAGCCTCTCTGGTAGTGAGGTTGCTGGAACTGGTGTTGTGGCTGAGAGGGGTAAGGGTGTGGCTGATGCTGCTGCTGGTGAGGCTGGTCACGCCTCCAAGACTGTCCCTGCTGGTAGGGAAGAGGACCATACTGCGACGACTGCTGCTGCTGTGGTGGTGGGTACATTGGGGGCTGCTGCTGCGGCTGGTGATCCCTTTGATGGCTGTACTGGCCACCCTGACCTGACGGCTGCTGCTGGGGCTGGGCACCTCCGATCCCCCAACGGAATCCGGGATGGTCTCGTCGGGTACCGGGCTGGGGGCGGTCATACCAAATCCCGTTGACATCCATCAACGGCTCTGTATCGTACTGGAGTGGTGGGAGCACTGCTAGAGGCTGATCCGGCTGGTATACCACCATCTGAGTGTCAGTAGATGGTGGAGCCTGGTAGGTGAGCTGCGGCTGCTGGTACGGCTCCGCCTGTACAAGATGAACCTGTCTAGGCTGCTGGTGGGAGCTGGAGTGCTGGGACGAGCTGCTGCTGCTGCCGGGATCACCTTGTGACTGAAGACGGGGCCGGGGAGCCGTCTGTGTCTCCTAGAGACACATGAGCCGTGTCTTCATGTCACTCAGAGTCTGCGCCATATGCTCCATATGAGTGATGCCCTGACACTACTTCTTCTCGATCAGCTCCATCCGGTCCAACTTATCGCTAATGATCCCCATGTCTGCGGCTGTACTCTCTGCATGTGCTGTTGCCGCAGACGAACTGGATGGACCGGCGTCGACCCGTGCTATCCTCTGGTACTGCACAGGTTGTGGCTACTGGGGTCTGCCCTGAGTATATAACCGGGTCTAGGACATCACCATGTAGTTCTCAGCCATCTCCTCGTAGATGGCCCATACCTGGTCATGATCCTTGGCGAAGTAAGACCCGCCACAAGAAGCGTTCACCAAGCCCTGAAGCTCTGGTGTCAGCCCGCTGAAAAAGCTCTGAACAAGGTTCGGCTTAGAAATGTCGTGTTGCGGGCATCTGTCGGTCAGCTCTCGAAACCTCTCCCATGCCTCGTGAAACTGCTCATTGGGGAGCATGGAGAAGTTGCTGATCAGGGCTCTCGCGGCATTGGTCCGCCCGAGTGGGTAGTACTTATCAAGTACTCGGTGCGGAGCTGCTCCCAAGTGTAGACAAACTTCCCCAGATGTTTCAGCCAGGTGGCTACTCTGTCTGCTAAGGAGAAGGGGAAGGCAATCATCCTGATGGTATCCTAGTCCACCTGACGGTCGTGGACAGTACTACGAATCATAAGAAACTCCTGGAGGTGGAGATGGGGCTCCTCTGTGGCGAGCCCATGGAAACGGGGGAGGAGATGCAAGGTGTTCGGGGGGAACTTAAAGTCCCCCACGATAGCTGGTAGAACAACCCAGTGATGCATCAGTGTCGATCCGGGGTTGTGTAACTCCCGCATCGGTCTCGGTGGCTCTGCTCCTGCCGCTGCGGCTGCGGCTGCTGCTGCTGCCGCCTCATCTAGGATCCTCGGCCCGTCTCTGCGCTGCTCTCGCTCTGCTCTCATCTGCTCCATCTCGCGCCTCATATCCAACATGAAAGCTCCCTGATCCCTCAACTGCTGCTGCACGGTCTCGAGGGAGGCGATCAGGGTGGAGTTGATCGCACCCTGGTCCAGAACAAAATGCTCAGGCTGCGAACCTCTACTGCGATCATCAGAACTGCCGGCCATAGTCTCTGCAAAATCAAACGATCCATACTCATGTGCCGATAAATCTGATAGTCTCTCCTCTAGCACTGGTCTCTCGGAACAGAAAGAAAGGGGGTCGAGGGGGAACAGGGTGGAATCATACTCGGGTTCGGAGAGCGGGTCTCAGCTCTCGCGAACCAACCTAGATGAGCGGGTAGACGCGCCCGAAAGCGGTGCAGCCACAGGCTGCCTAAGAGATCGTCTGCCCATCATCTTGATGTGGCGAGTAAGGCGGATGAGATCTGGAAAAACTATGATCACAAGCAAACCCCCAGTTCACCAACGCAATGCAAGCTGAAGACCGTAAAGTCTCGGTCAATTATCTTGTCAATTTTATTTTGGTGAACAATAAAGATATCAGAGCGATTACGTGACCTGTTCGGTTACCCAATACTTTCCCAACCGACTGTCCCGCATAGAAGTAGTCGGTAATCAATCGAGAAGAGTATCAGAGGGCTCTACCTAGTGTTCGGGGTCACTCTCTCGCACAATCAAACCAGACAATGAGGGGGTTGCTCTCCCCAAGACAAGTTTTTAAGTGAGGTGTCTTTTAGGGTCAATAGTTTTAGCAGTCTCAATTTTATTGTTTTTCTTTTTAAATATTTTTCAATAAAAGCAAAAACGCCTAACGAATTTTTCGGTTCTCCTGGTTATTAAGTCAAAAACAGGGGGAGAAGACGAAAAAGCCGATGCACGATGAAATCAATGATGCATGCAGAGTAAGAAATGCGTACCTAACTCCAACAGTCTACATGCAATATGATCCGCGCAGAATTGAAAGACAGGAAATAAACTACCTAAATGGTGCAAGCGGAAAACCGAGTCCCTAGATAGCAACTTCTACTCGAAAGAACGTCTAGCTAGTCACTAGCCTCCGATCCAAAGGGTCCGGTCTCGGTCTACCCCTCCTCCTCCCGACACATCGGGTTCAGGAGCAACGCTTGGCAGGGCAGGCTACGACACGTAGGCTCGAAGGGAGCGAGTCAGCTATTTTTATTAATCTTTTATTAGTAGGTCCAATTAACGAACTATAGGCACAAGCAGATAATTAGGTGTTTGGATCCTACTAAGTACGTCACAATCAAAAAGAAATTCCTAAGGCTAGGGGCTCGAGAAAAACCGTGAGAAACCGGAAAAGGCAGCGAAAAATAAAAAGTCGCGTAAAAAGCCGCGAAAAAGCTGAACCAGCTAATGGGTCCCCCGAGCACATCGGTGCTCGGCGAAACAGACCCGAGAAAGTGTCCAAGTCTGAGCTGTCCCTGTATTATTACAACACTTCAGATAGCAGAAATAAGATCTAAGCTAATCTACACTAATCCTCTCCCACTCAGCTACTCTCTCGCGCTCTCCTGCGGCTCCGTGCAGAAGGGAGCCGCCTCCGATCACCGCGGTTGCGCCGGCTTCTCGAGAGTCACCGCCTCGATCCTCAGGCCCTCGCAAGAAAATAACAGAGTGTTATCAACCAGATAAAATCATCAATTAAAGGCAGGAAAAATAAACAGGGGTATATGTGCAAAAATGGCAAATAAAATAAACAAGCAAAATCAAACAAAAACAAAAATAAAAGAAAAGAAAATAAAAGAAAATAAAACAAAAATAAGAGAAAAATAAAAAGTCGCGAAAAGCCGCGGACTCAGAAAGAGCCGCGGAAAGCCGCGAAAAAGAAAACAAAAAGAAAATGAAAAAGAAAAGACTACTAAGCCGTGCTCCCCGGCAACGACGCCATTCTGATGGCACGAAAAATCACCAAGAATCGGGTAAGTAAAATAGATCAAGGGTCGTTGCGACCCGGATCTCGGAGATAATTCGGTCAATCAAGAAAATAAGGGATCAGACCACCAAAACAATGTAAAAATCAAAGAAGCTCAATAGTGGCCCTGGCTATTAGATTAGCCAGGTATAGCGACCAGGGACGGACTCAGGGAGCACGTAATGGCCTTGCGACCTACGAAGTAGTCTAAAATAATAAATCAAATAAAAGAAAAGGCTTTTTGGTGGATTTTTAATGGTTTTTATATTTTTTGGATTTTTTGATTAATAAAGAAAATAAGAAAACAAATAAACAAGCAACTTGGATGAATTATTTAACTACTCAAAAATCACCCAAAAATTCAAACAAAAATGTTTTTATGTTTTTTTTATAATTTTCTATGTTTTTGGTTAATTTTTGGTAATTTTTTGATTTTTATGGAATCTTATAAAAATAAAACAAGACTGAAAATAAAAGACACTGTCCAGTCAGACTTAGAGGACCAAAATAAATGGATATCGGTCTATCAACGTCTGATAATTTTCCTGTAAAGATCAAAATACAAGGAAAAATTAGGCACTGGATTTATTAATTTTTGAATTTTCTTTTAATTATTAGAATTTTTATGGGTTTTTAGAGGTTTAGTAATTTTTATAGGTTTTATAAATCTAAAAATGACAAAACTTGGTCAGAAAGTCAAACAACACAAAACAGACAATACCTATTTTTTTTGTAATTTTTGAAGTTGATTTAATATTTTTTTGTGATTTTTAAAGCTAGACAGTATAAAAAATGCTTGTTTTTGAATTTTTAAAAATAGTAAAAAGAGTCAGAAATGTCTCCAAAATTTAGAGAAAATTTTACACCATGGCAGGAGCCATGTCCAATTTTCATCAAATTCGGAGTAAGTTTGCTATTTTATTAAAATCGAAAACAAAGGTACAGTGCACATGGACCTGTACGTAATTAAAATAAGTTCCAGGGGGTACGGTGCAAATTCTCTAAGAATTCACACACAAAGCGCGTGACCTGGGAACTCAGGGACCAATTTACAATAAAACTTAAGTCCCTGGACTAAATAGTAACACGTACTAAAAGTCCAGGGGCGAAAGTGTAAAATACCCACGATAAATGGCATATGCACAATTAAAACATTCACAGGGGCATTTCTGCAAATACTACAAACATAATTTCATTCAGGAACACCCTAAAACATCCGGTCCATGCATGCAAATATCCCACAAAATCACGTGTCGAAGCACGTGTCCCACTACATACAGGAGTATAGAAGCAAATGAACTAAATGACGAGGTCCTCTACGCAATTTACCAAACTGAAATAAAACTTCTAAAATATTTACAGGGCTAAATATTAACAACTGAAAAGATGAGAGCCTAAGGGTAATTTACCCTCTTATTAAGTCGAGGGCCAGATGGATGCCACGTGGAGATCTGACGGTTGAGAAGAGGTGTGGCTAACCCTCGACGATCGAACGGTCCTCGTCTATCCTCCACTGATCGGACGGTGGTGGTTGCTCCTGGAGTGAACGGCTACGATCTAATCTGAAGCCGGAGGCGTAGATGGACGGTTATGGAGGATGTTCGATGAACTCGACGCCGGCGAGTTGCCGGGCTCGTGTGCGTGCAGGAGAGCTCCTCGGAGGCTTCTGAAGATCGGAGAAGATGCGTCTGGGCCTCCCGCATCTAACGATAGCCTCCGATGAGGCTGGAGGCGTCGGAGGTGGTCCAGCGACCACGGCGGAGCTGGAGCTGCTGCTCCTGAATGTCGAGCCCTCAGATGGGCTCCTCTGGACCTGCAAAGCTGTGCAACAGACTCCTGGGTTGAGGGCAAAGTTCCTCGACCCGGTTAGCGGTGGTGTAGGTGGTCGGTGCGTCGGAATGAGGGGGCTCCGGCGAAGCGACGGCGGAGGAACCCCAATCCCAGTTCCTGTGCGAACTGGGTTGGATGAATGGGTGCAGAAGGTGCGCGGGGGAAAGGCGGAGATGATGGATGATTCCGATGATCGAGATGCGGGCGAGGGTGGTCGAAATCAGAGATGGTCGACGACGGGTCGATTTGGGCGAAAAGCGAAATTAGCTAAGGAGAAGAAGAAATGGGTATACTTGATGGCTGAGATCAACTGGGGAAGAGCTGGGGAAGCTCCAGGTCCTAGCTGATGAATACTCATTCATCACTCTTTATTCTTATATTTTAGCTACAAAAATCTTTGCAAATGCATGTAGATATGTGTAAATACAAATAATTACCAAAAGCATGCATTGTGTAAAAACCTATAATTAGCGTGTTTTTGTGCAAAAATAAAAGAATAAAGATTAAAAAGAAAAAGAGGGAAATATTTAGAATAAATATTGAGCAACCTAACCCAAGGGAGGGCTCATCATGGGCCTCATCGCATAAAAGCCAAAGTAGAGGGAGATAGGGGCTCATGTGTGTAAATACTTATGTAAATAAAATAAAATATTTTCCTCACAAAAATAGATGCAAATTGGCTTGTAAATATTTGTATATATTACTAAATATAAAATCAAGATAAAAATTAAAAATTAAAAAGAAGACAAAAATATCATTCATGTGCATGATCACCTTGTATATAGTTCCATCATCCCTATTTATTCAGCCCTATAAATAAATAAAATTAATTTCCAAAATTTTTGTAAAGATTCTTTATTATATAGTGTAAATAAATAAAATAAAAACAATTAAAACAAAAACAAAATAAAAATAACAAAATTAAAAACACAAAAATATATTGTAAATATACCATGTATATATGTATATATGTATTTATTTCACCTATATAAATAAATAATAAAAATGAAATAAAAATGTATTTTTATTCCTCATTTTATAATATAAATAAATAAAATATAAAATATGAATAAAATTGTATAAAAATAACAATTATAAATCAAAAATTAAAAACCCTATATAGTGTACATATACCTATATATAGCTATATAATGTAGATACCTTATTTTTATTTCGAAAAATTAATTAAAAATCACTAAAAAATAGAAAAAAATAAATAAAAATATTTCATGTTTTAACTTTTTTCTAAATCGGCCCCTAGCTATCTTAATTTTCACTTCTAAGATCCAGCCACGTGGCCGATCCCTATAGGCCCTGGGGATGTTGACCGCCCGGTCAACTACCCCCCCAGGACCACTTCACACGGGTTTTTAGCAGGTAACCCATCTTCTCAGATTTTTATCGCTTAAACCCGAATCACCCCCACTCAAACCCCGGGTCCGATTTGATCTTGATATACCCGAGACCCTCGCCGGAGCTCCTGCATCGGGATCCGCGCGCTTCCACACCCTACCCGCGCCTGTCTTCCCGGACTCTCCAGCATATAAAGCTTCAGCTCCGCCTCCTCATTGCTCATCTTTGGCCATTCGATTCCACCCCCTGTGAGCTCCAGCGTGCTCGTGAGAGTGACAGCTCGCGTCCTGTGCTGTTGAAGCGAGGAGAGGGAGCGTGACCACTGATCCGGCGAAGCTTCGCCGCCTTGCTCCGCCACCAGCAGGAGCTCGAGCCTCGGAGGGAGACGCTCCTTGAGGCGAAGACCCAGAGCAACCTTAGCTCATCCCCAGTCTCATCAGCCACCCAGGTAGTCCCTTAGCTCGTTCTTTTCCTTTAATTTCTAGTTACCCTCAAATCACCGCTCCGCCGTGTTACGCCGATTCCGACCACTCCATAGCTCTATCCGACCATCGGGCTTTACCATAGCCATCGCCTCCTTCCCGCGCACCTTCTCCATATCCCCATCCAACCCAGCTCGCACAGGAGCTGGGATTCGAGCTCCACCGTCCCCCCCTTCGCCGGAGCTCGCCCATATCGCCTCACCGTTCACCGTCACCCCGCCTAACCGGGTCGAGGAAATTTGCCCTCGATCCGCGAGTCTTATGGTCGTCTTTGCAGGTACTACCCAGCCCATCTGAGGGCTTGGGTCATTCGGGCCAGGAGCCTCGCCTCCGCTGACCTTGCCGAAGCTCCCCAGAGCTCGGCTGGGCCATCGGAGGCCACCAGCAGCTGCGCAGCACCACGCCGGAGCTTCTCCGATCTTCAGGCGCAGCAGAGGAGGTCAGGAGTGCACGCACGAGGCCGGCGAACTTCGCCGGTGAACTGTTCTTCCTCGACCTTCGTTCACCGTCCGATCAGACCTCCTGCTCCAGTTAGCATCTGGGCCGTCCGTTCAGGAGCTGCAGCCACCGTTTGATCTGAGGAGTATAGATCTGGACCACCCGATGCTCGAGGGTTAGCCACAGAGAGCCACGACCGTCCGATGCACCACGTGGCTTAGCCCCAGCCGTCGGATCACTTCGAGGACCCCAGCCTTTGAGCGCCAACCGATCCCCGCCGTCGATCACTCCACGTGGCCTCCATCCTGCGGTCCGCATTAATAAAGGGTAAACTACCCTTAGGCCCTTTTGTTTATTTCATTTCGCATTTAGTCCTGTAATTAGTTAGCATAGTTGTTTAGTTTTTGGGATATTTGCATAGAGACCCTTGTGCTTGCGTTTATTTGCTGATATGCCCCTGTGCGTTGTATGACACGTGCATCGACACGTGCTTTTTGGCTATTTTGCATCTTATGCCCCTGTAGTTCTGACTGTTAATGAATGAATGAAAGTTTTTGTTTATTTGCATTTATACCCCTGTGCGTATTTTAATTGAACATGTGCGAATATTTTTGGGTTATTTGCAGATAAGCCCCTGGGCTTTTGGTACATGTTACCAAATAGCCCTCGGAACTTATTTTCTTCACATTTGGGTCCCTAAGTGCCTCAGGCACGCGCGACGTGCGTGACTTCCTGGGTTAATTGCACCAGACCCCCCAGACTTCCTGGTATTTGCACTTTGGTCCCTATGCACTATGTTCCCTCTTTATTTTTGAATAAAATAGCAAATTACCTCCAAATCCAACGAAAATTGGATACATGGCTCCTGCCATAGTGTAAAATTTTCGAGGATTTTTGGGGACATTTTTGTTTTCATTTGATATTTTAAAAAATCAAAAACCTCCATTTTCGTTACTACCTAAGTTTAAAAACCCCAAAAAAATATTAAATAGTGTCTAAAAATTACAAAAAAATTGTCTACTGTTTGTTTTGTTTAGTTTGATTTTCTAGCCAATTTTGGCTATTTTTCATCACTGACAACCACTAAAAATTGAAAACACTTAAAAATTTATAAAAAATTCTAATAATTAAACCAAAAATCCAAAAATAATAAATTAGGTGTCTAAATTTTCCTTGTTTTTTTCTCGTTACAGGAAAATTACCTCCCAGCTAATTTGGGGCCTTTAGATATTTTATCTAGGCCCTTTTAGCTCGGCTGGATAATACCTACTGTTTTAGTCACTTTTTGATTTTTAGAAAATTAAATAAACATCAGAAAAATCCCAAAAATTCACCAAAAACATTAAAAATTATAAAACACATAAAAACATTTTTGTTACAATTTTTGGTTGATTTTTAGTATATTTAATAATTTGTTGAAGTGTATAGTTCCTTAGCTTTTATTATTTTCTTAATACATTAAAAATTCAAAATAATACAAAATAATTAAAAACCACCAAAAACATTTTCTTATTTTATTTACTTTTTGACTACTTCTTAGGTCGCAAGGCCAACCCGTGCTCCTTGTGTTCGACCCTGGTCGCTATACCAGGTTAAACTAATAGCAAGACCGCTAGCTTGTTTTTGATTGATTTTATCTATCTTGGTGGTCTATTTTTCTTGATCGACACGATCGAGTGACCGAGGTCGCGACGACCATCGTAGAGATACCTGATTGCCTTAGTCGCTCGGTTCTCCATGTCAACACTAGCCTCGAGGGTCGTCGGTGCCCGAGGCTCGAGCACCACGTCGGGGCGGCGCACAGTGGCGTGATGTTGCCGGATCGATGGTCTAGCTGCTCCCTCCTCGCTGCAACAAGGCCGAGCGCAAGCTGTCATTCTCACGGTGGCTATGGAGGTCCTAAGGTGAAGAGAGTTGATCCAAGGATGCGAGAAAATGGAGGTGGAGCTCAGGCTATATACGAGTGCAGGTCCGAGAAGAGAAGGTCGGGCAGGGTTCCACGAAGCGCGGATCCCAACGCGGATGAACGGGCATGGATCTCGGATGCACGAGGAAGAAGTAGAGCCCTGAATTTGCGGATATGGGTATCGGATCAAGTGTAGAGAATGTCGAGAAATCGGGTCGCGGGCTCGGATCCAGGGCTTAGTGATCCAGGGGGGGAGTTGACCGGGGGGTCAACGTCCCCCATGGACCAATCAGGACCTGCCATGTCATAAATATTTAAAAATTCAAAATAAAATAATAAATGGTTGAATTAGGAAAAACTTCAAACATAAAAAATGTTTATTTATTTATAAACTATTTTTTTGTGATTTTTAATTATATTTTTGAAATAAAAATATGGTATTTACAATATAGTGCTATATATAGGTATATATACAATATGGATTTTTAATTTTTGATTTTTAATTAATTATTTTTGTATATTTTTATTATCATTTTATATTTTATTTATTTATAGCATAAAATTAGGAATATTTTGATGTTTTTATTTTATTTTATTATTTATGTATAAGGGTAAAACAAATAGCTATATATAAGTATATACATGGTATATTTACAATGTTTCTTTTGATTTGTAATTTTGTTCTTTTTATTTAATTTTTGTTTTTATGGTTTTTATTTTATTTATTTACAACATGAAATATAGAATATATACATATTTTCTGAAATTTTGATTTATTTATTTACAAGGTAAAATAAATATAGAAGTGGGTTTATATACATGGTGAATATGTACAAGGAAGGTTATTTTTATTTTCTTTTTAATTTTTCTATTTTTATTTTGATTTTGTATTTACAAATATTTACAAATATATACAAGCCCATTTTTATTTTATTTTTGGAGGAAAATATTTTTATTATATTTATAGGTATATTTACACACATGAGCTCCCAATCTCTCTCTACTTTGGCTTTTATGCGGTCAGGCCCATGCTGAGCCCTCCCTTGGGATTAGGTTGCTCAATATTTAGTCTAAATATTTCCCTCTTTTTCTTTGTTTCTTTATTCTTTTATTTTTGCACAAAAACATGCTAATTATTTAATTTTATTTAATGCATGCTTTTTGGTAATTATTGGTATTTACCAATATCTACATGCATTTGCAAAGATTTTTGTATATAAAATATAAGAATAAAGAGTGATGAATGAGTATTCATCATTTATCGTTTGCCATTCACTACGCCAGTCGGACTTTGGATGCCGCTCAACGGAATTACACTGTGACTGAGAAAGAGATGCTGGCCGTAGTCTTTACTTTGGATAAGTATCGATCTTATATTCTCGGATCTAGAGTGACTATTTACACAGATCACAGCGCCATCCGGTACTTAATGGCCAAGAAGGATGCCAAAGCACGCCTTACCAGATGGATCCTTCTACTCTAGGAATTTGATATTGAGATTAAGGATAAGCCCGGAGTCAAGAATGTGGTGGCGGATCATCTCTCCAGATTGGAGAATCTTGAGGAATCTGAGCCCAGTGCACCAATCACAGAGACATTTCCAGATGAGGCAATCTTGGCTATTACCTCGCTCCCGTGGTACGCTGACATTGTGAACTATCTTGTCGCCAAGACAGTCCCACAAGGTTGGCCCAGAAAGAAACTTGAGACCTTCCTGGCGAAGGCCAAGTTTTACCATTGGAAGGATCCCGTCCTTTATCACGAAGGAGGGGACAACATCTGGAGGAGGTGCATTCCTCAAGAAGAGCATCATAGCGTCCTCACATACTGCCACAAGCTTGAGGCAGGAGGACATCATTCTGGAAAAAGGACAGCATAGAAGGTGCTTCAATCTGGCCTATGGTGGCCTACTCTCTTCAATGATTCTGATGAGTTCATGAAGAGAGATGTACTGACTGTCAGAAAATGAGAACCTGCGGACAGAGAGACATGATGCCCATGCAACCCATTCACTTTTGTGAGGTTTTTGATGCATGGGGGATTGATTTCATGGGCCCATTTCCTAAGAGTCAGGGATTCCAACATATTTTGCTCGCTGTGGATTATATCAGCCGATGGGTTGAGACCATCCACGCCCGAGCCGCATATGCTAAAACCGTATGCAAATTCTTGAGGAAAAATATCATTTCACGGTTCTGGGTACCTAGAGTCTTGATTTCAGATGGGGGTCTCATTTCATAGATGACAAGGTTAGGGCCCTTGCAGACGAGTTCAGCATTGACCATCGGGTTGCCACACCGTATCTCCCTCAGACTAATGGTCTTGCTGAAGTATCGAACCGGGAGATAAAAACAATCTTGCAGAAGGTTGTCCGCCCAGACCGAAAGGATTGGTCACAGCTTTTGGACTCAGTCTTGTGGGCCTATCGGACCTCCTTAAAGAATCCATTGGGGACATCTCCCTTTCGTCTCGTCTATGGCAAGCCATTCCATTTTGCCAGAGGAAATCAAGCATAAATCCTTTTGGGCAGTCACTGAGTTACTGTTAGATCCCGAGAGTATAGGAGAACAGAGAAGCGCAGAGTTGGGAGCCCTGGAAGAACTGAGAGATACATCCTTTTCTAGCAGCCTACAGTACAAGGAGAAAGTGAAGACATGGCACGATTCTCATATCAGCTATAAACAGTTTGAGCCAGATCAGAGAGTATGGTTGTTTGATTCCAGGCTAAAATTATCTCTAGGAAAATTACAGAGCAAGTGGAAAGATCCGTATGTGGTCAGGAAGGTACATGACAATGGCAGTATTGACATATCTGAACCGTCATCTTCCTCTACCTTTCGTGTCAATGGTCAACGCCTGAAACTATATCTAGATCATGATCCGTCGACCATTGACGTCACCCCCATTCTTCTGGTATGAGATGTGTTCTTTGACTTATATCATCTGCATCTCATACATGGTGATCACTTCCATCTTCCGCTGTACAGATCATCTGTCTATATCATGCTTTCATCTGTTAATCTTTTTTCTTCTTTTCTTCTTTTCCTTTTCTATTTTCTTTATCTATCAAAAAGGTGCCGCCCCTTGTTGTCAGTTTTATGTACTTAGGACATACTTTGTCGTAAGTATAGGGGGGTTTGCATCCCGAGTTCTTTCATTTTCTTCGATCCTCTCCATTGTCTCCTCTTCTTGTCTATACTTAGGGATATCTTACCCTAAGTATAGGGGGAGACAATCTGAGTATGATCTGTTCATGCCCACCCTTGACCCTCCCTGCGTTGTGTACAGTCTGCTATACTTAGGATTATTTGATCCTAAGTATAGGGGGTTGGTCAACTTCTTATTGGTTCATTTATTTATTCTTTAGACTTGTCTATACTTAGTACGAGTTATGTCTTCTCTTTTCTCTCCGATCTATGAGGACATAGCTCAAGCTAAGTATAGGGGGGTCGTATATACTATGTATATACTTTAGCCATAACTCGTACTTTCATATCTTCTTAATAGTATGGATAATAAGTCTTTAATAATTCATTAAAAACCATTAATAAAAAGGTGTTTTGTTCCTCAAATTCTTTTTGTATATACTGATTAATAAATCAGGTGAAGATGTTTTTTTTGCAAAATGTTTGAAAAATAGTTGGAAAATCTTTGTGAATATCTATTGAAAACTATTTTGAAAATATTTTGTTACATGTTTTCAACATGTGTAAAATGTGTGGTTTGTAAAAATTTCTTTTCTTTGTGTGAAATAAAATGTTTGAAAAAAGATTTGCAAATGGTTTGAAAAATGGTTGCAAAAATATTTTCAAAAATCTATATATACTGTTTTGAAAAACCTTTGCAAAATGATTTTCAAATGTGTGTACATATTTGTAAAAATGTTTGTAAAAATTATTTTGGACTATAGTTTTCAAAAATTGTGTGAAAAGCTTGTGTCAAATAGGTTTGAGGAATACATACATCACACCAAAATCCATTATATGTATATATGTATAAAATTGACCACTTACCCTTGTATATTCTTAAAATCCACTTCTTGTATATATAAGAAGCACTCCCGTGTACATATTTTTCACCTAGCTTTCAGCCAAAAACTTTTTGTTTTCAAAAATCCCAAAAACATTTGCAAAATTAAAAATCCAAAAACATTTGAAAAATCTTTTGAAAAATACAAAAAAATGCATATGCATGCATCATCATCTTTTCAAAAATTCTATAAAAAGTTCAAAATCTTTGAAAATTGCATCACAAAAAAAATTTCTGCATTGCATTGCTTAGCATGGGCATTTTTCGGATTGAGTTTGATAGTTGAACAAGTCTAAGTAAAATCCGGATATTGGAGCTTGATTGGACCTTAAAATCTACCTAATAACAGGAACCATAAAGGAACTGGGTTTGAGGTACTTCAGGTCTAGTTGACTTAATTCTTTGAGGATCACGAGACTTGGTTCAATGGATTCTTGACTGCCTAAATAGAGTATTTCGGAGCACACGCACGACTCTTGTTGATAATGACCTAACTTGGACATCTGCACATTTCACATGGCTCAACTCAGTTGGAGTGGTGAGGGGATTGGATTTGCCGGTATGAGACGCACACAAGTGGAAACATTTGTCCTCCTCTAGGGAGGGAAGTGCACCCCAACCCGTCCAGTGATTAGGAAGTCTAAAGATAGGAGGTTGTGGGTTGCAATAAAGCTTCAAAAGAGGGATAGTCTACTAGCTCAAGAGGAAAAACTCCTTATGTAAATGCTGTTGTGAATAGTATTTCAAAAAAATGTGTTCAGGCATGTACAAAAATAAAAAGCCTGCAAAGTATGTACAAATGTTGTAAAGTCAATAAGCAAGCTTGAATTCCAAAGTCATATCATGTGAGCCTGCAGTAGGATGACTAGACTACACTGGTCTTGCATCCCAGGATAGGTAGCTACACTGGCTACCGTCCATTCTTCTCTTCACCCCCTCCTCTTGAGCTGGTTGCCACTTGAACTTGGAAGGGAATACCCCACTCCTCGAGGATGGAGTTGTTGGATTGGGGAATCATTGGATTGTCGTACTGGAGAAGCCAGTTTCTTTGCCATTCTAATTGGGGAGAGCCACCATCACTTACACTGTACGAGTTAGATTTATAGTCGTAAGAGTTTGCGTATGAGTTGAAGTATTTCTGACCTGGCTATTGAGGAGACTTGGATAGAGTTTTGGGATTCTCGGGGACTGTTGGATTTCAAATTCGGTTCTCACTAAGGTTCCGCCCGCACTAAAATTCCAAAGGTACGACTTAAGCTCCAAACTTTGATTTTGTGAAGACAAGTTTGATGATCAAATAAAATCCAAGTTCTTCTTTTTCTTTTCTTTCTTTTTCTTTTTGCACTTATTGCATAAGTGTTTGCTAGGGACTAGCAAATGTAAAGTATAGGGGGATGATGAATCCACATTTCATCATCTTTATTCTATCATTTTGGCCTCAAAAACCCTAGCAAATGCCTGTAAATAGCATTAATTAAAGCATATTAGCATTCATGCATGTACATGTAAATAGTGTATAAAATACTGTAATTAAAGCCAAAATTATAGAATAAATAAAAGAAAAGAAAAAGAATAAAATATTGTAAATATTTTATGACCCAAAACCCCGAGACCTAGGCATCTTGATGAATAGGTCGACAAGGAATAAAGTAGGGGGAGATAAGGGTTAAATACCTGTTCATTTCATTCATTCTTTATTCATTTTGGGACCTATTTGTGGTTCCACTTTTTATACATCAAATAAAGAAACTTTGTACATGAAAGTTTTAGATAATTAAATAAAGAAAAATACAAAATTGATTTCACTAAAAAATAATGTACAGGCAAAAAGTTATGGTCTGAATAAAATTCCAGAATTCCAACTTCCCAGACCCGTATCTCACAAATGACAACTCCAAATGCATCAAACTCACCTTTAATTGTATATAGAATAAAATAAGCTATTTAATGGCGTGGTTTCGCATTTGGCGGAGCTACGGTTTGAAAGTTGAGTTTTGGACCCTCATTGTATACTTGTACAACTTAAAATATTCAATCTATTATTTATTCATTACTTTTATATTTTACATTTTTATAATTATGTAAATATTATTTATAATAATTATGTACATTAAAATCAGAAGAAAAACCCAAAAGACACACAAAATAAAAATACCTATATAAAATACATAGGTATTATACCTATAAATACACCTATATGATATATACTTATATTTTATTAAATACACAAAATACATCAATAAAATAAAATAAAAATATATTTATGTATATAAAATTATTCTATAATTTTATAAAATACTAAATAAAAATAATAAAATTAAAATATACAAAATAAAAATAAAGTAATAAAATACATAGGTATATGTACCTATATAGGGCTAAAAAGACAACTTGTAAAAATATATCCCATAAAAATAATTAAAAATCAGAATAAAATACTACATAAAATAATAAATATTTTTTTATAACCAAAATTTAATTTGTTCTTTTTCTATTTTTAAATTAATTTCTAAATCTTTTTCGCAGGGTTTTTCCTGGTTGGTCCACGTGGACCAACCAGGAGGCAGTCAGCGTTGACCTCGGGTCAACTGCTTGCCTTCCCCGCCTGCCCTTCTGTCAGACCTGGGTTTTCACCCAGTTTTGCCGATTGTCTTAGGTCACACCTTGCATTTTTTCGTGACGAAACCTTCACGACTTTTCTTCCTCGTTATGTGGTGATTCACGTCCAAGTGAAACCTTGGACTTTGGATCACTGAGGCGAGCAGTTTGCCCTGGACCTTCTAACCATTTTTGCAGGTCAAAGTGCTTTGACTAGAGCCTGGAGGCGATTTTGGAGCCTCGCCGGAGCTCACGGGGCTCTATAGCTCCGCCACCCTCTCGCGAGCAGCTCGGCCACCGCCGAGCTCTTTTGAAGCCCCCAAGAGGAAGAAGAGACCTCAGGGAACCTCCAGCCTCATTTTGAAGCCAAGAACGTCGCCGGAGGAGGAGCAGCACCTCGGAGAACCTCGGCTCGTCGGAGTTCTTCCGTGGTTCTTGCTCCAGCCTCCGCTGCCGTCGGATCGAGGTGGAGCTCCAGAAGCTACAGTCGCCGTAGGATCGAGCCCGATCTCCACCGTCGGATCTTCTCGCGAGGATCTAATCCTAGCCATCCAGCCGAAGCGTCATCGTGCAAGGAGGTCACGCCACGTGTCCAAGTGAAGACTATCAACCGTTCGATCTCCTTTGCGAGGGACTTTTGCAAGTATACCCCCACACCTTTTGTAATTTTATTTTAGTCCTGAAACTTTCCTTAGCAATTTAAAGTTTTTGTAAAATTTGCAAGTAGGCCCTCGAAGTTATTATATTTGCACATAGGTCCTCTACCATGTCACCTCACGTGACCTGTTCACGTGAGGTGTGGGCATTTTGCAGGGAGGCCCTTGGCCTTTTGTGGATTTCATTTCAATACTATAAGTTTTGTATTAAGCGTTAAACTTTTGGGAAAATTGCAAGTAAGCCTCCGGACGTTTTTGATATTACGAATAGGTCCCTGCCAGGCACGTGCAAGTCACGCGCCTTGGTGGGTATTTTACACCGATACCTCTGCGGGTTTGAGGATTTGTAATTGGTCCTTAAAATTGAATATTCGGTGTTAAGTTTTGTGGAAAATTGCATGTATGCCCCCGAATGATTGTTTATTTGCACTTATACCCCTGCTAGGTTGAATTATTTTTGCTTGCTTGATCTATTTAATTAAGGCATCATTTTAATTCGAAAAATTCTCAAAAATTCAAGTTAAGCTCCTTTCACTTTCATGCTATATTTTTAGTTTTTGATTTTATTGCATTTTTATATTATTAAAAAAAACCCCCCATTTCAGTACTGTCTAGCTTAGAAAATACCAAAAAAATGTTAAAATATCTCGAAAAATTCCAAAAAAATTACATACTATCTATTTTAACTTATTTTAGTGTCAGTCCAAAAATCACTAAAAATTTCAAAAGAAAAACCTTAAAAATTAGAAAATACTTAAAAACTTCAAAAAAATTCTAGAAAATCATAGAAAACTCCAAAAAATACAAACTTAGTTCATGTTTCTTCCTTATTTTATTCTCTTTGTTCTAAATCTAATTTAGGAAAATTTTGAAATCATCTGATATTTTTCCTTCCCATTTTAGTCTCGGCCAGATTGTTGATTCACTCTTTTCTCTATTTCAGTTTTTAAAAAAACATTTTTAAAAATACCCAAAAATCACAAAAATAGTAAAAAATCATAAAAATATAAAAAAGATTTTATTTCTGAATTTTTGAGTATTTTTGCATGTTTTTATAAATATTGTATCACCTCTTTTATTGCCTTGTTTATATATTCCAATATTAAAAATATAAAAAATATAAAAAATATAAAATATAAAAAAATTAAAAAATCAGAAAATTAAAAATCAAAATACAAAATTAAAAATTAAAAAAAAAGAAATAAAAATTAAAAACCCACAAAAGCATTTGCATGTGCATAGTGTAGACAACACTTCACATTCACTCACGCACACATTTGTTTGATCTACCCTGTTTGCTCCCCGTGTTCGAACTCTCTACGTACTTGCCTATATACAACATTTATGTAGAGTTAAAAATAAATTTTAACTTCACATTTCTTTCTTATTGCTTGAGTTATAGTGTGGGTTAATTGTTGATTAAATACGAGGTTCATTTTGTAGTGGTCAACACATCGACTGTTGACTCGCCTTGTGAGTCAATACGATTGCTCGTAAATTTCGTGTTTATCAGGCACGCGAAGAAGAGGTGCTCAATGGACTCCATTGCATTGTCGCACAAAATACACCTATCAGAGGTATTGCCAAGTAGCCTAGCGCAACGATCCCTCGTCATCAGCCTTTGCTTACGAAAAAACCACATGGAGAATCCCACCCGTTCAGGGAGCCTTAGACCCCAGAAGAAACCGCAGTCACACACCATACTCTCCGATCGCGAGGGCGGGGGCCTACAGATCGCCCCATACGCCCTTTTCTCACACACATACCATACTCTCCGACTGCGAGGGCGGGGGCCTACAGATCGTCCCATGCGCCCTTTTCTCACTTGTTATTAATTAAAGTTTAAATATTTTTAAAATTGTTAATCTTATACATCACACACATATGAATTTTACAAAATATATTTATTTTTCCCTTTGAACTTTTATAATAACATTTATACCCCTAACATTTAGCAATGTCTTTGTGCTCTTATATTCTTAAAAAAATCAACAATATTATCCTTATGTTGATATAATATAGGAGCACACATGTACTAATAAAATGTCAGTACTATCTGTTTTGTAAAAATATAGAGGGACGTACAATTGTAAAAAAAAAGAGTATAAGTGTTATTGGAAAAATTTGAAAGGAAACGAGTATATAGATCCTCTGAAGATATTATGTAGTATTTTTCATATTTATTTGTATAACACTACCGGTCTAACTCGGTTCGACATGGTTAAACCATACAAACCAAACCAACAGTACAACGGTTCGGTCTTTTCAGGTTTTTATGGACTGCTGACGTCATCACCGGTTCGACCAGTCGGTCCCATTTGTCCGACCATAAAAATCAAAAACCGATACTTGCCCGATTTGATGTCCAGTTCGATTTTTAAAACCTTGTATATTACATTTAAGTAATAACACTGTTGTACAGATTGCTAAAAAGAAATATGGTTCGACAAGTTATTTTATATCATGTTGTTTTGTGTATTCTTTATCCTAAAATATCTTCATATTCTTGAATGGCATCATAAAAAGAAATGTCACAAGGAGATATTTCTAATGAAGAAAGTATTCATAATAAAAATATGGGTACGTACTTTTAAAATTATTTTGATATAGGACATAGCTGATGTACTTTGTAGATATTTAAATGATATATTACTTGCAGATGTTAACGATTATTATGTCGAGATTGTACATGTGGAAAGGGAAGATGATCATATGTTAATGGGATTTGACGGAAGTAATGGAGACACTGTAATAAATAATGAAGACACTGCAGGTATAAATATGCAAATTAATATTTTTTAGATTGACGAATTTTGTTTTGAAAATAATTTTATCATTAATATTTATATTAGTTACAGATTTCACCATTTTAAATAATTGAATTCTTTATTCTATATTTGAATTTATGAATTTACATATTCGCAAGAAAATCAAGGAAAAAATTATCGACTATATCCCATTAGTAGAAATTGAGAAACAACCGAGGTTGGGAATGATCTTTATTTCATTGAAAGATGGTGAAGAGTTTTACTATGTATATGCTAATAAAGCATGACTTTCTGTCAAAAAAGCAGTACTAAGTATCGAAACGATGAAAGTAAAGAGTTATACGAGAAAATGGATTTGTGCAAAGCAAGGATTGAAAGTTTTGAAGAAAAAGTATAAAGAAGATCAAACAAGGCGAACCACCACAAGATGTGGTTGCAGTGCTAAGATGATACTCCGTAAGGATGCAAATTGCAATTGGGTCGTCACAACATTTAAAGAAAATCTCAATCACACTCTTTACTCTCCAAAAAAAGTTTCTTTCCTAAGATCACATCGAGAAGTAACTCTTGCTCAAAAATGTCATGTTAATACATTTCAGGAGGCAAATATAAGTACATCCAAATTGCTTACAATTCTTGAGATTGAAAATGATGGTTATGAAAATATCGGATGTATAGAACGGGATATTAGAAACTTTGAAAGAGATTTGAGATGCAGCAAGAAAGAGTTTGATGCTCACATATTTCTAACACAATTAAAAGAAGAAAAAGAAATGAATCCATCATTTTAGTATGCTCACAAGGTTGATGAGGAAAAAGTTAACACATGTCTTTTGGGTCGATGGTATTGCAAGAAAAGCATATGCAGTCTTTGATGTTGTAGTTATTTTTGATACCACTTTTGAAATAAATAAATATTCCTTGATCTTATCTTCATTTACAGGGATAAATCACCATGGTCAAGCAACAAGCTTTGGGCATGCTTTACTAAAAGATGAGAAGGAGTCGTCATTTATATGGCTTTTTGAGAGATGGAAAGATGCAATGTCTAATCGATTACCATGTGTTATTGTAACTGGTCAGGATCTTGCAATAACTACAGCAATTAAAGTTTCCTTTCCAACATCTCATCGTTATTGCATGTGGCATATTTTAAAAAAGGTCCCTGAAAATTGGGTGCAATTATTCATGATCACGAATTTAAGAACATATTGCATAACTACATTTGGCAAACTAAAAGTCCTCAAGAATTTGAAGAGAATCGGATGAAGATCATCATCGGGGAAGAACTTCAAGATCATGAATGGTTATACACCATTTTCATGAGTTGGGAGAAGTGGATACCTGCATATTCTAAAAATTTATTTATGGCTGGTACAAGAAGTACACAACATAGTGAAAGTATGAATGCATTTTATGATAAATATGTTAGTTGTTCGATTTCACTAGAAAAATTCTACAGTCGCTTTGAAAGCGCATTAAAGCGGCAAAGATATAATGAATTGAAGGCTGATCATGAGACTCTTTATGGTTGCCCACCTTTAAAGACACCGTTTCAGGTTGAAAGGAAAATGTCAAAGATTTATACACATGGTATATTTTACAAGTTTCAAGAAGAACTCGTACAGAGCATGTGTTGCATTGGTCAAGTGGTTCACAATAGCAACAATAAGAAATCATACCTTATTAATAATTTTGAGAGAGATGTCAAAGTTCGCAAAGTTGAATATGATATGGATAATAAAATTTCACGATGTACATGCTTCCTTTTTGAATCCTAAGGGATTTCTTGTCAACATATCCTTTATATCTTAAGAAATGAATCAGTTGTAGACATCCCACAACATTTCATAATTAGAAGATGGACCATAAATGCCATGAAGAAAGTTATTATTGATGACAATGGTATAGTACTTGAACGATTAAAAGAAAAACCAAAGCATATGACAAGGGCAAGCTTGACTGCATTATTCACTAAAGCCTTGGATGATGCTTGTTTCTCTAGTGAGACATATTTATATGCAGAGCAGAAGATGAACGAAATCATTGTAGGTCTCAATAAATTGAAATCAAATTCCTCCAACCATGATATACACAAAGTTTCATCAAAACCTATTGACGTAGAAGTGCATCCGCCAAGCTTATCCAAGATGAAGGAAAGTGGGAGAAGAATTAAAAGTGGCAGGGAAATTGCTATGGATAAAGCAATCAAGTCCAAAAAATTATGCAAAGGTTGTAATATGATGGCGTACCACGATACGCGAAATTATCCACATAATGCAAAAAGAAAAGGTACGATTAGGTTATTACATTTGAAGTTTTATTGACATGTCATATATTCAATTCTTAATTTCTCCTATCTTTTATTTGTAGATCTATCAAAATCTGCGATGGAAGATGTTGAACTACCTAAATGAGTTCAAATTGGTGAGACAATTCATGCTTTTATTCAGCTATATTATTTAAAAATTGTGGAACAAAACTTTTGCTTTATATTTCTTTTAATTCTCACGTACATTTGCATCTTACAATGAAATTTGGCTTTTTTTATTTTTTTGTTGAGACACGATACATGGAATATTGGTAGGATTTCAATAATATGGAGATAAATATTGCTTTTACTTTACATTTCTTTGAATTCTTATATACATTTGCATTTTACAATGTATTTTATTTTTTTCTTCTCGAGAGTCGTGCATGATGTACAATACTAAGAGAGAGAGAGATTGGGTATAAATATGGGAGAGAGAGCCGTGCATAATAACAACTAGTACATACCCGTGCGTTGCACGGGTGGAACGAATTAAGATCGTAGCATTGAATAGTCAGTCTCCTAAATAACAATGTGTATGGTACAAGTATATTATAATTGTGTATAATTTGTTATCAAAAAGAACGGGTAAGCTAGTTATGATAGGATTATAATTTTCTATCAAAAAACATAGGATTATAATTTGCTAGTTTTGCGTGTATGGGTGTGTGTGGGTGTGGGTGTGCGTGCGCGTGTGTGTGGTGTGTGTGTGGACATGCATAAGGCCATGGCCAGTAACACAGAATCCAGTTTAAACTAAGCGATTTAACTTATTATTCACTATGAAATCGAGGGCTTGATTTCACTCGATGAATTTCTTGATTCCATTCAGATCGGTAGAATATGGAATTCAAAGTGGTTAGTTATTTGAATTTGGCACGACGACATCGTAATAGCTTCCCATCCGCAATTCTCCATCACCTCGCACTCTTCATCTCAAAGACCTCTATGCTGTGCATTTTGTCGTTGTAAGCTATCATTATGCTGCCGCCACTCCTTAGACAGGAGAAATTCCTCAAAGTGGTTTCTAGGCTGCAGATTTCTGGAAATTAATGCATGCACATTCAACAAAGATCCATAAAACAATCGTCCAATTACTTAAACGGATATCTACATTTGGTATGCATTCGGTTTCTGATTATTGGCTCATCCAAATGTCACTGATTTTTATGTCACGAGCCGCAAAACTCCTGTCTAGTTACACCATAACCCTACTAACCTTTATAATCACATTACACGTCCATGTAGATCAATAATTACATTTTCAACTCTTACAGTTACAACACAACCCATGGATAGGGGTATATGCGTTAAATAGATTAAAATTATGTGAGTCCTTGTTTAGTTACGAAGGTTATAGAGGTTCTAGTGTGACTCTGCAAGATATTGGAGAGGATGGCTTACAGAATCAAATGTTACTTGCTGAATAAATCAAAAAAGAACTTCAAGGAACTTGCAGGTCGAATCGAAGATGTCATACTCACATCGTTTTCTGATCTAAGATATCTAAGAAGTATTTGGTATGAGGCTGAAATTAATGAATTCACTACAATTCTCATTTGGAAGCTCTGCTTTGTTAAGACAATGCCACAGTGCCAGCTACCGCTGAGGTCAATGCGGTAGACGGCCAGTGCTGGTGATGACCACGTACCCGAACAACCAGAGGCACACAATAGTGCACACATCGAGCAGTAGGAAAAGTTGACCCGTGTGACAGCCCCTCTCAGCAAACATGCGCTACCCGCATCTACCTCCGCTCCCTGCCGCCGATGGGCATTCATTCTGATCATTTTCTACGTAGGCAAATTTTTCTCAAAGTGCACATGATATTATAATAGAGATGAGGCAAGTTGTTGATCGGTTCCTATCATCTAACTGAACGTCGCCTGGAAAATTCGCAGTGGCGGAACGTGCTTCGTGTTCTTCTCCAATTCTTATCGATAATATCGACAGCTCCATTAAATATGGGTTGCTCAGCTCTCGTTCTACAGATGATGGATCTCCTACGAAAGCTCGATTGAAGTTCGGTGGTCACCAGACGATACGACTCGATGTGGTGAAAGATGTCAGTTCACCGGATGATGCTCTCGAGCTGCTACAAATGGTGCTCCAGATCAGATGCAGTGCTCGACTGGTGGGGATAGTGTTATTCAAGCTCTAATGACTCATGTTGAGATAATCGATGAAGGATGTGATGTTCCTCGATCTCCCAGCAGTTTGCTTGGTGCATCTTCACCCGTGTCCAGTCCTGCCTCATTGTCGAATATCCAACTCCATCTTGTCGAGGGGAGGAGGATGGAGAGCCGTAGAAACTCACTCCCTCCGCAATCCTCCGTAGCGAGTTCGAGCAGGAGGCGACATAGCCTCCGTCTGAGAGTGGATCATGGTCTCATCGTCTGACCATGAGGTGAGTAGAGGAAGAGGGAGGATCACCTCCTGCAACGGTTGCTGTTCTAGGGCATGGTGGCTCAACCAAATTGGTGATGGTAGCGACGAAGGGGGAGGAGTAGAACGGGTCGTAAGGGAGGCCAGAGAGGAGGTGACACGGCTAGGTTTTCGATGCGGTGGGAAGATGGCATCGATACGGGGAAAGGGAGAAGCGTGGTTAATATCTTTGCAGGATGAGGCTAAAAATGGAATGATGGTTGGAGGCGGGCAATTAGAAAGGGTAAAATGGGAATTGATGGGTGGAAAAATAATGGAGTTGACGCTGTTTAATATATACTAGTGGACAACCCGTGCAAAAGCACGTGTGTTGAATATGTTTAGAAAAAAATTAAACTGATGATATTTTTAATTATTATTTGAATTTATGTATATAAGTTTTATCGGTGAAAGTATATCATAAACCAATGTCAATCAACTTTATTTTAAAATTCTATTCAAAATATTGGAATGAATAAAGTCTTTGTAATCTTTTCGAAAGCCTACCACTATTATGATCTGAAGTAGGATATTTGACCCCTTGATATTAACAACAACACTCGCAGAAATATTTGACCCCTTGATTCCAAAGTTGGATTAACCATCTCCATTCGATAGTACTTATTATGATCTGAAGTAGGATATTCATTTCAAGATTAGTGATAGTTACTGCTCATAATGATTGCCTTATGAACTTCAAGGGCCATATGAGATTTTTTAAGAAGGGATTTTATCACTTGTGCTCCTCCGAGATCTCACAATATCAGTTATGCCCCTATGTTTTTGGTAATATCAGTTGTGCCCCTCACTTCTTTCTCCGTCATCAGTTGTAACCTTCCGTCAGACTGACCGTCAAAAAATTAAAATAACCATAGTTTACTCAAACCATGGTGTGGTTAAGAGGGGTATTATGGTCAAAATAAAATCAATGAGGAGGAGGGTTGGGGAGGAGGTGCGAGGTTGCGGAGGGCGGGGGCCAGGGGAGGTGCGTGGCTGCGGGAGGAGCGCGGGCGGCAAGGGCCGGGGGCGACGCGTGCGAGGGAGGGGCAGGCGCGGCACGGTGCAAGGACCGGTTCAGCCTGGCGCTCCTCTCCCCTCTGATCCACGTGAACGACCTCCGCAAGCACGGGGTGACCCTCTACCACCTGATCGACAAGCCCCGCCAGCGCGTGCCCGATGTGCCCGTGGTGTACCTCGTGCGGCCCACCCCCGACAACCTTTCCCTCATCGCCCGCGACGCCTCCCTCCCCCTCTACGACTCCCTCCACCTCAACTTCTCCTCCTCCGTCCCCCGCCTCCTCCTCGAGGACCTCGCCGCCTACACCCTCAGATCCGACTCCGTCCACCGCATATCACGCATCATGGACCAATACCTCGAGTTCGTTACCCTTGAGGACGACCTCTTCTCCCTCGCCCAACCCGACGTCTACGTCACCATGAACGACCCCTCCGTTGGCGACTGCGAGATCGAGGAGATCGTCGAGACCGTTGCCGCAGGGCTCTTCTGCATCCTCGCTACCCTTGTTGTTGTCCCCGTCATTCGCTGTGCGCGGGGCTGATCGAGAAGATCGAGATCCAGCTGAGTAAGTATAAGCAGGAAGTGGACGAGGTGAACAGGAGGACGGGTGGGACTGATGGTGCAGAATTCGACGGGACAGACTTGATTGGGAACGCTAAGCACCTGATGAATGCAGTGAATTCCCTCCCGGAGCTTAGGGACAGGAAGAATTTGATAGATAAGCATACCAACATTGCTACCGTGTTGTTAGGGGAGATCAAGGAGAGGTCATTGGATTCCTACTGTACTCTCGAGGACGATTTGTTGACGAAGGGGAGTTGTGACAGGAGTGCACTGCTGAGTCTCCTAAAGGGAAAAGGTAGCAAGACCGATAAGCTTCGCTTGGCGATTACTTATCTGTTGTCATCGGAGAGTACTCCACAGTCAGAATTGGAGCCTATAGAGACCGAACTGAGAGAGTCTGAAGTTGACCTTTCTGCATATCTGTATGTGAAAAAGATCAAATCTTTGAATGCATCGCTAGCATCTTCATCGAGCTCTGATAGCAAGAGTAATATTGTGGATTGGGTCGAGAAGCTATATAGGCAGTCTATCAGCGTTGTAACTGTTGGTATGAAGAATCTACTCTCAGGTGGGAGGCAGCTTGCCTTGACCCGCACGGTGGAGAGGGGCAAGCGCGGCGCGGGGCGGGGGCGGAGGTACGGATGTGCGGGGAGCTCAGGACGGAGCTGGGAGGAGGTAAGTGCTGGGGAGGAGTTTCGGCCGGAGAGGGAGGAGGAGGAGGTTGGAGGAGGAGGAAGAGGATGGGGGAAGAGGAGGAAGAAGAAGAGGATGAGGAAGAGGGTATAAAATGACCATATAACCCTTTTTTAAAACTTAATATCACTTATGTCCTCAAAGTTAACGTCCGTTTGCATTGTAGATGGACGGTCACTAACCCGAGGGGCACAAGTGATAAAATAACAAGAAGTGAGGGGCACAACTGATATTACCAAAAAAACAGGGGCATAACTGATATTGCGATATCTTGGAGGGGCACAAGTGATAAAATCCCTTTTAAGAACTTGGTATCGACGGTAGCCAATATAGCACCACTCGGCATATCCATTTTGACACAGAGACAACACGTCGGGCCAGCAATGCAGATACAAGCCATTGATTAATATTTTTTTGGATCAATATTAATGGAAATCCAACACTAAGATGGAGTTAGTGGGTTTTAATGGCAACCCACTAATCCCATTCACATGGTCTATCTCAGTTGAGGTAATGAAGCTCTCCTATTGGTCCATAGCAATTGGACGTCCATATTAGCCCAAAACATGGTAACATCAACACATTAAGTATTTTTTGATACCTTTGGATTCTTGACGTCTGAAGCTGTAGAGCTCTTTAAGAGGGTCCAAAAAATTATGCATACCAATGTTATGCTTCCCAGGTCTATGGATGTTGTGTTCCGAAGAATTGGATTTGCCATTTAAAAGGAATCGGCGGCACAGCTTGTTGCCCGTCTCCCAATAGTTTCATTGTAATATATCCTGATTTAGTTCACTGAGAAGAATATATTGATAATAATAATATTCCATTGCAAGTAAACTAAGAAAAATGAACCCACAGATTATGGAACTTGTAAGAGCAAAAAATATCCCAACTTCGGAACGTGCAAATCATGATAACACATAGATTAAATCTCATATGAAAAAAAGGGAATATGTGGGAATCCAAATCAGATATGGAGGAAAGATTCAAGAAATTGTCCAATAATGTAAGTTTGGTAGGAAATTATTATCACTCAGATTAAATGAATTTAAGATGAAATTGAATAAATATCTACTCACATATATCTACAAATCATAGGAATTAGATTAAGATCTTTGTCAATGATGAGGAGCTCTGGTTGGGCAAAGAGGAGAAATAGGGCATTGAGGGCATTGCTGAACCAATGGCGTCAATTACAACGAGGGAGGCAACGGGAGGGATGATGCCGTTGCAGTGGAGGGGAGGGCAGAGATGTCGTTTGAGGGGATGGCTGAAAAATTAGCTTGTCAGCAGCAAATACAGACATCCCTTTAGTATCCATACAATGCAGACATCCGAAACATAATTCCTCAAAGTGGTCCAAGATAATTAACATGTAGAACTCGACCCCAGGAAGAGGTTTTCCTATACATCTTGTGCTGAGAAGTCAACATCTTCACGGAAAGCTTCCTACGATTTTTACAGTCTGCCAAACTTGCATCCATTGAAACATCACCAACTTCTCCTGAATAGCATCCAACATTCAACTCCTTCACGAAATTGAGCAGGACGTATTCATTTGATATAATAGATGAATCCACCAGACATTCATACAATATGACAGCAGCAGCGGTACCCAAAGTGATGATTGACTATTTTTAGACACTTCAGCACTTTGTGGAGAACTTCTTTGTCAAAATGATAAACTTGACATGGAGGGTCTCGAGTCATAAAATTCATCCATAGAACCACGTGTAGATAATCCAAGTTCCGAATTAATGATGATGACTTTGTCCTTATACAATAAACTGCTCCAGACAGATGATCTATAGACAAATTGTACAGAGGATTGTTCTGTCGTCAATGTGTAGGATCCTGAGAACAAAAATTCTTCCAAAAAAGAACTACTGATCTTATATCTGCAACATGTCCCTCTCACTCAATAATTGACAAAAAAAAATCTGATTTCAATTGAGGCAATGCGAGGGACTATGCGTGATACAATGGGTGGTATTGGTGCAACCTTTTTCTTTATCGAGGCAATTCGGGTCAAATACAAATGCATACATAGCAAAGCCAAGATTTATGCTATGCGTGAAAAAAATTGAAGCGATAATAGATGTAACATTTTCCTTTGTCGATGTTTACTCCGGAGACCGGTGGTCTTAAGTTCCTCACAAGGCGTGAACTCAGTCGCTGAGTCGACCACACGAGATCCGGAATAAAACAACAATTAACCCACAGTAAATATATGCAATAAATATCCAAAAATGTGGAGTTAAAATTTATTATAACTCTACATGCAAATGTGTATAGGTGTAAGTACAGGTAGAGGTCGAACACTGGGAGGCGAATGGTTGTATGTAATGTATCATTCAATTATTCAATCATTGGTTCATGTCCTTTTATTGTTTTTGTGGGTTTTGGGTTTTGTAATTTTTTTATATTTTTGTTTTTATAAATTTTTTTATTTTGTTTTTATATTTTATATTTTTTATATTTTCTTTTAATATTTTTAATTATATAATATAAATAGATAAATATATATATAAGACATATATATATAAAGAAATATATATATATATATATATATGAAGAGAGAGAGAAGTACTATAGTCTATAGATATATATATACTTAAAAGATATGTATAGATATAATTCTTTTGGCTTTTTAATATTTTTCTAATTTTTTTTATATTTTTCTGAAATATTTCTAATTTTTATGTATTTTTAAATTCAAAAATTGTCCACAATATAAGACTAAATAATTGGCCGAATATAATTTGGGTTTTTAAAACTATAAAATAAACTCCAAAATTACCCAAATTAATTTTAATATATTAATAATATATATAGATGATTATAAGAGATAAAAATATATTTTTGGGTTTTTAAGGCTTTTTTTAATTTTTTTTGTTGGATTTTGGAGCTTTCTGATTTTTTTTTAATTTTCTTTTTTTATATTTTTAGGGTTTTTCATTTTCTGGACTCAATATATATATATATATAATTATACCATATATAATTTTTTGTAATTTTTCAAAATCATTTTCTAATTTTTTTGTATTTTCTAATTTAGACAGTGCAAAAATGGCTTCTATTTCATTTTTAATAATTAGGAAAAATGCAAAAAATGCGAAATAAAGTATGAGCGTGAACAAGCATGGCATGGAGCACCTATCCTAATTTTTGTGGATTTTTAGAAGCCTCATAGGTATTTTTAATAAATAGATAAAAGACACAAAAATAAAACAGCCTGGCAGCGGTATTTTTACAAATAAAATAAGTAACAGGGGCAACAGTGCAAAAATACAACAGGAATAAACATTTATTTAAATTTTTAGAACTATTTTACAATATCCAAAAATCTCCAGGGTATACATGCAATTTTTCACGCGCCTCACGTGGGACTGCACGTGAGGCGAGGGAGGACCTAAATGTAATTTCAAGAAACTCAGGGGTCCTACTGCAAAATTTACATTTTATTTATAACGTGCAAAAATATTTACAGAATTAAAAATTAAATACAAAAAGGCGGGGGCTGGATATGCAAATTACCCCCAATAGGCGCTTCATCCGACGGCTGATGTGAGTCACTAATACACATGGCGCCTCCACGTGCGCCGACGCCGATTCGCCGATGAGCGGTTGAGATTAGATCACTCGCGTGATCTGACGGTCGCTGCTTCGCTCCATCGGACAGTTGCTGCTCGATCTGGGCCTTCGTCTTCATCCAATGGCGGAGGGCTGGCGTGGAAGAACAGGGAAGAACACTCGCCGGGGCGAGCTTCTTCCTCCTCGATCTCGCTCTCCGGTCGACCATCGCTGCTCCTGAAGGTCCCATTCGCTTCCTGGAGGGTTGCTCTATCGTCCGGAGGTGTCGGATCGGCCGGAGGCACACCGTAGCGCCGCCACGAGCTCGAAGAAGAAGCGGCGCTCCAGGTACCTCCGCCGCATGGAAAACGTCTCCTGGTGCCTTTCTTCGCATCTAACCTGCACAGGAAGGTAGAGGGGCTCGAGGGCGTCACCCTTGACCCGGGGTTTGAAGCTGGACGCACAGGGATGAAGGTGGGCGAAGAAGCTCCGGCGAAGGGTGGTGGAGGAGCTTCGATTCACGGATCCAGAAGCGAATCCGGTTGGACAAGGTGGCTGGGAAATGGAGAAGGCGTAGGGGAACGAAATGGCAGTGAAATGGTGGTCGGAAAACAATGAGGTCACGGTGGAGAAGTCGCCGGAGCGGAGCTCCGGCGAACTTCGAATCGCCTAAACTAAGCTATTCTACTAATCTAAATGCAGAATAAATGACGGGAATAAAATGCAGAAACGAAAAACTATCTAAGAAACATAAAAGCGCAGCTCTTATACTTGGGGGCCGCCAGGGAGCAGGGTGGCCGCCGGAGCGCCACCACGACAAAATTTCCCACCTCCTTGGGCCGAATCGAGGTGCTGGGAAGCGCCTCCTGTCACGAGGGCTCCGCCAGGAGCTCATTCAAGCTCAAAGAAGGGGATGAAAATGGCCAAATTCGACCAAGGAAGTGGGAGGAGTTATTTATATACATTCCAAGGGACCCCCAAGGACCGGTGATTATTAAAGAATCGGTGGTATGTACAAGGGATCCAATAGGACGGCGAGAATCTTGGATGATCAGAGAACAAAATCCGTGAAGGATTCGAGGGCGATGGATGAAAGGGACGCCCAGGAAAAAGGCATGAAAATAGGGGAAAAGACAGTTCACGTCAGGTCAGGCGCCTGGCGGCGCAGTTGACCAACCGATCAACAAACGCCAGGACCTGATTGGTCCACGTCAACCAAAAATTGACCGATTTATTTAACATAATAAATGAATTAATTAGATTTTTCTTATAAAATAAAAAATGTTTATAAATTAACGTAGTATTTATTTATGATTTTTATTTATTTTTTTGAAGTATTTTATTACGGTTTTATTAAAATATGGTATTTATAAGTATATTTATATAAATTTATTTTTATTTTGTTTATTTTATTTTATTATTTTATTTTCTTATTTTATAAATTTATAACTTATTTTTATAAGTATAAATATATTTTTATTTGATTTTTATGAGTTTATTTATATTTTTAAATAAATGTGTTTGTGTATATGTAGGTATACTTGTAGGTATTTTACCTATATATTATATACATTTTATTTATTTAATGGATTTTATGTGTTTTTATTATAGAGTTGTATTTTTAATAAGATATATATAATATATACATTATTACACAAATATAAATGAATAAAGAATCAAAGAATAAAAATCCCTTTTATTTATATACATTCTTAGCATAGGTATTTTGCCTATGTGATACATAGACTTATTTTATTTCACAAATTCTTTTTAGTTTTCTTTTAATCTCAATATGTACATGTAGTATATACATTATTTACAAAATTCTAAAAATATGAATTTATAAAAATAATGATTATTGAATAAAATGAATATTTTAATCAGGTATTATGTACAAAAAGGGCTAAAAACCTAACTTTCACAGATGGACTTCAAAAATTATGAAACCAATTTTATAAAATAGTTCTTGGAATGCTATATACAATTAAAGGTGAGTTTGGGTGATTTGGAGTTTTTATTTGCAAGATATGGGTCTGTGAAGTTGAGATTTTGGCTTTTTATTCTGTATCCAAAATGTACACTGAGTATTATTTTTGTACAAACTCAATTTTGTAATTTTATTTATATTATTATCTACAACTTTCATGAACAAAGTTTCTTTATTTGATGAATAAATAATTATGTACAAAATAGGTGTCAAAAATGCATAAATGGATGAATAAATAAATGAAGTATTTATTGTATATTGGCCCTTATCTCCCCCTACTTTATTCCTTGTCGACCAATTCCATGCTGACCTTGGTCTCGGGGTTAGGGTCATAAAATATTTGCAATATTTTATTCCTTTTTCTTTTCTTCTCTTTATTCTATAATTTTGGCATGAAAAACCTTATTTAATGTACAAGAAACAATGAATGCTATTATATACAAATTAATGCTATTTACATGCATTTGCTGGGGTTTTTAAGGCCAAAAAGATAGAATAAAGGTGATGAAATGGAGATTCATCACCCCCTTATACTTGCCTTTGCTAGTCCCTAGCAAATACTTATGCAATAAGTACAAAAAGAACAAAGAATAAGAAGAAAAGAAAAAGCAAAAATAAAGAATGTAAAGAATAAATTGAATTGGTCATGATTATTAAACTTATCTGTACAAAATCAAGGTTTGGAGCTGAAGTTAGACCTTGGTGTGAAAGTGTGTGTGGAACCTGGTCGGAAACCAAATTTAAAACACAACAGCCTTCGAGAGTCACAGAACTTGGTTCAAATCACCTCAATAGCCAGGTCAGAACTAGCCTACATCATACGCAAACCCTTATGACTATGAAGCTGACTTGTACAGTGTAAGTGATGGTGGCTCTCCCCAACTGAAATGACAAAGAGATTGACTTCTCCAGAATGACAACCCAATGATTCCCTAATCCAACAACTCTTTCCTCGAGGAGCGTGGTATTCCCTTCTAAGTTCAAGTGGCATCCAACTCAAGAGGAGGAGGTAAAGAAAAGAATGGACGGTAGCCAGGGTAGCTACCTATCCTGGGATGCAAGACCAGTGTAGTCAAGTCATCCAGCTGAAGGCTAACAAGGTGTAACTTTGATGCTCAAGCTTGCATATTTTCTATACAACATATATACATACTCCGGCAGGCATTTTTATTTTTATTTACAAGCCTGTCCATTTTTTTGGAGTTTCTCTTTTTTTTTTCAAAATACTATTTACAGCAGCATTTACATAAGGACTTTTTCCTCTTGAGCCAGAAGACTATCCCTCTTTTGAAGCATTATTGCAACCCACAATCTCCTGTCTTTAGACCTCATGGCTATTGGACCAGGTTGGGGTGCACTTCCCTCTCTAGACGAGGACGAATGTTTCCACCCGTGTGCGTCTCAGACTGGCAAATCCAACCCCCTCACCACTCCAACTGAGTTGAGCCAAGTGAAAGGTGCAAGTGTCCAAGTTAGGTCACGGTCGACAAGAGTCATACGTGCGTTTCGAAAAGCTCTAGTTAGTCCACTGAGGTGACTTGAACCCAGTCCTGATTTCTCAAAGAATTAAGTCTGGATAGACCTGAAGTACCTTAAACCTAGTTCCCATAAGGTTCCAGTGCCGTTAGGTGCAGTAAGGTCCAACCGAGCTCCAATCTTCGACTTTATTGGACTAGTTCAATTATCAAGCTCAATCAAAGAAGATGAATGCAATGCAAATGCTATTTACAAACATGCAAAGAATAATGCAATTTTTCAAATGATTTTGAAAACAAAGAGAAGAATTTTTACACAAAGAATTTTTGCAAATAAAATAATTTTGGCACTCAAAGTATAAATTATGTACAGCTATTTACACGGGCGTGCCGCTTTATTTTAAAGAATGTCTAAAGAATTTATAATTTAGTTTTTATTTATAGGTATATATGTACACTTATTAAAGAATTGTGCCTATTTTTATTTATAATTATATATTTAGTTTTTATATGTGACTATTCCTCAAACTTATTTGACACAAATTTTTCAAACAATTTTTGAAAACTATAGTCCAAAATAATTTTTACAAACATTTTTACAAACATGTACACACATTTGAAAATCATTTTGCAAAGGTTTTTCACACAAAGAAAATAAATTTTCACAAACCACACATTTTTACAAAGGTTGAAAACATGTAACAAAACGTTTTCAAAATAGTTTTCAATAGATGTTCACAAAGATTTTCAAACTATTTTTCAAACATTTTGCAAAAAACATTTTCACCTGATTTATTAATCAGTATATACAAAAAGAATTTGAGGAATAATCCCATCTTTTTATTAAGGGTTTTTAACGAATTTAAAGAATTATTAGCCATATTATTAAGAGAATACGAAAGTACGAGTTATGGCTCAAGTATATACATAGTATATACGACCCCCCTATACTTAGCTTGAGCTATGTCCTCATAGATCGAAAAGAAAAGAGAACATAACTCGTACTGAGTATAGACAAGTCTAAAGAATATATGAATAAGAGACGAAGTAAATAGAAGTTGACCGTCCCCCCTATACTTAGGATCAAGTAATCCTAAGTATAGCAGACTGTACACAAAGCAGGGAGGGTCAAGAGTGGGAATAAATAGATGAACAAATCAGGGGTGCACCCCCCCTATACTTAGGACAAAGTACGTCCTAAGTACGGAAAACTGACACAAAGGGGCGACACCTTTTATTTAGATACAAAATATAGAAAAGGAAAAGAAGAAAAGAAGAAAAGAAGAGATATATACAGATCGATGAAAAGATCGCGTAGAATATACGCATCACTCCCCCTATACTTAGGGTGAGATATCCCTAAGTATAGGCAACAACAGGAGTGACGAAACTGAACGACGAAAGAACAACTCGGTGTGTACCCCCCTACACTTAGGACAAGGTACGTCCTAAGTGTAGACTCAAAGATATGGCGATAGATTTAGGGCACACATAACATGCGGGAGAAAGAATGAACAAGGCACACATATATACAAGCGGTGAAGAAACTAGTGAAGTACAGGACGGTATCTGGTAAGCGACTACCGTGCTCTCGTCATCGTCTCCCTGTGAGAACGAGGACGAAGTCAGAAGGTGAAAAGACACCCGAATCTGCAATCAAGTGGGTGTCAGCTACCGGAGTCAATATATCGAAAGGTTAGATATCGGGTCCGGTAGCATGAAGCAGTCAATCAGCTCATATGGTCAACCTGAGGGAACAAAGCCGATACCGTCAGACCGGGAGGAAGAAAGAGCAGTACAACTCCTCCGGTTAATCAGAGTCTCAGATAGATAGGAAACAAAGCATATGAGACTGTGTGATGCACAGTGGTAATATAATCTGAAAGTCACAAGAATACACCGAACAACACAATATGTGGCTCACTCCTGCGAGGGTCCTCAAGGTGAGCAGAATCAGAGAATAATCAGAGGACTCGGTTCCGTGCTCCAATAGACAGGAGACACAACCAGGGAGGAGACCGAGTACAAAGTCAGAAGACCCGGCTTCGTGCTCCACCAACAGGAGACACCAGAAGTGAAGCCGAGTACCCAGAAAATGATGTACTCTCCCGCAGATAACCCTCGGGGAGTAGCACATGCTAGGCAATGAATAATCAGAACAGAAGCTCACCCTTCCGAGGGTCGTCAAGGAGAGCGGGCTCAAAGGAGCCTGATCCATCAGACGGATCATAGAAATGGTCTTGGTAGGCGACAGATCGGGTACCAGCAGAAGAGACCGTAAAATCAAGAAAGTGTGGCAGCGTCCCGCAAATAACCCTCGGGAAGCGGGCTGCCAACTAGTCATGGGAATAGCAGATACCAGAAGCTCCACCTTGCGAGGACCATCAAGGCGAGCAGACTCAAAGGAGTCTAATCAGATAGGTCCCACGATCCGCAGATCGGATACACAACTCGAGATGGGACCCAAAATCATGTATATCAGACGACTCGATTCCGTGCTCCAACAGAAAGGAGACACAGTCAGAAGTGGGAACCGAGCGTAAAGAGAGTGTCGTAGTCTCCCGCAGATAGTCCTCGGAGAGTACTGTGATCTAGGCAAAGAATAGTCAGAATGTGTCTCTACCTTGCGAGGACCGTCAAAGAGAGCGGACTCAGATGAGTCTAGTACATTGGCCTCGTGTACTGACAGGTCAGGTACACAATCACAGGGGGAGGCCAATCAGGCATATCAACCGACTCGGCTTCAGGTCCCATCATAATGGCGACCGAAGCAGTGAATGAAAATGCAGTCCTAGAAATTGTCGCATTCTCCCGCAGGTAGTCCTCGGGGAGGAATGCGAGCTAGGTCAATGTAGGTCATGGCAATGCTAGCAAGTCATCTCAGGTCCTCAAAAGCAATAAATCACTCCATCATTTGGAGGGCATAAGATCATGCAAGGGAGAAAATAATCATGTCAGTCACCAAACATCCCTTGGATCAATCCAATCTGCTGAGATGGCACGAAAAATAGTCAGGAATCCTCTAAGTTCCAGGGTGGACTTGACAGTCAGGAGATCAAGGATGGGTCTATCAGGAAGATGAGAGATCATGTAAGATCCGCACACCCTTATCAAGAAATCCAAAGTAGAATAATCAGTCAATCCTAAAAAATCAAGATGAGTGGAACCTCAAAGAGATAGATCAATCAATGCTCATGAAATCTTCATCGAGTCATCGCATCACATCACATCCTTAATCCGGTGTGCGAGAACTAAATCCTCAACAAAGCATCACACCTATGCTCTATGCATTATCAAAAATCTTCAAGAAGCCCATATGCCTGTATCAAAGATAAATCCACCAAATCAATCTCAGCAACCTCAACATCATTGGCCCGACTTACAAATAATTTGTATAAATAATCCTCGATGCGGGCCTCATCATTATGCACAACATTCCCGGGTAAAGGGAAAGATGATACGGGGGATACGAGGAAGATGGATAAGAAAGGTACACAATGGGGTGGAGAAGCTGATTGAGCGGGCGTGCCAATATCATGGGTGGTAGAAGAATGATACAGAGGGTACGAGGAGGGCGGGCGAGAAGATCGGTACATAGACAAAATTAGGTGTTCCACACAAGGCAGGAACACCGTCAAAATTGCGGTCCGAAGAGCGGTCTCTCCTCGAAACAGAGAAGATGGTACGATGGATACATAGAAGATGGTGAAGAAGCGGGAAACAAAGGACTTGGCGAAGAATGATTGAGCTCAAGCGCCAATATCAGGACTCGATGAAGAGATATATGTATAAGAGGGATACATAGACTCAAAGATGAAAAATGCATGACTCACACGGTGGGACCGACTACTCTAGTAATGAAGGAAAAACACAATGGACTCCACGTCACAATCAAGACACAAGGCAAACCCCCAATTCACCTACTCAACACAGTGAAGACCATCAGGTGACGGTCATTTATCTTTTCGATTTTAGAGTTAGGTGAGAACCACAAACATTGTACAATCACAGGAGGCTTGATAGGATTTGGGCTCTACTCCTTAGTGTGTACGTGAGCACTTTAAAACGCATCCAATGAGGGGGTTGCTCTCCCCAAGACAAGGAATCTATTACGTTTTTATTTTTAAGTCCAATAGAGTTAGCAGTCCCGATTTTATTTAAGTTGTCACTTTTTTGGGTATTTTCAATGCACGTGCCTATCGAGGTTCCAATTTCCATTAAGCATCCTAGGTTGGTAAAATCAGAGGGAGAAGATTGGAAAAGCCATGCAAGTCGGAAATCAATGATGCATGCTAAGTAAGAAGACTTACAGTTCCTCCCAGCTCTCTCAATGCGGGATGCAGAACAGAATTTGAAACCTATGCTATATGCAAATGCAAACCGAAGAAATTGCCCTAGGTTCAGAAATTGCTATTATCGTGAAGCACCACAAGTCGCTCATTCATCTTTAGCCTCAAAAAGTCCGGTCTTGGCTCACCCCTCCTCTGTGCTCAACACACTTGAGCTTAGGAGAAAGCGCTTTGCGGGGTTCGCTGTGGCACAAAGGCTAAGAGATAAATGAGCGGTTGTTTAGAGTTTGATCTAGGTCCAAAGCGAACTATAGGTACATGCAATTAATTAGGGTGTTTGGACCTAACTCTACGAGCAAGCAACTCCTAATGCTAAGGCTCATTCACACAAAATAATAAAAATGAAATAAAATAAAAGAAAAGAAAAAGAGTTCAAGTCATCGAGGCCCCCAAGGGAACAATCCCTCGGGCAATGGACCTCGGGAGTCGAAGTGTACCTGTGAGAGTCCTGTATTATTACAAAATTCTAAGGGTCACTCTCTCACATGAATATACATTATAAGATAAATAAAATAAAATTCATAAAATAGAGACTGTCTTCAAAAATTCTCCTTCATCTGCTATTGATGCTCTCTCCTGTTGGCTTGGCATAGAAGAGCCAACACCGCCTCGCTTGGGTGCATAGGTCCACCTAGGAGGTCCTCCTTCGCTTGGTGGTCCCTCGTATCAAAGACAAAAAGAAAGAGATGGTCAGAGCAGTCAATCAATAATATCAAATAAAAATAAAAATAAAAATCACACAAATAAATAAATAAAGGACATGAACAAAGAATCAAATAAATGAACAAATAACCACACAAAATCATACAAATTCCGTTGCCTCCGCGGCAACGGCGCCATTTGTTTACTCCGGAGACCGGTGGTCTTAAGTTCCTCACAAGGCGTGAACTCAGTCGCTGAGTCGACCACACGAGATCCGGAATAAAACAACAATTAACCCACAGTAAATATATGCAATAAATATCCAAAAATGTGGAGTTAAAATTTATTATAACTCTACATGCAAATGTGTATAGGTGTAAGTACAGGTAGAGGTCGAACACTGGGAGGCGAATGGTTGTATGTAATGTATCATTCAATTATTCAATCATTGGTTCATGTCCTTTTATTGTTTTTGTGGGTTTTGGGTTTTGTAATTTTTTTATATTTTTGTTTTTATAAATTTTTTTATTTTGTTTTTATATTTTATATTTTTTTATATTTTCTTTTAATATTTTTAATTATATAATATAAATAGATAAATATATATATAAGACATATATATATAAAGAAATATATATAAGAAGAGAGAGAGAAGTACTATAGTCTATAGATATATATATATATACTTAAAAGATATGTATAGATATAATTTTTTTGGCTTTTTAATATTTTTCTAATTTTTTTTATATTTTTCTGAAATATTTCTAATTTTTATGTATTTTTAAATTCAAAAATTGTCCACAATATAAGACTAAATAATTGGCCGAATATAATTTGGGTTTTTAAAACTATAAAATAAACTCCAAAATTACCCAAATTAATTTTAATATATTAATAATAATATATAGATAACTATAAGAGATAAAAATATATTTTTGGGTTTTTTAAGGCTTTTTCTAATTTTTTTGTTGGATTTTGGAGCTTTCTGATTTTTTTTAATTTTCTTTTTTTTATATTTTTAGGGTTTTTCATTTTCTGGAATCAATATATATATAATTATACCATATATAATTTTTTGTAATTTTTCAAAATCATTTTCTAATTTTTTTGTATTTTCTAATTTAGACAGTGCAAAAATGGCTTCTATTTCATTTTTAATAATTACGAAAAATGCAAAAAATGCGAAATAAAGTATGAGCGTGAACAAGCATGGCATGGAGCACCTATCCTAATTTTTGTGGATTTTTAGAAGCCTCATAGGTATTTTTTATAAATAGATAAAAGACACAAAAATAAAACAGCCTAGCAGCGGTATTTTTGCAAATAAAATAAGTAACAGGGGCAACAGTGCAAAAATACAACAGGAATAAACATTTATTTAAATTTTTAGAACTATTTTACAATATCCAAAAATCGCCAGGGTATACATGCAATTTTTCACGCGCCTCACGTGGGACTGCACGTGAGGCGAGGGAGGACCTAAATGTAATTTCAAGAAACCCATGGGTCCTACTACAAAATTTACATTTTATTTATAACGTGCAAAAATATTTACAAAATTAAAAATTAAATACAAAAAGGCGGGGCAGGATATGCAAATTACCCCCAATAGGCGCTTCATCCGACGGCTGATGTGAGTCACAAATACATGTGGCGCCTCCACGTGTGCCGACGCCGGTTCGCCGATGAGCGGTTGAGATTAGATCACTCGCGTGATCTGACGGTCGCTGCTTCGCTCCATCGGACGGTTGCTGCTCGATCTGGGCCTTCGTCTTCATCCAACGGCGGAGGGCTGGCGTGGAAGAACATGGAAGAACACTCGTCGGGGCGAGCTTCTTCTTGAAGGGTCCTGGGAAAAGAGACTAGGTTGGAAGCCTTTCGGGCAATCGAGGAACTGATGAGCCTTCAAATCCGTGTTGGCAGCGAAAGCCGAAGCATGATGGATAATTGTTCTGGTAAATGGGGGTCTTTTCCAGACAGGGCAACTACCTTCCTCTTCTTTATAGTGAAGTCTTTATGTTTAGTTAGGTATTCGTGCCAGCAGCCGCGGTAAGACGGGGGGGGGGGGGGGGGGGGAAGTGTTCTTCGGAATGACTAGGCATCAAGGGCACGTAGGCGGTTCATCGGGTCTTGTGCAAGTGAAAGTCGCCAAAAAGTGGCGGAATGCTCTCGAAACCAATGAACTTGAGTGAGACAGAGGAGATCTCGAAGAAGAAGCGGCGCTCCAGGTACCTCCGCCCGCATGGAAAACGTCTCCTGGTGCCTTTCTTCGCACCTAACCTGCACAGGAAGGTAGAGGTGCTCGAGGGCGTCACCCTCGACCCGGGGTTTGAAGCTGGACGCACAGGGATGAAGGTGGGCGAAGAAGCTCCGACGAAGGGTGGTGGAGGAGCTTCGATTCGCGGATCCAGAAGCGAATCTGGTTGGACAAGGTGGCTGGGAAATGGAGAAGGCGTAGGGGAACGAAATGGCAGTGAAATGGTGGTCGGAAAACAACGAGGTCACGGTGGAGAAGTCGCCGGAGCGGAGCTCCGGCGAACTTCGAATCGCCTAAACTAAGTTATTCTACTAATATAAATGCAGAATAAATGACGGGAATAAAATGCAGAAACGAAAAACTATCTAAGAAACATAAAAGCGCAGCTCTTATACCTGGAGGCCGCCAGGGAGCAGGGTGGCCGCCAGAGCGCCACCACGGCAAAATTTCCCACCTCCTTGGGCCGAATCGAGGTGCTGGGAAGCGCCTCCTGTCACGAGGGCTCCGCCAGGAGCTCATTCAAGCTCAGAGAAGGGGATGAAAATGGCCAAATTCGGCCAAGGAAGTGGGAGGAGTTATTTATATACATTCCAAGGGACCCCCAAGGACCGGAGATTATTAAAGAATCGGTGGTATGTACAAGGGATCCAATAGGACGGCGAGAATCTTGGATGATCAGAGAACAAAATCCGTGAAGGATTCGAGGGCGATGGATGAAAGGGACGCCCAGGAAAAAGGCATGAAAATAGGGGAAAAGACAGTTCACGTCAGGTCAGGCGCTTGGGGGCGCAGTTGACCGACCGGTCAACAAACGCCAGGACCTGATTGGTCCACGTCAACCAGAAATTGACCGATTTATTTAACATAATAAATGAATTAATTAGATTTTTCTTATTAAATAAAAAATGTTTATAAATTAACGTAGTATTTATTTATGATTTTTATTTATTTTTTTGAAGTATTTTATTACGGTTTTATTAAAATATGGTATTTATGAGTATATTTATATACATTTATTTTTATTTTGTTTATTTTATTTTATTATTTTATTTTCTTATTTTATAAATTTATAACTTATTTTTATAAGTATAAATATATTTTTATTTGATTTTTATGAGTTTATTTATATTTTTAAATAAATGTGTTTGTGTATATGTAGGTATACTTGTAGGTATTTTACCTATATATTATATACATTTTATTTATTTAATGGATTTTATGTGTTTTTATTATGGAGTTGTATTTTTAATAAGATATATATAATATATACATTATTACACAAATATAAATGAATAAAGAATCAAATAATAAAAATCCTTTTATTTATATACATTCTTAGCATAGGTATTTTGCCTATGTGATACATAGACTTATTTTATTTCACAAATTCTTTTTAGTTTTCTTTTAATCTCAATATGTACATGTAGTATATACATTATTTACAAAATTATAAAAATATGAATTTATAAAAATAATGACTATTGAATAAAATGAATATTTTAATCAGGTATTATGTACAAAAAGGGCTAAATACCTAACTTTCACAGATGGACTTCAAAAATTATGAAACTAATTTTATTAAATAGTTCTTGGAATGCTATATACAATTAAAGGTGAGTTTGGGTGATTTGGAGTTTTTATTTGCAAGATATGGGTCTGTGAAGTTGAGATTTTGGCTTTTTATTCTGTGTCCAAAATGTACACTAAGTATTATTTTTGTACAAACTCAATTTTGTAATTTTATTTATATTATTATCTACAACATTCATGAACAAAGTTTCTTTATTTGATGAATAAATAATTATCTACAAAATAGGTGTCAAAAATGCATAAATGGATGAATAAATAAATGAAGTATTTATTGTATATTGGCCCTTATCTCCCCCTACTTTATTCCTTGTCGACCAATTCCATGCTGACCTTGGTCTCGGGGTTAGGGTCATAAAATATTTGTAATATTTTATTCCTTTTTCTTTTCTTCTCTTTATTCTATAATTTTGGCATTAAAAACCTTATTTAATGTACAAGAAACAATGAATGCTATTATATACAAATTAATGCTATTTACATGCATTTGCTGGGGTTTTTAAGGCCAAAAAGATAGAATAAAGGTGATGAAATGGAGATTCATCAGAGGATAACATAGAAAGGCTTGCCGAAGGCAAGTCCTCGAAGGAACTCTCGGAATTCTGAAGCATATGATATGCAATAAAGTATTTATGTAAATAATATTTACATGTATGTCCCATTTGAATATCAGAAAGAACAACAGACCCAAACCTTATCGGATATGAGCTTCAGGTCAATAAGCTTTCTGTCGTTGATCGTGGCGACTAACACAGATGACTCAGTTTCCTTGGGAATCAACGGAGTGGGGAAGGCGAGAGGAAGGGGAACCCGCGCTCCGTCGCATCCCGTCTCGACCCATATCTGTCATCCGCGTACCAGTCCAACTCCGCGCATTCGCTGGCCGTGCCTATGACTCCACCCGCATGGCTCGCCTCACAGCTCCATATCCATGTCACCGATAACGCATCTGCTAGGGCTTAAACATCATCTCAGAGAAAAGAGAGCCGCCGTTATCGAGGGATCACATGCTAGGGACTCAAGTCTGGCCTACATTTCTGCATCCGCTGCCGACGTCTTTACGGCGAGGAGGGGAGGTGCTTGGAGAGGTGGGTTCCGAAGAGGAGAAGGGGGTTGGTGGAGGAGGTGGTGGATGATGAAACGGGAAAGAACGCCAGACACAAGGATGGAGAGCCTCGAGGAGGTGGACGAGGGGTCGATAGTGTCACTGAAGGAGAGGCCCTTCGGTCAGGAGACATCGGGGTGGGCGTAGCAGCGAGGCGATAGCTAATATCGTTTTGGGGGCCATGAAGGGATCTGTGGAAGATGATAGTGACCGTGAGGGAGGAAGAGTTTTAAGTCTTGTGACTATGAGGATAAAATTGGAATGGAAAAGGGGTTGAGATGGGTAAAATCGGAATTTACGTGCATAAAATTATTCTCCTGATGCTCTTTAAGATTTGTTATAGATATAATGGATTGGGATTGGGATTGGATATGAGAGAGAGAGAGAGAGTGAGAGGGAGTAGTGCATGATGTGAATTAGGATTGGATATCAATCCCGTGAGAGGGGTGTGCGTGAAAGATTGTTGGAGTGGCAAGGCATATCGAGAAATTAGTGGCATTTATTGCAGGCACTCCGCGTGACATCAATAGTTGTTGCAGGAGCCGCACAAGAGCTCCCACCCAATAGAGCGCATAGAAGGTTGTTACGAGGAACAACCATGTTAGCTGTTGCGTCCATCTGGACCGTCCATCATGGTCCAGTTCAACCGTCTGATCGAAATGGTAGATCCCTCCCATGCATTGCCCTCCCACCCGCCCTCTCCCTCCCTCCCATGCGTTGCCCTCCCGCCCGCCCTCTCCCTCCCCATGTGATGATTGGGTGCAGGAACACCCCCGACCTCCATCTCAGACCCGCCACCCATCTTCATCTCGCTTCTCTTGTTGCATCCAACTGGTCCTCTCCCCCCTCGCGATCTGCCACAGAAAGCACACATCCCCCCTCGTCGCCCCTGCAGCGGTACATGGAGCCTATGGGCGATACAACGGGCCCTCCAGTGCTGCCCCTTTTCTATGTGCGTCCTCCGACATCGCCTCCTCCCTGTGTGAGCATGGGGCCTCGAGCACCGCTGACCTCGCCATCCCTGTGCACGGTCATGGATTTTTCATCGGAGGTTTGCAACATCCATATTCTACTCTTTTATTCAGTAATTGTTGTCCTGTGGCAAAGTGTATGTCATTTTGGAGGTTCATATTGGCACAGTAAATGCCAAGGATCTGATGTCTTAATTGAAAACACTTTTGTCCCAACTATGTCAATATATATGAAAATGTAAGGCTGAATATAATAACATGAGTTACTGTATGGATGCATGTGTAATTAAGAGTGTCTTCAGCCTGACACTAATCTTCTATGATTCCAATGAGAAAATTTCTCTATTTGTTGTATTTCATGGAAGTTTAATTCTCTTCAAATCACTTGCAGCTACAAGTATCATTCACCGTGGAAGGAGAAGATTATAACACGAATAGTTGCTTGCAGTACGGTGAACATGCTTTCGAGGCTATCTCTAATGAAAATGCACATTTGAGCTATGATTTTGATACCATTGAGAAGCCATTTGTTGGAATGCAATTTGTTTCAGAAGATGAAGCATTCAAATTTTACAATATGTATGCAAGAAACATCGGTTTTTCTACACGGATGTCGACACTATGAAAATCCTTGAAAACAAAAAGCGTAACAGCTCGGAAAATTATTTGCTCTAAAGAGGGATACAAAGATTTTAATGACAAACGTCGTGTAGGACGTGAGGTCAAAAGAAGACGAGATTTTCGAGAAGGATGTGAAGCCCACATATTTGTTCGTGAAAGTAGCACGGGATGTTGGGTAGTGAGAGACTTTCACGAACAACACAGTCATGAATTAGCAAGTCCATCGAAAGTGCCAAGGCTTCGATCGCGCAGAACTGTATCTTCTTCTGCAAGAAGTCTGATTGACACGTTGCACACTTGTGGTTTATCTATCTCCAAAATTTCTTCTGTTCTTGGCGCTTCTGACGAGCAACAGATTAGTAGTCAAGTATGTAGAGATCAAATTAAACGAAATCGGAAAAATAATATTGGAAATGAATGCATGTCTATTGTGAGGTGTTTTGAGCAAAAGGCCCTAAGACCTAGGCATCTCGATGACTAGGTCGACAAGGAATAAAGTAGGGGGAGATAAGGGCCGAAATACAATAAAAATCCCTTTTATTTTATTCATTACTTATTCATTTTGGGGCCTATTTTTGGTTCTACTTTTTATACTTCAAATAAAGAAACTTTGTACATGAAAGTTGTAGATAATTAAATAAAGAAAAATACAAAATTGATTTCACTAAGAAATAATGTATAGATAAAAAGTTATGATCTGAATAAAAATCCAGAATCCCAACATCCCAGACCCATATCTCACAAATAAAAACTCCAAATGCAGTAAACTCACCTTTAATTGTATATAGGTTAAAATAATCTATTTAATGAAGGTAGTTTCATATTTTTCGGAGTTACGGTTTGAAAGTTGAGTTGTGGACCCCTATTGTATACTATACCGATTAAAATATTCATTTTATTTGTTCTTCATTATTTTTATTATTTCATATTTTTATATTATATATATGTACATATTAAAACTGGAATAAAATGATAAATAAAACATTAAAAAAATAATAATAATAATAAAATTCTTGTATAAAATACATAGATGCATTACCAATGTACTGTGTTAGAATCACTTTTTTGGTCGTTTTTGCTGATTTTTAGAGGACGCATCGTGCATCTTTTCATGATGAATCCTTCTTGACTTTTTCTCCCCTTATATCCACCATACATGCCCAGTATATAGATTGAGAATTAGAGCATGGATTCACCCTATTTTCTTCGATCTTTGGAGCTTGTTCATCACGTTGTCTGACCCCCCCTTGCTGTGCGTCAGAACAGTAGTGTTTGCCCATATTATCGAATTTTTATAGGCCGATTGTTTCACCAAATTGCTCCCTATACAACCAACATACACGCCCAAATATAATATCGATGGTTGAGTTGTCGATTCACTAGATACACAATGATCTTCTCTCCATCTCATCAACTTTCTAACCAAGCTCCTGTAGCTCTGACAAGCCTAGTTTTTTGTCCGCATTCGCGGATTTTTCTAGGCCGGTTCTTTCTCCTTTGATGACGATTTCTTCACGACTTTTTGTCCTCGAAGATCACTCTTACACGCCCATGCATCACTTCGGGGATTCGATCAAAGATCCGCCTGTGATCACTCCTTGAACCTCGCGCCAGAGCCACTTCTTCAAAAATACCACATCCGTCTCCATTGCCTCTAGAACTCCTTTTGCCCCTTCTTCCTCCCTTCTTTCATGTGCTGAGGTTAGAGGGAGGTGACAACAACCTCACCTCGCCGTTAGGAGGAGCGGAGGAGCGGCACGGAGGCGTATCCACCCCCATCTCCGACCCTTGGCCGTGAGGTTTATCTCTTGGTTCTTCCCAGCCAATCGAGGTCGTCTTTGCTTGTTTTTTTCTTTATTTTTCCTTGATGTAGACTAGCTGTAGTGTAACCTTTTATTTCATGTATTTGTTGGCTTGATTTGCGCTCCATTCATCATCCACTTTCCCCTCGCCGAAGCTTGCTCCGGCGAGCTCCATTTTCGCCACCTACTCCACTCGATCACCCACATTTGCCCTAGGACCGTCTACTGTTGTAGCTGTGTTTTATTCGCAGGTCCCAGGGGTCAAGAGACTCCATCTGGAGTCGGATTTTGCCAAGGAACGAGGTAGCTGGAGCCGTGACTCGTCCTCGATGCTGTAGTGGCACTTCGGTGGTCTTTCGACCATTTTGACGCCGCCGGCAGCTTGAGGGGCTCTCCAGGAGGAAGCTCGGCGTTTTTGGGGCTTCACTGCACGTCGGAGGGGAGCGGATAGGCCGGTGGAAGTTCGCCTTGGCCGGAGAGCTTCCCTGTTGATGAGCCGAAAACTCGATACAGTTAAGAGAGGATAAAAAATGTCAAAAATGTCGTCGTTGTCCTCAACCGCACGGTTCGGTCATCGGAAAAATATATTTTAAACCACTTGAGAAAAGATAGATGAATCAATGAAAACAATGTAAGCGGTCTTCGCTATTCTTTTTACCTGGTATAGCGACCAGGGTCGAACACAAGGAGCACATTTGAAAAACTCTATAGTCAGATTTCAGAAAATGATTTTTAGTAATTTTTTGATTTTTATTTTTTTTATATTTTTCGAATAAACACAAATGAATCAAAGCGCACACACAAACTCTTTTTGGTATTTTGTAATTTTTTTTTGAAATTTTATAAATGGGAAATGGACAAAAGTTAGACAGAAAATAAAACACGACAAAATACAGCTACAGGAATTTTTGTGGGATTTTTAGGCAATTTTTATATTTTTATGAATTATCGAAAGGTATGCAAGCAAAAAGACACAAAATCACTATTTTTGATTTTTTTAAAAATATTAAATCAACTTTAAATCCTATGAAAATTTTATACAAAGTTAGGGTGAATATCAGGAGTATGTAAGAATTTTCTCCAAATTTATTGAACAAGAAAAGCCATCTATTTCATCAGAAAACGCAAACAAGCTCAAGTTCTGAAATTCCAGGGACGTAAATGTAATTACCTCAAGTTTTTATACTGAATGATAACAGAAATAAAATGCAAGGTGGAGTTCGCAATTTACCCTTTTTTTAAATAAAATCAACACTCCCCCCTGCTAGGGCTTCCTTCGTTCTCTTCAACAGGGGTCAAAGGATGCAAGCCGCCGCCTCCTCTCTTCCAAGGCGATGGCGGGCTCGGCGTCAGCGAAGAGGAGCGGACGGCGCCGCGCGCAGGCGGTTAGCGTGCAGACGCGCGTCACGCGCGGGAGGTGGCGCCCGCGGTGGCGCGGGGCGCTGGAGGACGGAGCTGTTCTGGAGGTCGGCGGGTGCGCTGTCGTGGCTGGCGCGGCCTAGGTGCGCGACTGGGCGGAGAGGAGCAAGTGGCGCGCTGCTCCGCGCGCGGCTGGTCGGCGCGACGTGCACCCGCGCGAGGAGGAGGGGGGGGCGCAAGGCCGCACGGGGTGCGGCATTGGGACAGGAGCCGCCTGGGAGTTCGGAGGAGGCGCGGTGGCACCGCCGCCTGCGGAGGGGCGTCGCGGATCCGCGGCGGAGGGACGGAAGCCGGTGGGAGGCACGGCTGGGCGGATGCGCCGCCCGCTGGTGATGGCGGTTGGTGGTGCAGCCGCGGGGCTGCTGGAGGGCTGTCGCGTGGCTGGCTGACGGGAAGTCGGCAAGGGGCGGTGGGGGTGATGACCCACCGTCACCTGCTTGTGATGATTTTTTTTATTATATTTTTTTTTGTTTTTATTGATATGTGACCTGCAGCAATGTTAGAAGCAAAAAGAAATGTATATTTTTTTTGTTTGTTTTTTTAATACAGGAAACATAAATAGAAATAGAAAGAGGGAAAGGATTTTTTTATATATATATATGTTTTTTTTTATTTTCCTGCAAAACAGATGTTAGAGACAAACAACCAGAAAGATAATTTTTTTATTCTTTTTATTTATGCACAAATGGAATATGTGAGATGATCGGATCTTGTCGTAATGAGGGATAGATCCACGGACTCCGACCACCGTGCTGGTCGGAGGTGAAAGGTTGTGTGAGATAGACGTGAAATGGAGGGATTGAGAGATGAGATGAAAAGATGATTTCGAGGGCGGATCAAAGTGTGGTGGAAAATTTTGGAGATTTTTAAAGATCTAACAACTAATAAACTAGGAGCCAAAATTAGAACTACGATTACCTACGAAAAAGAACAGGAAGTAAAGTTGGGATCTCACCTTGAGATTGGAAATGCTATTGTGGCCTTGACGACGACCGAACGCTGTCACCGGATGGCTCGGAGGCTAAGCACCCTTCTTCGACGAGTGGCTTCTCGGAGGTCGGGCTCCTCTCTTCAAAGATTATAATTTTTTATTTTAAAAGTCTCTGCTAGGGCTTCTTTCTTCATTCTTCTCAAAGTAGGGAGATTGAGAGGTATAGCCGCCGCCGCCATCTAAAGAGGGAGGTACAGGGCGCCGCTGGTGGTCGGCGCGGGGTGCCGTGGCTGGAAGCAGGCGGGCCAAAGGCGGCACGGTCGGCGTGGAGAGGGAGGGCCCCACGCAGTAGGATGGGCGGCACCGAGGTTGGCGCGGGACGCGGCAAGGGCGGGCGGCGCCAGATCAGTGCTGCTGCTGGTCGTGGCCGCGCGCCGCCACTGGGGCGCAGATGGGGGCGCGGGATGGAGGGGATGGAGCTCGCGGAGGGCACCTGAGCGGTGGAGGAGGCGGGCTGGACGCGTGGAGGTCGGCGCCGAGATCTGGGGTTGCGCGCAGCCGCGCGCGGGAGTTGCGCGGGCTGCGTGGTTGACAGGAGGACGGCGGGGGTCGGCTGCGCGCAGCCGCGCGCGCGTGGGATGGAGGCTCGGCGAGGGCGTGGCGCTGCGGGTTGCGGCGAGCGGGCGGCTTGTCGCCCAGGTGTAGGAGGGGCGGCGCGAGTGGCTGCCGTTTATTTATTTATTTTTTTTATTTTTTTTGTTTTATATAAACTGTAAACAGAAATAGAAGAAGAAATTTTTTTTATTTTCTTTTATTTTTATTTACCTGCAAAAAAAAATATCAGAGATAGAAACAGTACCGAAATGTTTTTTTTGTCCTGCAAAACAGATGTTAGAAGAGAACATTTTTTTATTTTTGTTTAATTTCTCCTGCAACACAAAGGTTAGATAGGAAATACAATAAAAATTTTATTTCTTTTTTTTTTAAATTTTTCTGTAACAAAAGATGTTAGAGATAAAAACAACAATTTTTTTATGTTATTTATTCCTGCAAAAACAAATGTTAGAGAAACAGGAAAAATAATTTTATGTTTTTTTTATACACAAAAATGGGATGTGTGAATGGGCGGATCTATGCAAGATGGAAGAGAGATCCGTGGCTCCGGTCACCGTGCGTGACCGGAGGTGGAAGATCACGTGAGGTAGAAAAAGAACGCGTGGAGATCGCGACGTGAGATGAAAATCGGTGTCGGCGACAAAGCGTGAAATTGATTTTTTTTAATCTAAAAATTACTCCCTACTCCTACGCTAAGATCTAAATCTACGATTACCTAGGGAAAAAGACAAGTAAAAGTGGATCTCACCTCGGGGATCGGACAAGCCATGATGGCCTCGACGAAGCTCACGCCGCTGTCACCGACTGGATCGGAGGCTAGGACCCTCTTCAACAAGAAACCTCTCGGAAACCGGGCTCCTCTCCGCCAAAGATCGATCAAATGTGAATGAGGGAGGAGGAGCCCATTAAAAAGAGGCAAAGAATCAAAAAAGGAAAATATTCACAAAAAAGAAGGTGTTTATTGGGTTGATTAATAAAATAATTAAATTAATAAATAAATTAAATAATTAATTACAAAATTCGAAATAAATAAATTAAATAAATAAATAAATAAATTGGAAATTAATTGGCCACCTTAATGGTGACCATTAAAGGTATGCAAACAAATCTAGTATATAAGGCATGTTATAAAATCAAATCAATCAAATAAAATCAAATAATTAAATAAAAAATTCGGAATTAATTTAAATTAATTAATTAATGTTAGGTAATTAATTTTTTTTGATAGTTTTTATTTAAGGAAGTTAGTGGTACACATATATTATATACATATAATATAATGTACATAGGTGCAAATAAGGAAACAATTTTTATACAAAATTTTTTAATTAAATTTTTTGTTCAAATTTTTATTTTTATTGAAAACAATATTTATAATATATACATTAAGTAAAAACAAATATTAATAATTATATACACAAATATATGGGTAAACTGCACAATACACCCCAGAAAACCGACTTTTTAACCGTAACTCCAAAAAATACGAAACCACAGCCATTTGAAAGATAATTTAATTTATAGTATTATGGAAGTGAGTTTGGTTCGATTTGAGCTCGTATGGAGCCGGAATTGATGTTTCAATTATCGCATTACGGTTTTTTTTTCTGGGTGTAATTATTTACAATATATACATTATTTTATTTTACAAATATTTTTATTATTTATAACACAATTTTATTCACAACTTTTATTTACAAAAATAAGTGATTTGAGGTCAAATTATATACAAATAAAATAATACAAGTTTTTATACATGAAAAATATGTACAAGACATTTTTTTGATTTTCTGACAGAAGACCTTATCTCCCCCTACTTTATTCCTGGTCGATCAGGTCAAGTCTTGACCTTCTCTCGGGGTTTGGGTCAGTCTGTATTTATTGCATAAACACATCCTTTTCTTTTTTCTTTTCTTCTTTATTCTTTTATTTATATACAAAAGGTGTTAAAAATGCATAATTAACAAATGCATGTGAAATGGTAATTTTATGGAATTAATGGGTATTTACAGGTGTTTGACTAAGGAAACGGTGCTAAAATAAAAGAATAAAGGCGATGAATCGTGGATTCATCATTCCCCTATACTTTACCTTTGCTAGTCCCTTAGCAAACACTTATTTGGAAAATAAGTGAAAATAAAAATAAAGAAAAGAAAAAGGAAAGAAGTTAGAACAATGTTGACTTTCAAACTTATCTTCATAAAAATGTAGTCTGGAGCTCTGTCGGACCTTTGGATTATTAGTGTGTCGGAACCTTAATGGGACTTGGATTTAAAACCTAACAGCCTCTAAGTTCCATAAGACTCCTATTCAGGTCTCCTCAACAGTCAGATCAGAACAAGTCTACAGACACAAACTCTTATGACTATGAATCTTTACTTGTACGTGTAAGTGAAATATAGCTCCTCATCTCAGAAGTAACAAAGATTCAGCCTCTCTCAGCAAGGTAACTCAATAACCCGGTCTGGCAACTCTTTCCTTGAGGAGCGGGGATATTCCCTTCTAAGTTCAAGTACAACCAGCTCAAGAAGAGGGGATGGAGAAGAGAATGGATGGTAACCAGTGTAGTTACCTATCCTTGGATGCATGACCAGTGTAGCCATGTCACCCGCTGCAAGCTCATGAATATATGACTTTGAAGCTCTTATTCTTTTTTTTACAGGCATTTATTTTTCTTTCAAGCCTGTCCACTTTTGGAGATTTTGCTTTTTTTTGCTTTTTTTTTGAAATATATACAAGGTGCAGCATGTACATAAGGAGTTTTTTCTCTTGAGCCAGTAGACTATCCCTCTTTTGAAGCATTATTGCAACCCCACAGCTCCTGTCTTTAGACCTCAACATCACCAGACTAGGTTGAGATGCACTTCCCTCCCTAGAGGAGGACGAGAGGTTCCGCCTAGATGTACTACCCTCGTATGCTACCCCAAGCCAAAAGATTCTGCTCCCTCACTACCTCATCCATGAAGAGCTACGTGTAAAGTGCAGTGTCCAAGGTAAGCCACGGTCTGAAAGAATCATGTGTGTGTTGTTAAATGTTCTACTTAGACTCATCAAGATGACATATGAACATAGTCTTATGGACTCAAAGAATTAAGTCACTAGGACCTGAAAAGTCTTAACTCCAAATCTTATAAGGTTCCTCTGAAATTAAGTGCATTAAGGTCCAACTAAGCTCCATTCTTCAAATTTATTCCAGACTTAGTTTAATAGTCAAAATCATCCTGAAAAATGCTCATGCAAATGCAAGAAAATATGTACATGCAAGAAAAAAGAAAGAAAAAAATCTTTTTGTGAAACAATTTTCAAAATTTTGAAATTTTTATGGATTTTTTTGAAAAATGATGCACATGCAAAAAGTTTTTTTTTGCAAATAGTCAGTAATATATACAAATATATACAAGATTCTTTTTCTTTTTAAAGTTTGTTTTAAGTTTTTTTTAATAAGGGTTAGAGAAGATACATATTTGCACAAAAGTGAGTTGATTATTTTACAAGAATCATGATGCAAGAATTTACAAATTGAGTAATTTATACAAGTATATACAGAGTTGATTTTTTTTTGTTTTTTTTTGAGTATTTACACAGTGTTTTAGCCATAAAAAAATAATATGAAAGTACGGGTTATGGCTAAAGTATATATACAATATATACGACACCCCCCTATACTTAGCTCGAACTATGTCCTCATAGTGATCAAAGAGCTGAAAAGAAAGACATAACTCGTGCTGCGCATAGAAAAGTGAAAAGAATAGTATACTACAACGACGAATAAAAGAATAAAATCAATAGAAGTCGGTGATCCCCCAATACTTAGGATCAAGTAATCCTAAGTATAGCAGACTGTACAGAAGGGGACAACCGAGGAGATGAATGTACAGAGTCTACCTCCCCTATACTTAGGGTAAAATATCCCTAAGTATAGACAGCAAAACAGAGGTAAAAAAAATCAAAAGGATAATCACAAGTCAGACATCCCCCTATACTTGGGGTAAAGTACACCCTAAGTATGAAATGATCATGCGATGGAGATGGGGTGTGAGAAATAAAGAATGTATGATATGGACAGATGATCTATACAGATGTGAAAAATCAATGTTGAGGTGCCTCTCAACAAGCTCTAGAGTTTACGCCCCTAGCTGGGCGCAAATGTTAGGATAACGCAGTATCGAGGTTCAGGACGGCATCTGTCAGGCGAATACCGTACTGTAGTTGCAGTCTCGGTGGGAGAACAACAACGAAGTCAGGAGGGTCAACAGAGTTGATGATAACACCCAGATAATCCTTCAGGCGGGTGTTTGCTACCAGATCAAGATATGGGCAAATGAAGTCGGGCTCCGGTAACACAAAAGAAATCATCGGCTCAAGATCTATATGGAGTGAAAGGGTAGAGCCGAAGAAGTCGAACGTGGAGAAGGATGGATCTGTCAGAGAATCCTCCACGTCAATCACCGTCTCAAATAGATATGGAAGATCATGATCTGGAGACTCACTATAAAGGCAGATATCCGATGCATGGAATGTAGACAAATTAGTGAAATCATCGAATACCTCAAAGATCGGGTCATCCTCGCGAGGGTCGTCGAGGAGAGAAACATCAAATTCATTATCAGAAATATCAAAATACTCGGTCTCGTGATCCGTCAGATCGGATGCACTCCCAGAAAGTGAAACCGAGTACACATGGTCCATGGCATCCTCCCGCAGATAACCCTCGGAGAGTAATGCCAAATCATCAGGAAATTGGGGATCAATGCTGTCAAATGTCATGTCCTCCAAAAATGTATCGACCTCATCTAATGGGAGGACACATGGCTCAAGTACGGGACTATCAAGTTCTGTAAAATCCAAAATCGGTCCCTCATCAAACTCTCTATGCTGAGATGAATCCAAATGTATCTCTAAATCTGAGAAGATCTCCTGAAGACAAGACACTGTATCAACTACGTATGGATACTGGAAAGAATCAGAATATGGCTGAGATGTGGGTTCCTCCTCTATCTCTTGGGATCCTAGCAGATCTAGAATCGACGAATCTTCTACGTGATAGAGCGGGACTGGCTCAAAATCTGATTGTAAATCCAATTGGTCCTCAACCAATATCCGGCTCTGGGAACTCACAACAGTAGGCAACACATCCATTAAATGAGAAGTAGTAGCATCCATATCCTCTTATTTGTGTGTGCTATCAAGATCAGCATGGTGTGTCACACACTCAACAGTTGTCATCTCTCCGTCATGTGTTGTCCCAAATAAATCATCTGCTGTATATGAAAGATCAGAAAGTGTATCCAAGATGGTCTCAACAAAATCCAAGTCGGGACAATGGTGTGAACCACTACACGAGCTAATGACATATGATATCTGCTCTGCGGTCCTCCCCCTCATGGCGATATGGATAAGGTCAGTCATCGAAAATCCATGATCAGGAAATCGCCTCACAAGTTCTCGTAACCTCAACCAAGAATCTCTCAACGGCTTTTGGGGGTTAACTGAAAAATCACGAATACATGACCGCATCATCTCTGCTCTACACTGGGGGTAAAATTTCTTCAAAAATAATGATCGTAAATCTCCCCATGTAGTAATCTTCCTTCCCAATCGTCTGTGCCAACTCTTGGCTCTACTCTGAAGTGTAAATGGGAAGGTAATCAGCATCATTTCCTCAGAGGTTATATCGGAATATGATCGTGATCCACAAATATCCTCAAATTCCTCGATATGTAAATATGGTTCCTCGTGCATATCCCCTAAAAATTTGGGCAGTATATTAATTAACTCTAAATCCAAAATGAAGGGGCTCAGTGTAGAAGTGGACTGGACTTCATGATCTGTGTACTCATCCAATGTCCTAGGATACAAGTCATCTAAAGCTCGCAACTTCACCATTCGATTGCCTATGGGATGCACTCTCATCTCAGTAATGTGAACACCCATGTCTCGTGTTTGGTCAATCTGGTCTCTGTGGGTGTCACTCACAGCACGTCCCAAATGGGAGGGTGGGTTGGGATAAGATGGGAAATCAGATGGTGTTCCGACCTCCCAAGGAAGTGGATGGGAATGATGGGTATGAAGATAAGAAGCCGCATAATTCGGCTGGAATGGAATGCGACCCATCATGAAGATAGAGAAATGAAGGGCGGGAGGGTGGGATAGAAGGGAGTGAAAGAAAGAAAAGGCAGGAACGAAGAGAGAGATAGAAGGGAGGGAGGGTGGGATAGAGACAGAAGGTGACTGCTAATGATAGAAGAATGATCATAACCGACTCACACCATAGACATACAAAACACAAAGCAAACCCTCAGTTCACCAACTCAACACAAAGTGAAGACCGTGAGATTTGGTCTTTTATCTTTTCAATTTTAGAGTTAGGTGATCAATGAAAATTGTACAAACACTTAGGAGGCTTGAATAGGATTTGGGCACTACTCCTTAGTGTGTACGCGAGCGAGTAAAAGCGCAAACAATGAGGGGATTGCTCTCCCAATACAATGAAGTGAATCAATTACGTTTGATTTTAGAGTCAAATTCAATTAGCAGTCCCAATTTTTTTAATTTTTTATTTCGTGATTTTTTTGGATATTTTCAAGAATAAACGCCTAACGAGCTTTCCGATTTCCTCTTTGATTAATTTGAGTCCAAAAACAGGGGGAGGGATCGAGAAAGCCAATGCACGGTCAAAAACGATTGTGCATGCAGAGATAGAAAATACGTACCTTACTCCAGCACTCTACATGCAATATGATCCGCGCAGAAATTTAAATACAGGAAATAAACTACCTAAATGATGCAGCGGTGAAAACCGAGTCCTAGATGAGCAAGTTCTACTCGCAGAACCGTCTAATCGGTCACCGACCTCCAAGTCAATGGGACCGGTCTTGGCCCACCCCTCCTCTGCCCGATAAATCGGGGGTAGGAGAAAGCGCTTTACAGGGTGGACTGCGGCACGTAGGCTACGAAGGAGATGAGTCGATTATTTTTATTAATTGATTATTAGTAGGTGTCCAATTAAGCGCACTATAGGAACATGCAGATTGTTAAGTGTGGGGACCCTACTAATTACGGTACAAGCAAGAGAAAATCCTAAGGCTAGGGGCTCGAAAATCACGTGAATCAAATAAAATAAAATAAAATAAAAAAAATACGAGAAAACAAAACCAGCGAAAAACAACGGTGAGGTCCCCCAATTGCACCGGCACTTGGCGAAACAGACCCCGAAAAATGTCCAAGTCCACAAGTCCAAAGTCTAAGTTATTACAAAAATATTGTTCTCTCTCTCTCTCTTAAAAATAACAAAAACTTCTTCTCCTCTCTCTCTTCCTCCTGCGTGGGTCTTCTAAAAAGAAACTCCAAGTCGTTCAAGCATTACCTCGCACAAAAATCCAAGAGAGAATGGCAGAAAACAATTATAATATAGAGAGGCAAAAATAGAAAAATGACTACAAAGCCGTGCTCCCCGGCAACGGTGCCATTCTGATGACGCGCCTGACAATCGGGTTAAGTATGTAAATAAAAATGGTCGTCGTGACCCAAATCACCAAGCGCGATCAACAAGAAAAATAATTTAAAACCACTCAAAACAGATAGAAATCAATGAAAAATAATGTAAGCGGTCTTCGCTATTCTTTTTACCTGGTATAGCGACCAGGGTCGAACACAAGGAGCACGTTTGAAAAACTCTATAGTCAGATTTCAGAAAATGATTTTTAGTAATTTTTTTATATTTATTTTTTTTTATATTTTTCGAATAAACACAAATGAATCAAAGCGCACACACAAACTCTTTTTGGTATTTTGTAATTTTTTTTGAAATTTTATAAATGGGAAATGGACAAAAGTTGGACAGAAAATAAAACACGACAAAATACAGCTACAGGAGTTTTTGTGGGATTTTTAGGCATTTTTTATATTTTTATGAATTATCGAAAGTATGCAAGCAAAAAGACACAAAATCACTTTTTTTAATTTTTTAAAAATATCAAATCAACTTTAAATGCTATGAAAATTTTATACAAAGTTAGGGTGCATATCAGGAGTATGTAAGAATTTTCTCCAAATTTATTGAACAAGAAAAGCCATTTATTTCATCAGAAAACGCAAAGAAGCTCAAGTTCTGAAATTCCTGGGACGTAAATGTAATTACCTCAAGTTTTTATACTGAATGATAACAGAAATAAAATGCAAGGTGGAGTTCGCAATTTACCCTTTTTTTTAAATAAAATCAACACTCCCCCCTGCTAGGGCTTCCTTCGTTCTCTTCAACAGGGGTCAAAGGATGCAAGCCGCCGCCTCCTCTCTTCCAAGGCGATGGCGGGCTCGGCGTCAGCGAAGAGGAGCGGACGGCGCCGCGCGCAGGCGGTTAGCGCGCAGACGCGCGTCACGCGCGGGAGGTGGCGCCCGCGGTGGCGCGGGGCGCTGGAGGACGGAGCTGTTCTGGAGGTCGGCGGGTGCGCCGCCGTGGCTGTCGCGGCCTAGGCGTGCGACTGGGTGGAGAGGAGCACGTGGCGCGCTGCTCCGCGCGCGGCTGGTCGGCGCGACGCGCACCCGCACGAGGAGGAGGGGGGGGGGCGCAAGGCCGCACGGGGTGCGGCATTGGGACAGGAGCCGCCTGGGAGTTCGGAGGAGGAGCGGCGGCACCGCCGCCTGCAGAGGGGCGTCGCGGATCCGCGGCGGAGGGACGGAAGCCGGTGGGAGGCACGGCTGGGCGGATGCGCCGCCCGCTGGAGATGGCGGTTGGTGGTGCAGCCGCGGGGCTGCTGGAGGGCTGTCGCGTGGCTGGCTGACGGGAAGTCGGCAAGGGGCGGTGGGGGTGATGACCCACCGTCACCTGCTTGTGATGATTTTTTTTATTATATTTTTTTTGTGTTTATTGATATGTGACCTGCAGAAATGTTAGAAGCAAAAAGAAATGTATATTTTTTTGTTTGTTTTTTTTATACAGGAAACATAAATAGAAATAGAAAGAGGGAAAGGATTTTTTTATATATATATGTTTTTTTTTATTTTCCTGCAAAACAGATGTTAGAGACAAACAACCAAAAAGATAATTTTTTTATTCTTTTTATTTATGCACAAATGGAATATGTGAGATGATCGGATCTTGTCGTAATGAGGGATAGATCCACGGACTCCGACCACCGTGCGTGGTCGGAGGTGAAAGGTTGTGTGAGATAGACGTGAAATGGAGGGATTGAGAGATGAGATGAAAAGATGATTTCGAGGGCGGATCAAAGTGTGGTGGAAAATTTTGGAGATTTTTAAAGATCTAACAACTAATAAACTAGGAGCCAAAATTAGAACTACGATTACCTACGAAAAAGAACAGGAAGTAAAGTTGGGATCTCACCTTGAGATTGGAAATGCTATTGTGGCCTCGACGACGACCGAACGCTGTCACCGGATGGCTCGGAGGCTAAGCACCCTTCTTCGACGAGTGGCTTCTCGGAGGTCGGGCTCCTCTCTCCAAAGATTATAATTTTTTTATTTTAAAAGTCTCTGCTAGGGCTTCTTTCTTCGTTCTTCTCAAAGTAGGGAGATTGAGAGGTATAGCAGCCGCCGCCATCTAAAGAGGGAGGTACAGGGCGCCGCTGGTGGTCGGCGCGGGGCGCCGCGGCTGGAAGCAGGCGGGCCAGGGGCGGCACGGTCGGCGTGGAGAGGGAGGGCCCCGCGCAGCAGGAGGGGCGGCGCCGAGGTTGGCGCGGGACGCGGCAAGGGCGGGCGGCGCCAGGTCAGTGCTGCTGCTAGTCGTGGCCGCGCGCCGCCGCTGGGGCGCAGATGGGGGCGCGGGACGGAGGGGATGGAGCTCGCGGAGGGCACCTGAGCGGTGGAGGAGGCGGGCTGGACGCGTGGAGGTCGGCGCCAAGATCTGGGGTTGCGCGCAGCCGCACGCGGGAGTTGCGCGGGCTGCGTGGTTGACAGGAGGACGGCGGGGGTCGGCTGCGCGCAGCCGCGCGCGCGTGGGATGGAGGCTCGGCGAGGGCAGGGCGCTGCGGGCTGCGGCGAGCGGGCGGCTTGCCGCCCAAGTGTAGGAGGGGCGGCGCGAGTGGCTGCCGTTTATTTATTTATTTATTTTTTATTTTTTTGTTTTATATAAACTGTAAACAGAAATAGAAGAAGAAATTTTTTTATTATTTTCTTTTATTTTTATTTACCTGCAACAAAAAATGTCAGAGATAGAAACAGTACCGAAATGTTTTTTTTTATCCTGCAAAACAGATGTTAGAAGAGAACATTTTTTTTATTTTTGTTTAATTTCTCTTGCAACACAAAGGTTAGATAGGAAATACAATAAAAATTTTATTTCTTTTTTTTTTAAATTTTCCTGTAACAAAAGATGTTAGAGATAAAAACAACATTTTTTTATGTTATTTGTTCCTGCAAAAACAAATGTTAGAGAAACAGGAAAAATAATTTTATGTTTTTTTTATACACAAAAATGGGATGTGTGAATGGGCGGATCTTGGCAAGATGGAAGAGAGATCCGTGGCTCCGGTCACCGTGCGTGACCGGAGGTGGAAGATCGCGTGAGGTAGAAAAAGAACGCGTGGAGATCGCGACGTGAGATGAAAATCGGTGTCGGCGACAAAGTGTGAAATTGATTTTTTTTAATCTTAAAATTACTCCCTACTCCTACGCTAAGATCTAAATCTACGATTACCTAGGGAAAAAGACAAGTAAAAGTGGATCTCACCTCGGGGATCGGACAAGCCATGATGGCCTCGACGAAGCTCACGCCGCTGTCACCGACTGGATCGGAGGCTAGGACCCTCTTCAACAAGAAACCTCTCGGAAACCGGGCTCCTCTCCGTCAAAGATCGATCAAATGTGAATGAGGGAGGAGGAGCCCATTAAAAAGAGGCAAAGAATCAAAAAAGGAAAATATACACAAAAAAGGAAGGCGTTTATTGGGTTGATTAATAAAATAATTAAATTAATAAATAAATTAAATAATTAATTACAAAATTCGAAATAAGTAAATTAAATAAATAAATAAATAAATTGGAAATTAATTGGCCACCTTAATGGTGACCATTAAAGGTATGCAATCAAATCTAGTATATAAGGCATGTTATAAAATCAAATCAATCAAATTAAATCAAATAATTAAATAAAAAATTCGGAATTAATTTAAATTAATTAATTAATGTTAGGTAATTAAATTTTTTTGATAGTTTTTATTTAAGGAAGTTAGTGGTACACATATATTATATGCATATAATATAATGTACATAGGTGCAAATAAGGAAACAATTTTTATACAAGATTTTTTAATTAAATTTTTTGTTCTAATTTTTATTTTTATTGAAAACAATATTTATAATATATACATTAAGTAAAAACAAATATTAATAATTATATACACAAATATATGGGTAAACTGCATAATACACCCCAGAAAACCGACTTTTTAACCGTAACTCCAAAAAATACGAAACCACGGCCATTTGAAAGATAATTTAATTTATAGTATTATGGAAGTGAGTTTGGTTCGATTTGAGCTTGTATGGAGCCGGAATTGATGTTTCAATTATCGCATTACGGTTTTTTTTCTGGGTGTAATTATTTACAATATATACATTATTTTATTTTACAAATATTTTTATTATTTATAACACAATTTTATTCACAACTTTTATTTACAAAAATAAGTGATTTGAGGTCAAATTATATACAAATAAAATAATACAAGTTTTTATACATGAAAAATATGTACAAGACATTTTTTTGATTTTCTGACAGAAGACCTGATCTCCCCCTACTTTATTCCTGGTCGATCAGGTCAAGTCTTGACCTTCTCTCGGGGTTTGGGTCAGTCTGTATTTATTGCATAAACACATCCTTTTCTTTTTTCTTTTCTTCTTTATTCATTTATTTATATACAAAAGGTGTTAAAAATGCATAATTAACAAATGCATGTGAAATGGTAATTTTATGGAATTAATGGGTATTTACAGGTGTTTGACTAAGGAAACGATGCTAAAATAAAAGAATAAAGGCGATGAATCGTGGATTCATCACCTGTTCTTCCATCATCCTCCGTAGTCGTTCGATCGTCGGAGTTCTTCCAACGCTGCACCGTCGGATCGCCTTGGGCGTGGGTATTTTGCGTAAAACTCCCTCGCCACTTTTGTAATATTTTATTAGTACTGAATCATTCATTGGTTGTTTTAAACTTTTGTGGAACTGCACACCAGTGTTTTGTAATATTACAGGTTGGCCCCTGCTTGGCCTTGTGTTTTTGTATGCTTTCCCTATTTATTGCATGCATCTATAAAACCCCAAAAATTCTCAAAAAATACATTTAAGTTTCTGTTGGCTTGTGCTTCCATGCCATATTTTTATTTTGTATTTTTATTGCATTTTATAATTTATAAAAATTCAAAAACATGCATTTTCAGCACTGTTTGCATTAGAAAATACATAAAAATTATAAAATCACCTCCGAAAATTCCCAAAAAAATATATTTTGTTTATTTTAGTGTGTTTTAACTTCGAACCAAAAATCATTAAAAAATACAACAAAACTCCTAAAAATTGTAAAATTCTAAAAATCTTCAAAAAATATTAAAATTTCATAAAAAATCCTAAAAATGCAAACTCAGTTCATGTGCTTTCTATGACTTATTCTCCTTGATTCAAAATTAATTTGAGGAATTTTGGACTCTGCTTTTTTATTTTTCATCCTCATTTTAATTTCAGCCAGCAACCTAGTTCACTGTTTTCTAATATTTTTGACCTTATAAATACCCAAAAAATTAAGAAAAATCCAGAAAAATCACAAAAACATTATAAAATTATAAAAAGACCAAAAATATTTTATTTTCTGAATTTTAGGTTTTTTTTTATTTTTATAAATAGCTTAACTCTCACTTTCCTTATTTTGTACATATATATTTTATTTTATCTTTTTAAAGAAAAAGAAAATATAAAAAATATAAAATATAAAAAGAAAATATAAAAATCAGAAAATTAAAATCAAAATATAAAAATTAAAAATTAAAAATTAAAATAAAAAAATATAAAATTAAAAACCCACAAAAAATAGCATAGATAGACACTTGATCACACTCACATTTTGAGCATTTTGCCTCGTTCTATCCTGCTTGCTCCCTGTGTTCGACCTCTACATCCTTCCACCTATACACATCTTGTTGTAGAGTTATAATAAATTTTAACTCCATACCACTTTTCATTTCTTGATTTCTGTTGTGGGTTAATTATTGTTTGAATTGGGATTTGCCTGTGGGCCGCCTCAGCGACATTTTGATCCCACTTTGTGTGGATTGCTTTAGACCCGTGGAAAATCTCGTTCAACAAATGGCGCCATTGCCGGGGAGCAACAGTGCATAGTTCGGTTTTTGTTTTGTGCTTGTGATTGCTTGTCTATTTCGCGGCTTTTATTTTTACTTATTTTCTTTATTTTTAATATATCATTTGAATTGTCTAACCACCCTCTTATTTGGCTTTGTGCGAGGTACGCGGATCGAGGGAGGCACTCCGTTCTAGGAGTGCTCGTGCAACCACGTGAGGCGGCTTTGGCTTCGCATCAAGGCAGACTTGGAGGGAATTTTGAAGACAACTCCCTAGCATTTATTTTCCTGCATTTATTTTTGTAATTTAAGTGAGAGAGCGGGCTATATTTGTAATAATACAGGTACCCTCGAACACTTGGACATTCGAGCCTAATTTCCAGGTGTTTGTACACCTGGGGGCTCACAGCGGCTTTCTCGCATTTTCTTCGCATTTTTTTATTTTGTTTTCTCAGTTTTGATTTTATTTCTTTTGTGTGATTGAGCCCTTAGCTTTTAGGAGTTGCTTGCGATAGATTAAGGCCAAACACATAATATATTTGCATGTACCTATAGCCGCGTTTGGACTTAGTCAAATTTAAACAGTTGATTCATCATCTTCGATCCGTCGTGCCGCGAGCTCACCCTGCCAAGTGCTTCTCCTGAACTCGATTTGTTGAGAGGAGGAGGGGTGAGCCTAGATCGAACTCTAGGGTTGAGGATTGGTGGTCAGCTTGTGGTTCTTCACGATAATAGCAATTTCTGAAACTTAGGGTGATTTCATCAGCTTGCATGTGCATATAGTTTAGGTTTCAATTTTGCTGAGCATCCTTGCATGTAGAGTGCTGGAGGCAAGGTGAGCATTTCTCTTTAGCATAACATCATTGATTTGCCGCTTGCATTGCTTTTCCGTCTCCTCTACCTCTGATTTTGCCAACCTAGGAGCTTAAAGGAATTGAATCCCCGATAGGATCGTGCATTCTCATTAAAAATCCAAAAAAAAGTGATAATCAATAAAATTGGGACTGTTAATATTACTTGACCCTAAAATCAACTAAAAAGAAAAATCTTCTCTTGGGGCGAGTAATCCCCTCATTATCTTCGTTTTACATTGCTCGCGCACACACTAAGGTTAGTGCCCAAATCCCATCTTCAGCCCCCTAAGTGCTTGCGCAATATTTTGGACTGTTCACCTAACTCAAAAATAGACAAGATAAAAAGACCGACTTTTCGGTCTCTACCGAGTTGAGTAGGTGAATTGAGGGTTTGACTTATTTTCATTTTTGCTTGTGATTGTTTTGTGTGTGTTCTAGATCACAACTGCGCATTTGCGCCTTCTTCTCCATTCTCTTGACTTGACCGTCGTGCTCTCCTGATCGTTTCCTTTTGTTTTCAAGATGGACCCCTGGAGCGTCTTTTATCCGGACTTGGCGGATCCCTCGTTCACTCTAGTCGGTCCACCTCCCTTTTATCAGGAGGATCCTCCTCCTATTTTTTCTGATTTTTGTACATACCTGCCTCGGCCACAGTATCAAGACTCGGACCTCTACCCACATCCACCTCCACCTCCGTATTATCCACCTTCACATCCATCCGAGTCTGACCTGTTGGAGTCACCTCTCACGATGTCCACACTTGAGACCTTGACCTAGTTCATGGAGCAAATGAATTCGAGGATTGACAACCTCACTTGCATGAATAAGAGCCACATTGATGCTTCATGATCTGATGATTTGGAATCATTTGAGGATTACCATGAGAGCTTGCAATCGCCCAAAATACAAAAAAATGAGAAAAATTTAAAAATCCAAAAAGAGTTCGGGAGCCCTCTGATCGAGTCAGACTGTGAGGAGAGCGTCCACTTGCCAGACAATTTGACCACAAAATCTCTCACACCTGGTCCCACCTTTTACCCCGAGGATGTCGTTGTACAGAATGCTCTTAGAATGCCTCGTGTATATGCTGATTCCGACTTCCTTCCTTGTATGGAGGAGGTCCAAAAATTCAAAAAAAATGTTGACTGAACCCGAAGTGGTGGCCACCATTCATGAGATTATCCGTGCCCCACTCCAGCAGGCCATGACCCAATTATCTGCTCCTCTTCCCAAGAAGAGAAAGCGGAGGAGCAGATCTGAGCGTCATATCTTGACCATGGCCACTGCCCACGCCATCACACACCATCCCATTCCTAGGAAAAAGAACACCGCCACACCTTTCGTTAGCTGCACCATCTCTGACTTTACATGTGATCACACTCTCCTAGACGGTGGTGCTTCGATTAGCATCATACCCTTCTCGCTAGTACAGTCTCTTCACTTAGGGCCTCTAAAGAAAACCAGGATAATCGTTCAGTTTGCTGATGGATCTATCAAGAGGCCGAAGGGTATCCTTGAAAACGTCGTCATTTCGATTCAGGGCACGAGCTACCATGTTGATTTTGTTGTCTTGCCCATGGAGACCTCCACAGGGGAGGACTCTCCAATCATCCTGGGACGACCAATCCTTGCCTCTGAGAGGGTCGTTATCGATTACGGATCAGGAGAGATTCGCTTCCGTCCTACTGACGAGATCAAAGTGTCGATCACCGCACCTACCCTTGACCAGAGACTTGCACCTGATGCGACCACACCTATTCTGGCTAACCCTAGGGACTATGATCTATATGAGGATATCAGAGAGACTTTCTTTAGGATCGATGATGAGACCTGAGAATTCCTCTCTAAGGAGGAAGGCTCGGACAGCATAGACCTTGGTGTTTCCGCTTCCTGTGACTGGCGATGTGTTGATGACATCCTCGGGATTTACACGATTGATACCTTAGAGCGGAGGGCAGATGTAGAGACTATACATGACGGACATGTTTTGACTACTTCCACTTATGGGTCCGCTCCTGTTCACGTAGATTCAGATGAGCCAAAGGATGAATTTGATTTGATTGCCTTTATTCGGGAATTCGGGCCTTTTGATGAAAAAGATGATCTGATTGAGATTGTAGAGGACGAACAGAGTTCGACTACTTCCACTGATGAGTTCGTTCCTTTTGGTTTTGACCTGGACGACACCTCGCAGGATGACTCTGATGAGCGTCGCGACCACTAGGGTATAAGGTGCTAAACGGTCGTTGCGACCCACACGATCAGGACGGCTCGATCAAGAAAAATAGACCACCAATGAAATGAAAATCAACTCGAAAACACGATAGCGGTCTTGCTATTAATTTAACCTGGTATAGCGACCAGGGTCGAACACAAGGTGCACGAATTGGCCTTGCGGCCTACGAAGTAGTCAAAAAGGAAATGAAATAAAAGAAGAATGTATTTTTGGTGGTTTTTAATTATTTTATATTTTTTGGATTTTTAGTTAATTAAGAAAATAATAAAAACAAGAAAACAACACACTTCAACAATTTATTTAATGCACTAAAATTCAACCAAAAATTCTAACAAAAATATTTTTATGTGTTTTATAATTTTTAGTGTTTTTGGTGAATTTTTGGTATCTTTCTGATATTTATTTAATTTTCTAAAAATAAAACAAGGACTGAAACTATAGGTACTGTCCAGCCGAGCTAAAAGGACCTAGATAAAATATCTAGAAGCCCCAAATTAGCATGGAGGTATTTTTCCTGTATAGAGAATAAAACAAGGAAAAATTGGGCACCTAGAATATTATTTTTGGATTTTTAATTTATTTATTAGAATTTTTATAAGATTTTAAGTGTTTTGCAATTTTTAGGTGTTTAGGCAATGAAAAATAGCCAAAATTGGCTGGAAACTCAAGCAAGCATCAACAAACAGTAAGTAATTTTTTTATAATTTTTAAATGAGTTTTAATATTTTTTGTGATTTTTAAACTTAGACAGTAACAAAAATAGATGTTTTTGATTTTTTAAAAATATCAAATCAACACAGAAATGTCTCCAAAAATCCTCAAAATTCTTACACTATGGCAGGAGCCATGTGTCCAATTTTCGTTGGATTTGGAGTATATTTGCTATTTTATTCAAAAATCAAAAGAGGGTACTGTGCACAGGGACCTAAGTGCAAATACCCGAAGTCCTGAGGGGTCTGGTGCAAAAAAACCCAAGAAGTCATGCGCGTCGCGCGTGCCTGAGGCACTCAGGGACCCAAATGTGATGAAAATTACTTCCGAGGACTATTTGGTAACAGGTACCAAAAGTCCAGGGGGTAATCTGCAATTAACCCAAAAATATCCGCACATGCTCAAATGTTTCACGCACAGGGGTATAAATTCAAATACTCAAAAACTTTCATTCATTCATTAACATTCAGAACTACAGGATAGAAAGTGCAATTACACCAGAAAACCACGTGACGAAGCACGTGTCACATCACACACAGGGGTATAACTGCAAACTAAATAAAGAGCAGGGTCTTCTATGCAATTTTACGAAAAACTAAACAACTACACTAAACAATTACAGGACTAAATGCGAAATAAAATAAAAGAGGGGGCCTAAGGGTAATTTACCCTTTATTAATGCGGCCGATGGATGCGCGCCACGTGGCGCATCTGACGGTGTGGATCAGGTGGCGCTCCAACGCTGAGGTCCTCGCAGCGATCGGACGGTCGAGGGTACGCCATGTGGGGGATCGAACGGGTGAGGCTCTCGGTGGCTAACCCTCGTGCATCGGGCAGCTGGGATCAGTCCTCATCTGATCTGACGGTGGCTGGACCTCCTGGAGTGGACGACTGATAACCGCAGATGTTCCACGAGGGTCACCATAAATAATATGAAAGGTGTCGCTGAGGCGACCGCTCACAAAACACCCAGGTTGATCAACAATTAACCACAATCCAAAGAATACAACAATCTAGCTCAAAAATAAATGTGAATTAATCTTTATTTACTCTACCATAAAATGTATAGGGAACAAGCATGTAGAGGTCGAACCACATAGAGCAAACCAAAATGCAATAGCCTACATGTATACCAGAGTCATCCTTGTGTGTGAAGTGGGTTTTGAATTTTAAAATATTTATTATTTTTTTATATTTTTTTATTTATATTTTTTTATATTAAGGGTAATAAATAGATATAAGAATACATATAAATAATTAGATATATATATATTTTTCTTTTTTTTTCTTTTAGGAAATATAGATATATATATATATATATATATATATGTATAGGGTATTATTATATTTACAAAAATACTCAAAAATAGTCAAAAATGCAGGAAAAGAGTCTTTTTTGGATTTTCATGGTTTTTTACTGTTTTTGTGATTTTTGAGCATTTTTGAAAATATTTTTAGCATTTTTAAATAGCTAAATAATAGCAAACAGTGGAATAGGTTCTGGCTGTCACAAAAATAGTCATTAAAAATAGCTAGTAGCTCAAAAATTTTCCACACTATTTTTCTAATAAAGATAATAAAAAATAGCATAAATAGGGCCTGAGTTTATATTTTTCTGATTTTTCTTTGATTTTTTATATTTTTTTGAAGTTTTAGGGTATTTTTGGATTTTTAAGGTTTTCCTTTTGATAGTTTTAGGGATTTTTGGACTGACACTAGAATAGGAAATGCACCATAGGGAATTTTTTTGGAATTTTTCGAGGCCTTTTCATATTTTTTGGGATTTTATAAGTTAGACAGTGAATAAAAGACATGTTTTTGATTTTTAATAAATGCAAAAATGCAACAAAATGAAAAACTAAAAATATAGCGTTCAAGCACAACCAAACAGGAACTTAAGTCTATTTTTGCAAGATTTTTCGATTTAATATGGGTCACAAAATAAATAGACAAAGCATTCAAAAATTAAATGGCCTGGTAGGGGTATTTTTGCAAATAAAATATCTCTCAGGGGCATACATGCAAAAATCACAATAAAAATACACGTGGACTTTGATTTTCAGGACCATTTTGTAATTACAGAAACCCGGCGGGGTTTAGTTGCAAATTTCATGCGCCTTACGTGGGTGCTGCACGTGAGGCACGGAGGGACCAAAGTCTAAATATAAAAACATCAGGGGGTTCAACTACAAATTATACAATTTATTTACAACTTGACTTTTTATTTTTGGGATTAAACTCTAAATACAAAAAGCGGGGGGTGAGATGTGAAATTTACCCCTAAATAAGGCTTTTCATCCTACGGCGCTGGAGGCGCCACTTATCCACGTGGCAGCCATCGGACGGTCGACGCCGATTCGCCGATGAAGGGCGCATATTAGAAGCTTCTGGCTGATCTGACTGTCGAGGCATCTCTTCATCGAACGACTCCTGTTGGATCTGGGATGAGCCTCCTGATCCGACGGCACTAGAGCCCCCTGGAAGAACGGGGAAGAAGCTCGGGGCTGGCGAGCTTTGATCAAGGAGCTTGGGCTCCTCCAGGGTTCTCCGGCGCGTCTGAGGTGTTCTGAAGGTGGCTGGAAGCGTCCCGCATCGACTGATGGTGGTCTCAAGGCTCCTGGGGGTCTGAAACGTCCGGTCGAGGTCGATGAAGCAAATGACCCCCAGGGACCTCTTCATGGTTCAATGCAAGCCCAGAAGGGCTTCCTTCCTCGAGGTACCTGCACAGGAAGAACCGCGGGCGAGAGAGCTTTCTCCTCGACCCGGGGTTGTGAAGCTGCGGTGCAAGATGAAGGTGGGCGGAGGGGCTCCGGCGAACGGCGGAGGGGGAGCCCCGATTCGCCAAAACCTAGAGTCCTGGGTTGAACAAGTGTGTGCGATAGTTGGAGAAGGCGACGGGGAACGAGATGGGATGCTTGGGGCGGTCGGATACAGTCGGGGATACAGTGGAGAAGTCGCCGGAGCCAAGCTGCGACGAACTTCGAATTTTGATTTTTAATCTACGGGGATTAACTACGACCTAATCTAATGACTGGAATGTAAAACTAACATTAAAAGCTAACTAAGAATGCATAAAAGAGCAGCTCTTATACCTGGGGGCCTCCAGGGAGCAGGGCGGACGCCGGAGCTCCGCCGCGACAAAATCCTCCTCTCTCCGGCCGATCCGAGGCACTAGCTCACTCCCCCTGTCACGAGGAATGTCCTAGGACTAGAATCAAGGCTTGAGATTGGATAAAAAGTGGCCAAATCTGAGGAAGGAGGCGGAGCTTGTTATTTATAAACATTGGCAAGAGGCCTTATTACCCGGCGATTATTGACTGATCCAATAAACATCTCGTTGATCTATGATTTCGACGAGCATCATGGAAGATTAGGGAACAATTCTTGTGAAGGAAGCATTGTCGATTGATGGATGGTGTGCCCGGGAAAATTGCATGAAATCGGGGGAATGGACAGTTCAGAGGCGCCAGGCGAGGGATGGGACAGTTGACCAGGGAGTCAACGAAGGCCGGCGCCTCATTGGGCCACGTCAGCCGCTACGAGACAAAACAGAAAATCTGATGGATGATTGATTTATTTGACACCCTAAATGATTTTATTAATTTTTTCTTATAAAATAAAAAATGTGTATTATTTTATCTAGTATTTATTTATGATTTTTATTGAATTTTTCGAGGTGTTTTATTATAGTTTTGTTTGAATAATGTGTATATGTATGTATTTACATGTATTTTTATGTATTTTATTTTTACTTTGTTTATTTTCTTTTATTATTTTATTGGCTTATTTTATAAATTTATAATTTAATTTTGTGAGTATAAAGGTATTTTTGTTTGATTTTTATGAGTTTATTTATATTTTTAAATAAATAGGTTTAGGTGTATGTAGGTGTCCTTATAGGTGTTTTACCTATGTATTTTGTATGCTTAATTTATTAAATATATTTTCTTGATTTTTATTTTAGATTTACATTTTTAATGAGTTATGTATAATGTATACATTATTATAAAAATATAAAAGAATAAAAGAATCAAGGAATACAATCCTTTTTATTTATATATAGGTATATAGCATAGGCATTTTTGTCTATGAATTTGTAGACTTATTTTATTTTACAAATTAATTTTGGTTTTCTTTAACTTCTCTTATGTGGATGCATTATATACATTATTTACAAAATTCTAAAAATATGAATTTATACAAATAATGAATATTGAATAAAATGCATATTTTAATCAGTCCTATATACAAGGAGGGCCAAAAACCTAACTTCTGCATATGGACTCCAAAAATTATGAAACCAATTTTATAAAATAGCTCATGGAATGCTATATACAATTAAAGGTGAGTTTGGGTGATTTGGAGTTTTTATTGGCAAGATATGGGTCTGTGAAGTTGAGATTTTGGCTTTTTATTCTGTGTATAAAATGTACACTGGGTATTATTTTTGCACAAACTCAATTTTGTATTTTTATTTATATTATTATCTACAACTTTTATGTACAAAGTTTCTTTATTTGATGAAGAAATAATTATGTACAAAATAGGTGCCAAAAATGCATAAATGAATGAATTAATAAATGAGGTATTTATTGTACACTGGCCCTTATCTCCCCCTACTTTATTCCTTGTCGACCAATACCATGTTGGCTGATAACACAAAATCCCAAACAACTGAGGTGAAGGTACTAAAATGAGGTCGTTGCGACCTCAGTCACTCGGATGTGTATCAAGAAAAATCAACCACTCAAAATGGGTCAAGTCAATCAAAACGAAGAAGAGAGCGGTCTTAGCTATGGGATTAACCTGGTATAGCTCCCAGGGTCGAACACAAGGAGCACGGATTGGCCTAGGGCCTACGAAGTAGTAAAAAGAAAATAAAATAAAAGAAAAGTATTTTTTAGTGATTTTTAATAATTTTTATATTTTTTTAGATTTTTAATATGTGAAGAAAATAAAAGAAAATAAAGACAAGCACACTTGAGCAATTTATTTAACACACCAAAAATCAAGCAAAAATTTAAGAAAAATTGTTTTTATGTTTTTTAGGTTTTTAAGTGTTTTTGGTGAATTTTTGGGATTTTTATAAAGTGTATTTTATTTTCTAAAAATCAAACAGTGCTAGAAAGATAAGGTACTGTCCAGCAAGGCCTAAAACCCAAAAATAAAATATTTAAGGATCTCAGAGGGCCCTGGAGGTAATTTTCCTGTATTCTAGAAAAAATAAGGAAAATTTGAGCACCAAAATTATTGTTTTTGGATTTCTAGATTATTTATTCTAATTTTTATGAGTTTTTAGATGTTTTTCAATTTTTAGGGTTTTTACTCAATGAAAAATAGCCAAAATTGGCTAGAAAATCAAACAACACACAAGAAACAGTAACTAATTTTTTTAGAATTTTTGAAGGTGTTTTTCTATTTTTTTGGGATTTTTAAACCTAGACAGTAACTAAAATAGATGTTTTTGAATTTTTAAAAATACTAAATAAAATCAAAAATGTCCTCAAAAATTCTCAAAAATCCAACAACATGGCAGGAGCCATGTGTCAAATTTTTATCGAATTTGGAGGTGGTTTGATATTTTATTCAAAAATCAAAAGGGGGCACAGTGCACAGGGACTTAAGTGCAAATACCCGAAACACTGGGGGTCCAGGTGCAATTTTCCCAGCAAGTCACACGCGTGGTGCGTGCCTGGGGCACTCAGGGACCTTCTGGTAATAAAAACCAAGTCCTAGGACCTTTTGGTAACTCGTACCAAAAAGTCCGGGGGCTTGGATGCAAATAACCCACTAAAATCCGCACATGCTCAAATAAAGTGTTCACAGGGGCATAAAAGCAATTACCAAAAAGTTTCTAATCATTCATGAACCAACCAGAACTACAGAATAATAGTTGCAAATAACCCAGACAAAGCACGTGGCGAAGCACGTGGGTCACACATACAGGGGCATAAATGCAAATAAAAACAAGCACGAGGTCCAATGTGCAATTTACCCTACGTAAATAAAACTCCTAAAATATTTACAGGACTAGGACTGAAAACAAAAACTAAGAGGGGGCCCTAAGTAAATTATCCCTTATTACGTCGATGGCTGGATTTGCGCCACGTAGATGATCGGACGGTCCTGGTGAGTGGCGCTTCTCTCCTCTACGCACGTGGGCCGATCGACGGTGCAGAGGGGGCCACGTGGTAGATCTAACGGGTCAGGTGCTGTGGCCTCTCTCTGCTCGCTAACGGTCCGGATGGCTCCTCTGGATGATCGGGCGGTAGCTGCTCCTTGATGAACGAACGGACACGATAGAAACTGGAGCGGAGGGGCTGATCGGACGGTGAAGGAGGACCCTCGAAGAACAGATGGCCGGCGAGGTTCGCCGGCCTCGTGCGCGTGCTGGGGGCCTCCTCAGCTGCCTCTGATGATCGGAGAAAGTCGGCGATGTCGTCCCGCAGCTGGTGAAGTCCTCCGATGGCCCAGCCGAGCCCTGGAGGGGCTCCGGCGAGGTCGACGGAGTCGAGCTCCTGGCCTGGATGTGAGGGGGCCTCAGATGGCCTCCTCTTGACCTGCAAAATGAACCAGAAGCTTCGCGGGTCGAGGTAAAAGTGCCTCGACCCGATGAAGCGGTGTGAAGGGTGACTGTGGGTCGGGGCGAGCGAGCTCCGGCGAGCGGAAGATGGTGAAGCTTGAACCCCAGCTCCGGGGCGAGCTGGGTTGAACGAATGGGCGAAGAATGTGCGCGGAGGGATGGCGTGGATGAGCGTACGTTCCGATGATCAAAACGATACTCGATGTGGCCGGAATCAACGGAATACGTCGGAGATATGATTTGGGGGAAACTCAAAATTAAATGAAATGGGCGAGATAAAAGGCTACCTGGGTGATGCGGAAGACTGTGCTGGAGCTTAGATAGCTCCCGGTCGTCGCCTCGAAGGTTGTCACTGCCTGAGGCTCGAGCTCCTGCACGGGGCGGAGCACGGCGGCGCAAAGCTGCCGGATCAGTGGTCCGGCCACCCTCTCCTCGCTGCAACACCGGCAAACGGGAGCTGTCACCTCACTGGATGCGATGGAGGTCACGGGAGTGAGAGTGGAGAGCCAAAGATGAGAAATGAATGCGGCGGAGCTCAGGCTATATACTGCGGAGGGTCCGGCAAGAATCGATCGGGTAGGGCGAGCTGGAGCGCGGATCCCAAGGCAAGGGCTCCAGCGAAGCTCTCGGATATGACGTGATCATTCCGGACCCGGAGTTGGGGAGGTTGGCGATCGGGTCTGGTTGGAATAAATGGGAGAAGATGGGTCCGTGAACCAGATCCGGCTCTGGTGGTCCTGGGGGGGGAGTTGACCGGGGGTCAACAATCCCCCGTGGACCAATCAGAGCCCGCCAAGCATTGAATCCTTATTTGATTTTTTTGGGCCATAAAATGGCCGAATTTTCAAAAACTTAAAACATGAAATATTTTTAATTTATTTTTTTCTATTTTTTTGTGATTTTTAATTAATTTTTGGAAATAAAAATAAGGTATTTACAATATAGGTCTATACATAGGTATATATACAATATATGATTTTTAATTTTGATTTTTAATTAGTTATTTTTATACATTTTTATTCCTATTTTATATTTTATTTATTTATAGGATATAATGAGGAATAAAAGGCTATTTTTATTTTATTTTTATTATTTATTTACATAGAGGAAATAAATAGTTATGTACAACTATATACATGGTATATGTACAACATATTTTTGTAATTTTAATTTTGTAATTTTTATTTGATTTTTGTTTTGTTTCTTTTTGTTTATTTTATTTACAATATATAGCATAGAATATTTACAAGAAGTTTTGAAAATCAATAAATCTATTTACAAGGTTAAATAGATAAGGGGGGGTGGTTTATGTACATGGTGAAAGGGTGTTTTTGAGTTTTTGATTTTTAAATTTTTATTTTGTTTTTTACACTTTAAAAATATGTACAAATATTTACAAATATTTACAACATATTTTTGGGTGAGGAAAATATATAATTTATTTATTTACAAATATATACATATGTGAGCCCCTATCTCCCTCTACTTGGCTTTTATGCGGTCAGGCCCATGCTGAGCCCTCCCTTGGGTTAGGTTGCTCAATATTTATTCTAAATATTTCCCTCTTTTTCTTTTTCATCTTTATTCTTTTATTTTTGCACAAAAACATGCTAATTATCTATATTTACAAAAATGCATGCTTTTGCTAACTTTTCCTATTTACACATATCTACATGCATTTGCATAGGTTTTTGTAGCTAAAATATAAGAATAAAGAGTGATGAATGGGTATTCATCATTGGCCTTGGTCTCGGGGTTTGGGTCATAAAATATTTACAATATTTTATTCCTTTTTCTTTTCTTCTCTTTATTCTATGATTTTGGCATTAAAACCTTATTTATTGTGGAATTAATACAATGAATCATGAATGCTATTATGTACAATTGGATGCTATTTACATGCATTTGCTAGGGTTTTTGAGGCCAAAATGATAGAATAAAGGTGGTGAAATGGAGATTCATCACTCCCCTATACTTGCCTTTGCTAGTCCCTAGCAAACACTTATGCAATGAGTACAAAAAGAATAAAGAAAAGAAAAAGGAGAATAAAAGAAAGATAGAGTGAATAAGGGTGCTTTCAGTGCAATGCATGTCCTTACAAACTCTGAATTTGGAGCTCCTGTCAGACCTTGGGTGTGAATGTGTGTGGAACCTAGTCGGGAACCAGCTCTAAAGTACAACAGCCTTCGATAGTCACAGAACTCGGTTCAACCCACCTCAATAGCCGGGTCAGAACTAGTCTACATCATACGCAAACTCTTATAACTATGAAGCTGACTTGTACGGTGTAAGTGATAGTGGCTCTCCCCAACTGAAATGATAAAGGAACTGACTTCTCCAGAATGACAACCCAATGATTCCCCAATCCAACAGCTCTTTCCTCGAGGAGCAGGGTATTCCCTTCTAAGTTCAAGTGGCAACCAGCTCAAGAGGAGGGGGTGAAGAGAAGAATGGACGGTAGCCAGTGTAGCTACCTATCCCGGGATGCAAGGACAGTGTAGTCAAGTCATCCAGCTGCAGGCTCACATATTTGTCTTTGGAACTCAAGCTTGCTTATTGATTTTGTACATACTTTGCATGCATTTTATTTTTGTACAGGCCTGAACTTTTTTTTTCAACATACTATTCACAGCAGCATTTACATAAGGAGTTTTTCCTCTTGAGCCAGTAGACTATCCCTCTTTTGAAGCTTTATCGCAACCCACAATCTCGTCTTTAGACCTCATGGCTATTGGACCAGGTTGGGGTGCACTTCCCTCCCTAGACGAGGACAAATGTTTCCACCTGTGTGCGTCTCAGACTGGCAAATCCAACCCCTCACCACTCCAACTGAGTTGAGCCAAGTGAAAGGTGCAAGTGTCCAAGTTAGGTCACGGTCGGCAAGAGTCGTACGTGTGTCTCGAAAAGTTCTAGTTAGTCCACTGAGGTGACTTGAACCCAGCCCTGATTTCTCAAAGAATTAAGTCTGAGTAGACCTGAAGTACCTTAAACCTAGTTCCCATAAGGTTCCAGTGCAATTAGGTGCGGTAAGGTCCAACCAAGCTCCAATTTGAGACTTTATTAGACTGATTCAATCATCAAGCTCACTCAAAAAGAATATGAATGGTATGCTTATGCTATGCACAATGAATAATGCAAATTTTTCACAAAGAGTTTGAAAGAAAGAATGTTTTTACACCAAGAATTTTTGCAAATAAACTTAAGAACTTGGACACATATATAAAAAAAGTATATACACTTATTTACACGGGCGTGCCGCTTTATTCACAAAACGTATGAATTTCTACAAACTTTACAGGTTTGAATGAAGTAGTTTATTTAGAACTGTACAGAAAGAATTGTATGTGTCTTATTTATGATTTACAAGTATTTGTAATGGTGTTCTTATTAGTTTTTGAAAATAATTTTGCAAACTATAGTACACAATAATTTTTGCAATCATTTACACACATTTGAAAACTATTTTTGCAAAGATTTTTCACTCTCTATATATACAATTTTCACAATAGTTTTGACAAGCATTTTTCAAAACATTTGCACATAGGTTTTTCAAATCCTTTCTTTCACACAATAAAAAGTTTTGCAATCAAACTATTTTCACACATTTGAAATCATTTCACATCAAAATTTTCAACACTGGTCACACTAATTTTTCAAATCGTAATGTATAGGTATCTGATTTATTAATCAGTATGTACAAAAGAAGAAAGATTGTATTTGATGTACGATATGGTTTTGGTTCTTTTAGACTTTGTTTGGGCTTATTCATTATTTACAAATGAGAGATTTCTGTGCGGACTCCTTAGACTTAATCGAGAATCATTTTCACAAGGATTTTGAAAACTATAGTCCAAGATAATTTTGCAACCATGTTCACGCATTTGAAAATCCTTTTACAAATGTTTTACACAACATAGATAGATTTTTCAAAACAATTTTGTCAATCAAATGTTCACAATCATTTGCACACTGATTTTCACACATTTTGGTTTCACTCAAAGAAAATAAATTTTACACACAAAACTAATTTTTCAAACGTTGAATACTTGTACACACTATTTTCACACAAATTTCACAAGATTTTTCAAAAGAGAATGTTTTGCACAAAACACTTTTCTGACTCATTAATCAGTACACGTATAAAGAGTCTGAGGAACTCACAATCATCTTTCATTATTATAAAGCTACTTTTTACATTTTATTTTATGTTGAAGTGATATTTTATTTTGCAGTATGAGTTATTTCTTTTAGTATATACATGGTATATACGACCCCCCTATACTTAGCTTGAGCTATGTCCTCATAGATCGAAAGGAAAAGCAAAGACATAACTCGTACTGAGTATAGACAGATCTAAAGAATAAATATGAATAAAATGAATGAATGAGAAGTTGACCGTCCCCCCTATACTTAGGATCAAATAATCCTAAGTATAGAAGATTGTATAAAAAGCAGGGAGGGTCAAGGGTGGGAATACACAGATCGTACTCAGATTGTCTCCCCCTATACTTAGGGTAAGATACTCCTAAGTATAGAAAGAAGAGGAGACAATGGAGAGGATCGGAATGAAATGAAAAACTCTAGGTGCACATCCCCCCTATACTTAGGACCAAGTATGTCCTAAGTATAAAAAACTGTCTACAAGGGCGGCACCGTTCAGATAGAAAAAGAAAATAGAAAAGGAAAAGAAGAAAAGAAGAAAGAAGAAAGAAGAAAATCAGAGAAATAGTGGTTGGAGTACATCGTCTGAATCTTTTGATGCTGCAGGTGCTATGGAGATATCGTTGTGGTGCACTAACTGGATAGAGTCTACAACGGCCAAGAATGCATCTGGTTCGAGGTAAGGCTTCAGTATTTGGTCGTTGATGACGAAGGGCTGTGCGTCAGGGGACAATTCTGATATAGTGATGCTTCCATTGTCACGCACTTCACATACTCGGAATGGCCCTGTCCACTTACTCTTCAATTTAGGTGGTAATATCCGCAACTTTGCATCAAATAGCCACACTTTCTGTCCAACGTCGAAGGTCTTTCGTCTGATGTGCCGGTCACGCCAGCGTTTCACCTTCTCCTTGTACATCAAGGTGTATCGTATGCACAGTCTCGGAATTCCAAGAGCTTGTTCAGATCATCTTTTCTCTTCTGACCACTTCTTCATGAGTCCAAATTACAATTGTTGATTGCCCAAAGAGATTTGTGGATCAATTCCACGGGCAGATGGCATGGTTTCCCATATACAAGACGGTAGGGCGACATGCCCAAGGGAGACTTGTAGGTTGTTTGTAAGCCCATAGAGCTGAGTCCAAGAGTTGAGACCAGTCTTTTCTGTTTGGCCTAACAAGTTTCTGCAGTATGGTCTTGATTTCTCTGTTTGATAACTCTGCCATGCCATTGGTCTGGGGATGATAAGGAGACGCAATACGGTGATCGATGCCGTACTCCTTCGTTAATTTCTTGACTCTCTTTTTGATGAAGTGACTACCCCCGTCTGATATGAGAATCTTTGGTATCCCAAACCGCGAAATGATGTTCTTCTTTAGAAACTAGCAAACTGTTTTGCTGTCGGCAGCTCGGGCGGGAATAGCTTCAACCCAACGACTCACGTAATCGACAGCAAGAAGGATGTGCTCAAAACCTTGACTGTTAGGGAAAGGTCCCATAAAGTCAATGCCCCATGCATCGAAAACGTCTGCTATCTGAATGATTTTCAGAGGCATTGAATCTTTGGCAGTGAGTGTACCTTTCAGTCGCTGACAGTCAATACATCTTTTAACAAACTCTGTTGCATCCTTGAATAATGTGGACGACCAGAAGCCACATTGCAATACTTTCGCTGCCGTCCGATCTCCAGAGTGATGTCCACCAGATTCGAGCGAATGACAATGCTCGAGGAAACTAGATTGCTCCGTCTGAGGGATGCACCTGCGCCAAATACAATCTGCTCCTTCTCTGAATAAAAGAGGATCCTCCCATTGGTAGAAGCGGATGGTCGACATGAATTTGTTCTTCTGATTCTTCGTCCAATCCGAGGGTATTACCCCAGAGGCGAGGTAATTGACAATATCAACGTACCAAGGGAGAGAATCCACAGCTAAGATGGCTTCGTCAGGGAAGGTTTCTGTGATAGGTGCATTGCTCAGAGGAGGCTCATGCTGTTCTATTCTGGAGAGATGATCTGCTACCACATTTTGAACTCTAGGCTTGTCCTTGATCTCCAAATAGAATTCCTGGAGGAGAAGGATCCAACGAATCAGTCTTGGCTTGGCATCCTTCTTCTGCTGTAAGTACCAGATAGCAGAGTGGTCCGTGAAAATTGTGACTTTTGATCCCAACAAATAGGATCTGAACTTCTCTAAGGCGAAAACCACAGCCAGCAATTCTTTCTCTGTCACTGTATAGTTCCTCTGTGCTTCGTCTAATGTTTTGCTGGCATAGTGAATGGCGTAGGGCGCCTTGTCTTTTCTCTGCCCAAGAACAGCTCTGACTGCAAAATCTGACGCATCGGTCATTATCTCAAAGGGAAGAGTCCAGTCAGGAGGCTGTAAGATTGGAGCCTGAGTGATGAGCTCCTTCAACTGATTGAAAGCAAGGAGAACTGGCTGATCAACAATGAACTCGGTTTCCTTGCACAAAAGTTCTGTCAGAGGTCGGGCAATGCGGCTGAAATCCTTGATGAATCGTCTGTAGAATCCCACTTGCCCCAGGAATGACCTCACATTCTTAACTGACTGAGGTGGCTGAAGATTTGAAATGACATCCACCTTTGCTGGGTCGACTTCCATGCCACGTTTGGAAACGACGTGGCCCAGCACAATACCCTTAGTGACCATAAAGTAGCTCTTTTGCCATGAGAGCACTAGATTGACTTCACGGCATTTCTGAAGCACTCTGTCTAGGTGCTGAAGACAAGAATCGAAACTATCACCATAGACAGAGAAATCGTCCATGAACACCTCAAGAAAACTGCCTACCATCTCGGCGAAGACTGCTAACATGCATCTTTGGAAAGTTGCAGGTGCATTACATAATCCAAAGGGCATCCTCTTGAAGGCGTAGGTGTCGAACGGGCAAGTGAAGGTAGTCTTCTCTTGATCCTCAGGGGCGATCGCCACTTGATTGTACCCGGAGTACCCATCCAGAAAGCAGAAGAACTCCTTGCTAGCTAATCTCTCCAAGACTTGATCAATGAATGGCAAGGGGAAGTGGTCCTTCTTGGTTGCTGCATTAAGCCGGCAGTAGTCAACACACACCCGCCAGGATATCGGTACCCAAGTTGAAATTTCCTCTCCTTTATCATTTGTAACCACGGTAAGCCCAGATTTCTTTGGAACTACATGCAGTGGGCTTACCCATTTTGAATCGGAGATGGGATAGATGAAGCCTGCGTCACACCATTTCGTGATTTCTTTCATAACGACGTCCCGAAGGTTAGGGTTCAGCCTTCTCTGAAATTCACGGGACGGCTTGGCATCTTCTTCCAAGTAAATGTGGTGTGAACACAGGGTTGGATTTATCCCTCAGAGATCTGATACGCTCCAACCAAGTGCCTTGCGGTTCTTTTCTAGAACCTCGAGAAGTCGAGATTCCTGATCCGGATTCAGCCTGCTGCTGATGATGACCGGATACATTTGCTCTTCACCCGCAAGGAAAGCGTACTGCAGGCCTGCAGGAAATGGTTTGAGTTCTGGCTTTGATCTGTCCACTTTATCTGTCACTTCAGATACCATGCTGGTGGTGGAATGCACTTTGAGGCTGCTACCATCCTCATCATCCTGTTGAGATCCCGGAGATGTACCGAACGGTTCTGCGCTAAGCTGATCATGTTCGGTCTGGAGTGGATGCTCAAGAAGATGCACCTGCATCTGAGAATCTGTCTCCCAATAATCATCGGAGCATATGCTGACTGCACTTTCCAAGTCCTCCTCAAGAGTGAGGATTTCTCGGGTCCATGGATCGTCCAGTGATAATTCTGAGTCTCTGATCTCTGCGATAAAATCACAGTCTGCTTTTGATGTTGCCTGGCTCTCATCAGTCGTGGCATTCTGCTCTTTGTTCATGTTTAGCGTGATTTGCTGGGTGTTCGAGCTGAAAGTGATCTTTCCAGACCCATAATCAACCACGGCACCTGAAGTACGGAGGAATGGTCTACCAAGGATGATAGGGGTCTGGAGCAGGGGTGCAGGTGAGTCCATATCAAGTACTACAAAGTCAGCTGGGAATTTCATCTCCTACACGGTAACTATCACGTCTTCCAACAGACCTCGGGGCCGCTTAACGGATCGGTCAGCGAACTGAAGGATCATGCGTGTCTGCTTGAGCGGTCCTAGCCCGAATTCTTGCATTATGGACGAGGGCAGAAGGTTGATGGAAGAACCACTGTCAAGAAGAGTACGCTCGAAGACCTGGTCAAAAATCACACAACTGATCAGAGGTGCTCCTGTATCATGCCTTTTCTGGGGGAGGTTGCTGATAGCTGCAACTGTGGCCATGGAGAGTACGTGCTTTTCTACTTCTCGGCATCTGTTGTCTTGCGCTGGGCGACGCCTGTTAGTACATGCCTCTTTCAGTCCTTTCTTTACAGCTGGCATGTATTCCACAGCCTTCAACAAGGGAATCTCAACAGTCAATTTATCCAAAATATCCACAACACCTGGATCAGACAATGCATTTTTTCGTTTTGCAATTTTTTTGGATTTTTGTATTGCATGCAGAAAAGGAATATTTACACCACTAGAAGGAAAATGAGAGTTCTTATTTACATCAAAATCATTGCCCACAGAATGTTGTACATTCGGACTACAAAAAGGAGTACAAGCTGGATCTGAAAATGCTGGTGTTGTAGGGCGTTCAAAAGGGGTAGCGTCGGCTCCATCGGCTGGCGAGGGATCGGCTGGTGCTGGCGGCTCCTCCAAGGCTGGCGCGGCTTCACTTCTGCTACAAGCTTCTTTTTGGTGTTTTCGCTTTTGCTTATTTTTTTGTGTTTTTGGCTGGAGTTGCTCCTGACAAGGCACGACGGCTGGACTGGCTTCTCCTTCTTCTTCCTCCTCACCCACCCCTGGAGCTGGCACGACTGATGCGGAAGATGACGATCCACCTGTTTCTTTATTCACCCCACTGGTAGTAGCAGGCGGAGGCAAGGCCCTACCGCTCCTGAGAGTAACAGCATTAGAACAAACAGTAATATCATTATCAGACACGGACTGGACATCACATTCTACCTGCTCTTTCTTCTTGAAATTGTTGGGGTTGGCTTCGACCTGCACCGGAATAGTGGTTCGGGTGGTGGTCAGGTCATCAAGCTGTTTTGTCATATCCGCTAGCCCTTTAACAAGCTGGGCCAGACAATCCATGGTGGGATTCACAGGGGGTGCTTCTGATGGTTCAGCGTGCAGACCACGCTGCTGTTGGTTGGATGGGTGTGGAGGTTGTTGCTGGTGGTGTGGCAGAGGTGCAGGAAGTTGAAGCTGTTGGTAGGATGGAGGAGGATACTGCTGATATTGCGGAGAGGGGGCAGCCGCGTACTGGTGGTACGGCTGGGGGTGGCGGTACTGCGGCTGCTGCTGATAAGGAAAATTCTGCCTCCACTGATGTGTAAACTGGGGAGGCTGCTGGTGTTGCTGGTGAGGCTGAGAGGTTTGACCAAAACGACCACCCTGAGGTTGGTGGTACTGCCGGTTGGCAAATTGCTGACCCTGGGGTTGTCCCGGAGGACGGGTCGGCAGTGCATTATTACTCCATACCCCATTGACTTCTTGGATCAGGGGTGGTGGTGGGAAGACTGGATCAGGAATAGAAAGGAACTCTGGCTGGTATACGACCATCTGCTGCTGCGACGGGCCTTGGTCGGGCGCCTGCACGTAGTACACGTGCTGGACTGCCGGTGGCTGCTGGCTCGGCTGAGGCTGATGCTGCGGTTGCTGCTTTTCCTTCTTCTCAGCGGGAGCGTCTGATGGTGTAGCCGACTGGACAGAGTTGATCGTGCCGACCAACAGTTCGAGGTACTTGTTGATTTGATCGAGCTTATCCAGGTTTTGGGTCCTTTTCTCGATCACAGCGAGTTTCTCGAGGTCCTGTGATCGCTTCTCAATGATATCTACTTTAGAGAGATGGCCCCCGATGATGCTGAGGTTGGAGCTCTCATCTCTCTCTGCTTCCTTGGAGGCAGCCATGTGAACTTGTTTCTGGAGAATCTGGGGCTGCTTCTGGTATGCCTTGGATGAAGAGAGGGCGGCCTCTCCTTCGGTCATTTCTTCAAAAATCTGCCAGACAACATCTTCATCCTTGTTGAAATGGGAGCCCCACATGCTACGTCCACGAGCCGTTGGCTTTCAATGTTCAACCCCCCAAAGAAGTGCTGGACCAAACTGGTTTTCGGGATATCATGATGGGGACACTTCTTCTGCAGGTTAGTAAATCTCTCCCAAGCTTCATGTATCGACTCGAGGGCCCTTGGGTGAAATTACTGATACGGGCTCGCATCTGGTTGAGCCGACCGAGAGGGTAGTATTTGTGCAGGAAGGCGGACTTCAACTCCTCCCAGGTCATCACGACCTTTCCCAAATGATTGACCCAATAAAGGGCCTTGTCCTGTAGACTGAAGGGGAAAGCCGTCATCTTGACAATGTCCAGGGGGACATTCGGATAGTGGGTGGTGCGGCAAATGCGGGAGAACTGCTGGAGGTGAATGTACGGCTCTTTGTTTGTGTTTCCATGAAAGGCAGGGAGAAGGGCTATGAACTGGGGCTTCAGCTCAAAGTGAGCGTGTACCGGTGGAATGAGAATCCACTCGGTCATCTGGCTGTCTCCCGGATTGTATGTTTCTTTGAGTGTCGGCTTCGGTGGTGGTAATTCAGGGTCATCATCAGGAGGATCACCACCTCCTCCACCTCCACCTCCTCCACCTCCACCTCCTCCTCCCCTGCCTCCTCTTCCTCTGCCTCCTCCTCCATCGTCACGGTTCATCATGTCATTCAACATATCCTGGAACGCGGTCTGTGTCAGGGCCTGCTCGGTCAGCTGCTGCTGTATGGCCTGGATGGATGCCAGCAACTGTGCATTGACTTGGTTTTGATCTGGCACCTGTCCCTCTGGTGGTGGCTGTTGACCCTTGCCCTTTCCTCCTGAAGCCATGTCAAGGTCTGAGTCGGACGAGATGAACTCCGGAGTAGTCTCCAGGGCTCGCACTGGCTTCTATCTACAGAATGAGATAGTCCGAATCAGATCACATGCAATTTACTTTCAGCTGCCGAGATTAAGCTGGAATTCAGGTCAACCCCAGCATGTTGTGAACGGAAAAGGATGTAGACTGTAATCGACTTCCATTCACAACGGCGAAAGCGGGACAAAAGTGATCCCAGTTTATTGGATGGCCAAGAGAACGGTAGAAAACGAGGAGTCTGGAGATCGATCCGCAAAGTCCGGATCGGGTTCTCGGGAATCGCCTCGAACTTATTGGCGGAGTTGAGTCTATGGAATCGATGTAGGTGTCGGCATGGTCCCGACGAAACCATCCATGGATCAACTTCGCGAAGCACAAGAGAATGTCGGATTGTTGGAAGAATGATACGATGGACAGCGAGGAATAAAAGGAGTGTAAAACAGTAGAAAGGCTCGGTTGAGCGGGGTGGTCAAAGGGAGAAACAACAAAATGTGCGCAAATGTGCGGGACTGGATCTTTGAACCTTAATCTAAATCCATTCAAACACAATACAAAATCGGGTTCACCAACTCAAGCCATGTGAAGCCGTGAAAGCTCGGCTATTTATTATCTTTTCTTTTTTTTAGAGTTGTGATTTTCAGGCATATCTTATAACAAGTCCTTAGTACGCTACCCTATAGGAGAGAGAGTACTGCCGGAAGAGTATCCCGTACTTGTCCTCCTCTTGTGTAACCTGTAGTCTGTACTTTTTGGAGTCCTTGTAACCCTTCCTGGATCCCTACTCAGCCAAAGAGAAGAGAGAGGAAGCCGATAGGCGAAACCAATACTTCGGTTCTCGCTCGCAACGGAATCACTCGTGAGCATGCAAGAACCTACTCGGACGCAGGACAATGAGACAGACACCCCCGTGAAGGCGTGGCCTATGCTCAATACTTCGTACAGGGTCGATGCTCTCACAACAGAGAGTCACCATTGACGACCAAGTCCTACTCGCATACGTACGATAGAAGCGCCATTACTTCGGAAATCCATGCGATACACAAGGCAGTTGCAGACTGGGTTTTGGGCTTTAATCCTTAGGGGTCGCACTCGCTCAAGGGAGTAGGGTTTTGGTCCCCCTCCAAGGTACCTGAAAACAATGAGTGCTTTATGAACCCGGTACAATGATAGTCCATTACGAATTTTAATTAAGGTCAAAGTTTATTTAGCAGTCCCCTTGTTTTAATTTTTTGGGTTTTCACTTTTTTTGGATCTGTTTCATACCAGCGCCTAACGTTTTTGTAGATTTTCATTTAAGTCCTAGGTGCTCAAAATCAGAGGGAGATAGCGGAAAAGCCGTGCAAGTGGTTCCATGATGGAAATCTCACCATTGAACCGAATGATGCATGCTAAGTTAGAAGACTTACAGTGCATCCCAGCTCTCTCCATGTGGTATGCAAAACAGAATTTTTAAACCTATCTACATGTCAGTATGCAAGGCACAAAATCGTCCTAAACATAAGCTGCTATTACGTGAAGAACCATAAGTCACTCATTCATCTCTAGCCCAAAGGGTCCGGTCTTGGCTCACCCCTCCTCTGTACTCAACACACTTGAGCTTAGGAGAAAGCGCTTTACAGGGCTCGCTGCGACACAAGGGCTAAGAGACAAATAAGCGGCTTGTTTAAATTTGACTAGATCCAAGCGAAGTAGACTATAGGAACATGCATTCTTATTCATGTTTGGACCTAGCTACCGAGTCAAGCAACCTATATCTAGGGGCTCCAAGCACACAAAACAAAGTAAAAGAAAGGCGGAAAGCTCAAAACTTCGGAAAACAAAATAAAAGAAGGCGATGAAAACTCGAAAAAGCCGCGATGAGGCCCCCAGGTGAACAATCACCCGGGCACTGGACCTCATTGTGAAGAGTAGAGTCCTGTTTAATTACATGCCAAAAATGGTCTCTCTCTCACCATAAATTACAAAATAAATACTCCTAAGTGTCTAGCCTATCTAATGCACATCTCCTTGCTTCTTTGGTGCACTCTCCAGATGGTCATGAGAAAAGAAGACCATCCTCCTCCAAGCTTGGCTGCCTTGGCCTCCTAAGAAGCCATCCTCGCGTGGCGGACCCTCGCATCAAAGTCACAAAAAGATTACATTAGAATAGCTCAGTCAATCAAATAGAGCAGATGAAATAATCACAATGAATGAATAAATGAAGCATGGTGATTAATAACAATAAAACTAGCTGCTCACAAGAATGAATGATGAATCAAGAAATTTTTATACAAGAATGACAAAATAAATTAGGCTATGCTCATTGCTCCCCGGCAACGGCGCCATCTGATAACCGCAGATGTTCCACGAGGGTCACCATAAATAATATGAAAGGTGTCGCTGAGGCGACCGCTCACAAAACACCCGGGTTGATCAACAATTAACCCACAATCCAAAGAATACAACAATCTAGCTCAAAAATAAATGTGAATTAATCTTTATTTACTCTACCATAAAATGTATAGGGAACAAGCATGTAGAGGTCGAACCACAGAGAGCAAACCAAAATGCAATAGCCTACATGTATACCGGAGTCATCCTTGTGTGTGAAGTGGGTTTTGAATTTTAAAATATTTATTATTTTTTTATATTTTTTTATTTATATTTTTTTTATATTAAGGGTAATAAATAGATATAAGAATACGTATAAATAATTAGATAAATATATATATTTATATTTTTTTCTTTTTTTTTCTTTTAAGAAATATAGATATATATGTGTATAGGGGTATTATAATATTTACAAAAATACTCAAAAATAGTCAAAAAAGCAGGAAAAGGGTCTTTTTGGGATTTTCATGGTTTTTTACTGTTTTTGTGATTTTTGGGCATTTTTGAAAATATTTTTAGTATTTTTAAATAGCTAAAAAATAGCAAATAGTGGAATAGGTTCTGGCTGTCACAAAAATAGTCATTAAAAATAGCTAACAGCCTCAAAAATTTTCCACACTATTTTTCTAATAAAGATAATAAAAAAATAGCATAAATAAGGCTTGAGTTTATATTTTTCTAATTTTTCTTTGATTTTTTATATTTTTTTGAAGTTTTAGGGTATTTTTGGATTTTTAAGTTTTCCTTTTGATATTTTTAGGGATTTTTGGATTGACACTAGAACAGGTCAAAATGCACCATAGGGAATTTTTTTGGAATTTTTCGAGGCCTTTTCATTTTTTGGGATTTTATAAGTTAGATAGTCAATAAAAGACATGTTTTTGATTTTTAATAAATGCAAAAAATGCAACAAAATGCAAAACTAAAAATATAGCATTCAAGCACAACCAAACAGGAACTTAAGTCTATTTTTGCAAGATTTTTCGATTTAATATGGGGCACAAAATAAATAGACAAAGCATTCAAAAATTAAATGGCCTGGCAGGGGTATTTTTGCAAATAAAATGTCTCTCAGGGGCATACATGCAAAAATCACAATAAAAATACACGTGGACTTTTATTTTCAGGACCATTTTGTATGTACAGAAACCCGACGGGGTTTAGTTGCAAATTTCACGTGCCTCACGTGGGTGCTGCATGTGAGGCGCGGAGGGACCAAAGTATAAATATAAAAACATCAGCGGGTTCAACTGCAAATTATACAATTTATTTACAACTTGACTTTTTATTTTTGGGATTAAACTCTAAATACAAAAAGCGGGGGGTGAGATGTGAAATTTACCCCTAAATAAGGCTTTTCATCCTGCGGCGCTGGAGGCGCCACTTATCCACGTGGCAGCCATCGGACCGTCGACGCTGATTCACCGATGAAGGGCGCAGATTAGAAGCTTCTGGCTGCACATAGCTTAAACCACTCCTATTGAACTTTGTGGAATCATAGTCTGCATTCTACTTGAAAAAGCCAAAACTGCAACCTGAGCTCGCTCATGCTTTCCTTTCGCGTCGATTCATCGATTGATCATAGATGAGTAAGCGCCACGGTCGAGGCATCTCTTCATCGAACGGCTCCTGTTGGATCTGGGACGAGCCTCCTGATCCGACGGCGCTAGAGCCCCCTGGAAGAACGGGGAAGAAGCTCGGGGCTGGCGAGCTTTGATCGAGGAGCTTGGGCTCCTCCAGGGTTCTCCGGCGCATCTGAGGTGTTCTGAAGGTGGCTGGAAGAGTCCCGCGTCGACTGATGGTGGTCTCAAGGCTCCTGGGGGTCTGAAACGTCCGGTCGAGGTCGATGAAGCAAATAACCCCCAGGGACCTCTTCCTGGTTCAATGCAAGCCCAGAAGGGCTTCCTTCCTCGAGGTACCTGCACAGGAAGAACCGCGGGCGAGAGAGCTTTCTCCTCGACCCGGGGTTGTGAAGCTGCGGTGCAAGATGAAGGTGGGCGGAGGGGCTCCAGCGAACGGCGGAGGGGGAGCCCCGATTCGCTAAGACCTAGGGTCCTGGGTTGAACAAGTGTGTGCGATAGATGGAGAAGGCGACGAGGAACGAGATGGGATGCTTGGGGCGGTCAGATACAGTCGGGGATACAGTGGAGAAGTCGTCGGAGCCAAGCTCCGGCGAACTTCAAATTTTGATTTTTAAGCTACGGGGATTAACTACGACCTAATCTAATGACTGGAATGTAAAACTAACATTAAAAGCTAACTAAGAATGTATAAAAGAGCAGCTCTTATACCTGGGGGCCTCCAGGGAGCAGGGCGGACGTCGGAGCTCCGCCGCGACAAAATCCTCCTCTCTCCGGCCGATCCGAGGCACCAACTCACTCCCCCTGTCACGAGGAATGTCATAGGACTAGAATCAAGGCTTGAGATTGGATAAAAAGTGGCCAAATCTGAGGAAGGAGGCGGAGCTTGTTATTTATAAACATTGGCAAGAGGCCTTATTACCCGGCGATTATTGACTGATCCAATGAACATATCGTTGATCTATTATTTCGGCGGGCATCATGGAAGATTAGGGAACAATTCTTGTGAAGGAAGCATTGTCGATTGATGGATGGTGTGCCCGGGAAAATTGCATGAAATCGGGGGAATGGACAGTTCAGAGGCGCCAGGCGAGGGATGGGACAGTTGACCAGGGAGTCAACGAAGGACGGCGCCTCATTGGGCCACGTCTGCCGCTACGAGACAAAACAGAAAATCTGATGGAAGATTGATTTATTTGACACCCTAAATGATTTTATTAATTTTTTCTTATAAAAAAATGTGTATTATTTCATCTAGTATTTATTTATGATTTTTATTGAATTTTTCGAGGTGTTTTATTATAGTTTTATTTGAATAATGTGTATATGTATGTATTTACATGTATTTTTATGTATTTTATTTTTACTTTGTTTATTTTCTTTTATTATTTTATTGGCTTATTTTATAAATTTATAATTTATTTTTGTGAGTATAAAGGTATTTTTGTTTGATTTTTATGAGTTTATTTATATTTTTAAATAAATAGGTTTAGGTGTATGTAGGTGTCCTTATAGGTGTCTTACCTATGTATTTTGTATGCTTAATTTATTAAATATATTTTCTTGATTTTTATTTTAGATTTACATTTTTAATGAGTTATGTATAATGTATACATTATTATAAAAATATAAAAGAATAAAAGAATCAAGGAATACAATCCTTTTTATTTATATATAGGTATATAGCATAGGCATTTTTGTCTATGAATTTGTAGACTTATTTTATTTTACAAATTAATTTTGGTTTTCTTTAACTTCTCTTATGTGTATGCATTATATACATTATTTACAAAATTCTAAAAATATGAATTTATACAAATAATGAATATTGAATAAAATGCATATTTTAATCAGTCCTATATACAAGGAGGGCCAAAAACCTAACTTCTGCATATGGACTCCAAAAATTATGAAACCAATTTTATAAAATAGTTCATGGAATGCTATATACAATTAAAGGCGAGTTTGGGTGATTTGGAGTTTTTATTGGCAAGATATGGGTCTGTGAAGTTGAGAATTTGGCTTTTTATTCTGTGTATAAAATGTACAATGGGTATTATTTTTGCACAAACTCAATTTTGTATTTTTATTTATATTATTATCTACAACTTTCATGTATAAAGTTTCTTTATTTGATGAAGAAATAATTATGTACAAAATAGGTGCCAAAAATGCATAAATGAATGAATTAATAAATGAGGTATTTATTGTACACTGGCCCTTATCTCCCCCTACTTTATTCCTTGTCGACCAATACCATGCTGGCCTTGGTCTCGAGGTTTGGGTCATAAAATATTTACAATATTTTATTCCTTTTTCTTTTCTTCTCTTTATTCTATGATTTTGGCATTAAAACCTTATTTATTGTGGAATTAATACAATGAATCATGAATGCTATTATGTACAATTGGATGCTATTTACATGCATTTGCTAGGGTTTTTGAGGCCAAAATGATAGAATAAAGGTGATGAAATGGAGATTCATCAACGGCCCAGATGAAAACTGGAGGTCGAGGACGATCGGACGGTCGGGGAAGATCGAGGAAGAACAGTTCGCCGGCGAAGTTCGCCGGCCCAAGGCGCGTGCTCCTGACCTCCCCTGCTGCTCGTGAAGATCGGAGAAGCTCCGGCGTTACGCTCCGCAGCTGCTGCTGGTCTTCGATGACCCAGCCGAGCTCTGGGGAGCTCCGGCGAGGTCGGCGGAGGTGAAGCTCCTGGCCCGAATGACCCAAGCCCTCAGATGGGCTAGGGAGTACCTGCAAAGTAAACCAGGAGACTCACGGGTCGAGGGCAAACTGCCTCGACGTGACGATGATCGAAGGGTCGAGATGAGCGAGCTCCGGCGAGGGTGGGGATGGAGGAGCTCGAACCCCAGCTCCTGTGCGAGCTGGGTTGGATGGGGGTATGGAGAAGGTGCGCGGGAGGAAGGCGGTGGCTATGGCAAAGCCCGATGATCGAATGGGGGTCGGATGTGGACGGAATCGACGGTGAACGACGGTGGAGCAGAAAGGGGGAAATTGAAAATTAAAGAAAAAGAGAAGCTAAAGGGGCTACCTGGGTGGACGATGAGACTGGGGGTGAGCAGGCGGTGCTCTGGGTCGTCGCCTTGAGGAGCGTCTCCCTCCGAGGCTCGAGCTCCGGCTCTGGGCAGAGCAAGGCGGCGATACTCGCCGGATCAGTGGAATCCGGTCCCTCTCCTCGCTTCAACAGCACGGGAAGCAAGCTGTCACTCTCACTCACGCGCTGGAGCTCACTAGGGGTGGAAGCGAATGGCCAAAGATAGGAAATGAAGGTGGCGGAGCTGGGATTAAATATGGTGGAGGGTCTGGGAAGACAGGCGCGGGTAGGGCGATGGAGCGCGCGGATCACGAGGTAGAGGCTCCGACGAGGGTCTCTGATGCATCGTGATGGAGTCGGACCCGGGGTTTGGGTGTTAAGGGATCGGGTTTGGACGGGAAAAATCCGAGAAACGGGTTACCCGCTAAGGACCCGTGGGAAGTGGTCCTGGGGGGGGGTAGTTGACCGGGCGGTCAACAATCCCCATGGCCAATGGGAAGCGGCCACGTGGCTGGAATTTGAAAATGAAATTATAGGTAGCTAATGGCCGAATTGTCAAAAAGTTAAAACATGAAATATTTTTATTTTATTTTTTTCTATTTTTTAGTGATTTTTAATTAATTTTTCGAAATAAAAATACGGCATGTACATAGTTGGGTTAGATATAGGTATATATACAATGTATAAGATTTTAATTTTTGATTTTTAATTGTTATTTTTATACAATTTTATTCCCATTTTATATTTTATTTATTTATATTATAAAATAAGGAATAAAATGATATTTTTATTTTATTTTTATTATTTATGTACATAGGTGAAATAAATAGGTATGTACAAATATACACATGGTATATTTACAAAGTCTTTTTGGATTTTTAGTTTTGTTATTTTTATTTTGTTTTTGTTTTAATTTATTTTATTTATTTACACCATATAATATAGAGTATTTACAAGATTTTTGGGAATTAATTTCATTTATTTACAAAGCTAAATAAATATAGATGTGGTGGTCTATATACATGGTGAGTGATGTTTTTGTCTTCTTTTTTATTTTTATATTTTTATCTTGTTTTTATATTTAAAAATATATACAAGTATTTACAAGCCAATTTGAGTCTACTTTTTTGAGGAAACTAATTTTATTTATTTACATAAGTATTTACACACATGGGCCCCTATCTCCCTCTACTTTGGCTTTTATGCGGTCAGGCCCATGCTGAGCACTCCCTTGGGTTAGGTTGCTCAATATTTATTCTAAATATTTCCCTCTTTTTCTTTTTAATCTTTATTCTTTTATTTTTGCACAAAAACATGCTAATTATAGGTTTTTACACAATGCATGCTTTTGGTAATTATTTCTATTTACAACTATATACATGCATTTGCAAAGGTTTTTGTAGCTAAAATATAAGAATAAAGAGTGATGAATGAGTATTCATCACCCCCCTATACTTAACTTTGCTAGTCCCTTAGCAAACACTTATTTGAAAAAGAAGTGAAAAAGAAATAAAGAAAAAGAAAAAGAGAATGTACATGGATCAAGGTTGATTATTAAACTTGCCTTCATTAAATTAAGGTATGGAGCTCGATCAGATCTTTGGATTATTAATGTGTCAGAACCTTATTTGGACTTAAGTTTAAAAACTCAACAGCCTCTAAGTTCCACTATTCTATAACCAAGACTCCTCATTGCTCCAGATCAGAACAAGTCATCAATCACAAACCCTGAAGACCATGAATCTTTTCTTGTCCTGTGAATGTGAAGTCTAAGCTCTCCACCTCAGAAATGGCAACTTGACAACCCTCCCCAACAAGGTAACTATATGACCTCAATCTGGCCACTCTTTCCTCGAGGAGCGGGGTATTCCCTTCTAAGTTCAAGTTCAACCGGCTCAAGAAGAGGAGGAAGAAGAGAATGGGTCAAGGCCAGTGTATCCAAGTACCCTTGGGAGCTTGACCAGTGTAGCCAAGTCTCCCTGCTGCAAGCTACATCAGGTGGATCATGAAACTCAAGCTTTGCTTATTGCACTCTATATACATACTCCGGTGGGATTATCATTTTCTCTCAGACCCACCATTTTTTTGGAGTTATTTTCTTTTTGCATTTTTTTTTCAAGTGCATCTATACAACATATACATGTGCAGCATATATACAAGGAGTTTTTCCTCTTGAGCCAGTAGACTATCCCTCTTTTGAAGCTTTATTACAACCCACAACTCCTGTCGTTAGACCTCATGGCAACCAGACCAAGTTGAGACGCACTTCCTTCACTAAAAGAAGAAGAGAGGTTCCGCCTAGAAGTACTACCCTCATATGCTACCCCATGTCAAGGAAGACTGCCTCCTCACCACCTCATCCGTAGAGAGCTCGGTGCATAGTGTTGGTGTCCAAGTAAAGCCATTGTCTATATGAGTCATGTGTTGTTGTTAAGTGCTCTACTTAGGCTCATTGAGATGACATGTGATCATAGCCTAGTGGACTCAAAGAATTAAGTCACCATGGACCTGAAAAGCCTTAAACCTAAGCCCTATAAGGTTCCTCTTAGAAGTTAGGTGGATTAAGATCTTAATCAAGCTCCATTTCTCAATTTGATTCCAGGCTAATTTAAATGTCAACTATCATCCAGAAAAACTATATACATATATACAAAAGATGCTATTTACACAAAGTTTACAATCATGCAAAATTTTTGAAAAATGTTTTGAAATCATGAATGAATGCTGCATGAAGTGCAGGTTTTGCAAAAAGATATTTACACACATTTACACAAGATTTTTGAAAACTTTTGATTTTCAAAACATTTTGGAAAAATTTTGTACTATATACATAATTTTGATAGGAAAATATTTACACAAGCTTTACACAAAAGATTTTTGAAATTATTTTTACAAAAATAGTTTGTACACTACCTATTTATGTGCAAATAAAAGAAGTTTATGTACATGAAAATTTTTAATTTCTGTGATTTTTCAGGTTTTTAGCCATTTTATTTATTTACACACTCACACAAAGTACGAGTTATGGCTAAAGTATATATGAAATATATACACACCCCCCTATACTTAGCTCGAACGATGTCCTCATAGTCAAGAGCGATGAAGACGACATAGCTCGTGCTAGGTATAGGGAAGTGAAAAGGAAGGCTATACACAATGATGAATGAGTGAAATAGAAAGTCGAGAAGGTCTCGGGTTTTCCCCCTATACTTAGGATCAAATGATCCTAAGTATAGCAGGCTGTATACTAAGGGAAAACCGAGTGGAGAATGTACAAGGACTACCCCCCCTATACTTAGGGTGAAATATCCCTAAGTATAAGCAGCAAAACAGGGGTAGACAGAAACAAAAGAAATACCCAAAGGTCTCACATCCCCCCTATACTTAGGGTAAAGTGCACCCTAAGTATAGCATACTCACAAGATGAAGAAAGGGATGTGGGACTAAAGAATGTGGTGATATAGACATCTGGATCTATACAAGGCGGAAGATCAGTGAAACTCAGGCGTGAGATGTATTAGATGTGAGTCAAAGACCACACCTCACGCAAAATGAATAGGGGCAAGATCAATGACATGCGGCTCATGATCTAGAAATGGCTTGAGCCGCTGGCCATTCACTCGAAAGGTACTCTCAGAAGACAACTCGGATATATCAATGCTACCGTTGTCGTGTACCTTTCTGACCAAGTAGGGTCCCTTCCATTTGCTCTGTAGATTCCCTGGAAATAAATGAAGCCTCGCATCAAACAACCATACTCTCTGTCCAATCTCAAAATGCTTGTGGCTGATGTGAGAATCATGCCACTCCTTGACTCTCTCCTTATACTGTAGGCTATTCGAGAAAGCGGTATCTCTCAACTTCTCCAGGGCTTCTAACTCTGCCCTCCTCTGGTCTCCTACACCATCTGGATCCATAAGAATATCAGTAACTGCCCATAGTGACATGTGCCTCAACTCAACAGGCAAATGGCACGGCTTGCCATATACGAGGCGAAAGGGAGATGTGCCCAATGGTGTCTTGAAAGACGTCCTATTTGCCCACAAGACCGAGTCCAAAAGCTGTGACCAATCCTTTCGGTCAAGGCGGACGACTTTCTGCAGTATAGTCTTGATCTCCCTATTCGACACCTCGGCTAGACCATTCATCTGTGGATGGTAAGGTGTAGCAACACGATGGTCTATACCGAACTCGCTAGAAAAGGCCTTCACCTGGTCGTTGATGAAATGAGACCCCCCATCTGAAATCAGAACTCTAGGAACCCCAAACCGCGTGATGATATGCTTCCTCAAAAATCTGCAAACTGTCCTCGCATCAGCGGCTCGGGCGGGGATAGCCTCAATCCAATGACTAACATAATCCACGGCCAACAGAATGTACTCAAATCCCTGACTCTTAGGGAATGGACCCATGAAATCGATGCCCCATGCGTCAAAAACCTCACAGAAGTGAATGGGCTGCATCGGCATCATATCACGCAGTCCACAAGTGCCCATCCTCTGACAGTCAGTACACCTCTTCACGAACTCATCAGAGTCCTTGAAGAGGGTAGGCCACCACAAGCCGGATTGGAGCACTTTCTGCGCCGTTCTCCTCCCAGAATGATGTCCTCCTGCCTCAAGCTTGTGGCAGTAAGTGAGGATGCTATGGTGTTCCTCCTGAGGAATGCACTGACGCCAGACGTTATCCCCTCCTTCATGGTAAAGGATGGGATCCTCCCAGTGGTAGGACTTGGCCTTCGCAAGGAAGGTCTCAAGCCTCTGCCTGGGCCAATCTTGTGGGACTTTCCCAGCAACGAGAAAGTTCACAATATCGGCATACCACGGGAGTGAGGCGATAGCAAGGATCACCTCATCTGGGAAGGTCTCACAAATGGGATCAATCTGCTCAGACTCCTCAGGCTGCTCTATACGGGAGAGATGATCTGCCACCACATTCTTGACTCCAGGTTTATCCTTGATCTCAATGTCGAACTCCTGGAGTAGAAGGATCCATCTAGTAAGTCTGGCCTTGGCATCCTTCTTTGCCATGAGGTACCTGATGGCGGTGTGATCTGTGTATAGGGTCACTCTAGATCCAATGATATAAGATCGAAACTTATCTAGGGCGAACACTACGGCTAGCATCTCCTTCTCTGTGACCGTGTAATTCCGCTGGGCGGAATCCAATGTGCTGCTAGCGTAGTGGATAGCAAAGGGGACTCCATCCCTCCTCTGTCCCAGCACGACCCCCACGGCAAAATCGGAGGCATCCGTCATAATCTCGAATGGAAGAGACCAATCAGGCGGCTGGAGGACAGGAGCCTCAATCACACACTGCTGGAGAGTCGCAAAGGACGAAAGACACTTGTCATCGACAAGGAACTCGGTGTCTTTCGTCAAGAGGTCAGTCAACGGCCGGGCAATCCTGCTGAAATCATGAATAAATCTCCGATAAAAACCAACGTGCCCCAGGAATGACCGTAGCTGCCTCAAATTGGACGGCGGTGCGAGTTTTCTAATGACATCAACCTTGGCCGGATCAACCTCCATGCCCCTGTTGGAGATGATATGGCCAAGCACCGTCCCTTGAGTCACCATGAAGTGACTCTTCTCCCAAGAAAGCACCAAATGGACCTCTATACATCGCTGGAGTACTCGGTCTAGGCAGTCAAGATAGGAGTCGAATCCGTCTCCGTAGACCGAGAAATCGTCCATGAAGACCTCCAAACACTCCCCTACCATGTCCGAAAAGATCGACAGCATGCACCTCTGAAAAGTCGCAGGGGCATTGCATAGCCCAAATGGCATGCGTCGAAAGGCATATGTACCGAAGGGACAGGTAAAGGTGGTCTTCTCCTGATCCTCAGGAGCGATGGCCACCTGGTTGTAGCCCGAATACCCATCCAGGAAGCAAAAATGGCTCTTCCCTGCCAGTCTCTCAATGATCTGGTCAATAAAAGGCAGGGGGAAATGGTCCTTCTTGGTGGCCTGGTTGAGTCTCCTGTAGTCAACACAGACCCTCCAAGAGGTGGATACTCGTGTAGCAATCTCCTCTCCCGACTCACTGATCACAGTCGTGATGCCCGTCTTCTTGGGCACCACATGCAAGGGGCTAACCCACTTGGAGTCGGAAATGGGATAAATAAAATCTGCACTCCACCATTTGGAAATCTCCTTCATGACGACCTCTCTCAGGTTGGGGTTCAGTCGCTGCTGGAACTCACGCGACGGCTTCGCCCCCTCCTCGAGATAAATATGGTGGGAGCACAACGATGGACTAATCCCATGAAGATCTGCTACGCTCCATCCGATTGCCTTGCGCTTCTTTTCAAGAACCCCCATCAAACAGGATTCTTGCTCTCCAGTCAGATCGACGGAGATGATGACTGGGTACATCTCAAGCTCGCCCGCAAGGAATCTATACTTCAGCGAAGTAGGGAGCGGCTTCAGCTCTGGACAGCTGGGTGCTGGCAAATCTGGCTTTGGAAGAAGATGTGTGTATGCTGCTAAATCTGTCAAATCTGCCTGGGAGAATGAAAACGAGCTCTCGCAAACTGGATCTGGAGAAGGTTGCTCAACTGTGTTGTCTCTGATCTGCTCTGCATCTACCTCCTCCTCATCTGTAGGCTCTGGTGGACTCAGGTCTGGCATCTGATCATCACAATCTGCCCAATCGACTCTGAATCCGAGGGATCTGCATCAAACAAGGTGGCATCAATACCACCATCACACAAGGTGGCCTCAGTACCACCATCACTAGAAACCGTGTCGCGGTCGAGAACCGGCTCTGCTGCCTCTGTAATATCCTGGACCAGGGCTGTGCTCTCCAAGCTCTCCTCTGCTGTCATCTCGGCATCAGCGGTGTCTGGAAATGAGAGGATGGCCTGTGCTGAAGGGTCTGCCCATGCTGCCTCATCATTTGTGATCACAAAATCACAATCCTGGTGGATGTCTAACCCAGCATCTGTCAGCTGCTCTGTATCTGTGCTGGCCTCTGAGCAAGCTCTGTCTCTGGCTCTGTAGTCCTCGATCGTCTCTATTTGTACACTTTCGCCCTCGATGCGAAAGTATACCTTCCCACTATCATGATCAGTCACCGCCTTGGCTGTGGCCAAGAACGGACGACCGAGGATGATGGGGGTATCGGCCACTGAATCAGGGATCTCCATGTCCAACACTACGAAGTCCACTGGGAATTTCAGGCCCTGAATCGTGACGATAACGTCTCACAACAACCCCTTCGGCCTCTTGACAGATCGATCAGCAAACTGAAGGACTATCCTGCTCTGTCTAAGAGTGCCCAACTCGAACTGGTCGAGAAGGGCTGCCAGAAGGAGGTTGATAGACGATCCGCTATCCAATAGAGTCCGGTCGAACCTCTGCTCACTAATCTGACATCTGACATATGTGGCTCCTGAATCTGGCCTCTTGGCCGGCAGATGGTTCTGGATCGCGAAGCACGTGACTTTCGTCAGCACATGTATCTCTGAATGATGGTTCCTCCTCCTCCTCCTGACTGTAGTCCTATCTCTCAACGATCACTGAAGAAGGGGGATGTGCTGCAAAGCCTCCTGAAGGGTCAGCTGTATATGGAATCGATCAATCATGTTCTGGCTGAACTCCTCCTGCTCTCTCTTTTTTGGGTCTTTTTCTTTTTTCTTCCCCTTCCCCATCAGAAGGGCTCTAGGGAAGGGGATCACAGGGTCCTTCTAAGATGAAGGACTAGGAATAGGTCTAGACGGCTCGATGGCCGGATCCGCACATACATCAATCACCACAGTTGGACCAGAAGAAACTAAACCTTTTCCTTTATTCAAACAGTGTTCTGAGACACATCAGCATGAGGAAAAACAACAACTCTCTCTGAATGAACACCGGTGGCCTCAGTACCACCACGGGCTGGCTCTCCTGGACGTCTCGTGGCCTCAGTACCACGTGCTGGCTCGGAAACTCGGGTGGCGTCAGTACCACCTCCTCGAACTGGTGAAGTGGTGGCCTCAGTACCGCCGGTGGAATCAGCATCCTTGGTGGCATCAGTACCACCATCATCATCATGAGCGGCCTCAGTACCGCTCTCCTCCTCATGTGGCGCCCCGGATGTATCCTCGTGGTGTAGCTCAGACGAGGCGCCGCCGCCTGCTGGTGTCCTACCGCTCCTAAGCGTAACAAAATCAGCATCAAAAAGATCCGAAGATGTATCAACAAATGGATCACTAGGAGTGGCGTGCTCAGTGTAAGCTACCTGCTCAGATTTCCGCTTCAGGCTGTTGGGATTCAGCTCTATCTGGGCAGGAATGGCGGCCTTCCCTCTCACAATGTCTCACATCTCCTGGCGGAACTCGTCCATCTCCTGTCTGAAGGTAGCCTGCTGGTCCGTGAGGAGGCGGGCGATGTCATCCAAAACAGGGCTCTCGTGGGAACCCGACGGGTAGCCTCTCTGGTGATGAGGCTGTTGGAACTGGTGCTGCTGCTGGTGAGAGGGGTAAGAAGGAGGGTGCTACTGGTGTGGCTGGTGAGCCTGCTGCTCACGTCTCCAAGATTGTCCCTGCTGCTGATAGGGACGAGGAACGAAGGATGACTGCAGCTGTGACTGGTAAACTGGGGGCTGCTGCTGCTGGTGATCCCTCTGCTGGCTATACTGCCCTCCCTGACCGGATGACTGCTGCTGGGGCTGGGTACCTCCATTCCCCCACCTGAATCCGGGATGGTCTCGTCGGATCCCAGGTTGAGGACGGTCATACCAAATCCCGTTGACATCCATCAACGGCTCTGCATCGTACTGGGCTGGCGGGAGTACTGCCAGAGGCTGATCCGGCTGGTATACCACCATCTGCAGGTCTAGAGATGGTGGTGACTGGTAAGAGGGCTGTTGCTGCTGGTACGGCTCCGCATGTACAAGGTGAACCTGTCTAGGCTGCTGAAAGGAGCTGGAGCGCTGGGACGAGCTGCTGCTGCCGCCGGAATCGCCTCGCGACTGAAGACGGGGCTGTGAAGTCGTCTGTGCCTCCTGGAGACACATGAGCTGGGTCTTCATGTCGCTCAGAGTCTGTGCCATCTGCTCCATCTGAGTGATGCCCTAGCACTGCTTCTTCTCGATCAGCTCCATCCGGTCCAACTTCTCGCTGATGATACCCATATCCGCAGCGGATGACTCTGCCTGTGCTGCTGCTATTGCAGATGAACTGGATGGACCGGCATCGACCCGTGCTATCCTCTGGTACTGCACGGGTCCTGGCTGCTGCTGGGGTCTGCCCTGAGTGTACAACCGGGTCTGGGACATCACCATATAGTTCTCGGCCATCTCCTCGTAGATGGCCCAGACCTGGTCGTGATCCTTGGCGAAATATGACCCGCCACAAGAAGCATTCACCAAGCCCTGGAGCTTTGGTGTCAGCCCGCTGAAGAAGCTCTGCACAAGGTTCGGCTTCGAGATATCATGGTGCGGGAATCGATCTGTAAGCTCACGGAACCTCTCCCATGCCTCATGGAATTGCTCGTTGGGGAGCATAGAGAAGTTGCTGATGAGGGCTCTCGCTGCATTGGTCTGCCCGAGTGGATAGTTGATGAATCGCGGATTCATCATTCTAAGTCCCATTAATTAGGCTCAAGTCCCTCAAAATCAACTGCATGTCGGCATCTATTTTGCATAATTAGCATTCAGGCATGATTTCATAAGAATTGTATTTTAGCATTAATTTATGCATAAAATAAGAAGCCAAAAATCCAAGCCAAAAATGACCCGTAAATAGCCTAACTTCCCCCATTTTTAACTCCTTCATGCTAACACCGCATACCACAAACTCACTTCCACTGTGTACACATCACTAACAAGAATATGAAAAATAAAAAAAAATACTAACCCTGATAAGTGGACCAAAAACCCAAACCCTAGTTTTAGGATTTTCGGACTAAAAGCCACATATCTTCCCCATCCAGTTTCCGATTCGATCCTACTCACTTTTGAACTAATGCACATTCAATTACCTTCAAAACGAGACCAAGTTCAAGTGAATCAGAGCTCGTATGTGAAAGTTGGGTTTTGGGCCTCGTTTGCACATTGTATATTTCGCGGTTTTCTGACCTTGTATTTTATGTATATATTTTCTTTATTAATAAAAATACAAAAAAATTAGATTAAGGTGTCTTTTATTTATCTTTGATTTTTCTTTATTTTTCCGGATTTTTATCTTGTTTAAAAATGACAAAAAAATAGAAAATCCAAAAATCAAGGTATTCTATGTACATGGGATACCCCAAAAAGTCACTTTTTACATTTGACCGAATTTGGCTTTGATGTCTTCAAGAAAGTTGTAGATCTCGTCGAGACGAGCATTTTTCTTGAAGAAACTTTTTCGATCCGAGGTCATTTGCTATTTTTTATCTATTTTACAAGAGGTTTTATTTTCGATTTTTCTGGTGCTGACACGTGGCAGCCCCAGAGGCCGCCACGTGTCAGCATTTTTTGGGCCTTTTTTATACTCGTTTTTATTAAAAAAATTAAAAAAATTAAAGCAGACGCACGTGCGTCGCACGTGCCTCCCAGGCACGTGCTCCGCACGTGCCCCGCTCTTCCTCCCTTTGCACCACGTGGCGACCCCGCAACCGTTCGATCATGGCCGATCGAATGGCCGCTGTAGATCGCCCTCAACCTCGCGCCTCCCTCGCATCGCTCGCAACTGTCACCGCCTTTCTCGCCTCGCCGTTGACGCCAACCACCTCCGCAACAGCCGCTCGTCCCTCGTCTATTTAAAGCGACGCCACCACCTATGACAGACTTATCCGCCGATCGAGGATCGCCTCCGGGGTGACAGACCGAGGCGTGCCTTTCTCGACGAGATCCGGTGGCTCTCCCTCCCGCCACCGTCGCAGCAGCGACCTCCGCCTTGGCTGCTCCGCTCCGAGCTTCTCGTCGAGCCAACGACATCGCCGTTCAACTGGTCTTCAACGCCGCCGCACCACCTTCGTCGACAGCTCCACCGTCTTCATCGACTCCAGCCGCCACGACGTCATCTTCCCCTACTTCGACTCCATCTTCATCTCCACTTCGCCGGTCGCCCACTTCAACGCCGCCGCACCACCTTCGTCGACAGCTCCGCCGTCTTCATCGACTCCAGCCGCCACGACGTCATCTTCGCCGACTTCGCCTCCATCTTCATCTCCACATCGCCGGCCGCCCACGACAACGCCAACGCCCTCCGACTTCACCGACTCCAGCTAGCCTGGCCGCAAGCTTCGCCTCCACCAATGCCATCGCCACTGTCGTCCACCTGCGAGCCATCGCCCCCGGAGCCCCGTTCCGCCGCTACTCCCATCGCCATCGACTCCGCCAGAAGCCTCCTCCTGCTGAGGCTTCCTCCGCCTCCCTCGCCGCCTTCGCCGCCGGGCACGGGGCCCGAGACTCCCCACGCACGTGCGGGGCACGTGCGTTGGGGGAGGACGTCATCAGATGCCACCCAGGGGTCACGTGCTACGCACGTGACCACCTGGGTCATTTGCAGACGCCCCCCGGAGGATTCTTTATTTACGCTTCAGACCCCGCCTCCAGAGGGCACGTGCAACGCTCTGGAAAAGTTGCAGAAACCTCCCCTCCAGTTTAGGTAATTTCATATAGGTCCTTGTCTTTATATTTTGTTTATTTTATTTACATCTGTACCCATGCATTCCTTGTGCATTTTAGACCTTTAGTTTATCCTAGTTTATTTATTTAAAAATAGCACTTTGTTCATCGCTTAACTCTCTACATTTTGACATGCTGTGGACATTTTTGTGATTTACGGTTGATTAATAAATAATTATTTTGTGGAAATTGGAATATTTTTCCCAATCTGTGCTCGGAAATTCATAGTTAATTAATCGTTAGTCTAAAAATTCTCAAAAAATCCCATATTGTAGAGATCATTTTGATTAACATTGTGCCCAAAAATCTTTGCATTTGCATGCATAATTTGCTCTGTAAAAATCATCTTGCATATTTCACTATTTGATTTTTTAATAGGTATTAAACCCCACATTTTTGAGATTTAGGATTTTTCTGAGATCCATCATCTAGTGATAGATCTTAGATAATTTTGGATCTCGAAAATAAGTAGGTTTAATATTTATGGAAATTAAATATTGAAAATTAATTTGTTTGCACTTAAAAATTCATATTACATCCAAAAATTCCAAAAAAATTACGGTGCACTCATTTCATCATCTTTTACATCTTGGCCAAGTTTCATATTTTTCGGATATCGTTTGATTGAAATTTATATTTTAGTCCCTAAAATAGGCCGAATTTGCATGTTGCATCTCATATTGCATTGAAAAATTCCAAAAAAAGACCGCCTTGAAAACCGAACTAAAAATTTGATAGACACAACTCTAGGTTGTTCCTTTGCCTCCTTGTGATCGACCTTGGGACTTGCCCAAGTAAAATAAACATAAAAAGCACTTGAATAAATTTGATTAAAAATTATGGTTATTTCTTGACTGTTTCCGATCGCCGCCTACAACGAACGACACATCATTATTAACACGAACAAAGATTAAAAACAACTTCTTAACGCGGCATTTTCGGAAGCGTCAGATGGCGCCGTTGCCGGGGAGGCAAAAGGCTTAGATTTTTGTTTTGAAAATTTTTGTTCGGTTTTTCGAATTCGGGTAGTCTGACCCCCGAAATTTTCACTGTAAATCCCATTTTATTTCTTGTATTTATTTTTCAGCATTTATTTCATTTATTTTATTTTTGATTATTTTCTGAGTCACTCTCTTACATTCTCTCTCTTATTTTTCTTGCGAGATACCCGGCGCACGTGGAGCGGTTTTTCAAGGAGCCGACGTATCTTCACCAACACCCGAAGAAACCGCAATTAAATTAAGATCGAGTCGAGTCGTGAGAGAGCGTAGAGTCTAGGTTTTTAATTTCCACACTTTTAATTTCTGCTCATTTATAGCGGTGTCCGTTTGGACTCTTGCGTGTGTAAAAAGACTCTGAACTCTATTTGTGGTGTGTTGTGGCCTGTTTCACTCTCCGGAGAGGGTGGGGCCCAACTTGAGTGGCGATTAGGATAGACCTACACATACGGCTCTTAGAGCATTTTTTTATTTTTGATTGTGCTCGTAGGATCTTAAGCCACACTACACTCTAACTGAGACGCACATTAGATCGTTCAACTTAGACAAATTCAACTCAATTCTTCCCGCTAATAGAACTTTCTGCTTAGGTGTGGTTTTCATCGGCTTGCACGCATTTAGTATAAATTTTTAAAATTCTGTATTGCATCCCACATGGAGATTGTGAGGAGGCACTGTAAGTCTTCTAACTGAGCATTCATCATAGTTTTCCGCGTGCATCGGCTTTTCCCGAATTCCTCTCTCTTGTTTTATCACATAAGTCTAAAGGAAATTGGGACTGGAATGTAGACGTGTATTTGTGTTCATCTAAATTCTTCAGTGATCGCCTCAATAAAATTGGAACTGCTAAATAAAACCGATCTTAAAAAAATCCATGAAATCAAGAATTTCTGTGGGAGTGCAACCCCGACATTGTTTGATTTTATCTTGCAGCGAGGAGAGAGACACACACTAGGATAGAGCCCAGCTCCAAACCTAACATCTCGTTTAAACGGCTTGCAAGATTGAATTTATCACCAACTAAAATTGAAAAGATAATAGCCGAACTCTTACGGCTTCATTATGTGAGTTGGTGAACCTGGGGTTTGAATTGTGTTTGCATTGGTGTGCGTGAACCGATTTCAAGATCAATAGCCACACATTCGATAAAAATTCTCTTGACTATCCCGTGCAATCATTTCTTCCCTCTCTTGATTTAAACCTCATAATGGAACCTTCTCCAAAAACTCTCACAGATCCAACTCCCCATTCCTCTCAAAAATGACCGAACACCCATCAGAGCTATACTATGAAAATGAATTTGTTTCGGTTAGGCCCAAATCAACTCAATCCCCTTATTTCAATAATCCTCCAACATTTGCGGGAGGCTTTCACCCGCAGAGAAATTCGGCCTCCTCATTAAATTTCTATTCGAACAATCCAACCGTAAATGACCACCTACCATCTTGGACCGAATCGTCTTATTCTCAGTTTCTCGCCAATGAAACTTTTCAAGATCAAAATCCCTTCAAACCTCATGACTGGCAGAGAAACCAAACTCAGATGGATAGACATGCACTGAATAATCATCGACATTGGATTGACCATGATAGACCCCTCGTCAGACATGATACTCATACAGAGGACTGGACTGACCGCTTAGAAACACATAAACTCTGTATGTTGACTCCACAATATCAAGGTCTAACCAATCAACGACACATGTCTGAACCATATGAGCAGCCTCCTTCCATTATTTTTGAGGAGAAACTTTCAGCAAATAATGATCATATTTCGGATATTCCAAGAAGCTCTCCTCTCAGCACAAAGGGAAAAATGGAAGATGAAATTATCGAACATACACCTACTGCTCCCATAATTAATCATGAACCAAATCTTGAGGAGGATATTTCTAGGATAAATAAGAAATTCAATTCAATAGAGGAGAGATTTCAAAAATTTACCGATCGATTCATCGCACTCTATGGTGGCTCGGACAGTAAAATGAATGAGGAAATAACTGGATCTGATATTGAAAATTCTGAGGACATTCAGGGACCTATGGATAATTCTGAAAATGATTATGCTGCTGACCCTCACCCTGAACACCAGAGCCCCTCTTCGTCTGAAGAACACCCCACACCCCCACACCACCCAGAAAATACCAAAAAATGGAAATATTTGAAAACCACAAAAAAATTGAAAATTCAGAAAATTTCATAAAAATTAAAACTGAAGATGATCTGCGAAATTTGGATCCGACTATACGGGAAGCACTGGAAAAATGCCTGATGTTTGAACTTCCCTTTATACAGGCCATTGAACACTTCCCTGACCTTAAAAGATTTATAACAGATAAATTAATGAACAAAAAGTCGGGTAGGATACAAACAAAGACCGAAAGACATATCTTGTCAATGGCCTCTTCCTTGGTGTTGAGGAGAAAAACCAAGAGCCGCATAGTGAAGCGGTTGCCCAGATTCGACTGTGAAATCAAAGACACAATTTCACCCATGCTCGGATTGATGACGATTCACCGATTAATATCCTCCCGACCTCGATATTTCATGAACTCAAACTTGGACCGATTCGGAAGATACGAGAGATTGTACAATTAGCGGACCGATCGATAAAGCGGCCGAGAGGAATTATTTCTGTCATCATGAAATTCCAAGGTGCTCCGCTCAAAGTAGAATTCACGATCATTGATATTGAGCATCAAGGGGGATTCACCCAGTCTCCAATCATTCTCGGAAAGCCATTCTTGGCATTGGCCAAGGCAAGTATCGATTGTGAGACTCGGGAAATCAATTTCACGGCATTGGAAGCACTTAAATCTGACCCTATCTTTGAGGAACCACGATCTTCTGAGGCAACCCACGAAGTCCCCAACAACCGTAACCATGAAGCGGTAGAAGAGCCCTACCCCGCAACCACACCTGAGATAGCAGTTGTTGATGAGACTATTGGTTTAGAAAATCTCCCCAATATTCAAATCCCCGAGGATCTCAAAATAGACAAATCTTTCTACTATGATCCTGAGACATATGCATGGTCACACCCTGGAGCAACATTCTCTGAATATCTTGACCAAATCATCCCAAATCGAGAGTGCTCAAACATTCGGGAGACTAAGAACAATCACGCAGACCAAGCACCAACCAAGGAAAATTCAAATGGCTATTCATCTGGATACTCAAGTGAACCGACACCTTCACGACAAAATAAAAAGAGAGTCACCTTTGACCTTTCGGAAGATCCCTCATCAGGTCCGGAAAAGATGGTTTACATGAGTGAAGTCTGTTCGGCATCCCTAAAGCCATATCTTCGTAAGGATCCAAAATTCAATCCGCGTTGGACAACTCCCGTTCCTAACTACTACTCATCCAAAGCTGATGCTCCTGCATTCTTCAAGTACACTGGAATTCTTTCGTATGAGCTGACTGAGACCGGTGCTTCTGAGCATTCATCCGAGGACAAACTGATTGACCCCAAGAAGGAACGAATTCTGAGAAAACAATTGAAAAAACAAAAAGACCAGAATACTTGGAGTATGCCCACTTTCAATTACTACTCCTCTGAGGATAATTCCGATGATGGATATCTTTCATCTGACTCAAACAATTCATCCACTATCCATCATAATTTGTCTGAGGATGACACTGACAATAGTTGGGAATCATATGCCTCATCTCCGACTCATCATTACGATCTCCCACCGCATGCTCACAAAAAGATCAGCCGAAAACCGCCTTAATCATCGGCTACCCACCCTCCCTCCCGACCACATCGGTTCCCTTGTACAGCTTCTTCCTCTACTTAGGCCAAGGCCTAAGTATAGGGGGGGACCGATGCCATCTGTATATACCATTCTTCTCCTAATTCCTTATCGCGTCATTTCCACCCTTCTTCCATACTTAGGCTGTCCAGAGCCTAAGTATAGGGGGAACCAGCATCCACCTGTATTTACTCTCCTCATTTCCTGACCGCTTTTCTTTTTCATTTTTTTCCCACTCCCTTACGCTTAGCCCGAGCTATGTCTTCCGCTTCTTGTGCTCTGAGGACACAGCACTCGCTAAGTATAGGGGGGTCTGTATATATACTTTGTATATATTTTACCCATATCTCGTACTTGCGCGTAAGTCTATATGTATTTACGGGGTGGGTACTAATTAAAAAAAAAGAGAGAGAAGAAGGCTTCTTATTCCATTTTCTGCATAAAAAAATCCCTTGCAGAAAAACAAAAACAAAAAAAATCAAAATCAAAAAATTAGTGTCTGCATTGCACACACCCGCACTTCATCCAACATCACATGCATTGGCATCTATGAAAAGTCATTGGGTTCTGAACCAAGTTATGAACAGAAACCGAGAGTGGTCTGGGCTTGACCTTAATCCACCTAATTTTCAGAGAAACTTCACCGAGAAATAGGATTTTAAGAGCTTCAGGTCTTTCTGACTTAATTCCTTAAGTTCCACATGACAATGTACAGCATTTGACTCTTAGTGTCTAACCTGGTCTCTTCATTCTGGGTACAACTCTGGAATAGGGAATTAATTCGCACTCTCGCACTATGCACTTAGCTCAACCCAAACGGGATGTTGGAAGACTGTGTGAGTCTCTTTTCTGGTAGCGTGGAAATCTAAAGACCGGAGTACGGGTTGAAATAAAGCTTCGGAAAAGGGATGGACGGCTGGGCACAATTTTTCTAAGACCCCAAAAAATGTACGGAGCAAAAAGATTCTATATCCGTAGGGGCACCACAAGATCCAAGCAGAACCATCAAAAATTCCAAATACATAGAAGCATTCTACCAAATAAAAATCCGACCAAAAAGGTCCAAGCTTCAAAAACCTGCAGATCTTGGTGGAGACTCGGCTACACTGGCCATCTTCACAAGGAGAGGTGACTACACTGGCCACCCTCCAGTTCTTTTCTCTTTCTTCTGTCTTCTCCCTCATTCGATTGTGAACACAGCACGACAGACCTTAGAAGGAAATACCTGACTCCCCGAGGATGAGTTACTGGAAAGGAGAGGAGCACGGTAGTCTGGCATTCTGAATGGGAAGAGCTAAAACCCTTCACACACAAGAGTCGGTTATTCAATGTTCATAGGGTATACTTTGGGAAGAGGATTGATCTAAGATGACTTCTGAGCCGAAACTGTGTCAATGATGTGTAGAACTTGAGGGCTGTTGATTTTAAAATCCTAAGTCTCACAGAAGTTCCGCCACATTATTAATCCAAAGGTCGAGTTTAGTTTCACTTTCACCTTCAGTTCATGGTCTTGGTATGGAACCCAGTCTCATTTCACTTCATGGCATTTTTTTTGATGCTCAGGGACGAGCATGGTTTAAGTATAGGGGGATGATGAATCGCGGATTCATCATTCTAAGTCTCATTAATTAGGCTCAAGTCCCTCAAAATCAACTGCATGTCAGCATCTATTTCCCATAATTAGCATTCAGGCATGATTTCATAAGAATTGTATTTTAGCATTAATTTATGCATAAAATAAGAAGCCAAAAATCCAAGCCAAAAATGACCCGTAAATAGCCTAACTTCCCCCATTTTTAACTCCTTCATGCTAACACCGCATACCACAAACTTACTTCCACTGTGTAAACATCACTAACAAGAATAAATGAAAAATACAAAAAAATTACTAACCCTGATAAGTGGACCAAAAACCCAAACCCTAGTTTTAGGATTTTCGGACTAAAAGCCACATATCTTTCCCATCCAGTGTCCGATTCAATCCTACACACTTTTGAACTAATGCACATTCAATTACCTTCAAAACGAGACCAATTTCAAGTGAATTAGAGCTCGTATGTGAAAGTTGGGTTTTGGGCCTCGTTTGCACATTGTATATTTCGCGGTTTTCTGACCTTGTATTTTATGTATATATTTTCTTTATTAATAAAAATACAAAAAAATTAGATTAAGGTGTCTTTTATTTATCTTTGATTTTTCCTTATTTTTCCGGATTTTTATCTTGTTTAAAAATGACAAAAAAATAGAAAATCCAAAAATCAAGGTATTCTATGTACATGGGATACCCCAAAAATTCACTTTTTACATTTGACCGAATTTGGCTTTGATGTCTTCAAGAAAGTTGTAGATCTCGTCGAGACGAGCATTTTTCGTGAAGAAACTTTTTCGATCCGAGGTCATTTGCTATTTTTTATCTATTTTACAAGAGGTTTTATTTTCGATTTTTCTGGTGCTGACACGTGGCAGCCCCAGAGGCCGCCATGTGTCAGCGTTTTTTGGGCCTTTTTTATACTCGTTTTTATTAAAATAAATTAATTAAAAATTAAAGCGGACGCACGTGCGTCGCACGTGCCTCCCAGGCACGTGCTCCGCACGTGCCCCGCTCTTCCTCCCTTTGCACCACGTGGCGACCCCGCAACCGTTCGATCATGGCCGATCGAACGGCCGATGTAGATCGCCCTCAACCTCGCGCCTCCCCCGCATCGCTCGCAACTGCCGCCGCCTTTCTCGCCTCACCGTTGACGCCAACCACCTCCGCAACAGCCGCTCGTCCCTCGTCTATTTAAAGCAACGCCACCACCTATGACCGACTTATCCGCCGATCGAGGATCGCCTCCGGGGTGACAGACCGAGGCGTGCCTTTCTCGACGAGATCCGGTGGCTCTCCCTCCCGCCACCGTCGCAGCAGCGACCTCCGCCTTGGCTGCTCCGCTCCGAGCTTCTCGTCGAGCCAACGACATCGCCGTTCAACTGGTCTTCAACGCCGCCGCACCACCTTCGTCGACAGCTCCGCCGTCTTCATCGACTCCATCCGCCACGACGTCATCTTCCCCGACTTCGCCTCCATCTTCATCTCCACTTCGCCGGCCGCCCACTTCAACGCCGCCGCACCACCTTCGTCGACAGCTCCGCCGTCTTCATCGACTCTAGCCGCCACGACGTCATCTTCCCCGACTTCGCCTCCATCTTCATCTCCACTTCGCCGGCTGCCCACGACAACACCAACGCCCTCTGACTTCACCGACTCCAGCTAGCCTGGTTGCAAGCTTCGCCTCCACCAACGCCATCGCCACCGTCGTCCACCTGCGAGCCATCGCCACCGGAGCCCCGTTCCGCTGCTACTCCCATCGCCATCGACTCCGCCAGAAGCCTCCTCCCGCTGAGGCTTCCTCCGCCTCCCTCAACACCTTCGCCGCCGGGCACGGGGCCCGAGACTCCCCACGCACGTGCGGGGCACGTGCGTTGGGGGAGGACGTCATCAGACGCCACCCAGGGGTCACGTGCTACGCACGTGACCACCTGGGTCATTTGCAGACGCCCCCCCCGGAGGATTCTTTATTTACGCTTCAGACCCCGCCTCCAGAGGGCACGTGCCTTGCACGTGCCTCTCTGGAAAAGTTGCAGAAACCTCCCCTCCAGTTTAGGTAATTTCATTTAGGTCCCCGTCTTTATATTTTGTTTATTTTATTTACATCTGTACCCCTGCATTCCTTGTGCATTTTAGACCATTAGTTTACCCTAGTTTATTTATTTAAAAATAGCACTTTGTTTATCGCTTAACTCTCTACATTTTGACATGCTGTGGACATTTTTGTGATTTACGGTTGATTAATAAATAATTATTTTGTGGAAATTGGAATATTTTGCCCAATCTGTGCTCGGAAATTCATAGTTAATTAATCGTTAGTCTAAAAATTCCCCAAAAATCCCATATTGTAGAGATCATTTTGATTAACATTGTGCCCAAAAATCTTTGCATTTGCATGCATAATTTGCTCTGTAAAAATCATCTTGTATATTTCACTATTTGATTTTTTAGTAGGTATTAAACCCCACATTTTTGAGGTTTAGGATTTTTCTGAGATCCATCATCTAGTGATAGATCTTAAATAATTTTGGATCTCGAAAATAAGTAGGTTTAATATTTATGGAAATTAAATATTGAAAATTAATTTGTTTGCACTCAAAAATTCATAAAAAATTCATATTACATCCAAAAATTCCAAAAGAATTATGGTGCACTCATTTCATCATCTTTTACATCTCGGCCAAGTTTCGTATTTTTCGGACATCGTTTGATTGAAATTTACATTTTAGTCCCTAAAATAGGCCGAATTTGCATGTTGCATCTCATATTGCATTGAAAAATTCCAAAAAAAGACCGCCTTGAAAACCGAACTAAAAATTTGATAGACACAACTCTAGGTTGTTCCTTTCCTCCTTGTGATCGACCTTGGGACTTGCCCAAGTAAAATAAACATAAAAACCACTTGAATAAATTTGATTAAAAATTGTGGTTATTTGTTGACTATTTCCGATCACCGCCTACAACGAACGACACATCATTATTAACACGAACAAAGATTAAAAACAACTTCTTAACGCGGCATTTTCGGAATCGTCAATAGTACTTGTTCAAGTACTCGGTGCGGAGCTGCTCCCAGGTGTAAACAAACTTCCCCAAGTGTTTCAGCCAGGTGGCTGCTCTGTCTGCTAGGGAAAAGGGCAAGGCGATCATCCTGATCGTGTCCTGGTCCACCTGACGGTCGTGGACAGTGCTGCAAATCATCAGGAACTCCTGGAGGTGAAGATGGGGCTCCTCAGTAGCGAGCCCATGGAAGCGGGGGAGTAGCTGCAAGGTGTTCGGGGGGAACTTGAAGTCTCCCACGATGGCTGGAATTACGACCCAGTGGTGCGTCAGCGTCGATCCGGGGTTGTGCAACTCCCGCATCGGTCTCGGTGGTCCTCCTGCCGCGGCTGCGGCGGCTGCTGCCGCTGCGGCGGCTGCTGCGGCTGCTGCTGCGGTTGCTGCATCTGCATCCTCTGGGATCCTCGGTCCCTCTCTCCTCTGCCCGTGCTCTGCTCGCATCTGCTCCATCTCTCTCCTCATGTCGAGCATGAATGCTCCCTGATCTCTCAACTGCTGCTGGACGGTCTCTAAGGAGGCGATCAGGGTGGAGTTGATCGCTCCCTGATCCAATACGAAGTGCTCAGGCTGATGGGAGCGATCCTCAGAACTGCCGGCCATGGCGTCTGCAAAATCAAATAAGCCAAACTCAGGTGCTGTCAAATCTGTTATTCTCTCCTCTGGTTCATATCTCTCAGAACCGAAAGAAAGGGGGCCGAGGGGGAACAGTGCGGAATCATACTCAGGCTCGGAGAACTGGTCTCGACTCTCGCGGGCCAACCTAGATGATTGGGTAGACGTGCCCAAAAGCGGTGCAGCCAGAGGCTGCCTAAGAGAGCGTCTACCCATCATCGTGATCTGACGAGTAGGGCGGATGGGATCTGGAGAAACTATGATCAAAATGCAAACCCCTCTGTTCACCAACGCAACGCGAGCTGAAGACCGTAAAGGCTCGGTCAAATTATCTTGTCAGTTTTTATTAGGTGAACAAACAGTCTATCAGAGCGCTTACATGACCTGTTAGGATACCCGATGCTACTCCAACCGACTGGCCCGCACGGAAGAGTCGGTAGTCAGCTGGAAATAGCTCCGGAGGGCTCTACCTAGGGTGCGGGTCACTCTCTCGCGCAAGCAAACCAAACATTGAGGGGGTTGCTCTCCCCAAGACAAGTTTTTAAGGTGAGTGTCTTTTAGGGTCAATAGTTTTAGCAGTCCCAATTTTATGGTTTTTCTTTTTTTAATATTTTTCAATAAAAACAAAGGCCTAACAAATTTTTCGGTTCTCCTGGTTATTTAATCCAAAACAGGGGGGAGAAGACGAAAAAGCCGATGCGCGATGAAATCAATGATGCATGTTGAGATAGAAATACGTACCTTTCCTCCAGCACTCTACATGCAAGTGATCCGCGCAGAAATTTAAAGACTGAAAGTAAACTACCCTATATGATGCAGCGGTGAAAACCGAGTCCTAGATGAGCATGTCTACTCGCAGAACCGTCTAACTGGTCACCGACCTCCAAGCCAAAGGTTCAGTCTTGGCCTACCCCTCCTCTGCCCGACAAATAGGAGGTAGGAGAAAGTGCTTTACGGGGCAGGCTGCGGCACGTAGGCTACGAAGGAGATGAATCAGTTATTTTTATTAATCAATTATTAGTAGGTCCAATTAAGCGCACTATAGGAACAAGCAGATAATTAGGTGTGGGGACCCTACTAATTACGGCACAAGCAAGCAGAAAATCCTAAGTCTAGGGGCTCGATGAAAAACCACGTAAACACCGGAAAAGGTAGCTAAAAATCAAAACAGCGAAAAAGCCGCAAAAACACCTAAGGGTCCCCCGAGCACACCGGTGCTCGGCGAAACAGACCCGCTAGTCAATCAAGTCCAAAGTCCAAGTCTCTGAGTCCCTGTATTATTACAATAATAATCAAAATAAAAATAAAAAGCCTAAACTAAACCTCTCCCACTCAGTCTCTCTCTCTCACGCTCTCCTGCGGTTCCGTGCAGAAAGGAGCCGCCTCCAAGTCTCGCGGTTGCGTCGGCTTCTCGAAATCGGCCGCCTCGGTCCTCGGTCCCTCGCAAGAAAAGAGACAAGTGGTCAGACCAATAAAAACAATCAAATAATGATAAGAAAAATAAAGGAAAGGAAAATGAGGGTATATATGCAAAAAATGCAAAATAAAATAAACAAACAAAAATCAAACAAAAACAAAAATAAAAGAAAAGAAAATAAAGCAAAATAAAACAAAATTAAAATATAAACAAAAAGCCGCGAGCTCTGAAAGAGCCGCGAAAAGACGTGAAAACAAAAACGAAATAAAATGAAAACTACTAAGCTGTGCTCCCCGGCAACGGCGCCATTCTGCTGAGCGTCCCGACCACTAGGGTATAAGGTGCTAAACGGTCGTTGCGACCCACACGATCAGGACGGCTCGATCAAGAAAAATAGACCACCAATGAAATGAAAATCAACTCGAAAACACGATAGCGGTCTTGCTATTAATTTAACCTGGTATAACGACCAGGGTCGAATATAAGGAGCACGAATTGGCCTTGCGGCCTATGAAGTAGTCAAAAAGGAAATGAAATAAAAGAAGAATGTATTTTTGGTGGTTTTTAATTATTTTATATTTTTTGGATTTTTAGTTAATTAAGAAAATAATAAAAACAAGAAAACAACACACTTCAACAATTTATTTAATGCACTAAAATTCAACCAAAAATTCTAACAAAAATATTTTTATGTGTTTTATAATTTTTAGTGTTTTTGATGAATTTTTGGTATCTTTCTGATATTTATTTAATTTTCTAAAAATAAAACAAGGACTGAAACTATAGGTACTGTCCAGCCGAGCTAAAAGGACCTAGATAAAATATCTAAAAGCCCCAAATTAGCCTGGAGGTATTTTTCCTGTATAGAGAATAAATCAAGGAAAAATTGGGCACCTAGATTAGTATTTTTGGATTTTTAATTTATTTATTATAATTTTTATAAGATTTTAAGTGTTTTGTAATTTTTAGGTGTTTTAAGCAATGAAAAATAGCCAAAATTGGCTGGAAATCAAGCAAGCATCAACAAACAGTAAGTAATTTTTTTATAATTTTTAAATGAGTTTTAATATTTTTTGTGATTTTTAAACTTAGATAGTAACAAAAATAGATGTTTTTGATTTTTTAAAAATATCAAATCAACACAGAAATGTCTCCAAAAATCCTCAAAAATCTTCCACTATGGCAGGAGCCGTGTATCTAATTTTCGTTGGATTTGGAGTATATTTGCTATTTTATTCAAAAATCAAAAGAGGGTACTGTGCACAGGGACCTAAGTGCAAATACCCGACGTCCTGAGGGGTCTGGTGCAAAAAAACCCAGGAAGTCACGCGCGTCACGCGTGCCTGAGGCACTCAGGGACCCAAATGTGATGAAAATTACTTCCGAGGACTATTTGGTAACAGGTACTAAAAGTCCAGGGGGTAATCTGCAATTAACCCAAAAATATCCGCACATGCTCAAATGTTTCACGCACAGGGGTATAAATGCAAATACTCAAAAACTTTCATTCATTCATTAACATTCAGAACTACAGGATAGAAAGTGCAATTACACCAGAAAACCACGTGACGAAGCACGTGTCACATCACACACAGGGGTATAACTGCAAACTAAATAAAGAGCAGGGTCCTCTATGCAATTTTACCAAAAACTAAACAACTACACTAAATAATTACAGGACTAAATGCAAAATAAAATAAAAGAGGGGGCCTAAGGGTAATTTACCCTTCATCAATGCGGCTGATGGATGCGCGCCACGTGGCGCATCTGACGGTGTGGATCAGGTGGCGCTCCAACGTTGAGGTCCTCGCAGCGATCGGACGGTCGAGGGTACGCCACGTGGGGGATCGAACGGGTGAGGCTCTCGGTGGCTAACCCTCGCGCATCGGGCGGCTGGGATCAGTCCTCATCTGATCTGACGGTGGCTGGACCTCCTGGAGTGGACGGCCCAGATGAAAACTGGAGGTCGAGGACGATCGGACGGTCGGGGAAGATCGAGGAAGAACAGTTCACCGGCGAAGTTCGCCGGCCCAAGGCGCACGCTCCTGACCTCCCCTGCTGCTCGTGAATATCGGAGAAGCTCCGGCGTTACGCTCTGCAGCTGCTGGTGGTCTCCGATGACCCAGCCGAGCTCTGGGGAGCTCCGGCGAGGTCGGCGGAGGTGAAGCTCCTGGCCCGAATGACCCAAGCCCTCAGATGGGCTGGGGAGTACCTGCAAAGTAAACCAGGAGACTCACAAGTCGAGGGCAAACTGCCTCGACCTGGTTAGGCGGGGTGACGATGATCGGAGGGTCGAGATGAGCGAGCTCCGGCGAGGGTGGGGACGGAGGAGCTCGAACCCCAGCTCATGTGCGAGCTGGGTTGGATGGGGTTATGGAGAAGGTGCGCGGGAGGAAGGAGATGGCTATGGCAAAGCCCGATGATCGAATGGGGGTCGGATGTAGACGGAATCGACGGTGAACGGCGATGGAGCGGAAAGGGGGTAATTGAAAATTAAAGAAAAAGAGAAGCTAAAGGGGCTACCTGGGTGAACGATGAGACTGGGGGTGAGCAGGCGGTGCTCTGGGTCGTCGCCTCGAGGAGCGTCTCCCTCCGAGGCTCGAGCTCCGGCTCTGGGCGGAGCAAGGCGGCGATACTCGCCGGATCAGTGGAATCCGGTCCCTCTCTTCGCTTCAACAACACGGGAAGAAAGCTGTCACTCTCACTCACGCGCTGGAGCTCACTGGGGTGGAAGCGAATGGCCAAAGATAGGAAATGAAGGTGGCGGAGCTGGGATTAAATATGGTGGAGGGTCCGGGAAGACAGGCGCGGGTAGGGCGATGGAGCGCGCGGATCCCGAGGTAGAGGCTCCGGCGAGGGTCTCGGATGCATCGTGAAGGAGTCGGACCCAGGGTTTGGGTGGTAAGGGATCGGGTTTGGATGGGAAAAATCCGAGAAACGGGTTACCCGCTAAGGACCCGTGGGAAGTGGTCCTGGGGGGGTAGTTGACTGGGCTGTCAACAATCCCCAGGGCCAATGGGAAGCGGCACGTGGCTGGAATTTGAAAATGAAATTAAAGGTAGCTAATGGCTGAATTGTCAAAAAGTTAAAACATGAAATATTTTTATTTTATTTTTTTTCTATTTTTTAGGTATTTTTAATTAATTTTTCGAAATAAAATAAGGTATGTACATAGTAGGGTTAGATATAGGTATATATACAATGTATACGATTTTAATTTTTGATTTTTAATTGTTATTTTTATACAATTTTATTCCCATTTTATATTTTATTTATTTATATTATAAAATAAGGAATAAAATGATATTTTTATTTTATTTTTATTATTTATGTACATAGGTGAAATAAATAGGTATGTACATATATACACATGGTATATTTACAAAGTCTTTTTGGATTTTTAGTTTTGTTATTTTTATTTTGTTTTTGTTTTAATTTATTTTATTTATTTACATCATATAATATAGAGTATTTACAAGATTTTTGGGAATTAATTTCATTTATTTACAAAGCTAAATAAATATAGATGTGGTGGTCTATATACATGGTGAGTGATGTTTTTGTCTTCTTTTTTATTTTTATATTTTTATCTTGTTTTTATATTTAAAAATATATACAAGTATTTACAAGCCAATTTGAGTCTAATTTTGTGAGGAAAATACTTTTATTTATTTACATAAGTATTTACACACATGAGCCCCTATCTCCCTCTACTTTGGCTTTATGCGGTCAGGCCCATGCTGAGCCCTCCCTTGGGTTAGGTTGCTCAATATTTATTCTAAATATTTCCCTCTTTTTCTTTTTAATCTTTATTCTTTTATTTTTGCACAAAAACATGCTAATTATAGGTTTTTACACAATGCATGCTTTTGGTAATTATTTCTATTTACAACTATATACATGCATTTGCAAAGGTTTTTGTAGCTAAAATATAAGAATAAAGAGTGATGAATGAGTATTCATCAGACTCCGATTACACTTCTTCCGAGGATGATGAGTTTGTCCCATTCCACTTTGATATCAGCGAGACCCCTAAGGCCAGACCTAGTCATAATTCTTCCACTCACCAGTCTGTGCCTTCACACCATAGGACCACCAAGGGAGAACCTAGCCATACTACTTCCATTGATCAGTTCGTCCCTTTCCAATTTGACGCCACTGAGGGCCTTCACTCTGTCGACCCTGATCGGCTTCCGTCCACTGTGGACCCCAATGTCGACCTACACCACACTAGATCTATTCCTCAGCGGTCTCGCAAGAAGGTCCGCTTTCTACTTTCTTGACCCTGTGTACATTCATCTCTGTTATATATTCTCTTGTGTGTACCTCGATTCTCTCTACTGTATTTCTCGTCTACCCATTCCTCATATTTGCCTTGTTTAGGACGTACCTTGTCCTAAGTATAGGGGGGTGAACGAGCCAAGTGTTCTTTCATCGTTCCGTTTTATCACTCTTGTTGTTGCCTATACTTAGGGCTTCTTTTACCCTAAGTATAGGTGGAGTGGTGTGTACAACCTCACGATCTCTTCTTCCATCTTCAGATCTTTTTTCTTCTTTTCTTCTTTTCCTTTTCTATCTTCTTTTTGTATCAAAAAGTTGTCACCCCTTGTAGACAGTCTTCTATACTTAGGACCTACTTTGTCCTAAGTATAGGGGGGTGTGCACCCCGAGTTTTTCATTCATTTTGATCCTCTCCATTGTCTCCTCTTCTTGTCTATACTTAGGGATATCTTACCCTAAGTACGGGGGAGATAATCTGAGTACGATCTGTTCATTCCCACCCTTGAACCTCCCTGCTTTGTGTACAGTCTGCTATACTTAGGATTATTTGATCCTAAGTACAAGGGGACGGTCAACTTCTCATTCATTCATTCATCTCTTATTCATTTATTCTTTAGACCTTTCTATACTTAGTACGAGTTATGTCTTCTCTTTTCTCCCTGATCTATGAGGACATAGCTCAAGCTAAGTATAAGGGGGTCGTATATACTACGTATATACTTTAGCCATAACTCGTACTTTCATATTTTCCTAATAAAATATGGCTAATAGTTCTTTAAAACTCATTAAAAACCTTAATAAAAAGATGTGATCATTCCTCAAAATTTTTTTTGGTATATACTGATTAATAAATCAGGTGAAAATGCTTTTTTACAAAATGTTTGAAAAATAATTTGAAAATCTATGTGAAAATATTTTGAAAACTATTTTGAAAATATTTTGTTACATGTTTTCAACCTGTGTAAAAATGTGTGTTTTGTAAAGCTTCCTTTATTTGTGTGAAAGAAAATATTTGAAAAAAATGATTTGCAAATGGTTTGAAAAATGGTTGCAAAAATATTTGAAAAATCTATCTATACTATTTGGAAAACCTTTTCAAAATGATTTTCAAATGTGTGTACATGTTTGTAAAATTGTGTGTAAAAATTATTTTGGACTATAGTTTTCAAAAATTGTTTGAAAAACCTTTTCAAATAAGTTTGAGGAATACATACATCATACCTAAAATTCTTTGTTATATATATAGTTTATAAAATTGACCACTTACCCCTGTAAATTCTTAAAATCCACTTCTTGTAGATATAAGAAGCACTACCGTGTAAATACCGTGTATCTAGTTTTGTCCAAAATTTTTGTTTTAAAAAATCCCAAAAAAACATTTGCAAAATTAAAATCCAAAAACATATGAAAAATCTTTTTGAAAAATACAAAAAAATGTATATGCATCATCATCATCTTTTCAAAAATCCATAAAAAGTTCAAAACTCTTGAAAATTACATCAAAAAATAATTTCTGCACATCATTTGCATAGCATGAGCATTTTTCGGATTGTGTTTGATAGTTGAATAAGTCTAAATAAAATCCGGAGATTGGAGCTTGATTGGACCTTAAAATCTACCTAATAACAGGAACCTTATATGAACTGGGATTGAGGTACTTCAAGTCTAGTTGACTTAATTCTTTGAGGATCACGAGACTTGGTTCACTGGATTCTTGACTGCCTAAGTAGAGTATTTTGGAGCACACGCACGACTCTTGTTGATAATGACCTAACTTGGACACCTACATCTTTCACATGGCTCAACTCAGTTGGAATGGTGAGGGGATTGGATTTGCCAGTATGAGACGCACACAAGTGGAAACACTTGTCCTCCTCTAGGGAGGGAAGTGCACCCCAACCTGTCCAGTGATGAGGAATTCTAAAGACAGGAGAGTGTGGGTTGCAATAAAGCTTCAAAAGAGGTATAGTCTACTGGCTCAAGAGGAAAAACTCCCTATGTAAATGCTGCTGTGAATAGTATTTAAAAAAAGAAAAAGAAAAAAAGAGACAGGCTTGTACAAAAATAATATGCCTGCAAAGTATGTGAATATGTTGTATAGAAAATAAGCAAGCTTGAGTTCCAAGGTCAAATATGTGAGCCTGCAGCTGGATGACTTGACTACATTGGTCTTGCATCCTAGGATAGGTAGCTACACTGGCTACCGTCCATTCTTCTCTTCACCTCCTCTTGAGCTGGTTGCTACTTGAACTTAGAAGGGAATACCCCGCTCCTCGAGGATGGAGTTATTGGATTGGGGAATCATTGGGTTGTCGTACTGGAGAAGTCAGTTTCTTTGTCATTCTATTTGGGGAGAGCCACCATCACTTACACTGTACGAGTCAGATTCATAGTCGTAAGGGTTTGCGTATGAATAGAGATATTTCTGACCTGGCTATTGAGGAGACTTGAGCAGAGTTTTGGGATTCTTAGGTACTGTTGGATTTCAAATTCGGTTCTCATTAAGATTCCGCACGCACTAAAATTCCAAAGGTTCGACTTAAGCTCCAAACTTTGATTTAGTGAAGACAAGTTTGATAATTAAATTCAATCTACATTTCTTCTTTTTCTTTTCTTTGTTTTTCTTTTCTGCACTTATTGCATAAGTGTTTGCTAGGGACTAGCAAAGGCAAGTATAGGGGGATGAGGAATCTACATTTCATCATCTTTATTCTATCATTTTGGCCTTAAAAATCTTAGTAAATGCGTGTAAATAGTGTCAAATCATGCATTTTATCATCCATGCATTTGTGTACAAAATGTGCATAAAATACAGTTTTTAATTCTAAAATTATAGACCCGAAACCCCGAGATCTAGGCATCTCGATGACTAGGTCGACAAGGAATAAAGTAGGGGGAGATAAGGGCTGAAATACAATAAAAATCCCTTTTATTTTATTCATTCCTTATTCATTTTGGGGTCTATTTTTGGTTCCACTTTTTATACCTCAAATAAAGAAACTTTGTACATTAAAGATGTAGATAATTAAATAAAGAAAAATACAAATTTGATTTCACTAAAAAATAATATACAGATAAAAAGTTATGGTCTGAATAAAAATCCAGAATCCCAACTTCCCAGACCCGTATCTCACAAATAAAAACTCCAAATGCAGTAAACTCAACTTTAATTGTATATAGTTCAAAATAAGCTATTTAATGAATGTGGTTTCATATTTTTCGGAGTTACGGTTTGAAAGTTGAGTTTTGGACCCCTATTGTATACTTTACCGATTAAAATATTCATTTTATTTGTTCTTCATTATTTTTATTATTTCATATTTTTATATTATTATATATTTACATATTAAAACTGGAATAAAATGATAAATAAAATATTAAAAAAATAATAATAATAAAATTCGTGTATAAAATACATAGATGAATTACCAATGTACTGTGTTAGAATCACTTTTTTGGCCATTTTCGTCGCTTTTTAGAGGACGCACCGTGCATCTTTTCATGATGAATTCTTCTTGAGTTTTTCTCCCCTTATATCCACCATACACGCCCAGTATATATATTGAGAATTAGAGCATGGATTCGCCCTATTTTCTTCGATCTTTAGAGCTTGTTCATCACGTTGTCTGACCCCCCCTCTGTTGTGCGTCAGAACAGTAGTTTTTGCCCATATTCTAGAATTTTTATAGGCCGATTCTTTCACCACATCACTAGGCTTCCTTCTTGAGTTTTGCTCCCCATAGAACTAACATACACTCCCAAGTATAATATCGATGGTTGAGTTGTCGATTCACTAAATACACAATGATCTTCTCACCATCTCATCAACTTTCTAACCAAGCTCCTGTAGCTCTGACAGGCCTAGTTTTTTGTCCGCTTTTGCGGATTTTTCTAGGCTGGCTCGTTTCTCCTTTGATGACGATTTCTTCAGGACATTTTGTCCTCGAAGATCACTCTTACATGCCCATGCATCACTTCGGGGATTCGATCAAAGATCCGCCCATGATCACTCCTTGAACCTCGCCCCAGAGCCACTTCTTCAAAAATACCACATCCGCCTACATTGCCTCTTGAACTCCTTTTTCCCCTTCTTCCTCCCTTCTTTCATGTGCTGAGGTTAGAGGGAGGTGACAACAACCTCACCTCTCCGTTAGGAGGAGCGGAGGAGCAGCGCGGAGGCGTATCCACCCCCATCTCCGGCCCTTGGCCGTGAGGTTTATCTCTTGGTTCTTCCCAGCCAATCGAGGTCGTCTTTGCTTGTTTTTTTCTTTATTTTTCTTTGTTGTAGACTAGCTGTAGTGTAACCTTTTATTTCATGTATTCGTTGGCTTGATTTGCGCTCCATTCATCATCCACTTCCCTCTCGCCGAAGCTTGCTCCGGCGAGCTCCATTTTCACCACCTACTCCATTCGATCACCCACATTTGCCCTAGGACTGTCTACTATTGTAGTTGTGTCTTATTTGCAGGTCCCTGGGGTCAAGAGACTCCATATGGAGTCGGATTTTGCCAAGGAACGAGGTAGCTGGAGCCGTGACTCGTCCTCGATGTCGTGGTGGCCCTCCGGTGGTCTTTCCACCATTTTGACACCGCCGGCAGCTCGAGGGGCTCTCCAGGAGGAAGCTCGGCGTTTTTGAGGCTTCACTGCACGTCAGAGGGGAGCGGATAGGCTGGTGGAAGTTCGCCTTGGCCGGCGAGCTTCCCTGTTCTTCCATCATCCTCCGCAGTCGTTCGATCGTCGGAGTTCTTCCAGCGCTGCACAGTCGGATCGCCTTGGGCGTGGGTATTTTGCGTAAAACTCCCTCGCCACTTTTGTAATATTTTATTAGTACTGAATCATTCATTGGTTATTTTAAACTTTTGTGAAATTTGCAAACTGCACACCAGAGTTTTGTAATATTACAGGTCGGCCCCTGCAAGGCCTTGTGTTTTTGTATGCTTTCCCTATTTATTGCATGCACCTATAAAATCCCAAAAATTCTCATAAAATAAATTTAAGTTCTTGTTGACTTGTGCTTCCACGCTATATTTTTATTTTGCATTTTTATTGCATTTTATCATTTATAAAAATTCAAAAACATGCATTTTGAGCACTGTTTGCATTAGAAAATACATAAAAATTATAAATACACCTCAGAAAATTCCCAAAAAAATATATTTTGTTTATTTTAGTGTGTTTTAACTTCGGACCAAAAATCATTAAAAAATACACTAGAAAACTCCTAAAAATTGTAAATCTCTAAAAATCTTCAAAAAAATAATAAAAATCCATAAAAAAATCCTAAAAATGCAAACTCACTGTGCTTTCTATGACTTATTCTCTTTGATTCAAAATTAATTTGAGGAATTTTGGACTCTGTTTTTTATTTTTCATCCTTATTTTAATTTCAGCCAGCAACCTAGTTCATTGTTTTCTAGTATTTTTGACTTTAAAAATACCAAACAAATTAAGAAAAATCTAGAAAAATCACAAAAGCATTATAAAATTATAAAAAGACCAAAAATATTTTATTTTCTGAATTTTAGTTATTTTTATTTATTTTTATAAATACCTTAACTCTCTCTTTCCTTATTTTGTATATATATATATATTTTTTATTTTATCTTTTTAAAGAAAAAGAAAATATAAAAAATATAAAATATAAAAAGAAAATATAAAAATCAGAAAATTAAAATCAAAATATAAAAATATAAAAATTAAAAATTAAAATAAAAAAATATAAAATTAAAAACCCACAAAAAATTTAGCATATATAGACACTTGATAACACTCACATTTTGAGCATTTTGCCCCGTTCTATCCTGCTTGCTCCCTGTGTTCGACCTCTACATCCTTGCACCTATACACATCTTGTTGTAGAGTTGTAATAAATTTTAACTCCGCACCACTTTTCATTTCTTGATTTCTGTTGTGGGTTAATTGTTGTTTGAATTGGGATTTGCTTGCGGGTCGCCTCAGCGACATCGTGATCCCGCCTTGTGTGGATTGCTTTAGACCCGTGGAAAATCTCGTTTAACAGTTACCCAGCTCGTCGCATGCCAACAACTTCGAGCAACGACCAGGAAACCTCGAGGTTCCCCTTCCCGGGCGACACTTTCCGCCATCATCAGGTAACGTCTCCTTCCTTCTCCCTTTACTTCTCTTCTTCTTCTCTCCCTTTTTTTCTCTTCCTCTGTTTTCTTGTTTTTCCTCTAATTCTCCCTTCCTTCCTTCTTCCCTTTGTTTCACCTTCATGGGTTCACCATCTTCACCTTCGTCACGATCACCATCGTCTACCATTTGCTCCGCCCACCCTCAAGAACTCCAGTAGCCATCACCGACGTCCGCGCCTTCATCATCAACCCGACGACCCACCTCCGAGCACCCTCCGCTTCGTTCTCACTTGCAGGGTCACACAAATGACGCACTTAATCCACTACATGTACGTGCCCCACCGACCCTCGCCCTGCAGCCTTCATCGACGCCTGCACATCTCCTTTAGCTTGGTTCCTGTCGATCCGTCTTCGCCAGCTGGAGACCACGAGCTAGGCCCTGTGTGCCTCCGCCTCGGTTGCATCGTCGAGCAGCACAACCCTCGTCATAGACAACTATCGGAGGCCCGTACCACCTCGGTTGTGTGTCGGCCAAGGCCTTGAGCATGCTGCCTCCACTTTCGCAACTCCAGCTAGCCACTGATCATCACTGATCACCTCCCTCGCTTCGCACCTCCGGTTAGGCTGTGTGTCGGCCAACCTACTTCGCCCTCCAGCCGGCTCCATCTACCAGGGCTACCTCGAGCTCCACTGCCTCATGACACCAGCTTCGCAGGCATGCCTCCATCGCCATCAGACCCGTGTGAGGCTCCACCAGTTTCACAAGCAAGCCTACACCACCATCTCATTCCGCCTTCGAGCAAGGCGTCCACCTCGGTCCAAGAGTCCTGCACCATTAGACGTTGCCTTTCGCCTCGCTCCTCCGCCCTCGACATCAGCTCCAGTAGTCCACGGGTCCAGCGCCTGCCAAGACCCCTTCCCTTATCCACATGAGCAGCATGTGGGTAGTGTGCAAATTGCACCCGAGCCCCTGGAGCTCTGGGAAATCGCGTTCAAGTTCTTCTCAAGCAGGCACGTGCTTTGCATGTGTCCTAGTGGAGAAATTTCAGCAGAAGCCCTCCACTCTTCCATAAATAACGTGTGTCTCCCTGCCTACTGAAGTCACGCGCAAGGCACGTCTCCCCCTGGGACATTTTTCATCCATGCCCTCTGGCATATATGTAATTGCATTATAGTCCGTCGGCATATTTTGTTTTGATCAATTTAATTATGTATTGTATATACACCCCTATGTTTGCATATTGATTTGAGCATTCATTTTGCATCATTTCTTCATTTTAAAAAATGCTCATTCTAGAATAATATCTGCTCTATCATTGAAGAATTGTTATATTTTTATGAGCATTGGTTTATTTAGTATAATTTATTCAGTGAGATATTGCATATTTTACCCACTGTATGTTCTGAAAATGATATTAAATTAATTATTGCTCTAAAAAGTAGCAAATATTTTACAATAGATATTGTTTGAGTAGTTCTACTTCATGCCCAAAAATCATCACCTTTGCGCACATAACTAGGTTGCAATAAATTAATTGGTCTCTCGCTTAATTGATTTTTAATAAGTTTGAAATTAATTATTTTTAAGGTCTAGTAATTTTCTTGGATTCATCTCACATAGAAGTATCTAGAATAATTTTATTATCTGAAAACAAATTCATTTTGTATTTATTAAAATTAAATTTGCGAAAATCACCCTACATTCATATTTAATTTGTAGTTAATTCATATTGAGTCGAAAAATTCCAAAATAATGAAGTAGCTTAATTTCATCACATATTACATACTTGCTATGTTTGAGAATTTTTGGACTTAATTTGATCATACTTTGCATTTTAACACTTAAACTAGCTGAAATTGCATTTGCATTTATCATTGCATTCTAAAATACAAAAAAATATTCTTTTCTGAAAACCTAGCATCTAGATTGTCTTTACATTTACCTAAGGAAAAAGTTGCCTCCCTGAGTTCGACCTTGGGCTTGCCCAAGTAGAAAAAAAATAGCCGCTTCCGTTTAATTGAGAAATTAATTAAGTGGTTTTTGATCGATCCGAATTTATCCGGCTACAACGCATTAAAACAACATTATTAAAGGAATAAATTTCGTGTTTGTCAGATGGTGCTGTTTCCGGGGAAGTGAGGTCGAGCCCTTTAACCTTCAGGTGACAGTTGTAGGAGACGAGTTGACTGACGACAACCTCAAGGCGAGATCCGGTGGTCCGCACCACAGTCACGAGTTTCTTCGAAGCTCATCCAGCTTCTCTGCTCTGATTGCGCCCGGAGCTGATCGAGGCGACGACCGGAGTCCAGCATAGCTGCTCCGCAAAATCCACGAATTACAGGTAAGTTTTACTTCTCTTTTTCCTCATTTTTCTTATTTTATCTAACATTTATTTTTTGTTGTCTCATCTTCATCATATCATCACAACCACCATCATCACCATTTCGTTCACCACATTTCTATTTCATTTCATCTCTACATTTTTTTCTGTTTAAAAAATACAAAAAAATATTACATAAAAAACAAATAGAACAGGGGAAGCAGTTGCAGCTGCCGCTGCCCCCATGCATCCATGCTATCTTCACTGCATCGCCAGCCCATGGCTGACCTCCTGATTTCCCCCTTGCCTCCTACAGCTGCGGGCTGCACCGCTGACTTCCATCCACTACTAAGCAAGCCCTGCGCGCCACCTCCATGGCCCATAGCCAGCACCACTTCCAGGCCGCACGTTCAGTCGTGGGCCCACCCACCTCCGCCTCAGCCCTCCCGCAGCAAAGCCACCTCCTGTTGTGTAGGCAGCTGGCCTCCGCCTCATGCCCCTGCACGCGGCTGGTCACCCAGCATGGTCGTCCTTCACCGTGCACCATCGCTCGTCCTCTCCTACTACACCCACACGGCCTTCCCTCCTTCGCAGGTGCGTTGCCCTAGCAATCCTCTCGCATGGCCAGCTCCCACCGCCCTTCCCCTCCGTGTGGAGTTGAGCTGTCGAATGTCGCATTAAGAAACATCCACGTCACAGCCTCCTTTAGCTCCTGCCCTCGATCGTGACGTCTTTGACACTATTGTCACCAGCCGTGCGGTCAATCAGCTCCCAGCTGCCCATATGCGGTGCAAAGCCTACCAATCGCCGCCCGTTCCGTTCCCATCCACCGCCCTCCTCGTGCGCGCGCCCCTGAGCCTCCGCAGCCGCCTCCTTCGCGTGTGCCCTAGCGTGGGATTGAATCCACGTTCGTCTGTTTAAAGAAGGTCAATTTATTATTATTATTTTTATAAAATTGAATTTTGTTTCCCAAACATTTTCATATTTACAAAAGTGCCCTTATGCACAGTTTTTGTTAAGTTTTTTTAATGTCTAAATTGCAAATACACCCCTGACTTTGAGCATTAATTTGAGATATTATTGAGCTCTATTTCGAATTCTAAAAATTGCATATCATAGAACATTTAATTCTCTACATTTTGGTTATTTAATTGGATTTTTGTGAGCATTGGGTAATTAACTAAAATTATTTTGGTAAACCATTGCTTATTTTACCTAATTCATGGTCTGAAATTCATATTTCATTAAGTATTTCTCCAAAAAGTGTATAAAAATCAGGGATTCCGAATTTCATTGAAATCAGATATGTTTTTTGCATAAAATAAATTGTTGAGTGATTTCTGTAATTGATTTTTAATTAACTCCAGTATATTATTTTCGTGAAATTTTAACTCTCTTGAATTTCTAATTAAAATAACTTTTTGAGATAATTCGCTCTTTGTATAATTTTAGTTTGTGGATTTATTAGAAATTAAATACTCACAACCACTCTATTTTTATTAAAAATTCATAAAAAAAATCAGAAATTGTCAAAAAATTCCCAAATATTATTGTAAGTTCATTTCATCATGTTTAAGTTCCAATAAAAATTTCGTAATTTTTGCATTCTGTTTGCACGGAAAATTAGAAAAAAAACCCTTAAAAGTATGTGTTTTTCATTGTTACATCTTAAATCCAAAAATTCCAAAAAATCCATTTTGCATTCATCATTGGATTATGTTTTAAGTAAAAAAACAACTTGGATGAATTGGATTAATTCCATATTAAAATTAAATTTGATTAGTTGCTTGATTTCTTAATAACCTAATTCATCCGCATTTGTACATTGACATTTTTATCGCATAAAAAATTACAAAAAATCCTCTTGGAAAACCGCGAGCTAATTCATCTAACTTGATCCGAAGTTGTTCGTTTACCTCCTTGAGTCGACCCTGAGGTTTGCCCAAGTTAAAAAAACATAAAACCGCGCATTCATTAATTCATCGATTTTTCGATTCGTACAGTTAATTTTTTATTAATCATGATTGCTCAACTACAATAAAAATGACACATTTAATTAAAAGGGCATCTCAACGATCCGTCAGGAGTCACCTCGGCTAATCCCCGATGTGGATTAGAAGGAATATGACTTAATCTAATGAGAAAAAACGAAACTTTCTGGTATAATAAATTTTGCAAAACTACACTACTTCTTTACTTTCTCTTCGTCGTTACTTAGCACTCGCTAATCTTTATCTTATGATTTCTGAAACTCCAACAGGTAACAGTGAGTCATAGCAAGGACCTTAATCATCTAGTCATCCATCCAACAGTATTAACTTATAGTATATGGTAGTTAGTAGTTCTTTAATATCCTTTTTGTTCAATTCGGTGTACATGTAAAAGAATTTGATGGGGCATGTTTTACATGTGATTCTTATTTTATGAATGGTAAACAGTGAGATGTTTTCTCTATGTAACATATTATTGTAGTTTGTTTACGGATGTTAGCTGTTATTATTGGATAAAGCTATAGTTGAGTAAACATATCCGGTAAATAGGAGGATCGGACAATCTGGACAGGGGTCGTGACAATAACGCTCCAAATACAATCCCACATGGAACAGTAACAAAAGGTTAGTATGAATAATAAAAGTAGGGATTTACTGCTCGACGATTTGTGCTTAAGTATATTGTGTGATAGTCAGTGTCTCAACTTAGACTCGAACCTACCGAGTTGTTAAGGTTAGGGTGTTATTCTACCACGTAACACAATGGAATAACACAATGTGATATTCCATCACCAAGTATCATTCAAATTGTCATGGAAATAATTACAGGTCAACCATTATAAGCCTAGAAGTGCACTTTAGAACCCAATAAAAAGCATCAAACAAATTTAAATCCGAACAGGAAATCTTCCAGACATAGTCAGCCAGATTTGTCATTAGGGAAAAGATAAGCAGGGAAGAGTGGCATATTTGATTTGTATTAATATTCCAAAAAGAAAGCAGACACAGCAAAGTTCAACTACATGAGTATCAAAATCGAATTCACTTGTTAAGAGCTGGACTTTATTGTCTTAATTATTTTGCAGCGTTGAATTTAGCTGAACTCCAATTAATTGGGGGATTTATAAATCTATATACCAAAAAATTCACACTGCAAAGGAATAACTCGAGTACAACAATAAATATTGTTTGTTGTAAAATTTATTGTTTATTTGTGTAATTGACACCGAAAGTAATACACCTTGAACTGACCCATCGGGGAAGGTACGACGACCTAACCCAACTACCAACCCCTCGGATCTAACACGTGAATGACTAATTGTTATCCATTGATTCATAGGAAAATGTTGATCCTATATTAGGTCTGCTTAATCCACAAGGTAACTGGAAACACTCATCCTTGCACTTCAGCCATGGCCAGCCCTAGCCTCGACGAAATCCGCGACATGCAGCGAGCGAGAGGCACGGCCGCCGTGTTGGCGATCGCCACGGTCGTACCGCCATACGTGGTCGACCAAGCCGTCTACGCAGACTACTACTTCCAGGTCACTGGTAGCGAGCACATGACCGAGCTCAAGCGCAAGTTCAAGAACATATGTGAGTTTGTACTGTGCATGGGATTACACGAGTTTCAAAAATTAAATACTACATTGCAATGAATAATATTAGTCGATATATATATATATATTTAATATCGTTGTTGTTGATGCTTGCTTTTCTGCATGACTTCGTTTGCTAGGCGACAAGTCCGGGATCAAGAAGCGTCATTTCTGCCTTACAAAGGAGAGTCTGGAGCGAAACCCCGAAATTATCCCCTTCGACGCTCTGTCGCTGGACATCCGACGTGACTTGGTGGTGGAAGAGATCCCAAGGCTCGGGAGCGAGGCTGCGGAGAAGGCGATCAGAGAGTGGGGTCGGCCCAAGTCAGACATCACCCACCTCATTTGCGTTTCCACATGCGGTTTCGACCTTCCAGGTATGGACTTCGAGATCATCAAGCTCCTCGGTCTTCGTCCCACCGTCAGGCGCCGCCTCATGTACTACCAAGGTTGTTTCGCGGGGGGCATGGTCATGCGGCTGGCCAAGGACCTAGCTGAGAACAACAAGGGTGCGCGCGTGCTGGTCGTGTCCGCGGAGACTATCACCTCATTGATTCGTGGGCCTAGCGCAGACAAGGCCCACTTCAGCAACCTTCTCGGGCAGGTCCTTTTCAGCGATGGTGCGGCTGCAATTGTGGTGGGTTCGGATCCAATTGGACCCGTAGAGAAGCCCATCTTTGAGATTGTGCGCACTACTCAAACATTGATCCCGGCCTGCGAGGACCGCATAGTCGGCCGGCTAACCGGTACTGGCCTAGTATACCAACTAGGTAGAGACGTAGCAGACATCATAGCCAAGAACATGGAGGGATGCTTGCTGGAGGCTTTCAGCGAGCCTCTACCAAGCATTCGTGACTGGAACTCCATCTTCTGGATCGTCCATCCCGGAGGGCCCGCGATCCTCGACAAGCTGGAGGAGGGGCTCGATCTCGAGAAGGGGAAGTTGCGTGCTTCGAGGCACGTGCTAGGGGAATATGGGAACATGTCGAGTTGCACGGTGATGTTCGTGATGGACGAGATGCGACGGAGGTCGACAGCCGAGGGAGCGAGGACCACCGGTGAAGGGCTAGAATGGGGGGTGTTGCTAGGGTTGGGACCGGGGCTCACGGTCGACACGGTGGTGCTCCGAGCTGTGGAGTGTGCGCATGTTTGAGCTGGGACTAGGCTCACTCTCCCTCTTTCTACATCAATTTGAATAAATGTGCGCATGTCTACGTGCAAATGTTTGTATTTCTGCATTTACAAGTATCTATGTAATTCACGGATGACGGTAGTTATTCGGTGATATGAAAACTATGCGATATATAACATAATATAATATCGACTTCATCGTTATATTGCTTCTTGTGGTCTCTGCCACCATATTATCCAATGTCGAATTCACGAGGATGGATATCATTAATTGCAAGGTTGTCAACTATAAAATGCATGATATATTCGTTGCTGTATATATCCATCACTGTCGGCAAATCACGAAACAACAAGTATATATGTGGATATTCTCTTGATACTAAGCCTTGCTAATTTTTTAGTTATTATAGCAGAAGTTCTACAAAGAAAGGTAGCATATAATCGATATCATATGTGGACTATCGCCAGAAAAGTCGCGACAGATACGTTGCTTGTTGTGAATTTTCATAATATTAAACATGTTATTGCAATGGGTAGAGCAGCTAGAGCTACTCTTTTTGATAGAGGTTGTCTTTAAAGAAGTTGTCAAGAATTTTGTTCAGCTTCTTTACGGTGGACGCGGATCCTCTGCTGTACAGCAGAGATGCTGTAACAGTGGAGGCAGCCCATCAAAACCGCGAACCTGTGTGCGTTGCTCAATCTTGATGGAGCAACTCTCTGACTGTTACAGCACTCTGTTACACAGCAGAGGATCTGTTTGAGATATCTAGACATTAGCGAGGCCCCACGGCAAGTTTGCCTAAATTCACGTGACCACTCAAGGGGTGTTCACGGGGCGGGTACCCGACCCATTTCATTGTGACCCATCCCGACCCGTTGATATTGGGTCATGGGTCGACCCGTCCCATTCCAACGGGTACCCAATCATAATGGGTACCCAGTTAATATCAATGGGTAATGGGTACCCGCGGGTACCCGTGGAAATACTGCCTTTATATACTTATTTGGATAAATATTAATCAAGAGACAAAATTGAACGCCTCATGCACATCCACGTCTACGATTTCTACATGCTAGCAATTGGGATCGGTTGACTATGATCCAGTAGTGAACGCATGCAAGTTCAACCTTAGTGACCCGGAAATATTTGAACACCCCTAGTGACCAGGGCGTTAATCCAACGGGTGTGGCCGATGTTCCTCTTCCTTTCACGGCTCGCCAAGGCTAAATGATGCGTCGGAGCTCCGATAGTGCACGGCATAACGGCGGAAGCGCAGAGAACTTGTCACCGACAACCTGTAAATAGAGGGTCGGCTCGTAGCTCAGATTCGGCTATAGGTTACGCTCAAAGAAGAAGATGGGGGTGTGGTGCTCCTATAGCGAATCGTGGAAGAGGAGTGCTGCTCTGTCCACTGGAGATGGGAGATGGGAGATCGCAGGAGAGATTGACGAGAAGTGGAGGGGTATAGAGGGGGGTCGACTATTCCATGATCTGGATTATTTGCATACCGGTTGCAAACCGGCCATTGTCCATGAAGACATAAAGCCAAACAACACAATGTTTTTTATTGAAACATGGAGGCTAAGATTGTCGATTTCGATCTAATTATTTTGTATTGAAAATGATGTAAATACTCATGTTTCAACGATAATAATGGGCCTTGCAGGCTATCTTCATCTCAAGTAAGTTTTTTCCCTCAACAGTAATAAAAACTACCTGATACGAGAGTTAGATTAATCAAGAACAAAAGAAATTTTGAAGCTGTCGCATTTGGAGAGGAGGAGGAGAACGTACACATACGTCAACTAGCAGCACAAAATCATGAGAATGGGAAGATTGATGAATCGGTAGATACAAAGCTTAATGAAAGATATAACATGAATACCGTGTTGAAGGTATTAGAACTGGCATTGTCTTGTTCTTCACCCAGATTCTCGTCCACTTGAAAGAATGTTTAGAGCTAGATATGGGCCATTATCCTTTCTCAGAACATGAAAGGACTCGAGATTCAACTTAAAATTGTAACATTGATGACAACAGTGAAATGATCAAGATCGTCGGCATGGACGATGATCAAATTTCGTGCCAATTGGCAAGAAAAATCATTTAATGTAAACATCGTGTGTTACCTAGCCTTCATTAAGGGGCAGAGATTAATTTTATAAACATGATAATAAGGATCGCAATATATTTAGTCGTATATTGCACATATATTATTGAACTTTTTTCTATATATATTATTCAAAAGGAAATTGTATATTAAGGTCGTTTGCGTTGATTATGTATATTGTTTCATTATATAAAACAATGTGTTCTTCTTGCATATATGTGTTTGATCAATTGATACTACGTAGTGATTTAAGGTCAGGCATGGCGACAAACGTAAGTTTCCTTACCTCTCGTTGATCACTTATTTGTTGTTGTGCTCTTGCTCAAAGGAAGGATCTCGTAGGGAATCAAAGTGCGTGCCCTCAAGAAGGATCTTTAGATTACGTAAGTGATTGTAGCACGTAGTGTACTATATTCACTTGCTAACCCAAGATTGTTTCTTTGGTATTGCTACTATATAAAGTAAATAATGGGAGATTGATTAAAGCAATATTTATGCATACCAAAATTTACTCATAATATAAAACTCATCGTCTTCCTACAAAAATCCTCCTTATGTGCATACATAAGAAGGAACATACAAAACTTCAATCAGATTTGCGAAAGAAAATGAAATCATATTAGAAATCACTCAATTATACAAAAATATTTGTATTCCTACAAAAAGCTAATCGTGTGCATGCGTAAGTTGGTACATAAAAAAGCTCTATCAAAGATACAAAAGTGAACAAAATCCTTCAAAAATGTAAATTATACAAAAATCCTAGTATTTCTATAAAAAGCCTCCTCGTGCGCATACATAAGAAGGAACCTACAAAACTTCTCTCAGGTATGCAATAGAGAATGAAATCATAAATGAATTCAATATATCATACAAAACTCATCGTATTCTTACAAAAAAACTACTTAAGCACATACATAAGATGGAACATACATAAGTTACCTTAGCTATGCAACATTGAGCTAAATCCTCCTAGAACACACACTATTATACAAAGAGTTTCATTTTCCTACAAAAAGCTACTTGTGCTCATATATAAAAAGAAACATAGCAAACTTCTCCCTGATATGCAACAATGAGCTAAATCCTACAACATGCACTAGTATACAAAGTTTCATTTCATAAAAAAACTCACTGGCGTGACCTACTAGAAAGTGAAGTTCATGTACATAATAAAAAAGAGATGATGAAAATTAAATAGAGTGAGTTTTTGTATGATAGTCTTCTATGTTGTACATTTTAGAGAGTCTTGGTATGTTCCTTCTATTGAGTGCGCATAAGTACTCTTTTGTATGAAAACAAAGACTTTTGTATAATGGAGTGAGTTTTTGTTTGAATATCTTCTTTCTTTCATATTTGAGACATTTTTGGTATGATCCTTCTATTGAGAGGGCACAAGTATTCTTTTGTAGGAAAATGAAGATTTTTTTATAATGAAGTGATTTTTTGTATAAATGTCTTCTCTGTTGCATATTTGAGAGAGTTGGTATGTTCTTTCTATTGAGAATAGCACCCTTTTGTAGGAAAACAAAGATTTTGTATAATGGAGTGAGTTTTTTTTATGATAGTCTTCTTTATTACATATATGAGAGAGTTTTGTTATGCTTCTTCTATTAAGTGTGTACAAGTACCCTTTGTAGAAAACTAAGATTTTTATATAATGGAATGAGTATTTGTATGAAAACTAAGAATTTTGTAGCCTCAACTTCTCTGTTGCATATTTGAGAGAGTTTTGTTATGTTTTTCCTATTGAGTGCGCATAAGTACCCTTTTGTAGGAAAACTAAGAATTTTGTATAATGAAGTGAGTTTTGATATAGTTGTGATGAATCTCCACTTCACCATCTTTATTCTATCATTTTGACCTTAAAACCCTGAGTAAATGCGTGTGAATACACTTAATTCGTGCATTTTATCATTCATGCATCAATGATAATATATAAACAATGGTTTTCAATGTCAAAATTATAGAATAAAGAAAATAAAAGAAAAAGAATAAAATATTGAAAAAAAATTTTGACCCTAAACACCGAGACCTAGGCATCTCGATGACTAGGTCGATAAGGAATAAAGTAGGCGGAGATAAGGGCCAAAATACAATAAATTCCGATTTATTTAATTCTTTTTTATTCATTTTTGGGACCTATTTTAGTTCCACTTCTTATACTTCAAATTAAGAAACTGATGAATCTCGAATTCATCATGCTAAAAGCCGCAAATTAAATCCATGTCTTGACTAATCCAATAAAAATCACCTTTAATTCTTTATTCTTATCTTGTATCATATTGTGTATAATTTACCCTTAAATTATTGTATTTAATTTTATTAATTTTTCTTGTATTTATTTTATCACCAAAAACCTCTAAAAATTAGGTATATAAGTTGTCTATAGTTCACTAACCATTAAAAAAGACTAAAATATACAAAAACATCTCAAAATCACAAAATCAGTATTTTTATCCCCCTAAAAATACCCCCAAAAAATGCTTTTTGTACAAATGACCACTTTTGGCTTTTTGACCAACATGAAAGTTGTAGATCTCGTCGAGACGAGCAACTTTCATGTTTTGACTTTTTCTTAATTTGGCTTCTAACTATTTCTTTTATAATTTTCTTTGTAATTTTACTTTGAATTTTTCTGATTGGGCCACGTGGCGCCCACTGGGCCGCCCACGTGGCCCACTCCTCTTTTCGCCACCCGACACCTCCCTTGGCCGTTGGATCTGCCTCTGATCGCCCTCATCTCCGCCGTCCATCACCGCTCCATCATCAGTCGTCAGATCTCTGATAGGATCTGATCTTAGCCGCCCACCCCCGCCCCAATCTCAACCGCACGATTCTCTCCATCATCCAACGCTCCTCCTCGCGCCACGTCTCCCTTCAACCTCTGTTGTTCGATCATATCCTATCCTACGCTTACTCAAGTGCCACGTCACCCCCTCACACCTCGTCGTTGGATCTCAACTCACTCTCCATCTGGGCTGCTCTTCAGCGCCCATTCCCCACCGCACGATCAGATCCTATGGAGATGATCTCCACCCTCTACTCATGCACTCATCCCAGGCGTTGGATCGCTAGATCCAACGGTTGGTCAGTCGTCCCCTACCTCTCAGCGCTCCCCTCCCCAACCGTTACACCATGCGAGACCCTCACCCCCTTCCCTTTTTGGCCGCCATCTCCGGTCATCTTCCAATACTAAAACGCCTCCCCTCCATCACCGTTACTTCCTACATCCACGCGTAACCCCCTTCTAACCTCGCCTTCACTCCTCGCCGTCAAATCTCCATTACAAACCCCCACCATCACCACCTGTAACGCTACCTTCTCCGCCTACAAATAGCTTTCCTCTGCCTCCGTAGCCTGGGGTCCACCATTCTTGGGTCTAGTCCTACCTTCCTCCGCCCCTCCGGTGACAACGGAGGGGCGGAACGCCGAGGCGACGACGGATTTGGCTCGGTGTCGACCCTCGGCATGCTGCCTTGTCACGGTGCCTCCGGTCACCAATTGAACTCGCTGGCCTGCTGACCAGCTGGGCAACGACCCTGAGGCTTGTCCGAGCCTTAGCCCAAGCAACCTCCCCCACTAGGGTCCCCTCCCCGACGAGGTATCCTTCCTCCTTCTTTTCCTTTATTTTTCTTCTAATTTATCCACGGATTACACTCCACTCCACCATCATCTGAACACCCCACGAACTTCGCCACTTCATCCTCATCCTTGCTCCACCCTCCGCCAGCTCCTCTCCTTTCTCCATAACCTGGCCACCCTCCGCCACCTTCCCCTCTGCATCGCCGGAGGAGTAGGATATGGTCCACCGCCTCCGTCACCTCCGCGGACCCTCATTCCACTCACAACACACCGCACCTCGCTTCGGCGAGATTTCTAACAGTTGCAGGTGCTCATGGCTTAATGATCGGAGATGATATTCCCTCGCCGATCTCCAGCTCCGCTTCCGATGTCCAAGCTCCGCAGAGCAACTCCAGTCGGCCCCGAAGCTTCGTCGTGTCTCCAGGACCTCCGCCAACGCTTCCACTAGCTCCCCGGACCTCCGCCTTGCACGGAGAGGCTCGATGGAGCAACCAGCAGGTCGCCGGAGCACCGCTTCCTCCAGTGGCCCGCGGCGGAGGAAGAGAACACAGTTGTCGTCCGATCATCTAGATCGGACGGTCTCGAAGATGCCACGTGGACACTCCAAGCCTCATCCTGAACCAGCTGCTTCAGGCTATACGAGCCAAGATCCAAGCCTCCATGTACTGCCACGTGGCACGAACCTGAGGAGTCCTTCTGAGCCTAGGCACCTTACGTTCACGCAGGGCTTGGGTATATTTTGCATAAAAGACCCTGGAAGATCTGATAATTATAATTTGGTCCCCAGGCGCGTGCCTCACGGGCGCGCCTGGGTATTTTACAGGGAAGCCCTTTAACTTTTCAAAAATTACAAAAAGGCCCCGCGCATGGACAATTTACACAAGGGCCCAGGAGGTTTTTGTTATTTGCATTTAGGTCCCTCCAGGGACCTAAATGCAATATTTATCATTTATTTTTCTTGCACTTTTATTACAATTATGCCCCTGCATTGTTTTTAGCATAACTTGAGCATCGTAGGTCCAAATTACATGATTTTAGTGCCGTTTTGATCCTTGTTTTGTCCTCAACATCTTAGCATGTTTAATTTTCTCATTCGCCACTATTTTTAATGAAGTGATTTTTTATGTGATAAATGAGACCCGGTTATCCTTGTTCTTGCTCTTATTTGATGACTGCTCTTCATGTCGGGATTAAAATGACTCTGATTTTATTTTATATTGTTGCTCATATTTTTAGGGTTTAATTGTAATCTTGTGTTTAGCATACATGTAAACTTGCATAGTTGTTCATCCATCACTTTAAATTGCATAAAAATCAATAAAAAATGCATGCATCTTAGTATTGCATTGTAATTAGCATAGTTTATCATGTGGACCTGAGACTGAAATTAATTCACACTTGTTCTTCCTCAATCAAAATTCAATAAATAAACTAAGTAGTTGTGTCCTTGCGTTTGACCTTGGTAGACTTGCCAAGTATAAATACTCCACATCATTCAAAGGATTGTGGTTTTTGCTGAACCAAATTTGTCTCCTATATTACGACAATTATCCATTATTAAAGAAGTAAATTTTGCGCTCATCAAATGGCGTCGTTGCCGGGGACACGGCTTAACTTAATTATTGAATTCTGATTTTATTTGTTGAATAATTTCAAATTTTTTTGGTCCTCATTTCATGCATCATTTCTTTGCATCATATTTGCTGATTTAATTTCTCTAAGTATTCTAACGTTTATCTTTTGTGGCAGGGCCCATGATGATCGAGGACGCTTGATCCTTATGGAGGCGTGAAGTCGGGAGCTTCCGCTGAAGAGGCCGCAAAAGACATTGTGAAGGAATTTGAGGATTTTTATCAGTTAGATTGCATTGCATATTGTAAAAAAAAAACTTGCATCTGCACATTTATTTCCAGTTCTTGCATGTTGTAAAAAAAAGAGGTAAATCACTCGATGATCTAACCCCCTCCCCCCCAAACACACCTACACTTACACATACACACTCACCCCCCATCCCCCTCTCTATATTTCACTCCCTCTCTCTCTCTCTCTATGTGTGTGTATATTTCACGAACCCCCCCACCCACCCTTGTATCATAGAACAACCCCCCCCCCCCCCAATTTAGACTTTACTTAGGCTATTTGTAGCCTAAGTATAGGGGGACCTGCCTGCTCATCCCTCTCTCGTACTGTCTTCTTGTACTTAGGTCAATTTTGACCTGGGTATAGGGGGATTCTACTCCTCAGTTCCGCTATATCACCCTGTATTTGAATTGAGCCTTGGCTTCATGGCACTTGTGCTATGATGACATAGAAAAATTTAAGTATAGGGTGGATATACCGTATATTATTGTATATTTACCTTAGCCTTAGTTCGTGTTTTTAAAACTTTTAAATTTTATTTTCGGGCTGGGTTTTGGTAAACTAGTGAACGGAGTTTTGTAAAAACCTTATTAAAATCGAGGGATTAATTTTTGTAAATAGTCTTTTTTTAAAAAAAAAATTAAAAATCTATCTTGGAATTTGACTCTGACTACTAGGCTTAGTAGATATTTTCAGTGAGGGAACCTCGATCTCCCTTAGCAGAGTGGGTGGTTTAGAGGACATCGCATATGGCCCCGTCCTCAAGTAACACGGGTCTCGGACCGTACTTACACCCATACTGGCTGAGAGTGGATACTTTTATTTGAGCCTGGGCCAGTCATTGTCTCTCCGAAGTATCAAAATAAAATAAAACCCATAAAAATCTGAAAAAGCCAAAAATCACACAAAAAATTCACTAACCAAGGAGTTGGTGTATTCCTGACACATTCACATTCACTCAAGGCTTGAGGATTTTGAGGACACTTGATTTTTGGGATCTTGAGAGTCTAAGTTAACATGCCTTAATCATTAGGGTTTTAGACTTAAATATCCACATTTCCCTGGTTTGAAAGATATGAGCGCTATATTGCACTCTTCATCTCTACCTTCAAGAAAAATATGATCAGCACAGTCACTTCCACAACTGCATGATTGATTAATTGAGTTGAGATATCACTTGAGGAACTAGGACCGTAGATTTGTGTTTAGACCCGATCTAATGATATTCGAGGATGGGATAAAGTTAATGAAGGCTTCAGAAAACCTGAGTGTCAGCAAAACCCTAGGCAGTATGTGAACAAGATTCATGTGCTATCTCTTTGATATTTACCTATGTGCCAGAGTGTGATGAAACTTAATGGAAATTGTTGATCAGTGTGCATCAACTTTTGGTAAAAGCAGTGGAGCTAGCCAACAAAAGAAAAGAAATGTCAAAGAAAAAGCTCTAAAGTCCAAAGTCAAATTACAAATGAGCTTCCACCAATGGAGAGCACTCCCAAACATTTTCAAAGTGTCCACTTGGACCAAGTGCTAATTAGGACCAAGGAGTCAGGCTGACACCAAAAAAAGGGCTCTGCATCGTAAGCGATACAAGTCTGGGTGTCGAAGGTATCTTAGATACTCAGAAAAGACACACCCCGGTGTACTCCCAGAAAAACAAGTGCAGACGACTCCAACTCTCTTGACGGACACATTGATCAACAGTATAAAAATATACATGTGTTGAGTAAAAGGCTCTCGAGAGGCCCCTTGTTCCAATGTGAGGGTGAGAAGAATAGACACAATCCCATTACCTCCATCATCTGGCTGTCCATCAACATTTCAAGTCTGACAAACTAATGAGACGGTTGACTGAAGCAAGAATAGACTTATTCCCTAGTATTGAGGATTAGGTCTAGAGGAGAGTCGTTGGGACTGGAACTTTGAGTGATGCATCCACTCAGCTCTCATGAAATGTAGTACACTAAATTTCATATCCTTATATTATATGTACAAAAAGAGAGTCTGATAATCAGAGAAGTTGGATTCCTTCTGACTAAGGCTTGGATAAACCCAGAATTTTAGGATCTCTTAAATTAAGGGTCTTCGAAAGATTGAGCCTTGAACTTTTCACGTACACTGTCAGGAATTAATCCGACTCCTTCATTCTTTAGATGCTCGAGGACGAGCATGGTTTAAGTGTGATGAATCTCGAATTCATCATGCTAAAAGTCGCAAATTAAACCCCTATCTTGACTAATCCAATAAAAACCACCTTTAATTCTTTATTCTTATCTTGTATCATATTGTGTATAATTTACCCTTAAATTATTATATTTAATTTTACTTATTTTTCTTTATTTATTTTATCATCAAAAACCCCTAAAAATTAGGTAGATAAGTTGTCTATAGTTCACTAACCATTAAAAAACTAAAATATACAAAAACATCTCAAAACCACAAAATCATTATATTTATCCCCCTAAAAATACCCCCAAAAAATGCTTTTTGTACAAATTACCTCTTTTTGCTTTTTGACCAACATGAAAGTTGTAGATCTCGTCGAGACGAGAAACTTCCATGACTTTTTCCTAATTAGGCTTCTAACTATTTCTTTTATAATTTTCTTTGTAATTTTACTTTGAATTTTTCTGATTGGGCCATGTGGCGCCCATTGGGCCGCCCACGTAGCCCGCTCCTCTTTCCGCTATCCCGCACCTCCCTTGGCCGTTGGATCTGCCCCTGATCGCCCTCATCTCCATTGTCCATCACCGCTCCATCATCAGCCATCAGATCTCTGATAAGATCTGATCTTAGCCGCCTACCCCCGCCCCAATCTCAACCGCACGATTCTCTCCATCATCCAATGCTCCTCCTCACGCCACGTCTCCCTTCAACCTCCGTCGTTCGATCATATCCTATCCTACGCTTACTCAAGTGCCATGTCACCCCCTCACCCTCGTCGTTGGATCTCACCCAACTCTCCATCTGGGTCGCTCTTCAGCGCCCATTCCCCACCGCACGATCAGATCCTATGGAGCTGATCTCCACCCTCTACTCACGCACTCATCCCAGCCGTTGGATCGCTAGATCAAACGGTTGGCCAGTCATCCCCTACCTCTCAGTGCACCCATCCCCAACCATTACACCATGCGAGACCCTCACCCCCCCTTCCCTTTTTAGCCACCATCTCCGGTCATCTTCCCGTACCATAACACCTCCCCTCCATCACCGTTACTTCATACATCTACGTGTAACCCCCTTCTAACCTCACCTTCACTCCTCGCCATCAAATCTCCATTACAAACCCCCACCATCACCACCTGTAACGCTACCTTCTCCGCCTACAAATAGCTTTCCTCTGCCTCCGTAGCCCGGGGTCCACCATTCTTGGGCCTAGTCCTAGCTTCCTCCGCCCCTCCGATGACAGCGGAGGGTCGGAACGTCGAGGCGACGACGGATTTGGCTTGGTGTCAACCCTCGGCGTGCTGCCGTGTCACGGTGCCTCCGGTCACCGATTGAGCTCACTGGCCTGCTGACCAGCTGGGCAACGACCCCGAGGCTCGTCTGAGCCTCAGCCCAAGCAACCTCCTCCACCAGGGTCCCCTCCCCGACGAGGTATCCTTCCTCCTTCTTTTCCTTTGTTTTTATTCTAATTTATCCATGGACTACACTCCACTCCACCATCATCTGAACACCCCACATGCTTCGTCACTTCATCCTCATCCTCGCTCCACCCTCCGCTAGCTCCTCTCCTTTCTCCATAACCTGGCCACCCTCTACCACCTTCCCCTCTGCATCGCCGGAGGAGTAGGATATGGTCCACCGCCTCCGTCACCTCCACGGACCCTCATTCCACTCACAACACACCGCACCTCGCTTCGACGAGATTTCTAACAGTTGCAGGTGCTCATGGCTTAATGATCGGAGATGATATTCCCCCACCGATCTCCAGCTCCGCTTCCGATGTCCAAGCTCCACCGAGCACCTCCAGTCAGCCCCGAAGCTTCATCGGGTCTCCAGGACCTCCGCCAACGCTTCCACTAGCTCCCCGGACCTCTGCCTTTCACGGAGAGGCTCGGTGGAGTAACCAGCAGGTCGCTGGAGCCCCGCCTCCTCTGGTGGCCTGCGGCGGAGGAAGAGAACACAGTCGCCGTCCGATCATCTGGATCGGACGGTCTCGAAGACGCCACGTGGACACTCCAAGCCTCATCCTGAACTAGTTGCTTCGAGCTATACGAGCTAGGACCCGAGCCTCCATGTACTGCCACGTGGCCCGAACCTGAGGAGTCCTTCCGAGCCTAGGCGCCTCACGTGCACTGCACGTGAGGGCCTGGATATTTTGCATAAAAGACCCTGGAAGATCTGATAATTACAATTTGGTCCCCAGGCACGTGCTTCACATGCGCGCCTGGGTATGTTACAGGGAAGCCCTTCAACTTTTCAGAAATTACAAAAAGGCACCCGCACATGGACAATTTACACAAGGGCCCAGGAGATTTTTTGTATTTGCATTTAGGTCCCTATAGGGACCTAAATGCAATATTTATCATTTATTTTTCTTGCATTTTTATTACAATTATGCCCCTGCATTGTTTTTAGCATAACTTGAGCATCATAGGTCCAAATTGCATGATTTTAGTGTCGTTTTGATCCTTGTTTTGTCCTCTACATCTTAGCATGTTTAATTTTCTCATTCGCCATTATTTTTAATGAAGTGATTTTTTATGTGATAAATGAGTCCCGGTTATCCTTATTCTTGCTCTGATTTGATGACTGCTCTTCATGTCGGGATTAAAATGACTCTGATTTCATTTTATATTGTGTTGCTCATATTTTTAGGGTTTAATTGTAATCTTGTGTTTGGCATACACGTAAACTTGCATAGTTGTTCATCCATCACTTTAAATTGCATAAAAATCAATTAAAAAAATGCATGCATCTTAGTATTGCATTGTAATTAGCATAGTTCATCATGTGGACCTGAGACTGAAATTAATTCACAGTTGTGCTTTATGAATCAAAATTCAATAAATAAACTAAGTACATGTGTCCTTGCGTTCGACCTTGGTAGACTTGCCAAGTATAAATACTCCACAACAATCAAAGGACTGTGATTTTTGCTGAACCGAATTTGTCTCCTATACTATGACAATTATCTATTATTAAAGAGGTAAACATCAAAATTATAGATAATTAAATATAGAAAAATACAAATTTGATTTCAAACAGAAATAATTTACAGAAAAAGTTATACTCAGAATAAGTTTCCGAAATCCCAACTTCCCTGACCCATATCTTTCAAATAAAAACTCAAAATATATAAAAATCACTTTAATTCTATATAACTTTTAATAAGCTATTTAAGAAGGTGGTTTCATATTTTCTGGAGTTACGGTGTGAAAGTTAGGTTTTGGACCCCTACTACATAGTTTACCCGATTAAAATATTCATTTTATTTATTTGTTACTATTTTTAAAATTTTATATTTTTATTCTTTTGTAGATATTATTTATAATATATGTACATATTAAAACATGAATAAAACAATAAAGAAAACATCAAAATAAAATATGTATATAAAATTCGTAGATGAAATGCCTATATTTATACCTATATAGATAATATATCTAATTATTTTAGTGTATAGAATAAATAAGAAAAATAAAATAAAAATATATTTAAGTCTATAAAAATAAATTATAAATATATAAAATAATAAATTAAATTAATAAAATACAAAATAAAAATAAAATACTTAAAATATAAAGATGAATATACCTATACTTTAACCCTAAAAATTAAATTGTAATTACAAAGCTCTAAAAAATAATAATAATAATAATAAAATTCTTCATAAAATAATAAATATTTTTATTTTATAACATAAAATTAATAAAATCCTTTATTATTTTTTATTGATTTTTCTAATCTTTTTCCATGGTTTTTTCCTGGTTGGTCCACGTGGACCAACCAGGTACGTCGGAGAGTTGACCACAGGTCAACTCTCTGACCAGCCTCTACCACTCATGTCAAACCTCGTTTCGCCTCGATTTCTCCCATTTATAGAGGTCGATTCTTGCATCGATTTCGTTCCCTTCCTTACTTTTTCTCCTCGATCATCGAGCATACTTGTCAGATGCTCTTCAAAGGGATTACGCTCGCTACGCCTCGTTATTTGGAGCTATCAAGCTCACATGTACAAAACCTTCCCTTCTTCCCTTTTCGAGTTTGAACCCTTTTTACCCCTGTTCTTGCCCCCTTTCGCGTGCTCCGAAGGAAGGAGGGTGATAGCCTCCTTCGCCAACCCTTGGGAGCGAGCTCAGGCGGTCTCCACCACCTTCGCCAGTCGCCAGCGTCGAGGTCCCCCATCTCGCGGTCTTTGGTTGTTCGAGGTCTTTTCTCTCCATTTTTTCATTTATTGCTTAGTGTAATTTCTAGGCTTAACTAGCATCATTATTTTGTCGCTTGATTACGTGATTTAGTCCCAAACACCCTCACCGAAGCTCCACTCCGGTCACCTGCCTTTTTGCCCCCACGACCATTCATCGCACATCCATCGTTGCTAATAAGGCCTCCAAACATCCCTTTGTTTTTTGCACTAACCCCTGCAGGGTCTGGAGGCCAAGGGACGTCGTTTGACGTTGATTTTTGGCAACACGAGGCACCTAGAGCTCCTGCCCTCTCCTGTGCCCTTGTGACCCCTCCTGAGATCCGGTGGTCCTCCTGAGGCTGTCATCTGAAGAGGATGAGTGTACGCTCCATTTTACATCCTCTCCGAGCATTCCAGAAGTCCTGAAGAGGTCAGGAGAGCAGATTGAAACTCGGTTCCTCCGAGTTCTTGCTCTGTTCGTCCTGGCCCTCTCCCTATCGTTCGATCCTTGACGAGCCCCAGATGAAGCAGCCTCCAACCCATCTTTCACCTCATAGCCGTCAAATCCAGCACCGTCATCTATTCTCGGGCGTTCAATCAAAGCGTCATCGCCTTCTGTGGGTTCGAAACGTGGCATAAGCAGCGCAGATCAGCCGTCCGCCCGCGCCCTTGGCTTGGGTATTTTGCAACTTTGCCATGTCACATTTTGTATTTGTATATTAGTCTATAAACTTTTGTCTACAGTTGTATTTTATTCGTAATTACTCTACTTCAGATGTCTTTCCATATATTGTCACGTGTTCTTTTTTAAAATTCTATCAAAGTTCAACCACACATCCGTTGTGAGTTTTTTCTGTTTCTTTGATTTAGGATTTGTATCTTTTTTCTCAATATCATTACTTGAAATTTCAATGGATGTATCGGTCTTCATTATATCAAGAATGATCAAGTATCTACATAAAAATAGATGTATCATATAAATATGGTAACAAATGCAAAAAAAGTACAACTGTGCATAAACCAAATAGACCTTTATGATATTTTTTATTCTAGTGGCTACAACAATAAGAAATGGATATAAATCAAAGTAATTGAGTATAGTATCTGACAGTTTAAGAAACAAGTGAAAAAAATAGGAGTCGTAGGGCTTGTTAGTCATTACCACATCCAAGGGGGAGGAAGGTGTTGTTGTCGACAACAGAGGAGGAAGCGGCGTGGCGATGGAGATGACTCAGAGGAGGCGTGGTTGGCAACATCAGGGAGTTGGGGTGGTGGTGGTGTTGCCGGGGGTGGGGGAGGCGGCAATGACATGGAAGGAGAGGAAGGGGGTTTATGTATGTTGTTATTGGTGGCGGTGGAGACGATGGTGCAGAGAGGAGAGGAAGGTGAGTTGCCACCGACCCGTGGACTGGCGGTGGTGTTGTGACTGGAGATTCGTAAGGGAGGAGAAGGATGGCAATGGCGGGTGGTGGGGGGAAGGGGGTAGATGTCAAAATTAGGGATTTTTTTGGGATGTCGGGTGGGATTTGGTTTCTTTTGGTGGGGTTAATTTAATTGGGTAAAATTATATGAAGCCCCTTATGTTTATATTATATTACTTGTTACAAAACGTAGGTAATTACTAGTGCTAATTTTAAGTGGTTATATTATAAAGATACCCTCTAAGTCAATAGTATTATATATTTTATTTATTGAAATATAAAAAAACGAATATTCACATTCGTATCCGTTAAAAAAACAACATTCGTATTCGTATTCATATTCGCAAAAAAAATTAGGATGTTAAGTTCATATTTGTATTCGTATTTGTCGGATGTTGATTTAATATCCATATTCGCATTCGTATTTGACAGAGATAAAGAAATAACATCCATATAGCTCATTTTACGAATGTGAATATGAATGAATGCAGATATATGTGTATCCATTTTTATCCCTAATTATGCATCATTTCTTCTTTTGATTTGTTATTTCAAGTCTTGTTTTGTTAGATTATCATTTTATAAGAAGAAACTCTGTCGAATTTTTATTTGGAATATGAGCCGATATAAGGGGAAATTCTGTCAAAATTTTGCTTGAACTATCGTCCAATATAGATGGAAACTCCATCGAAATTTTGAGAGATCATGTTCTTTGTGTTCTTCATGTTCTTGATGCAAAAATAGATTTCAATCATCTTAGGAGTTGTTAACCATCTTATTTGAAAAACCAACCAAAGTAGGTTGCAGCGCATGCGAGAGCGAACACGTAGGTAACAAAATCATGCCTCTTGTTGTTAGATTTTCAAGTTAAACTGGATAAAAATAATGTTTATTGTGTTTTTTTATTTTGAAGAATGTTCACATGCTTGTTCCTTAATTACTCTAAAATAAATGCTAAAGCAAAGTTGGTGAAATGAATCATCCTTGAAGTTGTTGTGATAATTGTGTAATATTATACTGATACTAGCAGAAAATTTATATGGCATAAATGAGATCTGATTACAATTTTCATATTATCTTTAAGATAAGGATGACATGGAGTAGATATTACATATCGGGAATGCAACCTGTAGGTTTGTTAGAAGAATATCCATATTGGCATGCCATACCTAGGTTTTACACAGTTTCCCTGATCTGTTGAGCATGTGAAATAAATTATCTTCAACGTGTGATACTCGATTGCCACTAGACGGGTTGACTAACTAAAGATGTGACCGTGCCATGTGGAGGCACAAGTTGTTTAATAGCGGTCGGATCATGATAACATGTACTTAAGATGCTAGTATATGTGATTAAAAGTTAGCTTGTATTTTTTAGATACCGAGTCCTCGAGGACAATATACTTCCTTATTTTTTAGGCTGAGGGTTTAGAACCCTGAATAATAAATAAAAAAGGAAAATAGTCATTGTAGTATAGGAGGATTGGTCAAGGCGATGTGCGACATCATAAGCTCACCAGATCAACATAATCTACAATCCCGAAGTGTCCACAACTTCGGAGTCCATGAGAGGTGAGGGGAGTTGATGAATCCGTGATTCATCACTCTAAAAGTTGAAAATAGAGCTTTGTTCCCAAGTAATTAGCTGCATTTCATCACTTAGATTGCATAATTAGCATTCATGTATGTGTAAATAATATCTACATTTTAGCATTCATATTTGCATTAAATAAGGAGCCAAATTCACTTGTAAATATTCACCTGTATATTATCTAAAATTACCTAATTGTATATATTTTATAATAACTCTAAATTCAATAAAATGAACTCTATATTTTATATATTACTAATACTAATAAAAGAAAAATAACAAAAAAATTCTAACTTGTGAAATTGTCCAATAATCCCAAATCCAAGTTTGAGACCAAGAACCTTAAGATGTACATATCTCTCTCATACAATGTCCAATTTAGATCTACTCACTTAAAGTAATATACATTCAACGACCTTCAAAACAAGACTAATTTCATAAAAATCGGATATTGTATGTGAAACTTGGGTTTTGGGCCTCTATTGTGTATTGTATATATTAACCATAATACCCTCCATTTTATATTTTTATTTTTCTTAAATATTAAAAATCCAAAGAAATTAGATTAATTTATAAATATTTCTTTCATATTTTTTCTAAATTTATTTTTATTTTTCTTGAATTTAAAAATTGCAAAAAACAAAAATGCGATATTTTATACATATACGATACCACCTAAAATTACTTTTATATAGATGACTTTCTTTGATTTTCGACCTTCACGGAAGCTGTAGATCTCATCGAGACAAGCAACTTTTGTATTGACTACCTTTTTATTTGACATGTTTTGATATTTCTTTTTTATTTTTTTTTGATTTAAATTGAGATTTTTCTGGGTGTGACATGTGGCCGCTCCTGGAGCTGCCACGTGTCACCATTTTTATTATTTTTACTTATTTTATTTTATTTTAATTATTTTAATTCATTTATTTTAAATAATTAATTTAGTTATTTAATTATTATTATCTTTTTAATTATTTTAAATGGTTAAAAATAACACACCACACGACCGCTGTCGGGCGCACCACGTGGCACCTTCTCCATCCAGCCTCATCACGTGCGACGCATGTGATGAAACCCCCTCCCCTTCCTCTCATACGCCAGTCTTCCTCGGGCGAAGCGCCACCACCGTGCCCCCGCGCCTTACGTGACGGTCCACCTCACGCCAGACTCGTTCCCTCTGCCTCCTGCGCGAGCTGCTGACCTGCCCGCATCGCATGGCGGTGCGCAACGGTCGCGCTGGCGTCGCCCATTCCCATCAACCCGCACCTCCGCCTGATGCGGCGGCTCTGCATATGAGCAGCCCGCTTCCTCCACGATCCCCATCTCTCCCTCTCTTCCCGTTTTCTCTCTCTTCCCCATGCCAACCACCTCCATCTCCTGCGCAACGGCCCAGTGCGCAACAACCGCCCTTCTCTCCACTTCAAACACCTCCCATTAGACCCTCCACCAATTCCTCTCACACCAACGACCTTTAAAGCCTCGACGAACCCCTACGCTTCAATATATCCGTCATTTCTGGGAGAAACCCATCTGAGGCTTCGAGCTCCCAAGAACACCTTGATCGGTGACAACGATCCGAGGTGGGTTGAGAGAAGGCAAGCAACGATTGACCCCCTCGACGAGATCCAAGGGAAACCCTTGTTGCAGCTGCTCCATGCAGCTGCCCTGCTCGTCGCACGCCAACGACTTCGAGCAACGACCAAGAAACCTCGAGGTTCCCCTTCCCATGCGACACTTCCCGCCATTGTCAGGGATTGTCTCCTTCCTTCTCCATTTACTTCTCTTCTTCTTCTCTCCCTTTCTTTCTCTTCCTCTGTTTTCTTGTTTTTCCTCTGTTTCTCCCGTCCTTCCTTCTTTCCTTTGTTTCACCTTCACGGGTTCACCATCTTCACCTTCATCATGATCATCATCGTCTACCATTCACTTCGCCCACCCTCAAAGCTCCAGTAGCCAGCGTCGACGGCCACGCCTTCATCATCAACCCGATGATCCACCTCCGAAGACCCCCTGCTTTGTTCTCACTTGCAGGGTCACACAAAAGACACACGTAATCCACTACCTTTACGTGCCCCACCGACCCTCGCCCTGCAGCTTTCGTCGACGCCTGCACATCTCCTTCAACTTGGAGCCCAGTCGATCCGTCTTTGCCAGCTGGAGACCATGAGCTAGGTTGCGCCGTCGAGCAGCACTGCCTCATCATCGACAACTATCGGAGGCCCGTACCACCTTAGTTGTGTGCCGGCCAAGGCCTCGAGCATACCGCCTCCATTGTCGCAACTCCGGCTAGCCACCGATCATCACCGACCACCGCCCTCGCTTCGCGCCTCCATTTAGGCTGTGTGTCGGCCAACCTACTTCACCCTCCAGCCGGCTCCATCTACCAGGGCTACCTCGAGCTCCACTGCCTCTCGCCACCAGCTTCGCAGGCATGACTCCATCGCCGTCAGACCCGTGTGAGGCTCCACCAGTTTTGCAGGCAAGACTGCACCGCCATCTCATTCTGCCTTCGAGCAAGGCGTCCACCTCAGCCCGGGAGCCCGGCACCATTGGACGTTGCCTCGTGGACATCGGCTCCAGCAGTCCACGGGGTCCAGCGCCTGCCAAGACCCCTTCCCCCATCCACGTGAGCAGCACGTGGGTGATGTGTAAATTGCACTCGAGCCCCTAGAGCTCTAGGAAATTGCGTTCAAGTTCTTCTCAAGCACGTGCCCTAGCGGAGAAATTTCAGCAGAAGCCCTTCACTTTTCCATAAATAACGTGTGCGTCCCTACCTACTGAAGTCACGAGCAAGGCACGCCTCCCCCTGAGACATTTTTCATCCATGCCCTCTAGCATATAGGTAATTGCATTATAGTTCGTGATGAATCCGTGATTCATCGCCTTTATTCTTTCATTTTGGCTAAAATCTTTGGTAAAATACATGTATATAATCACTAATTCTATTTAATTATCATTCTAACTATAATTATTAATATTATATATTTAACACTTATTTTTATCTAAAATAAAAGAATAAAGAGAAAAAAAATAAAAAGAAAAGAAGGATGTATATGTAATATACAGACTGATCCTAACCCTGAGACCAAGTCAATATTGACCTGGTCGACAAAATAAATAAGTAGGAGGAGATAAGAATCCTAATTTAAAAAATAACAAGAAAATAAAGACCAAAAATATAAATTACCCATTTTCATCTTGTAAATATTTCACCTATTTTATTTATCAATCAAAACCATCTCAAATCAAATCACTCTTTTTGTAAAAGTTGTTCATAAAAATATATATTATTTTATAAAAATATCAGAAAAATATTTCAACATAAAAATAAATTAATCGCAATGAATCGTAAAAGCCGTAATAACCGACTTCCAAGGTTCATAACTATTTATAGAAAACTCCAAATGGACCAAACTCACTTTTAAAATCCGTTTTCTACATAATACAATTTACTAAAATATCAGAAAAATATTCGGATAAAATCAGTGATTTTCAGCTTTTTGGACCCGTTGTGTATTTGTACTACACGTAGAAACTTCCCGAGTTTTTAATTAAATAACTGTAAACTCGAATAACATAATTCCTTCTCCTAAAATCTTATAAAATTATATATAAAAATATAGTTAAGCCAAAATACCAATAAAACCCGAACTCTCGATATCGCTATTTTTTTCTTCCGGACCTCATAAGTCAGCCGTATGAACTTCGAATTAAGAAACTCGGTCCCAAAAATTATATTTTTCAATTATCTACAAAATGACACTAGTTTCGTAAAAATCAGAGTTAATGCAAAAATGCAGTTTTTGGGTCCGTATTGGTATATTGTACAATAAAACGTAACTTATATTATTATTTAATACATTAATACTTTTATTACTTATTTTTTATATAAAATAAATAAAATTTCATTTATATATTTAAATTATTTATTTATTTATTTACATTATATACTTATTTATTTAATTAATTAATCCTTATTACTTTATTAACTACTTAAATAATTTATTGATTATATTTATTTATTAATTGTTTATTTAATTTCAAAATTATTATTAATTCATTTAATTTAACTATTAATTATTTAATTATATTGATTTTATTTTTTAGTTTTCTCTATCCTCTCTCCCTCTTCTCTCTCTTACTTTCCCAATTCCTTCCTCCACCCTTGTCTTCTTCTTCCTCCTTCACGCACGTCGAGAACCCATCTCCTCCGCCTCATCTTCGACCAACCGCTTCAACCATCCAATGGACGGACATTGGCTAGTCGTTTCTCCCAACTACCCTGCTCCCGTCACCCACGACTAGTGACGACACCCTTCCATCTCTATAAAAAGGGCTAGACTCCTGCCATGGATGCCATCCGTCGTTCTTCATCTTCATTCCTCGAGTTCTGGAGAGCGAGAGAGAGAGAGAGGAGAAGCGTGAGGGTGATAGTCTCGCGCCGTCCTCTATCGGTGAGATCGCGTTGGCGTCGCAGCACATGCTCCGCCGCGCACAGCCTCCTCGTCCACAGCGAGTAGAGGCGATCACCTTGGAGCTCCAATCGAGCACCAAGCCATAGGCGTTGACTCAACTGTTTCCCAGGTTAGCTTTCCGACTCTTATTTCCTCCATCTTCTATTCTCTTCTCAGTTTTTTCCCACTCTTCTCTATTCTTTTTTTTCCCATTCTTCTCTATTCCTCTTTCCAATTTCCATCTCCATTCATCTCATTTAATCCACTTTCATATCTCGATTTGTTTCATCCGATCAACCACCTCATCTTCCGAATGTCCTCTATTTGATGCTCTACTTCTCACATCTCTCACCTTCGGCCAAACTCGGTGGTCGGAGCCTAAGCTCAACCCTCTGTCTTTGCATAAGAATGTCTGTTTATTACCATTTCCTTCCATCGAGACTAACTCTCGACCGAGGACACGAACCTTGAGTTTCGTTTGATTAAACTGTAGGTTGTATGACTAGAGTTGACGAAGGACATCGGAATGACCTCCTGGAGTTGAATCCCTGAGTTGTAGATTTAAGCTTTTTCCTTCGCATTCAAAAAAAACTCTAACCATCTGCAGATACAAAGCATCGAGAGTTCCGCATCGAAGTATTCTCGATATTAACCTTCGTCATATAGAGGTGTTCGATTGAAGAATCATCGGAGCCCCTTGATCGGCAACTTCCGCCGACTTCCTCCATTGCATTTCTTCCAAGTCAAATCCGATGGAGGATTCACTGTAGTATTACTTACATAAAGCATCATCGTGAGGATTGATACATCAACAACCTAGAGGGAACGAAACCATCTCTGTTGGAGCTTTGTTTCTTCGAAGGACATTGTCTTCAGGTCGCATTTCAAACCATCACCAGAGATCTGAGTAATACTATCTGGGAGCACATACAATCCACCTGAGATTTGAAGAGAAGCTTCGCCATTAGGAAAGGAAATTAATTTGAAAATAGCCATCAACCGAGAGCTGCACACGGATTTAGAACCAATCGAGCATCATTTCAGATCAAATCCGTAGCCTGGAGATTGCACAACCACTGCTCGATTAGTCGATGAGAGTAGCATATCAACCGTCCGATCGAGGAGAGATTTCAGCCATCCGATCAGATTCGGAGACCCGATCTCAGCCTCATGCCGCCTGCCACTTATGGCCTTCTCGTGCATGCCAAGTGATATGAGATACTTGGTGACTTTGCATACCTAACCCTCGAATACTTTGCATATAATGATTAGATCCACTACAGGTGCAGCTCTAGTTGATGGCGCGTGCGTGATCATGTGCTCGTGGGATATTTTATGCGCAAATCCCCGTTGCCTCTCCAAATTACGAACAGCTCCTCCCATGTGGTGATCACGTGAGAGTTCATGTGATTGGTGTGATTTTTGTGCAGGTCACGTGCACAACATGTGCATTTGGGGATTTTTACGCTGATGCTCCCCGGAAGTTCTACATATTACATTGGTACCCCTTAGATACCTAGAAAATAACAAAAAGATCCCTATAAACTGTATATAAATATACTATATATTTTAATACATATAAAGTAAAATCCAAAATAATAAAAATATAATAAAATTACATATAACTACCTTATCCTATACTATATACAATATTAAATAATATCTTAAAAAAATAAAAACAATTTTTATACTTAACAAATCATTAAAAACACCAAAAATATAACAAACTTTCAAAACACATAAAAAATATAAAAATGCCCACAAAATTCCTATAAAAATTAGATATTGTATATCTTACTATATTTTACATAATAAAATCCGAAAAAAAACAAACAAAAAATTAAATCATAAAACCAATAAAAAATTATCATTCATAAAAACTTGTAAAAATCATAACTAAATAAAGCAAAATCCCCTAAAAATGCACAGTATATCATTTTAAAGATAATTTCACCTACATTCTAATAAAAAAACTATTTTCATTCTGTTTTCATTATTAAAAATAAAAAAAGTCAAAGTTTTCAATGAAAATAGTCCTTCTCTTTATAAATAGACCAAACACCATAAAAAATTCTAAAAAACTTCCTAAAAATATATAGAAAATAGAAAATAAAAATAAAAATATAAAAATCACAAAATAAAAATCAAATAAAAATTTAAACATTTTCTAAAGTAATAAAAAATTACAAAATACTTTAAAAAATCACAAAAACAATATAAAATTCGTAAAAATCAAATAAAAATTCAGAAAAATTCTTAAACATAAAATAAAATTAGGAATCGCTCTTCCTCGGGTTGTCTATAGTTTCCCCTAGTCTAACAACAGTTTGCCTCCCTGAGTTCGACACTCCCGTACTTAACCGATATACACGTAAGTATAGGAGTATAAATAAAAAATAATAAAGAAGATTAACTAATCCTTAATCTTTTCTGACAAAACTCACGCGGTCGATACAACGACTGCGACATTTTCTCTATTTCCTTCTTTGCAGGATTCTGAAAAATTAAGACCAGGGACTTTTGAGTTTTTCAGATGACGCCATTGTCGGGGGGCATCGCTAAGGTAGCCGTAGACCTAGGTTTAGGGTTCCTCTTTTTTGCCATTTATTTTTTTAACATCATGGCTTTTTGTTTCTGAGTTGTGCAGCATAGGTTTAGCCGCATATCTGAGAACCGCAAAGCTGCAGAATTTTTTTTCTTTCTTGTAAAAATATATAAAAAAATTTTAGGGCACTTGCCCATTTCTTTGTTTTCATAGAAAGGGGCCTCGTAAAGGTATCCCGATTTTTATCTTTCTCGGGGTATGTTTCACCAGAGTTGTACTCCTGGGGGAGCAAGGCACCCACCGCAGCTTTTTCGCTCGCATTTTTCTCGAGATTTTCCGCGGTTTTCTGAGATAGGTACTTGTTAGGAGTCTTGCGGTTTATCCCTTCTCTACGCAGAGTAACCTAGATGCTTGCTTACGTTACAACACCTAGGTGATTGTATCTAGGGCCAATCCTGAAAACAAAAATACGTTAGACGATTTTCTCTGAAAATATCCAAAAAAAGTGAAAATTGAAAATAAATCAAGAACTGTAATTTCTATTGGACTTAAAACAAAACGTAAGGACTCCACTTATTTTGGGGAGAGCAACTTCCGAAATTGCATTGCAGGTACTACCTCCAGATCAATGAGTGAGGGACGACACATAAGGTAGAGCCAGAGCTCGAGCTTTTTCAAGAGACTACTACGGCCATATAGTTAATCACTATACTCTTCAGTGAGGACTCTCGTGTATTCGGCAACGGTCCGGGTTTCCTTAGCAGAGTGGAAGGTTTAGAGGACACTACGTAAGGCTCGGTCCTCAAGTAACACTAGTAGCCAACAACGGTCTGTACTTACTTCCATACTGGCTGGGAGGAGGCGATTTTCTATAAGGACTCGGGACAGTCTTGAGGAAAAGCTTAGGTACCTATTAAGTCTACGCTAATATGTGAAAACATGCTTTCCAAATAACCCTAAAACTGAAAAGATAAACGACCGAACTCTTGCGGTCATCACCAGAGTTGAGTTGGTGAAATTAGGGTTTGCTTTGCATTTATTTGTGGTGTGAGTATTTTATCTTCCAGATATTAATCGCATCGATCATTTGTCATCTTACTCTCAGGATGATGGGTAGATGATCACTTCGGTTGACTCTTACGGCACCTCTTGCACGCACACGTACCCATCTATCTAGATTGGTTCAAGAGAACCCTCTCTTCGAACCTGAGATATATCAATCTCCCTCTGTAATCTCGTCTGCTGGCTCGGTTCGAGAGAACCTCCTGTTTGAGCCAGAATCAGGACAACATTCTTCTTCCAAGTGTAACTCTGACCCTGGAAATTCTTTTCAAATTTCTTCTCTTAATTATTCTTTATCATCATCACCTGTGGTTCGCAAGAACTTTGACCGCAAACCTGAGTTATTTCAGCAGTTGAACATTGATCTGAACTTTCATGACCTAAATTCTTTTTCCTTTCCAGAGACTATGACAGGAAAAGGACCGTAGTCCACTTTGGTTGTGATTGATCAGGCTGCAATCAATAGTGGTCTACTTGCTTCCCTTGAGACCATGCAGAACCAGATTAGGGAGCAAGGGGGACTAATGAACGATGTCAGAGCCGAGCTGACTCAGCTACATGCCCAACGCAACAATCCTGATGCTGAAAACCCGAGTTGATTATCCAAGACCTGAGGACCAGGACCAACCAGATGGAGTAGAGAGATCGCCACTAGATCATAATTGTACAATACAGCAGCTCTACAACCTTGGAGCTACTACGACTTACCGGTGGATCGATCTCCCTGTCATTCACAGGAACTTCGAGTTCCATCCTAGACAATCCAGCTGCTGCCCAAGTTTCATGGGCTTTCTATTGAGGAGCCGCATCTGCACCTTCAAGAATTCGAGTTGATCTGTAGTAAAGTGTATGATACACACGTGAATGAGGACACGATCAAGTTGATCGCTTTTCCTTTCTCCCTCGTTGATCGAGCAGCCTACTGACAGAAACACTTAGGGAGATACGTTTCAACATGGGAGGAGCTACGCACTGCATATCTGAACAAGTATTAACTCGGTCGAACGAATGCTGCTAGAGATATGATAAGTAATTTCACCATGATCAGGAACGAGCAGTTCCACGAGGCATGGAATCATTTTAGAGAGCTCATTGACCGGTGTCCCCATCATGAACTTTCTAATCCCACTCTTGTACAAAGTTTCTTTAGCGGGCTGACACCAGAGTTATAGGGACTGGTGAATGTGTCCTGTGGTGGATCGTATATTTCAATTCATGAGGACCGAGTCTGGGCAATTTACGAGAAAAAAAGGAAGAGAATTACACAACAATGTCCCAAATTCGGGTCTTCAATCAGACGAAGCCACCTATATATCACCAGCACTCCCGAGTGGCACACATTGAAGGGAATCCAACTCCGACTGTTTCGACACCAACTGAATCCTCATCAGCTGATATGGGGATTATTTGCCAGAAGTTTGATCGAATGGAGATTATTGAGAAAAAGTGCAAGAATCTGGACAAGCTCGACAAGATCGACGAGCTTGAGAGATGTATAAGTGATCTGAAGACGTAAATCATGTGCCTTCAGGAGATTCAGACCGAATCTATGAAGTCTTCGAGATCACAGGCTGACTCGAACTGCCGAGACCGAGGCATACTTCCGCGGCCATCAGTTCAGCAAATATACCATGTGCATTCTGAGCCGACTTACCAATCTTCAGCTTATCATCAGAGCCTGCAGACACCATCGTCCGATACACAGATGGTGGTGTATCAAATGATCAGTCATTAGCATATATACCCCTTACTTATGCTGATATGCCTGAACCATTGACATAGGTAAATGGGATTTGGTATGACCAACCGCAACAATCAGGAATCTGTCGTGATCATCTTAGATTCCGCTGGACTACCAATGGTAACTTTTCCCAGCAGCCGCAACAGGCACCAAGGGGCAGAACAGAAACCAACAACAGCATTTCGGTCCTCGTCAGTTTCAGCAGACTCAGTGGAGGCAGAACTCCTATCCGTCTCAATATCAGCAACCTCCTCAACAACAGTCAGCTCCACAACAACCTCAGTATCATCGAGGAAGCTCATCCGGGTGTCATGGTCCTTTCCATGATAACCTAGCTCTAGAGTATCCCGCTAATCTTATTTCTGACCAACAAGCCGCATTTAGGCGAGAAATGGATGAGTTCAAGACTCAAAGGGAAGTCCACCATACCTGTTCATATAGAGCCGAATCTGAATAATCTGAAGAGGAAGTTAGAGCAGGTAGATTTGATCACGTCCACCCTCCAGTTACAGGTATTTTCAGACAACTCTCTTTATCGTGATAATGCTGATTTTATCTCTCTTAGGAGCGGTAGGATACCAATAGGCGGAGACTCTACTAGGCCCGAAGATGACATTCTAGACAACACAAGCGGGCCAGTAAAAGACATCTATGGTGGTACTGAAGCCGCACCCTTTGACGATATGGATGATGGTGCTAAGCCACCAAATTTGAAGTGATGCAGCCATAGCCAAATGCCAAATCAGCTGCTTTACCTTTCTTTGTAAATAGTGCTGATGATAGGAAATCTTATAAAAATGTACAAAAGAGAAGAAATCAGAAGAGAAATAAAAATAAGACAGTTGATCAACTTCGAGATCATGGATCTTCTTCTTCTGACGATTCACAAAAAGCAAGTCATTATTTTACAAAAACATTTCCTTCTACTTCTTCTGATCCTCTGATTGTACAGACTAACCAGAAGGATGTAGAGATTCCTTTTCCCAAATCACTCTGCTTAGGAAAAGGTGATAGACAAGAAAACACCAAAAAGAATCAAATGCTTGATCTGACGAAAGAGATGCTTGATAAATTCACCATCCAGTTGACTCTTTCGGAAGCCTTGGCACACATCCCTCTTCTACAAAAAGGTCTCAAAGAGTGAACCACCATTCCAGAAAGAAGAGGTAGTGTAATCATTGTTTTGAAATCCATGTGTTGACCAAGGAGACTTGTCACGCCATCCAGAATCGTCTCCCAGCCAAAATATCAGACACGGGAGCACCGTATGTCAGATGCGAGATCCTCGATCAGACTTTTGATCGTACTCTTTTAGGTAGCAGATTATCGATTAATCTCCTTCCCTCTTCCTTACTCGACAAGTTCGATTTGGACCTCTTAGACCAAGCAGAACGATCTTGCAGTTTGCTGATAGATCGATCAAGAGGCCTAAGGGATTAATCGAAGATGTTATCGTCACCATTCAGCATTTGAAAATTCCCTATGGACTTTGTCGTGTTGGACATGACGGTCCCTGAATATGTGACTGATACTCCGATCATATTAGGACGACCTTTTCTAGCCACAACAAAGGTCGTTTCCGATTATGATACATGGAAGGTGTACTTTCGCGTCCAAGGCGAGAGTATACATATAGAGACGATCCAAGATCTCAAATCCAAATCAGAAGAGTCAGAGCGAGCATCTGATGATGAACCCGATAGTCATCAGGACTGTGACTTCGTGCAAACAGATGATGAAGCCGTTTGGGCCGAACTGAGCATACATTCTTTCATCATGCCTTCAAGAGAGTCTGAGTTGCAGATACTAGGTGATGACTGATTTGATAACACAGTCTTAGAGCAGACACCGTCACAGGATGAGGCGACGATTCTGATGATGATCATTCTGATTTTCGATCATGTTGTTCCGATTCTGATCCCTCCGATATAGACGTGGACTTTGATTGGCAGAGTGTTGATGAGTATGTGCTGCGTCTAATTTCAGATGAGCCTACAACCAGCCTGGAGACCGAACCCGTACAACAAAGTCAGCAATCATAAAAGCAGTCTCCAGATCTTTCTGAGTCAGAGCAGGATGAGCTTTCACATATCGATCTAGTAGCCTATACCCAGGCCCTAATCAAACCCACTCTTCCTATTCCTTCTCCCCTTGAGCTTAAACCTTTACCTTAAAGCATGAAATATCGATTCCTTGCGGGTGAATCCAAAATGTTTCTGGTCATCATCTCTTCCAATCTGACCGAAGATCAGGAATCCCATCTGATGGCGATTCTTGAAAAGAACCGCAGGACCATCCGGTGGTCAGTAGAGGATCTCCATGTGATCAGTCCGGCTCTATGCTCCCACCACATCTTTCTCGAGGATGACGTCAAGCCATCTCGTGAGTTTCAACGTAGGCTGAACCCGAATCTTCGAGAGGTGGTTATGAAGGAAATATCCAAGTGGTGGAGCACCGATTTTATCTATCCCATCTACGACTCGAAATGGGTTAGTCATTTACATATGGTACCCAAGAAGACGGATATCACTACAGTGATTAATGAGGACGGACAGGAGATCGCTACCCGAGTACCGACTTCTTGGCGCGTCCGTGTGGACTACATGCGTTTGAATCAGGCGACCAAGAAGGATCACTTCCCGCTACCGTTTATCGATCAGATTATTGAGAGATTAGACGGGAAGAGCCAGTATTGATTTCTTGATGGGTACTCGGGGTATAACCAGGTGGCCATCGAACCTGAAGACCAGGAAAAGACGACGTTTACCTGTCCGTTTGGAACATATGCTTTCCGACGAATGCCCTTCGGATTATATAATGCTCCAGCTACATTCAAGAGGTGCCTGCTCTCGATTTTCACGGACATGGTAGGCAACTTTTTAGAGGTCTTCCTTGACGATTTTTCGGTCTACGACGACAATTTCGACTCCTATCTTTCTAGCCTAGACCGAATGCTTCAAAGGTGCACTGAGGTAAACCTCATTCTTTCTTAGGAGAATAGTCATTTCATGATGACTCAGGGGACAGTCCTTGGTCACATTATCTCCAGCAGGGGTATGGAGGTCGATCCTGCCAAGGTGGACATCATCAAGAAGCTCAATCCACCGTCCAACTTGAAGAAGTTACAGTCTTTTCTACAACATCTCATTTCTACTGACGATTCATTAAGGACTTCAGCAAGATTGCCCGATCGTTATCTGATCTTCTCGCAAAAGACACCGAGTTTATTGTCGATGATGAAGGATATGGAGAGATCCTCAAGCGCATCACGGAAGTGTGAGAGTCGTACCGGATACGACGAAGAACGACTAGTCGTACTAGTTGTTCGGTGCAGCAGAATTTAAAAATTTTATTCGATGAAACCACATGATCCAAGAACGATTCTCGGATCGTTTCATCTATAACCACAACAAGTATAATGCAATACCTCTTGAAGCGTGGTTGATCGAGTCTCTAAGAGAAGAGACCTCCTGTCTCAAGTTCGATCGTCAGAGAGATTGCTTACGAGCGCGGGGATGAACCGCTGTGTCCTCGCAATCCAAGAAGTTGATCCAAGCACGGTTGCTCCTGATCTCGTCGCACGAGATCGAACGTCTCCTTCGTAGGCGAAGCACTCGAAGTAGACGGAGAACCGCAGAGCGTCGAAGCGGCAGCGCGAAGGCGAGGGCGACGACGATTCTCTCCACCAAGGTGGACTGACACCAAGAAGGAAGGGGGAGAGAGGGCTGTCGAGTATGGAGAAAGAGAGAGAGAGAGAAGAGTGCTACAATAGCATGTAAAAGAGAGAGCCAAGTATGCCTATCTATTTATAGGGTTTTGGGATCCATGGATCTCAATCCATGTGTCATATAAAATCAATGGTTGAGATTGATTTATGTCAATCCAATGGTCAAGATTGTTGTTGGTAAAAACCAACAACTTGTGATTTAATTTGATAGAAATATATTTGATAAATCAAATAAATATTAATACCATATTAAATCAATCAAATAAGGAGAGAGGAAATAAAGAGATCAACCTTCCTCTTTGGAAGGGGGAGGGGACGACCACCAATTTCACAAGGAAATTGGTGTCGCCCCCCTCTTTCCAAAAGGGAGGGCAATCTCATGGCAATCCATGAGATTGCACATCTCCTTGAATTTCTCTCTACTTATTTTCCCAACAACAATTTGTTGGCATTTTAATTCACCAAAATAATTCTCAATTAATTTTGGGAATATTGCAATCTTGACATTGGAATATTGTGAATCATATTCACAACCCAAAACAAAATGTAATTTACATTTTCAATTAATTAGACAATGTGTATCTAATACACATTAATAATTAATCTACTAATATAAATTATATTTAACTCTCTCTAATACATTATAAATCACATTTATAATATATTATGTATAATTGGATATTGCTATCCACATTATTCTTATCCATAATAATTAAATCACATTTAATTATATTGGATAATTTCTCATACATCATGATAATTAAATCACATTTAATTATCAACTTCTCTTTGCTTAGACCTTATGGAATTAAAAGTGCATCCGCCAAACTTATCCAAGATGAAGGAAAGTGGGAGAAGAATTAAAAGTGGCAGGGAAATTGCTATGGATAAAGCAATCAAATCTAAAAAATTATGCAAAGGTTGTAATATGATGGCGCACCACGATATGCGAAATTATCCACATAATGCAAAAAGAAAAGGTACGATTAGGTTATTACATTTGAAGTTTTATTGACATGTCATATATTCAATTCTTAATTTCTTCTATCTTTTATTTGTAGATCTATCAAAATCTGCGATGGAAGATGTTGAACTACCTAAATGAGTTCAAATTGATGAGACACTTCATGCTTTTATTCAGCTATATTATTTAAAAATTGTGGAACAGAACTTTTGCTTTATATTTCTTTTAATTCTCACGTACATTTGCATCTTACAATGAAATTTGGCTTTTTTTATTTTTTTGTTGAGACACGACACATGGAATATTGGTAGGATTTCAATAATTATGGAGATAAATATTGCTTTTACTTTACATTTCTTTGAATTCTTATATACATTTGCATTTTACAATGTATTTTATTTTTTTCTTCTCGAGAGTCGTGCATGATGTACAATACTAAGAGAGAGAGATTGGGTATAAATATGGGAGAGAGAGCCGTGCATGATAACAACTAGTACATACCCGTGCGTTGCACGGGTGGAACGAATTAAGATCGTAGCGTTGAATAGTCAGTCTCCTAAATAACAATGTGTATGGTACAAGTAAATTATAAATGTGTATAATTTGTTATCAAAAAGAACGGGTAAGCTAGTTATGATAGGATTATAATTTTCTATCAAAAAACATAGGATTATAATTTGCTAGTTTTGCGTGTATGGGTGTGTGTGGGTGTGGGTGTGCGTGCGCGTGTGTGTGGTGTGTGTGTGGACATGCATAAGGCCATGGCCAGTAACACAGAATCCAGTTTAAACTAAGCAGTTTAACTTATTATTCACTATGAAATCGAGGGCTTGATTTCACTCGATGAATTTCTTGATTCCATTCAGATCGGTAGAATATGGAATTCAAAGTGGTTAGTTATTTGAATTTGGCACGACGACATCGTAATAGCTTCCCATCCGCAATTCTCCATCACCTCTCACTCTTCATCTCAAAGACCTCTATGCCGTGCATTTTGTCGTTGTAAGCTATCATTATGCTGCCGTCACTCCTTAGACAGGAGAAATTCCTCAAAGTGGTTTCTAGGCTGCAGATTTCTGGAAATTAATGCATGCACATTCAACAAAGATCCATAAAACAATCGTCCAATTACTTAAACGGATATCTACATTTGGTATGCATTCGGTTTCTGATTATTGGCTCATCCAAATGTCACTGATTTTTATGTCACGAGCCGCAAAACTCCTGTCTAGTTACACCATAACCCTACTAACCTTTATAATCACATTACACGTCCATGTAGATCAATAATTACATTTTCAACTCTTACAGTTACAACACAACCCATGGATAGGGGTATATGCGTTAAATAGATTAAAATTATGTGAGTCCTTGTTTAGTTACGAAGGTTATAGAGGTTCTAGTGTGACTCTGCAAGATATTGGAGAGGATGGCTTACAGAATCAAATGTTACTTGCTGAATAAATCAAAAAAGAACTTCAAGGAACTTGCAGGTCGAATCGAAGATGTCATACTCACATTGTTTTATGATCTAAGATATCTAAGAAGTATTTGGTATGAGGCTGAAATTAATGAATTCACTACAATTCTCATTTGGAAGCTCTGCTTTGTTAAGACAATGCCACAGTGCCAGCTACCGCTGAGGTCAATGCGGTAGACGGCCAGTGCTGGTGATGACCACGTACCCGAACAACCAGAGGCACACAATAGTGCACACATCGAGCAGTAGGAAAAGTTGACCCGTGTGACAGCCCCTCTCAGCAAACCTGCGCTACCCGCATCCACCTCCGCTCCCTGCCGCCGATGGGCATTCATTCTGATCATTTTCTACGTGGGCAAATTTTTCTCAAAGTGCACATGATATTATAATAGAGATGAGGCAAGTTGTTGATCGGTTCCTATCATCTAACTGAACGTCCCCTGGAAAATTCGTAGTGGCGGAACGCGCTTCGTGTTCTTCTCCAATTCTTATCGATAATATCGACAGCTCCATTAAATATGGGTTGCTCAGCTCTCGTTCTACAGATGATGGATCTCCTACGAAAGCTCGATTGAAGATCGGTGGTCACCAGACGATACGACTCGATGTGGTGAAAGATGTCAGTTCACCGGATGATGCTCTCGAGCTGCTACAAATGGTGCTCCAGATCAGATGCAGTGCTCGACTGGTGGGGATAGTGTTATTCAAGCTCTAATGACTCATGTTGAGATAATCGATGAAGGATGTGATGTTCCTCGATCTCCCAGCAGTTTGCTTGGTGCATCTTCACCCGTGTCCAGTCCTGCCTCATTGTCGAATATCCAACTCCATCTTGTCGAGGGGAGGAGGATGGAGAGCCGTAGAAACTCACTCCCTCCGCAATCCTCCGTAGCGAGTTCGAGCAGGAGGCGACATAGCCTCCGTCTGAGAGTGGATCATGGTCTCATCGTCTGACCATGAGGTGAGTAGAGGAAGAGGGAGGATCACCTCCTGCAACGGTTGCTGTTCTAGGGCATGGTGGCTCAACCAAATTGGTGATGGTAGCGACGAAGGGGGAGGAGTAGAACGGGTCGTAAGGGAGGCCAGAGAGGAGGTGACACGGCTAGGTTTTCGATGCGGCGGGAAGATGGCATCGATACGGGGAAAGGGAGAAGCGTGGTTAATATCTTTGCAGGATGAGGCTAAAAATGGAATGATGGTTGGAGGCGGGCAATTAGAAAGGGTAAAATGGGAATTGATGGGTGGAAAAATAATGGAGTTGACGCTGTTTAATATATACTAGTGGACAACCCGTGCAAAAGCACGTGTGTTGAATATGTTTAGAAAAAAACTAAACTGATGATATTTTTAATTATTATTTGAATTTATGTATATAAGTTTTATCGGTGAAAGTATATCATAAACCAATGTCAATCAACTTTATTTTAAAATTCTATTCAAAATATTGGAATGAATAAAGTCTTTGTAATCTTTTCGAAAGCCTACCGCTATTCACAACAACACTCCAGAAATATTTGACCCCTTGATTCCAAAGTTGGATTAACCATCTCCATTCGATAGTACTTATTATGATCTGAAGTAGGATATTCATTTCAAGACTAGTGATAGTTACCGCTCACAATGATTGCCTTATGAACTTCAAGGGCCATATGAGATTTTTTAAGAAGGGATTTTATCACTTGTGCCCCTCCGAGATCTCGCAATATCAGTTATGCCCCTATCTTTTTGGTAATATCAGTTGTGCCCCTCACTTCTTTCTCCGTCATTAGTTGTGACCTTCCGTCAGACTGACCGTCAAAAAATTAAAATAACCATAGTTTACTCAAACCATGGTGTGGTTAAGAGGGGTATTATGGTCAAAATAAAATCAATGAGGAGGAGGGTTGGGGAGGAGGTGCGAGGCTGCGGAGGGCGGGGGCCAGGGGAGGTGCGTGGCTGCGGGAGGAGCGCGGGCGGCAAGGGCCGGGGGCGACGCGTGCGAGGGAGGGGCAGGCGCGGCACGGTGCAAGGACCGGTTCAGCCTGGCGCTCCTCTCCCCTCTGATCCACGTGAACGACCTCCGCAAGCACGGGGTGACCCTCTACCACTTGATCGACAAGCCCCGCCAGCGCGTGCCCGATGTGCCCGTGGTGTACCTCGTGCGGCCCACCCCCGACAACCTTTCCCTCATCGCCCGCGACGCCTCCCTCCCCCTCTACGACTCCCTCCACCTCAACTTCTCCTCCTCCGTCCCCCGCGCCCTCCTCAAGGACCTCACTGCCTACACCCTCAGATCCGACTCCGTCCACCGCATATCACGCATCATGGACCAATACCTCGAGTTCGTTACCCTTGAGGACGACCTCTTCTCCCTCGCCCAACCCGACGTCTACGTCACCATGAACGACCCCTCCGTTGGCGACTGCGAGATCGAGGAGATCGTCGAGACCGTTGCCGCAGGGCTCTTCTGCATCCTCGCTACCCTTGCTGTTGTCCCCGTCATTCGCTGTGCGCGGGGCTGATCGAGGAGATCGAGATCCAGCTGAGTAAGTATAAGCAGGAAGTGGACGAGGTGAACAGGAGGACGGGTGGGACTGATGGTGCGGAATTCGACGGGACAGACTTGATTGGGAACACTAAGCACCTGATGAATGCAGTGAATTCCCTCCCGGAGCTTAGGGACACGAAGAATTTGATAGATAAGCATACCAACATTGCTACCGTGTTGTTAGGGGAGATCAAGGAGAGGTCATTGGATTCCTACTGTACTCTCGAGGACGATTTGTTGACGAAGGGGAGTTATGACAGGAGTGCACTGCTGAGTCTCCTAAAGGGAAAAGGTAGCAAGACCGATAAGCTTCACTTGGCGATTACTTATCTGTTGTCATCGGAGAGTACTCCACAGTCAGAATTGGAGCCTATAGAGACCGAACTGAGAGAGTCTGAAGTTGACCTTTCTGCATATCTGTATGTGAAAAAGATCAAATCTTTGAATGCATCGCTAGCATCTTCATCGAGCTCTGATAGCAAGAGTAATATTGTGGATTGGGCCGAGAAGCTATATAGGCAGTCTATCAGCGTTGTAACTGCTGGTATGAAGAATCTTCTCTCAGGTGGGAGGCAGCTTGCCTTGACCCGCACGGTGGAGAGGGGCAAGCGCGGCGCAGGGCGGGGGCGGAGGTACGGAGGTGCGGGGAGCTCGGGACGGAGCTGGGAGGAGGTGAGTGCTGGGGAGGAGTTTCGGCCGGGGAGGGAGGAGGAGGAGGTTGGAGGAGGAGGAAGAGGATGGGGGAAGAGGAGGAAGAAGAAGAGGATGAGGAAGAGGGTATAAAATGACCATATAACCCTTTTTTAAAACTTAATATCACTTATGTCCTCAAAGTTAACGTCCGTTTGCATTGTAGATGGACGGTCACTAACCCGAGGGGCACAAGTGATAAAATAGCAAGAAGTGAGGGGCACAACTGATATTACCAAAAAAACAGGGGCATAACTGATATTGCGATATCTCGGAGGGGCACAAGTGATAAAATCCCTTTTAAGAACTTGGTATCGACGGTAGCCAATATAGCACCACTCGGCATATCCATTTTGACACAGAGACAACACGTCGGGCCAGCAATGCAGATACAAGCCATTGATTAATATTTTTTTGGATCAATATTAATGGAAATCCAACACTAAGATGGAGTTAGTGGGTTTTAATGGCAACCCACTAATCCCATTCACATGGTCTATCTCAGTTGAGGTAATTAAGCTCTCCTATTGGTCCATAGCAATTGGACGTCCATATTAGCCCAAAACATGGTAACATCAACACATTAAGTATTTTTTGATACCTTTGGATTCTTGACGTCTGAAGCTGTAGAGCTCTTTAAGAGGGTCCAAAAAATTATGCATACCAATGTTATGCTTCCCAGGTCTATGGATGTTGTGTTCCGAAGAATTGGATTTGCCATTTAAAAGGAATCGGCGGCACAGCTTGTTGCCCGTCTCCCAACAGTTTCATTGTAATATATCCTGATTTAGTTCACTGAGAAGAATATATTGATAATAATAATATTCCATTGCAAGTAAACTAAGAAAAATGAACCCACAGATTATGGAACTTGTAAGAGCAAAAAATATCCCAACTTCGGAACGTGCAAATCATGATAACACATAGATTAAATCTCATATGAAAAAAAGGGAATATGTGGGAATCCAAATCAGATATGGAGGAAAGATTCAAGAAATTGTCCAATAATGTAAGTTTGGTAGGAAATTATTATCACTCAGATTAAATGAATTTAAGATGAAATTGAATAAATATCTACTCACATATATCTACAAATCATAGGAATTAGATTAAGATCTTTGTCAATGATGAGGAGCTCTGGTTGGGCAAAGAGGAGAAATAGGGCATTGAGGGCATTGCTGAACCAATGGCGTCAATTACAACGAGGGAGGCAACGGGAGGGATGATGCCGTTGCAGTGGAGGGGAGGGCAGAGATGTCGTTTGAGGGGATGGCTGAAAAATTAGCTTGTCAGCAGCAAATACAGACATCCCTTTAGTATCCATACAATGCAGACATCCGAAACATAATTCCTCAAAGTGGTCCAAGATAATTAACATGTAGAACTCGACCCCAGGAAGAGGTTTTCCTATACATCTTGTGCTGAGAAGTCAACATCTTCACGGAAAGCTTCCTACGATTTTTACAGTCTGCCAAACTTGCATCCATTGAAACATCACCAACTTCTCCTGAATAGCATCCAACATTCAACTCCTTCACGAAATTGAGCAGGACGTATTCATTTGATATAATAGACGAATCCACCAGACATTCATACAATATGACAGCAGCAGCGGTACCCAAAGTGATGATTGACTATTTTTAGACACTTCAGCACTTTGTGGAGAACTTCTTTGTCAAAATGATAAACTTGACATGGAGGGTCTCGAGTCATAAAATTCATCCATAGAACCACGTGTAGATAATCCAAGTTCCGAATTAATGATGATGACTTTGTCCTTATACAATAAACTGCTCCAGACAGATGATCTATAGACAAATTGTACAGAGGATTGTTCTGTCGTCAATGTGTAGGATCCTGAGAACAAAAATTCTTCCAAAAAAGAACTACTGATCTTATATCTGCAACATGTCCCTCTCACTCAATAATTGACAAAAAAAAATCTGATTTCAATTGAGGCAATGCGAGGGACTATGCGTGATACAATGGGTGGTATTGGTGCAACCTTTTTCTTTATCGAGGCAATTCGGGTCAAATACAAATGCATACATAGCAAAGCCAAGATTTATGCTATGCGTGGAAAAAATTGAAGCGATAATAGATGTAACATTTTCCTTTGTCGATGTTTACTCCGGAGACCGGTGGTCTTAAGTTCCTCACAAGGTGTGAACTCAGTCGCTGAGTCGACCACACGAGATCCGGAATAAAACAGCAATTAACCCACAGTAAATATATGCAATAAATATCCAAAAATGTGGAGTTAAAATTTATTATAACTCTACATGCAAATGTGTATAGGTGTAAGTACAGGTAGAGGTCGAACACTGGGAGGCGAATGGTTGTATGTAATGTATCATTCAATTATTCAATCATTGGTTCATGTCCTTTTATTGTTTTTGTGGGTTTTGGGTTTTGTAATTTTTTTATATTTTTATTTTTATAAATTTTTTTATTTTGTTTTTATATTTTATATTTTTTTATATTTTCTTTTAATATTTTTAATTATATAATATAAATAGATAGATATATATATATAAGACATATATATATAAAGAAATATATATATAAGAAGAGAGAGAGAAGTACTATAGTCTATAGATATATATATACTTAAAAGATATGTATAGATATAATTTTTTTGGCTTTTTAATATTTTTCTAATTTTTTTTATATTTTTCTGAAATATTTCTAATTTTTATGTATTTTTAAATTCAAAAATTGTCCACAATATAAGACTAAATAATTGGCCGAATATAATTTGGGTTTTTAAAACTATAAAATAAACTCCAAAATTACCCAAATTAATTTTAATATATTAATAATAATATATAGATAATTATAAGAGATAAAAATATATTTTTGGGTTTTTAAAGGCTTTTTCTAATTTTTTTGTTGGATTTTGGAGCTTTCTGATTTTTTTAATTTTCTTTTTTTATATTTTTAGGGTTTTTCATTTTCTGGACTCAATATATATATATATATAATTATACCATATATAATTTTTTGTAATTTTTCAAAATCATTTTCTAATTTTTTTGTATTTTCTAATTTAGACAGTGCAAAAATGGCTTCTATTTCATTTTTAATAATTAGAAAAAATGCAAAAAATGCGAAATAAAGTATGAGCGTGAACAAGCATGGCATGGAGCACCTATCCTAATTTTTGTGGATTTTTAGAAGCCTCATAGGTATTTTTAATAAATAGATAAAAGACACAAAAATAAAACAGCCTGGCAGGGGTATTTTTGCAAATAAAATAAGTAACAGGGGCAACAGTGCAAAAATACAACAGGAATAAACATTTATTTAAATTTTTAGAACTATTTTATAATATCCAAAAATCGCCAGGGTATACATGCAAATTTTCACGCGCCTCACGTGGGACTACACGTGAGGCGAGGGAGGACCTAAATGTAATTTCAAGAAACTCAGGGGTCCTACTACAAAATTTACATTTTATTTATAACGTGCAAAAATATTTACAGAATTAAAAATTAAATACAAAAAGGCGGGGGCTGGATATGCAAATTACCCCCAATAGGCGCTTCATCCGACGGCTGATGTGAGTCACTAATACACGTGGCGCCTCCACGTGCGCCGACGCCGGTTCGCCGATGAGCGGTTGAGATTAGATCACTCGCGTGATCTGACGGTCGCTGCTTCGCTCCATCGGACGGTTGCTGCTTGATCTGGGCCTTCGTCTTCATCCAATGGCGGAGGACTGGCGTGGAAGAACAGGGAAGAACACTCGCCGGGGCGAGCTTCTTCCTCCTCGATCTCGCTCTCCGGCCGACCATCGCTGCTCCTGAAGGTCCCATTCGCTTCCTGAAGGGTTGCTCTATCGTCCGGAGGTGTCGGATCGGCCGGAGGCACACCGTAGCGCCGCCACGAGCTCGAAGAAGAAGCGACGCTCCAGGTACCTCCGCCCGCATGGAAAATGTCTCCTGGTGCCTTTCTTCGCACCTAACCTGCACAGGAAGGTAGAGGGGCTCGAGGGCGTCACCCTCGACCCGGGGTTTGAAGCTGGACGCACAGGGATGAAGGTGGGCAAAGAAGCTCCGGCGAAGGGTGGTGGAGGAGCTTCGATTCGCGGATCCAGAAGCGAATCCGGTTGGACAAGGTGGCTGGGAAATGGAGAAGGCGTAGGGGAACGAAATGGCAGTGAAATGGTGGTCGGAAAACAACGAGGTCACGGTGGAGAAGTCGCCGGAGCGGAGCTCCGGCGAACTTCGAATCGCCTAAACTAAGCTATTCTACTAATCTAAATGCAGAATAAATGACGGGAATAAAATGCAGAAATGAAAAACTATCTAAGAAACATAAAAGCGCAGCTCTTATACCTGGGGGCCGCCAGGGAGCAGGGTGGCCGCCGGAGCTCCACCACGACAAAATTTCCCACCTCCTTGGGCCGAATCGAGGTGCTGGGAAGCGCCTCCTGTCACGAGGGCTCCGCCAGGAGCTCATTCAAGCTCAAAGAAGGGGATGAAAATGGCCAAATTCGGCCACGGAAGTGGGAGGAGTTATTTATATACATTCCAAGGGACCCCCAAGGACCGGCGATTATTAAAGAATCGGTGGTATGTACAAGGGATCCAATAGGACGACGAGAATCTTGGATGATCAGAGAACAAAATCCGTGAAGGATTCGAGGGCGATGGATGAAAGGGACGCCCAGGAAAAAGGCATGAAAATAGGGGAAAAGACAGTTCACGTCAGGTCAGGCGCCTGGGGGCGCAGTTGACCGACCGGTCAACAAACGCCAGGACCTGATTGGTCCACGTCAACCAGAAATTGACCGATTTATTTAACATAATAAATGAATTAATTAGATTTTTCTTATAAAATAAAAAATGTTTATAAATTAACGTAGTATTTATTTATGATTTTTATTTATTTTTTTGAAGTATTTTATTACGGTTTTATTAAAATATGGTATTTATAAGTATATTTATATACATTTATTTTTATTTTGTTTATTTTATTTTATTATTTTATTTTTTTATTTTATAAATTTATAACTTATTTTTATAAGTATAAATATATTTTTATTTGATTTTTATGAGTTTATTTATATTTTTAAATAAATGTGTTTGTGTATATGTAGGTATACTTGTAGGTATTTTACCTATATATTATATACATTTTATTTATTTAATGGATTTTATGTGTTTTTATTATGGAGTTGTATTTTTAATAAGATATATATAATATATACATTATTACACAAATATAAATGAATAAAGAATCAAAGAATAAAAATCCCTTTTATTTATATACATTCTTAGCATAGGTATTTTGCCTATGTGATACATAGACTTATTTTATTTCACAAATTCTTTTTAGTTTTCTTTTAATCTCAATATGTACATGTAGTATATACATTATTTACAAAATTCTAAAAATATGAATTTATAAAAATAATGATTATTGAATAAAATGAATATTTTAATCAGGTATTATGTACAAAAAGGGCTAAAAACCTAACTTTCACAGATGGACTTCAAAAATTATGAAACCAATTTTATAAAATAGTTCTTGGAATGCTATATACAATTAAAGGTGAGTTTGGGTGATTTGGAGTTTTTATTTGCAAGATATGGGTCTGTGAAGTTGAGATTTTGGCTTTTTATTCTGTGTCCAAAATGTACACTGAGTATTATTTTTGTACAAACTCAATTTTGTAATTTTATTTATATTATTATCTACAACTTTCATGAACAAAGTTTCTTTATTTGATGAATAAATAATTATGTACAAAATAGGTGTCAAAAATGCATAAATGGATGAATAAATAAATGAAGTATTTATTGTATATTGGCCCTTATCTCCCCCTACTTTATTCCTTGTCGACCAATTCCATGCTGACCTTGGTCTCGGGGTTAGGGTCATAAAATATTTGCAATATTTTATTCCTTTTTCTTTTCTTCTCTTTATTCTATAATTTTGGCATTAAAAACCTTATTTAATGTACAAGAAACAATGAATGCTATTATATACAAATTAATTCTATTTACATGCATTTGCTGGGGTTTTTAAGGCCAAAAAGATAGAATAAAGGTGATGAAATGGAGATTCATCACCCTCCTATACTTGCCTTTGCTAGTCCCTAGCAAATACTTATGCAATAAGTACAAAAAGAACAAAGAATAAGAAGAAAAGAAAAAGCAAAAATAAAGAATGTAAAGAATAAATTTAATTGGTCATGATTATTAAACTTATCTGTACAAAATCAAGGTTTGGAGCTGAAGTTAGACCTTGGTGTGAAAGTGTGTGTGGAACCTGGTCGGAAACCAAATTTAAAACACAACAGCCTTCGAGAGTCACAGAACTTGGTTCAAATCACCTCAATAGCCAGGTCAGAACTAGCCTACATCATGCGCAAACCCTTATGACTATGAAGCTGACTTGTACAGTGTATAGTGATGGTGGCTCTCCCCAACTGAAATGACAAAGAGATTGACTTCTCCAGAATGACAACCCAATGATTCCCTAATCCAACAACTCTTTCCTCGAGGATCGGGGTATTCCCTTCTAAGTTTAAGTGGCATCCAACTCAAGAGGAGGAGGTAAAGAAAAGAATGGACGGTAGCCAGTGTAGCTACCTATCCTGGGATGCAAGACCAGTGTAGTCAAGTCATCCAGCTGCAGGCTAACAAGGTGTAACTTTGATTCTCAAGCTTGCATATTTTCTATACAACATATATACATACTCCGGCAGGCATTTTTATTTTTATTTACAAGCCTGTCCATTTTTTTGGAGTTTCTCTTTTTTTTTCAACATACTATTTACAGCAGCATTTACATAAGGACTTATTCCTCTTGAGCCAGAAGACTATCCCTCTTTTGAAGCATTATTGCAACCCACAATCTCCTGTCTTTAGACCTCATGGCTATTGGACCAGGTTGGGGTGCACTTCCCTCCCTAGACGAGGACGAATGTTTCCACCCGTGTGCGTCTCAGACTGGCAAATCCAACCCCCTCACCACTCCAACTGAGTTGAGCCAAGTGAAATGTGCAAGTGTCCAAGTTAGGTCACGGTCGACAAGAGTTATACGTGTGTTTCGAAAAGCTCTAGTTAGTCCACTGAGGTGACTTGAACCCAGTCCTGATTTCTCAAAGAATTAAGTCTGGATAGACCTGAAGTACCTTAAACCTAGTTCCCATAAGGTTCCAGTGCCGTTAGGTGCAGTAAGGTCCAACCGAGCTCCAATCTTCGACTTTATTGGACTAGTTCAATTATCAAGCTCAATCAAAGAAGATGAATGCAATGCAAATGCTATTTACAAACATGCAAAGAATAATGCAATTTTTCAAAAGATTTTGAAAACAAAGAGAAGAATTTTTACACAAAGAATTTTTGCAAATAAAATAATTTTGGCACTCAAAGTATAAATTATGTACAGCTATTTACACGGGTGTGCCGCTTTATTTTAAAGAATGTCTAAAGAATTTATAATTTAGTTTTTATTTATAGGTATATATGTACACTTATTAAAGAATTATGCTTATTTTTATTTATAATAATATATTTAGTTTTTATATGTGACTATTCCTCAAACTTATTTGACACAAAGTTTTCAAACAATTTTTGAAAACTATAGTCCAAAATAATTTTTACAAATATTTTTACAAACATGTACACACATTTGAAAATCATTTTGCAAAGATTTTTCACACAAAGAAAATAAATTTTTACAAACCACACATTTTTACAAAGGTTGAAAACATGTAACAAAACGTTTTCAAAATAGTTTTCAATAGATGTTCACAAAGATTTTCAAACTATTTTTCAAACATTTTGCAAAAAACATTTTCACCTGATTTATTAATCAATATATACAAAAAGAATTTGAGGAATAATCCCATCTTTTTATTAAGGGTTTTTAACGAATTTAAAGAATTATTAGCCATATTATTAAGAGAATACGAAAGTACGAGTTATGGCTAAAGTATATACATAGTATATACGACCCCCCTATACTTAGCTTGAGCTATGTCCTCATAGATCGAAAAGAAAAGAGAACATAACTCGTACTGAGTATAGACAAGTCTAAAGAATATATGAATAAGAGACGAAGTAAATAGAAGTTGACCGTCCCCCCTATACTTAGGATCAAGTAATCCTAAGTATAACAGACTGTACACAAAGCAGGGAGGGTCAAGAGTGGGAATAAATAGATGAACAAATCAGGGGTGCACCCCCCCTATACTTAGGACAAAGTACGTCCTAAGTACGGAAAACTGACACAAAGGGGCGACACCTTTTATTTAGATACAAAATATAGAAAAGGAAAAGAAGAAAAGAAGAGATATATACAGATCGATGAAAAGATCGCGTAGAATATACGCATCACTCCCCCTATACTTAGGGTGACATATCCCTAAGTATAGGCAACAACAGGAGTGACGAAACTGAACGACGAAAGAACAACTCGGTGTGTACCCCCCTACACTTAGGACAAGGTACGTCCTAAGTGTAGACTCAAAGATATGGTGATAGATTTAGGGCACACATAACATGTGGGAGAAAGAATGAACAAGGCGTACATATATACAAGCGGTGAAGAAACTAGTGAAGTACAGGACGGTATCTGGTAAGCGACTACCGTGCTCTCGTCGTCGTCTCCCTGTGAGAATGAGGACGAAGTCAGAAGGTGAAAAGACACCCGAATCTGCAATCAAGTGGGTGTCAGCTACCGGAGTCAACAGATCGAAAGGTTAGATATCAGGTCCGGTAGCATGAAGCAGTCAATCGGCTCATATGGTCAACCTGAGGGAACAAAGCCGATACCGTCAGACCGGGAGGAAGAAAGAGCAGTACAACTCCTCCGGTTAATCAGAGTCTCAGATAGATAGGAAACAAAGCATATGAGACTGTGTGATGCACAGTGGTAATATAATCTGAAAGTCACAAGAATACACCGAACAACACAATATGTGGCTCACTCCTGCGAGGGTCCTCAAGGTGAGCAGAATCAGAGAATAATCAGAGGACTCGGTTCCGTGCTCCAACATACAGGAGACACAACCAGGGAGGAGACCGAGTACAAAGTCAGAAGACCCGGCTTCGTGCTCCACCAACAGGAGACACCAGAAGTGAAGCCGAGTACCCAGAAAATGATGTACTCTCCCGCAGATAACCCTCGGGGAGTAGCACATGCTAGGCAATGAATAATCAGAACAGAAGCTCACCCTTCCGAGGGTCGTCAAGGAGAGCGGGCTCAAAGGAGCCTGATCCATCAGACGGATCATAGAAATGGTCTTGGTAGGCGACAGATCGGGTACCAGCAGAAGAGACCGTAAAATCAAGAAAGTGTGGCAGCGTCCCGCAAATAACCCTCGGGGAGCGGGCTGCCAACTAGTCATGGGAATAGCAGATACCAGAAGCTCCACCTTGCGAGGACCATCAAGGCGAGCAGACTCAAAGGAGTCTAATCAGATAGGTCCCACGATCCGCAGATCGGATACACAACTCGAGATGGGACCAAAAATCATGTATATCAGACGACTCGATTCCGTGCTCCAACAGAAAGGAGACACAGTCAGAAGTGGGAACCGAGCGTAAAGAGAGTGTCGCAGTCTCCCGCAGATAGTCCTCGGAGAGTACTGTGATCTAGGCAAAGAATAGTCAGAATGTGTCTCTACCTTGCGAGGACCGTCAAGGAGAGCGGACTCAGATGAGTCTAGTACATTGGCCTCGTGTACTGACAGGTCAGGTACACAATCACAGGGGGGGGCCAATCAGGCATATCAACCGACTCGGCTTCAGGTCCCATCATAACGGCGACCGAAGTAGTGAATGAAACCGCAGTCCTAGAAATCGTCGCATTCTCCCGCAGGTAGTCCTCGGGGAGGAATGCGAGCTAGGTCAATGTAGGTCATGGGAATGCTGGCAAGTCATCTCAGGTCCTCAAAAGCAATAAATCACTCCATCATTTGGAGGGCATAAGATCATGCAAGGGAGAAAATAATCATGTCAGTCACCAAACATCCCTTGGATCAATCCAATCTGCTGAGATGGCACGAAAAATAGTCAGGAATCCTCTAAGTGCCAGGGTGGACTTGACAGTCAGGAGATCAAGGATGGGTCTATCAGGAAGATGAGAGATCATGTAAGATCCGCACACCCTTATCAAGAAATCCAAAGTAGAATAATCAGTCAATCCTCAAAAATCAAGATGAGTGGAACCTCAAAGAGATAGATCAATCAATGCTCATGAAATCTTCATCGAGTCATCGCATCACATCACATCCTTAATCCAGTGTACGAGAACTAAATCCTCAACAAAGCATCACACCTATGCTCTATGCATTATCAAAAATCTTCAAGAAGCCCATATGCCTGTATCAAAGATAAATCCACCAAATCAATCTCAGCAACCTCAACATCATTGGCCCGACATACAAATAATTTGTATAAATAATCCTCGATGCGGGCCTCATCATTATGCACAGCATTCCCGGGTAAAGGGAAAGATGATACGGGGGATACGAGGAAGATGGATAAGAAAGGTACACAATGGGGTGGAGAAGCTGATTGAGCGGGCGTGCCAATATCATGGGTGGTAGAAGAATGATACAGAGGGTACGAGGAGGGCGGGCGAGAAGATCGGTACATAGACAAAATTAGGTGTTCCACACAAGGCGGGAACACCGTCAAAATTGCGGTCCGAAGAGCGGTCTCTCCTCGAACCAGAGAAGATGGTACGATGGATACATAGAAGATGGTGAAGAAGCGGGAAACAAAGGACTTGGCGAAGAATGATTGAGCTCAAGCGCCAATATCAGGACTCGATGAAGAGATATATGTATAAGAGGGATAGAGAGACTCAAAGATGAAAAATGCATGACTCACACGGTGGGACCGAATACTCTAGTAATGAAGGAAAAACACAATGGACTCCACGTCACAATCAAGACACAAGGCAAACCCCCAATTCACCTACTCAACACAGTGAAGACCATCAGGTGACGGTCATTTATCTCTTCGATTTTAGAGTTAGGTGAGAACCACAAACATTGTACAATCACAGGAGGCTTGATAGGATTTGGGCTCTACTCCTTAGTGTGTACGTGAGCACTTTAAAACACATCCAATGAGGGGGTTGCTCTCCCCAAGACAAGGAATCCATTACGTTTTTATTTTTAAGTCCAATAGAGTTAGCAGTCCCGATTTTATTTAAGTTATCACTTTTTTGGTTATTTTCAATGCACGTGCCTATCGAGGTTCCAATTTCCATTAAGCATCCTAGGTTGATAAAATCAGAGGGAGAAGATTGGAAAAGCCATGCAAGTCGGAAATCAATGATGCATGCTAAGTAAGAAGACTTACAGTGCCTCCAAGCTCTCTCCATGCGGGATGCATAACAGAATTTGAAACCTATGCTATATGCAAATGCAAACCGAAGAAATCGCCCTAGGTTCAGAAATTGCTATTATCGTGAAGCACCACAAGTCGCTCATTCATCTTTAGCCTCAAAAAGTCCGGTCTTGGCTCACCCCTCCTCTGTGCTCAACACACTTGAGCTTAGGAGAAAGCGCTTTGCGGGGTTCGCTGTGGCACAAAGGCTAAGAGATAAATGAGCGGTTGTTTAGAGTTTGATCTAGGTCCAAAGCGAACTATAGGTACATGCAATTAATTAGGGTGTTTGGACCTAACTCTACGAGCAAGCAACTCCTAATGCTAAGGCTCATTCACACAAAATAATAAAAATGAAATAAAATAAAAGAAAAAGAGTTCAAGTCATCGAGGCCCCCAAGGGAACAATCCCTCGGGCAATGGACCTCGGGAGTCGAAGTGTACCTGTGAGAGTCCTGTATTATTACAAAATTCTAAGGGTCACTCTCTCACATGAATATACATAATAAGATAAATAAAATAAAATTCATAAAATAGAGACTGTCTTCAAAAATTCTCCTTCATCTGCTATTGATGCTCTCTCCTATTGGCTTGGCATAGAAGAGCCAACACCGCCTCGCTTGGGTGCATAGGTCCTCCTAGGAGGTCCTCCTTCGCTTGGCGGTCCCTCGTATCAAAGACAAAAAGAAAGAGATGGTCAGAGCAGTCAATCAATAATATCAAATAAAAATAAAAATAAAAATCACACAAATAAATAAATGAAGGACATGAACAAAGAATCAAATAAATGAACAAATAACCACACAAAATCATACAAATTTCGTTGCCTCCCCGGCAACGGCGCCATTTGTTTACTCCGGAGACCGGTGGTCTTAAGTTCCTCACAAGGCGTGAACTCAGTCGCTGAGTCGACCACACGAGATCCGGAATAAAACAATAATTAACCCACAGTAAATATATGCAATAAATATCCAAAAATGTGGAGTGAAAATTTATTATAACTCTACATGCAAATGTGTATAGGTGTAAGTACAGGTAGAGGTCGAACACTGGGAGGCGAATGGTTGTATGTAATGTATCATTCAATTATTCAATCATTGGTTCATGTCCTTTTATTGTTTTTGTGGGTTTTGGGTTTTGTAATTTTTTTTATATTTTTGTTTTTATAAATTTTTTTATTTTGTTTTTATATTTTATATTTTTTTATATTTTCTTTTAATATTTTTAATTATATAATATAAATAGATAAATATATATATAAGACATATATATATATAAAGAAATATATATATAAGAAGAGAGAGAGAAGTACTATAGTCTATAGATTATATATATACTTAAAAGATATGTATAGATATAATTTTTTTTGGCTTTTTAATATATTTTTCTAATTTTTTTTATATTTTTCTGAAATATTTCTAATTTTTATGTATTTTTAAATTCAAAAACTGTCCACAATATAAGACTAAATAATTGGCCGAATATAATTTGGGTTTTTAAAACTATAAAATAAACTCCAAAATTACCCAAATTAATTTTAATATATTAATAATAATATATAAATAATTATAAGAGATAAAAATATATTTTTGGGTTTTTTAAGGCTTTTTCTAATTTTTTTGTTGGATTTTGGAGCTTTCTGATTTTTTTAATTTTCTCTTTTATATTTTTAGGGTTTTTCATTTTCTGGACTCAATATATATATAATTATACCATATATAATTTTTTGTAATTTTTCAAAATCATTTTCTAATTTTTTGTATTTTCTAATTTAGACAGTGCAAAAATGGCTTCTATTTCATTTTTAATAATTAGGAAAAATGCAAAAAATGCGAAATAAAGTATGAGCGTGAACAAGCATGGCATGGAGCACCTATCCTAATTTTTGTGGATTTTTAGAAGCCTCATACGTATTTTTAATAAATAGATAAAAGACACAAAAATAAAACAGCCTAGCAGGGGTATTTTTGCAAATAAAAAAAGTAACAGGGGCAACAGTGCAAAAATACAACAGGAATAAACATTTATTTAAATTTTTAGAACTATTTTACAATATCCAAAAATCGCTAGGGTATACATGTAATTTTTCACGTGCCTCACGTGGGACTGCACGTGAGGCGAGGGAGGACCTAAATGTAATTTCAAGAAACTCAGGGGTCCTACTGCAAAATTTACATTTTATTTGTAACGTGCAAAAATATTTACAGAATTAAAAATTAAATACAAAAAGGCGGGGACTGGATATGCAAATTACCCCCAACAGGCACTTCATCCGACGGCTGATGTGAGTCACTAATACACGTGGCGCCTCCACGTGCGCCGACGCCGGTTCGCCGATGAGCAGTCGAGATTAGATCACTCGCGTGATCTGACGGTCGCTGCTTCGCTCCATCGGACGGTTGCTGCTCGATCTGGGCCTTCGTCTTCATCCAACGGCGGAGGGCTGGCGTGGAAGAACAAGGAAGAACACTCGCCGGGGCGAGCTTCTTCCTCCTCGATCTCGCTCTCCGGCCGACCATCGCTGCTCCTGAAGGTCCCATTCACTTCCTGGAGGGTTGCTCTATCGTCCGGAGGTGTCGGATCGGCCGAGGCACACCGTAGCGCCGCCACGAGCTCGAAGAAGAAGCGGTGCTCCAGGTACCTCCGCCCGCATGGAAAACATCTCCTGGTGCCTTTCTTCGCACCTAACCTGCACAGGAAGGTAGAGGTGCTCGAGGGCGTCACCCTCGACCCGGGGTTTGAAGCTGGACGCACAGGGATGAAGGTGGGCGAAGAAGCTCCGGCGAAGGGTGGTGGAGGAGCTTCGATTCGCGGATCCAGAAGCGAATCCGGTTGGACAAGGTGGCTGGGAAATGGATAAGGCGTAGGGGAACGAAATGGCAGTGAAATGGTGGTCGGAAAACAACGAGGTCACGGTGGAGAAGTCGCCGGAGCGGAGCTCCGGCGAACTTCGAATAGCCTAAACTAAGCTATTCTACTAATCTAAATGCAGAATAAATGACGGAAATAAAATGCAGAAACGAAAAACTATCTAAGAAACATAAAAGCGCAGCTCTTATACCTGGGGGCCACCAGGGAGCAGGGTGGCCGCCGGAGCGCCACCACGACAAAATTTCCCACCTCCTTGGGCCGAATCGAGGTGCTGGGAAGCGCCTCCTGTCACGAGGGCTCCGCCAGGAGCTCATTCAAGCTCATAGAAGGGGATGAAAATGGCCAAATTCGGCCAAGGAAGTGGGAGGAGTTATTTATATACATTCCAAGGGACCCCCAAGGACCGGCGATTATTAAAGAATCGGTGGTATGTACAAGGGATCCAATAGGACGGCGAGAATCTTGGATGATCAGAGAACAAAATCCGTGAAGGATTCGAGGGCGATGGATGAAAGGGACGCCCAGGAAAAAAGGCATGAAAATAGGGGAAAAGACAGTTCACGTCAGGTCAGGCGCCTGGGGGCGCAGTTGACCGACCGGTCAACAAACGCCAGGACCTGATTGGTCCACGTCAACCAGAAATTGACCGATTTATTTAACATAATAAATGAATTAATTAGATTTTTCTTATAAAATAAAAAATGTTTATAAATTAACGTAGTATTTATTTATGATTTTTATTTATTTTTTTGAAGTATTTTATTACGGTTTTATTAAAATATGGTATTTATAAGTATATTTATATACATTTATTTTTATTTTGTTTATTTTATTTTATTATTTTATTTTATTATTTTATAAATTTATAACTTATTTTTATAAGTATAAATATATTTTTATTTGATTTTTATGAGTTTATTTATATTTTTAAATAAATGTGTTTGTGTATATGTAGGTATACTTGTAGGTATTTTACCTATATATTATATACATTTTATTTATTTAATGGATTTTATGTGTTTTTATTATGGAGTTGTATTTTTAATAAGATATATATAATATATACATTATTACACAAATATAAATGAATAAAGAATCAAAGAATAAAAATCCCTTTTATTTATATACATTCTTAGCATAGGTATTTTGCCTATGTGATACATAGACTTATTTTATTTCACAAATTCTTTTTAGTTTTCTTTTAATCTCAATATGTACATGTAGTATATACATTATTTACAAAATTCTAAAAATATGAATTTATAAAAATAATGATTATTGAATAAAATGAATATTTTAATCAGGTATTATGTACAAAAAGGGCTAAAAACCTAACTTTCACAGATGGACTTCAAAAATTATGAAACCAATTTTATAAAATAGTTCTTGGAATGCTATATACAATTAAAGGTGAGTTTGGGTGATTTGGAGTTTTTATTTGCAAGATATGGGTTTGTGAAGTTGAGATTTTGGCTTTTTATTCTGTGTCCAAAATGTACACTGAGTATTATTTTTGTACAAACTCAATTTTGTAATTTTATTTATATTATTATCTACAACTTTCATGAACAAAGTTTCTTTATTTGATGAATAAATAATTATGTACAAAATATGTGTCAAAAATACATAAATGGATGAATAAATAAATGAAGTATTTATTGTATATTGGCCCTTATCTCCCCTACTTTATTCCTTGTCGACCAATTCCATGCTGACCTTGATCTCGGGGTAGGGTCATAAAATATTTGCAATATTTTATTCCTTTTTCTTTTCTTCTCTTTATTCTATAATTTTGGCATTAAAAACCTTATTTAATGTACAAGAAACAATGAATGCTATTATATACAAATTAATGCTATTTACATGCATTTGCTGGGGTTTTTAAGGCCAAAAAAGATAGAATAAAGGTGATGAAATGGAGATTCATCAGAGGATAACATAGAAAGGCTTGCCGAAGGCAAGTCCTCGAAGGAACTCTCGGAATTCAGAAGCATATGATATGCAATAAAGTATTTGTGTAAATAATATTTACATGTATGTCCCATTTGAATATCAGAAAGAACAACAGACCCAAACCTTATCGGATATGAGCTTCAGGTCAATAAGCTTTCTGTCGTTTATCGTGGCGACTAACACAGATGACTCAGTTTCCTTGGGAATCAACGGAGTGGGGAAGGCGAGAGGAAGGGGAACCCGCGCTCCGTCGCATCCCGTCTCGACCCATATCTGTCATCCGCGAACCGGTCCAACTCCGTGCATTCACTGGCCGTGCCTATGACTCCACCCGCATGGCTCGCCTCACAGCTCCATATCCACGTCACCGATAACGCATCTGCTAGGGCTTAAACATCATCTCAGAGAAAAGAGAGCCGCCGTTATCGAGGGAATCACATGCTAGGGACTCAAGTCTGGCCTACATTTCTGCATCCGTTGCCGACGTCTTTACGGTGAGGAGGGGAGGATCTTGGAGAGGTGGGTTCCGAAGAGGGAGAAGGGGTTGGTGGAGGAGGTGGTGGATGATGAAACAGGAAAGAACGCCAGGCACAAGGATGGAGAGCCTCGAGGAGGTGGACGAGGGGTCGATAGTGTCACTGAAGGAGAGGCCCTTCGGTCAGGAGACATCGGGGTGGGCGTGGCAGCGAGGCGATAGCTAATATCGTTTTGGGGGCCATGAAGGGATCTGCGGAAGATGATAGTGACCGTGAGGGAGGAAGAGTTTTAAGTCTTGTGACTATGAGGATAAAATTGGATTGGAAAAGGGGTTGAGATGGGTAAAATCGGAATTTACGTGCATAAAATTTATTCTCCTGATGCTCTTTAAGATGTGTTATAGATATAATGGATTGGGATTGGGATTGGATATGAGAGAGAGAGAGAGTGAGAGGGAGTAGTGCATGATGTGAATTAGGATTGGATATCAATCCCGTGAGAGGGGTGTGCGTGAAAGATTGTTGGAGTGGCAAGGCATATCGAGAAATTAGTGGCATTTATTGCAGGCACTCTGCGTGACATCAATAGTTGTTGCGGGAGACACACAAGAGCTCCCACCCAATAAAGCGCATAGAAGGTTGTTACGAGGAACAACCATGTTAGCTGTTGCGTCCATCTGGACCGTCCATCATGGTCCAGTTCAACCGTCCGATCGAAATGGCAGATCCCTCCCATGCATTGCCCTCCCACCCGCCCTCTCCCTCCCTCCCATGCGTTGCCCTCCCGCCCGCCCTCTCCCTCCCCATGTGATGATTGGGTGCAGGAACACCCCCGACCTCCATCTCAGACCCGCCACCCATCTTCATCTCGCTTCTCTTGTTGCATCCAACTGGTCCTCTCCCCCCTCGCGATCTGCCACAGAAAGCACACATCCCCCCTCGTCGCCCCTGCATCGGTACATGGAGCCTGTGGGCGATACAACGAGCCCTCCAGTGCTGCCCCTTTTCTATGTGCGTCCTCCGACATCGCCTCCTCCCTGTGTGAGCATGGGGCCTCGAGCACCGCTGACCTCGCCATCCCTGTGCACGGTCATGGATTTTTCATCGGAGGTTTGCAACATCCATATTCTACTCTTTTATTCAGTAATTGTTGTCCTGTGGCAAAGTGTATGTCATTTTGGAGGTTCATATTGGCACAGTAAATGCCAGGGATCTGATGTCTTAATTGAAAACACTTTTGTCCCAACTATGTCAATATATATGAAAATGTAAGGCTGAATATAATAACATGAGTTACTGTATGGATGCATGTGTAATTAAGAGTGTCTTCAGTCTGACACTAATCTTCTATGATTCCAATGAGAAAATTTCTCTATTTGTTGTATTTCATGGAAGTTTAATTCTCTTCAAATCACTTGCAGCTACAAGTATCATTCACCGTGGAAGGAGAAGATTATAACACGAATAGTTGCTTGCAGTACGGTGAACATGCCTTTCGAGGCTATCTCTAATGAAAATGCACATTTGAGCTATGATTTTGATACCATTGAGAAGCCATTTGCTGGAATGCAATTTGTTTCAGAAGATGAAGCATTCAAATTTTACAATATGTATGCAAGAAACATCGGTTTTTCTACACGGATGTCGACACTACGAAAATCCTTGAAAACGAAAAGCGTAACAGCTCGGAAAATTATTTGCTCTAAAGAGGGATACAAAGATTTTAATGACAAACGTCGTGTAGGACGTGAGGTCAAAAGAAGACGAGATTTTCGAGAAGGATGTGAAGCCCACATATTTGTTCGTGAAAGTAGCACGGGATGTTGGGTTGTGAGAGACTTTCACGAACAGCACAGTCATGAATTAGCAAGTCCATCGAAAGTGCCAAGGCTTCGATCACGCAGAACTGTATCTTCTTCTGCAAGAAGTCTGATTGACACGTTGCACACTTGTGGTTTATCTGTCTCCAAAATTTCTTCTGTTCTTGGCGCTTCTGACGAGCAACAGATTAGTAGTCAAGTATGTAGAGATCAAATTAAACGAAATCGGAAAATAATATTGGAAATGAATGCATGTCTATTGTGAGGTATTTTGAGCAAAAGGCCCTAAGACCCTAGGCATCTCGATGACTAGGTCGACAAGGGAATAAAGTAGGGGGAGATAAGGGCCGAAATACAATAAAAATCCCTTTTATTTTATTCATTACTTATTCATTTTGGGGCCTATTTTTGGTTCCACTTTTATACTTCAAATAAAGAAACTTTGTACATGAAAGTTGTAGATAATTAAATAAAGAAAAATACAAAATTGATTTCACTAAAAAATAATGTATAGATAAAAAGTTATGATCTGAATAAAAATCCAGAATCCCAACTTCCCAGACCCATATCTCACAAATAAAAACTCCAAATGCAGTAAACTCACCTTTTAATTGTATATAGATTAAAATAATCTATTTAATGAAGGTAGTTTCATATTTTTCAGAGTTACGGTTTGAAAGTTGAGTTTTGGACCCCTATTGTATACTATACCGATTAAAATATTCATTTATTTGTTCTTCATTATTTTTATTATTTCATATTTTTATATTATTATATATGTACATATTAAAACTGGAATAAAATGATAAATAAAACATTAAAAAAAATAATAATAATAAAATTCTTGGTATAAAATACATAGATGCATTACCAATGTGCTGTGTTAGAATCACTTTTTTGGTCGTTTTTGCTGATTTTTAGAGGACGCATCGTGCATCTTTTCATGATGAATCCTTCTTGACTTTTTCTCCCCTTATATCCACCATACATGCCCAGTATATAGATTGAGAATTAGAGCATGGATTCACCCTATTTTCTTCGATCTTTGGAGCTTGTTCATCACGTTGCCTGACCCCCCCTTGCTGTGCGTCAGAACAGTAGTGTTTGCCCATATTCTCGAATTTTTATAGGCCGATTGTTTCACCAAATTGCTCCCTATACAACCAACATACACGCCCAAGTATAATATCGATGGTTGAGTTGTCGATTCACTAGATACACAATGATCTTCTCTCCATCTCATCAACTTTCTAACCAAGCTCCTGTAGCTCTGACAAGCCTAGTTTTTTGTCCGCATTCGCGGATTTTTCTAGGCCGGTTCTTTCTCCTTTGATGATGATTTCTTCATGACTTTTTGTCCTCGAAGATCACTCTTACACGCCCATGCATCACTTCGGGGATTCGATCAAAGATCCGCCTGTGATCACTCCTTGAACCTCGTGCCAGAGCCACTTCTTCAAAAATACCACATCCGCCTCCATTGCCTCTAGAACTCCTTTTGCCCCTTCTTCCTCCCTTCTTTCATGTGCTGAGGTTAGAGGGAGGTGACAACAACCTCACCTCGCCGTTAGGAGGAGCGGAGGAGCGGCACGGAGGCGTATCCACCCCCATCTCCGACCCTTGGCCGTGAGGTTTATCTCTTGGTTCTTCCCAGCCAATCGAGGTCGTCTTTGCTTGTTTTTTTCTTTATTTTTCCTTGATGTAGACTAGCTGTAGTGTAACCTTTTATTTCATGTATTTGTTGGCTTGATTTGCACTCCATTCATCATCCACTTTCCCCTCGCCGAAGCTTGCTCCGGCGAGCTCCATTTTCGCCACCTACTCCACTCGATCACCCACATTTGCCCTAGGACCGTCTACTGTCGTAGCTGTGTTTTATTCGCAGGTCCCAGGGGTCAAGAGACTCCATATGGAGTCGGATTTTGCCAAGGAACGAGGTAGCTGGAGCCGTGACTCGTCCTCGATGCCGTAGTGGCACTCCGGTGGTCTTTCGACCATTTTGACGCCGCCGGCAGCTTGAGGGGCTCTCCAGGAGGAAGCTCGGCGTTTTTGGGGCTTCACTGCACGTCGGAGGGGAGCGGATAGGCCGGTGGAAGTTCGCCTTGGCCGGCGAGCTTCCCTGTTCTTCCATCATCCTCCGTAGTCGTTCGATCGTCGGAGTTCTTCCAGAGCTGCACCGTCGGATCGCCTTGGGCGTGGGTATTTTGCGTAAAACTCCCTCGCCACTTTTGTAAGATTTTATTAGTACTGAATCATTCATTGGTCGTTTTAAACTTTTGTGGAACTGCACACCAGTGTTTTGTAATATTACAGGTTGGCCCCTGCCTGGCCTTGTGTTTTTGTATGCTTTCCCTATTTATTGCATGCATCTATAAAACCCCAAAAATTCTCAAAAAATACATTTAAGTTTCTGTTGGCTTGTGCTTCCACGACATATTTTTATTTTGCATTTTTATTGCATTTTATAATTTATAAAAATTCAAAAACATGCATTTTCAGCACTGTTTGCATTAGAAAATACATAAAAATTATAAAATCACCTCCGAAAATTCCCAAAAAAATATATTTTGTTTATTTTAGTGTGTTTTAACTTCGAACCAAAAATCATTAAAAAATACAACAAAACTCCTAAAAATTGTAAAATTCTAAAAATCTTCAAAAAAATATTAAAATTTCATAAAAATCCTAAAAATGCAAACTCAGTTCATGTGCTTTCTATGACTTATTCTCCTTGATTCAAAATTAATTTGAGGAATTTTTGGACTCTGTTTTTTATTTTTCATCCTCATTTTAATTTCAGCCAGCAACCTAGTTCACTGTTTTTTAATATTTTTGACCTTATAAATACCCATTCATCACTCTTTATTCTTATATTTTAGCTACAAAAACCTATGCAAATGCATGTAGATATGTGTAAATAGGATAAGTTAGCAAAAGCATGCATGTTTGTAAAATTAGATAATTAGCATGTTTTTGTGCAAAAATAAAAGAATAAAGATGAAAAAGAAAAGAGGGAAATATTTAGAATAAATATTGAGCAACCTAACCCAAGGGAGGGCTCAGCATGGGCCTGACCGCATAAAAGCCACAAGTAGAGGGAGATAGGGGCTCATATGTAAATACTTATGTAAATAAATAAAATAATATTTTCCTCAGCCAAAAATATGCTTGTATATATTTTGTATATATTTAGAAGCTATTAAAAACAAAATAAAAATTTAAAAAAAATCAAAAATCCAAAAACATCTCTTCACCATGTACATAGACCACCTTCTTTATTTATTTCACCTTGTAAATAACCTAATTTATTTTCAAACCTTTTTGTAAATATCCCTTTTTATGTTTTGTAAATAAAATAAATAAAAAGAATTAAAACAAAAATCAAATAAAAATTACAAAATTAAAAATACAAAAACATCTTGTATATATACCATGTATATATCATGTATATAACTAACTAATTAACCCATGTATATAAATAATAAAAAAAATAAAATAAAAATAGCCTTTTATTCCTCATTTTATCCTATAAATAAATAAAATATAAAATAGGAATAAAAATGTATAAAAATAACAAATTAAAAATCAAAATCAAAAATCCTACATTGTACAAATACCTATGTATAGCTATAATATGTAAATACCTTAATTTAATTTCCAAAAATTAATTAAAAATCACAAAAAAATAGAAAAAATTAAAACAAACATTTTTCATGTTTTAAGTTTTTGAAAATTTGGCCATTTAAGGCCCCAAAAAAATCAAATAAAATTTCAATAATTGGCGGGCTCTGATTGGTCCACGGGGGATTGTTGACCCCCGGTCAACACCTCCCCCAGGACCACCAGAGCCGCGGATCTGCATTTCGACCCGACTTCGCCCAATTATCTCTACCAGATCCGCCTCCCTTCCGCTCCAAATCCAGGTCCTAATCACCCCCCGTGCATCCGGGAATCTCGCCCGACATTCTTCCTTGGGATCCGCGCTTCAGCTCGCCCTACCCGATCGATCCTTCCCGGACCTGCACCCATATAAAACTCGAGCTCAGCCGCCTCCTCATTCCATCTTTGGCTCCCCATTCTCTCTCCAGTGACCTCCATCGCAACCAGCAAGGTGACAGCTTGCATTTGCCGGTGTCGCAGAGAGGAGGAGGTGCTCGGACCATCGATCCGGCTGCCTCGCGCCGCCGTGCTCCGACGTTCAACCGGAGCTTGAGCCTCGGGCGTTGACGACCCTTGAGGCAAGGACCAGGAGCTAGCTAAGCTCCAGCATAGTCTCCCGCATCACCTAGGTAACCTTCGTTCCTTCTTGTTTAGTCTAATTTTAAGTTACCCCCAAATCGACTCCTTGCTGTGTTCCTCTGATTCCGACCATCACGCACACTATCTCGATCATCGGAGCACACTACCATCTTCGCTGTTCCCCCACGCACGTTCTTCGCCCACTCGTTCAACCCAACTCGCCCCGGAGTTGGGAGTCGAGCTCCACCACCTGTCGCTCGCCGGAGCTCATTCACCCCGCCGCACCGTTCACCCTCACGACGCTTCTTGGGGTCGAGGCACTTTGCCCTCGACCCGCGAAGCTTTTGGTTTGCTTTGCTGGTCCAACGGGAGGCATCTGAGCCCCTCTTACATTCCAGCCAGGAGCTTCGCGCCGCCAGCCTCGCCGGAGCCCCTCCAGGGCTCGGCCGGGCCATCGAAGTCCACCACCAGCTGCGGAGCTTCACCGCGGACCCGTTCCGATCATCAGGAGCAGCTGAGGAGGAGTACAGCTCACGCACGAGGCCGGCGAAGTTCGCCGGCGTCGTGTTCTTCCACCATCCTCCAGAACCGTCCGATGACGCCTCCGCTCCAGTTTTGATCTCAGCCGTCCATCTTCCGAGGAGCAGCGACCGTCGATCACTCCGAGGAGCTCATCTGGACCGTTCGCAGCAGAGGAGAGAGGTACCTGAGCCCAGAACCGCCCGATCTCCCACGTGTCCTCGCCTCCACCGTCGATCGAGTCCCCGAGCTGAAGAAGAGACGCGCCCCCCATCCAGAGCCGACCGATCTTCCACGTGGCGCGCATCTGGCCGTCGACGAATAAAGGGGTAATTTACTTAGGGCCCCCTCTTAGTTTGTCTTTTTCGTCTTAGTCCTGTAAATATTTTTAGAACTTTATTTTCGTAGGGTAAATTGCATTATGGACCTCGTGTTTGTTTAGATTTGCATGTATGCCCCTGTTTGTATGAGACCACGTGCGTCGTCACGTGTAGTTTAGGGTTATTTGCATTTCTTTCCCTGTAGTTCTGGGCTGTTATGTAATGAATAGAAACTTTGTGGTAATTGCTTTTATACCCCTGTGAGCCTGTTATTCACGCATGTGCGGTTTTTAGTGGGATATTTGCAACCATACCCTTGGACTTCTTGGTACCAGTTACCAAAAGGTCCAAGAAGTAGGTTTTTCTTACAAATAGGCCCCTGAGTGCCCCAGCCACGCGCCACGTGCGTGACTTGCTGGGTATTTTGCACCTGGGCCCCCAGATTCTCGGGTATTTGCACTTACGTCCCTGTGCACAGTGCCCCCTTGTTATTTTTGAATAAAATATCAAATCACCTCCAAATCCAATGAGATTTTGACACATGGCTCCTGCCATGATGTAGAAATTTTAGGGATTTTTGAGGACATTTCTGATTTCGTTTAGTATTTTTAAAAATTCAAAAACCTATTTTTTAGCTACTGTCTAGGTTTAAAAATACCAAAAAAATATAAAATCACCTCTAAAAATTCCAAAAAAATTAGCTACTATTTCTTGCTTGTTGTTTGATTTTCTAGCCAATTTTGGCTATTTTTCATCACTTAAAAACCCTAAAAATTGCAAAACCCTCAAAAACTCATAAAAATTATAATAATTAATTTAAAAATCCAAAAACAATAATCAAGGTGCCTAAATTTTCCTTATTCTTTCTAGATTACAGGAAAATTACCTCCAGGGCTTAGTGAGACTCTTAGATATTTTATTTTTGAGTTTCAAGCCTTGCTGGACAGTACCTCTCCTGTTTAGCACTGTTTGATTTTTAGAAAATAATTTACCCATTAGAAAAATCTCAAAAATTCACTAAAAACACTTAAAAACTCAAAAAAACATAAAAACAATTTTTCCTGAATTTTTGTTGTATTTTTGGTGTGTTAAATAATTTGCCTAAGTGTGTTGATAGTTGTTTTCTTTTGTTTTCTTAATCTTTTAAAAATCCAAAAAAATATAAAAATTATCAAAAACCACTAAAAAACATTCCCTTTTAGTTTTATATTGTTTTTACTACTTCGTAGGCCCTAGGCCAATCCGTGCTCCTTGTGTTCGACCCTGGGAGCTATACCAGGTTAATCACATAGCTAGGACCGCTTGATTTGCTTTGTTTGATTTTCGATTCGTTTCGCGGTTCGATTCTTTTTCTTGATTGACACATCTTCTGAGATCCGGGTCGCAACGACCCTTGTTTCAGTACCTTCACCCGGGTCTTAGGGATTCTCGTGTCGACAGAATGGCGCCGTTGCCGGGGAGCACGGCTTAGTAGTTGTTTTTGTTTTATTTTTCGTTTTTGTTTTCGCGGTTTTTCGCGGCTCTTCAGAGCTCGCAGCTTTTCGCGGTTTTTGTGTCGATTTTCTTTTTATTTTATTTTGTTTTATTTTGATTTTCTTTTGTTTTTATTTTTGTTTTATTTTGTGTGATTATTTTATTTCTCATTTTTGCATATATACCCTTGTTCTTATTTTCATTTATTATTTGATTATTTTATTGGTCTGACCACTCTTCTGTCTTTCTTGCGAGGGCCCGAGGACCGCGGAGGCAACTTTCGAGGAGCCGGTGCAGCCGCGAGACTCGGAGACGGCTTCCTTCTCTACGAAGCCGCAGGAGAGAGCGAGAGGAGAGAGTTGAGTGGGTGAGGTAGTAGGATAGTTTTTATTCATTATTATTTGTAATAATACAGGGACTTGAACTTTTGGACTCTTGTGGACTTGAGACCGTAGCGGGTCTGTTTCGCCGAGCACCGGCGTGCTCGGGGGACCCATTAGGACCCCTCAGTTTTTCGCGGCTTTTTACGCGGTTTTCTTTTTCTTTTCTTACTGTCATTTTCCGGATTTTTCGCGGTTTTTGCTCGAGCCCCTAGACATAGGATTTTTGTTGATTGTGACGTAAAATTTCTAAGGCCCAACACTTAATAGAATATCTGTTCCTATAGAACGTAATTGGACCTTATTAAATTCACTAAAAAGTTAGTTTAATTGGATTTGAGACCACGTGCCGTTAGGAGTCACATACAGCGCTGGCAGGACCCGTTGTGGCGGGCACCGAGTGACTCCCAAGATCGGACTCCGGACTCGATTCGGTTAACTAACTATTGTTCTTCACGATCAATAGAAGTTGTTTGTCTTAGGACTCGGCTTTTCACCGTTGCATCATATAGCTTAGTTTACTTTTCTGTCTTTATTTTATGTACGGATCACTTTGCATGTAGAGAGCTGGAGGCAGGTACGCATTTCTGACTCTGCATGCATCATTGATTTTTCGTGCATCGGCTTTTTCGTCTTCTCCCCCCGATTTTGGACTTAATAACCAGGAGAAACCGAAAAATTCGTTAGGCGTTTTTGTTTGATTTAAAAAAATAATACCTAAAAAAAGTGTAACCATAAAATTGGGACTGCTAAGACTATTGACCTTAAAACAAACTCACCCTAAAAATTCTGTCTTGGGGAGAGCAACCCCCTCATTGTTTGGTTTGCTTGAGCGAGAGAGTGACCCGCACACTAGGATAGAGCCACGCCTGAACTTCCGTTAGACTACTAGTCTTAGAGTTAGTCGTTCTCCAGTGAGGATCTCTCCGGTACCCGGTAAAGCGGGCCGTGACATCCTTAACAGAGCAGGTTGATCGGGTAGCCGGTAAACGGTCCGCAACTTGTACAGGCTGGGAAAGATCTAGCTTTAGGATTGGGCCAGTCTCTTGGGAGCATCGGGTTCCCAACAGGTCAGGTAATCGCTCTGATATCTTGAGTGTTCACCAAAATAAAATCGACAAGATAATTTGACCGAACTTTCACGGTCTTCAGCTCGCGTTGCGTTGGTGAACCGGGGGTTTGTTTTTCGATCATAGTTTTTCTAGATCTCATCCGCCCTACTCGCCAGATCGAGATGATGGGTAGACGATCTCTTAGGCAGCCTTTGGCTGCACCGCTTTCGGGCGCGTCTACCTCATCATCTAGGTTGGCTCGCGAGAGCTCAGACCCGCTCTCCGAGCCCGAGTACGACTCCACCCTGTTCCCCCTCGATCCCCTTTCTGATCTACCCGAGAGACCTGAGCCCGAGGAGAGACTTATTCATTTGACAGCACCTGAGTTGGGCTCCTTCGATTTTGCAGACGTCGAGATGGCAGGCGCAGGCAGTTCTGACGATCACTCCCGTCCCGAGCACTTTGTACTGGACCAGGGAGCGATCAACTCCACCCTGATCGCACAGTTAGAGACAGTCCAGCAGCAGCTCCGCGATCAGGGAGCTTTTATGATAGAGATGAGGCGTGAGATGGAGAGGCTCAGAGCAGGGAGAGATGCACAGAGCGAGCCCGAGGACCCTGATGAGGCACAGGCACGAGCCGCAGCAGCAGCAGCAGCCGCCGCCGCCGCCGCAGCGGCAGCAGCCGCAGGAGGAGCAGGACCACCTAGACCGATGCGGGAGTTGCACAACCCCGGATCTACCTTGATGCACCATTGGGTTGTGGTTCCAGCCATCGTGGGGGACTTCAAGTTCCCCCCGAACACCTTGCAGATGCTCCCGCGGTTCCATGGACTGGCTACAGAGGAGCCCCATCTCCACCTACAGGAGTTTCTCATGATTTGCAGTACTGTCCACGACAGACATGTGGACCAGGATACCATACGGATGATTGCCTTCCCCTTCTCACTGGCAGATAGAGCAGCCACCTGGCTGAAACATTTGAGGAGATTCGTGTACACATGGGAGCAGCTCCGCACCGAGTACTTGAACAAGTACTATCCACTCGGGCGGACGAATGCAGCGAAGGCCCTGATCAGCAACTTCTCCATGTTCCCCAACGAGCAGTTCCATGAGGCTTGGGAGAGGTTTAGAGAGCTTTTGGACAGATGCCCACACCACGATATCACGAAGCCGAACCTAGTTCAGAGCTTTTTCAGTGGGTTGTCACCAGAGCTACAAGGCCTGGTGAACGCTTCTTGTGGCGGGTCCTACTTCGCCAAGGACCATGACCAGGTCTGGGCTATTTTTGAGGAGATGGCAGAGAACTACATGGTCATGTCCCAGACCCGGCTCTACACTCAGAAGACCCAGCCACATCAGCCAGGACCCGTGAAGTACCAGAGGATAGCACGGGTAGATGCAGGTCCATCTAGTTCGTCCGCAGCCACGGCAGCAGCACAGTTAGAGTCATCAGCTGCGGACATGGGCATCATCAGCGAGAAGCTGGACCGCATGGAGCTGATAGAGAAGAAGCAGTGCCAGAGCATAGCACAGATGGATCAGATGGCACAGGTCTTGAGCGACCTGAAGACACAGCTCATGTGTCTCCAGGAGACACAGACGGCTTCTCAGCCCCGTCTTCAGTCGCGAGGCGACTCCGGCAGCAGCAGCAGCTCGTCCCAGCGCTCCAGCGCCCCAGCGCAGCCTAGACAGGTTCACCTTGTACAGGCGGAGCCGTACCAGCAGTCGCAGCCCACCTACCAGTCCCCACCATCTCCAGAGATGCAGATGGTGGTCTACCAGCCGGATCAGCCGTTGGCGGTACTACCCCCAGCCCCCTTGGATGCAGAGCCGTTGATGGATGTCAACGGGATCTGGTACGACCGTCCCCAGCCTGGGATCCGACGTGATCATCCCGGATTCAGGTGGGGGAGCGGTGGTGCCCAGCCCCAGCAGCAGCCGTCAGCACAGGGAGGGCAGTACTCCCAGCCGAGAGACCATCACCAGCAGCCGCAGCAGCAGCACCCAGTCTACCAGCAACAGTCGTCTTACGGTCCTCGTCCCTATCAGCAGGGACAGTCTTGGAGGCATGAGCAGCAGGCTCACCCGGGATACCAGCACCAGCAGCAGCCTCCTTCCTACCCCTCTCACCCGCAGCAGTACCAGCAGCCTCACCCACAGCGAGGCTACCCGTCGGGCTCCCACGAGAGCCCTGCCTTGGATGATATCGCCCGCCTCCTCACGAATCAGCAGGCGACCTTTCGACGGGAGATGGATGAGTTCCGCCAGGAGATGCGGGACTTGGTGAGAGGGAAGGCCGCCATACCTGCACAGATAGAGCCGAATCCGAACAACCTCAAGCGGAAGTCTGAGCAAGTAGTACATACTGAGTTAGCCACTCCTAGCGATCCATTTGATGATACTTCTTCAGATCTTTTTGATGTTGATTTTTCCACGCTTAGGAGCGGTAGGACCCCAGCCGGCGGCGGCGCCTCAGCTGAGCACCATCCCGAGGCGCCACAGGAGGAGGAGGAGAGCGGTACTGAGACCGCTCCAGATGATGACGGTGGTACTGAGGCCACCAAGGATGCTGATCCCACAGGCGGTACTGAGGCCGCCACTTCACCAGATCTAGGAGGTGGTACTGATGCCACCCATGCAGCCGAGCCAGCACGCGGTACTGATGCCGCGAGACGTCTACCTTCAGCAGCAGCAGCAGAGCAGCCCGCCCGTGGTGGTACTGAGGCCACCGGTGTTTGTACAGATAGTGGTGTTGTTTTTCCTCATGGTCATGTATCTCGGAACTCTGCTATGAATAAAGGAAAAGGTTTATCTTCTTCTGGTCCCACTGTGGTGCGTGATGTATGTGTGGATCCGGTCCTTGAACCGCTTAGACCTTTTCCTAGTCCTTCATCTGAGAAGGACCCAGTGATCCCCTTCCCTAGAGCCCTTCAGATGGGGAAGGGGAAGAAAATTGACCCAAAAAAGAGAGAGCTTGAGGAGTTCAGCCAGAGCATGATTGATCGATTCCATATCCAGCTGACCCTCCAGGAGGCTTTGCAGCACATCCCCCTTCTCCAGAGATCTTTGAGAGAGAGGACTACAGTCAGGAGGAGGAGGAGGAACCACACTTCAGAGATACATGTGCTGACCAAAGCCACGTGCTTTGCGATCCAGAACCGACTGCCAGCCAAGAGGCCAGATTCAGGGGCCCCGTATGTCAGATGCCAGATTAGTGAGCAGTGGTTCGACCGTACTCTTTTAGATAGCAGATCGTCGATCAACCTACTTCCGGCAGCCCTTCTCGACCGCTTCGAGTTGGGCACTCTTCGACAGAGCAGGACAGTCCTTCAGTTCGCTGATCGATCTGTCAAGAGGCCGAAGGGGTTATTACGAGACGTTATCGTCACGATTCAGGGTCTGCAATTCCCCGTGGACTTCGTAGTGTTGGACATGGAGATCCCTGAGTCGGTGACCGATACCCCCATCATCCTTGGTCGTCCGTTCTTGGCCACAGCCAAGGCGGTAACTGATCATGATAGCGGGAAGGTGTACTTTCGCGTCCAGGACGAGAGTATACAAATAGAGATGGTCGAGGACTATAGAGCCAGATTCAGATCCCGCTCAGATGCGAGTACCGATACAGAGAAGCTGACAGACGCAGAGCCAGACATCCACCAGGACTGTGATTTTGTGATCACAGATGATGAGGCAGCTTGGGCAGACCTTGAGGCACAGACCACCCTCTCACTTTCAGACACAGCTGATGCAGAGATGACAGCAGAGGAGAGTCTGGAGAGCACAGACCTGGCTCAGGATACCATTGCGGCAGCAGAGCCGGTCCTTGATCACAGCACGATGATTTGTGATGGTGGTGTTGATGCCACCTTGTTTTCTGGTGGTGCTGATGCCACCTTGTTTTCCGGTGGTACTGATGCCACCGTTTCTGATATAGATCCCTCGGATTCAGAGTCTGATTGGGCCGATTGCTATGAGCAGATGCCAGACTTGAGTCCAGTTGAGCCTATTGATGAGGAGGAGGTAGATGCAGAGCCGAGCAGAGACAGTGCAGTAGAGCCGCCTTCTCCCGATCCAGTTTGCGAGAGTACACTTTCACTTTCCCAGGCAGATTTGGCCGACCTTGCAGCGTTCACTCAGTTTCTTCCTCAGCCAGATTTGCCGGCACCCAGCATTCCAGAGCTGAAGCCGCTCCCTACTTCGCTGAAGTATCGATTCCTTGCGGACGATCCAGAGATGTACCCAGTCATCATCTCCGCCGAGTTGACTGGAGAGCAGGAATCCCGTTTGATGGGGGTTCTTGAAAAGAACCGCAAGGCGATCGGATGGAGCGTAGCAGATCTCCATGGGATTAGTCCATCAGTGTGCTCCCACCACATCTATCTCGAGGATGGGGCGAAGCCGTCACGTGAGTTCCAGCGGCGTCTGAACCCCAACCTGAGAGAGGTTGTCATGAAGGAAATATCGAAGTGGTGGGGTGCAGGTTTTATTTATCCCATTTCCGACTCCAAGTGGGTCAGCCCCTTGCATGTGGTGCCCAAGAAGACGGGCATCACGACTGTGATCAGTGAGTCAGGAGAGGAGATTGCTACACGAGTACCCACCTCTTAGAGGGTTTGTGTTGACTACAGGAGACTCAACCAAGCCACCAAGAAGGACCATTTCCCCCTGCCTTTTATTGACCAGATCATTGAGAGACTGGCAGGGAAGAGCCATTATTGCTTCCTGGATGGGTACTCGGGCTACAACCAAGTGGCCATCGCTCCTGAGGATCAGGAGAAGACCACCTTTACCTGTCCCTTCGGCACATACGCTTTTCGACGCATGCCATTTGGGCTATGCAATGCCCCTGCGACTTTTCAGAGGTGCATGCTGTCGATCTTCTCGGACATGGTAGGGGAGTGCCTTGAGGTCTTCATGGACGATTTCTCGATCTACGGCGACGGATTTGATTCTTGTCTTGACTGCCTAGATCGAGTACTTCAGCGATGTATTGAGTATCACTTGGTGCTATCTTGGGAGAAGAGTCACTTCATGGTGACTCAAGGGACGGTGCTTGGCCACATCATCTCCAACAGGGGCATGGAGGTTGATCCGGCCAAGGTCGATGTCATTAGAAAACTCACACCGCCGTCCAATTTGAGGCAGCTACGGTCATTCCTGGGGCACGTTGAATTTTACAGGAGATTCATTCAGGATTTCAGCAGGATTGCCCGGCCGTTGACTGACCTCTTGACGAAAGACACCGAGTTCCTTGTCGATGACAAGTGTCTTTTGTCATTTGCTACTCTCCAGCAGTGCGTGATTGAGGCTCCTGTCCTCCAGCCACCTGATTGGTCTCTCCCATTCGAGATCATGACGGACGCCTCCGATTTTGCCGTAGGGGCAGTGCTGGGACAGAGGAGGGATGGAGTACCATTTGCTATACACTATGCTAGCCGCACATTGGATTCCGCCCAGCGGAATTATACGGTCACAGAGAAGGAGATGCTAGCCGTAGTGTTTGCCCTGGATAAGTTTAGATCATATATCATTGGATCTAGAGTGACTTTGTTCACAGATCATACCGCCATCAGGTACCTCATGGCAAAGAAGGATGCCAAGGCCAGACTGACCAGATGGATCCTTCTACTCCAGGAGTTCGACATTGAGATCAAGGATAAGCCTGGAGTCAAGAATGTGGTGGCGGATCATCTCTCCCGATTAGAGCAGCCTGAGGATTCTGAGCAGATTGATCCTATTAGAGATACCTTCCCAGATGAGGCGATCCTTGCTATCGCCTCACTCCCATGGTACGCCGATATTGTGAACTTTCTCGTTGCTGGGAAAGTCCCACAAGATTGGCCCAGGCAGAGGCTTGAGACCTTCCTCGCGAAGGCCAAGTCTTACCATTGGGAGGATCCCATCCTTTACCACGAAGGAGGGGATAGCGTCTGGCGTCGGTGTATTCCTCAGGAGGAACACCATAGCGTCCTCACTTACTGCCACAAGCTTGAGGCAGGAGGACATCATTCTGGGAGGAGGACGGCACAGAAAGTGCTCCAATCCGGCTTGTGGTGGCCTACCCTCTTCAAGGACTCAGATGAGTTCGTGAAGAGGTGTACTGACTGTCAGAGGATGGGCACTTGTGGACAGCGTGATATGATGCCGATGCAGCCCATTCACTTCTGTGAGGTTTTTGACGCATGGGGCATCGATTTCATGGGTCCATTCCCTAAGAGTCAGGGATTTGAGTACATTCTGTTGGCCGTAGATTATGTGAGTCGTTGGGTGGAGGCTATCCCCGCCCGAGCCGCTGATGCAAGGACAGTTTGCAGATTTTTGAGGAAGCATATCATCACGCGGTTCGGGGTTCCACGAGTTCTTATTTCTGATGGGGGATCTCACTTCATCAACGACCAGGTGAAGGCACTTGCTAGCGAGTTCGGCATAGACCATCGAGTTGCTACACCATACCATCCACAGACGAATGGTCTAGCCGAAGTGTCGAATAGGGAGATCAAGACTATTCTGCAGAAAGTCGTCCGCCCTGACCGAAAGGATTGGTCACAGCTATTGGACTCGGTCTTGTGGGCATATAGGACGTCTTTCAAGACACCTTTGGGCACATCTCCCTTTCGCCTCGTGTATGGCAAACCTTGTCACCTACCAGTTGAGCTGAGGCACAAGTCACTTTGGACAGTCACAGATATCTTGATGGATCCAGATGGTATAGGAGACCAGAGGAGGGCAGAGCTAGCTGCCCTGGAGGAGCTCAGAGATGCAGCATTCTCAAGCAGCCTACATTATAAGGAGAGAGTCAAGGAGTGGCATGATTCTCATATCAGCCACAAGCATTTTGAGATTGGACAGAGAGTATGGTTGTTTGATGCGAGGCTTAGATTATTTCCAGGGAAGCTACAGAGCAAATGGAAAGGACCTTATCTGGTTCGGAAGGTACACGACAATGGTAGCATCGACATATCCGAGTTGTCTTCTGAAAGTACCTTCCGAGTGAACGGCCAACGGCTCAAGCCATTTCTAGATCATGAGCCGCGGGTCGTTGATATTGCCCCCATTCATTTTGCGTGAGATGTGGTCTTTGACTCACATCTAATGCATCTCACGCCTGAGCTTTACTGACCCTCCGCTGTACATAGATCCAGATGTCCATATCACCACATTCCTTAGTCCCACATCCTTTTCTTCATCTTATGATTATGCTATACTTAGGGTGTACTTTACCCTAAGTATAGGGGGGATGTGAGACATTTTGGGTATTTCTTTTGTTTCTGTTTACCCCTGTTTTGCTGCCTATACTTAGGGGCATTTCACCCTAAGTATAGGGGGGGTAAACCCCGTACATTCTCCACTCGGTTTTCCCTTCGTGTACAACCTGCTATACTTAGGATTACTTGATCCTAAGTATAGGGGGAAGACCCGAGTCCCTTTTGACTTTTTCATTCTCCTTGTGTATAGCCTTCCTTTTCACTTCCCTATACATAGCACGAGTTATGTCTTCTTCATTGCTCTTGACTCCGAGGACATCGTTCGAGCTAAGTATAGGGGGGTGTGTATATATTTCATATATACTTTAGCCATAACTCGTACTTTGTGTGAGTGTGTTAATAAATAAAAATGGCTAAAAACCACAAAAATTAAAAAAATTTTTTCATGTACATAATCTTCTTTTATTTGCACATACATAGCTAGTGTACAAATTATTTTTGTAAAAATGATTTCAAAAATCTTTTGTGTAAAGCTTGTGTAAATATTTTCTGTATCAAAATTATGTATATAGTACAAAATTTTTCCAAAATGTTTTGAAAATCAAAAGTTTGCAAAAATCTTGTGTAAATGTGTGTAAATATCTTTTTGCAAAACTTGCACTTCATGCATCATCATTCATGATTTCAAAACATTTTTCAAAAATTTTGCATGATTGTAAAATTTGTGTAAATATGCATCTTTTTGTACATATGTATATAGATTTTCTGGATGATAGTTGATATTTAAACTAAGCCGGGAATCAAATTGAGAAATGGAGCTTGATTAAGATCTTAATCCACCTAATTTCTAAGAGGAACCTTATAGGGCTTAGGTTTAAGGCTTTTCAGGTCCGTGGTGACTTAATTCTTTGAGTCCACTAGGCTGTGATCACTGTCATCTCAATGAGCCTAAGTAGAGCACTTAACAACAACACATGACTCATATAGATTATGGCTTTACTTGGACAACCGCACTATGCACCGAGCTCTCTACGGATGAGGTGGTGAGGAGGCAGTCTTCCTTGGCTTGGGGTAGCATATGAGGGTAGTACTTTTAGGCGGAACCTCTCTTCTTCATTTAGTGAAGGAAGTGCGTCTCAACTTGGTCTGGTTGCCATGAGGTCTAACGACGGGAGTTGTGGGTTGCAATAAAGCTTCAAAAGAGGGATAGTCTACTGGCTCAAGAGGAAAAACTCCTTGTATATATGCTGCACGTGTACATGTTGTATAGATGCACTCGAAAAAAAAATGCAAAAAGAAAAGAACTCCAAAAAAGTGGTGGGTCTGAGAGAAAATGATAATCCCACCGGAGTATGTATATAAGTGCAATAAGCAAAGCTTGGTTACATGATCCACCTGTTGTAGCTTGCAGCAGGGAGACTTGGCTACACTGGTCAAGCTCCCAAGGGTACTTGGCTACACTGGCCTTGGCCCATTCTCTTCTTCCCCCTCTTCTTGAGCCGGTTGTACTTGAACTTAGAAGGGAATACCCCGCTCCTCGAGGAAAGAGTGGCCAGATTGAGGTCATAGAGTTACCTTGTTAGGAGAGGGTTGTCAAGTTGCCATTTCTGAGGTGGAGAGCTTAGACCTCACATTCACAGGACAAGAAAAGATTCATGGTCTTCAGGGTTTGTAGTTGATGACTTGTTCTGATCTGGAGCATTGAGGAGTCTTGGTTATAGAATAGTGGAACTTAGAGGCTGTTAGGTTTTAAGCTTAAGTCTAAATAAGGTTCCGACACATCAATAATCCAAAGATCTGATTAAGCTCCATACCTCAATTTAATGAAGGCAAGTTTAATAATCAACCTTGATCCATGTACATTCTCTTTTTCTTTTTCTTTTTCTTTCTTTTGCACTTCTTTTTCAAATAAGTGTTTGCTAAGGGACTAGCAAAGTATAGTATAGGGGGGTGATGAATACCCATTCATCACTCTTTATTCTTATATTTTAGCTACAAAAACCTATGCAAATGCATGTAGATATGTGTAAATAGGATAAGTTAGCAAAAGCATGCATGTTTGTAAAATTAGATAATTAGCATGTTTTTGTGCAAAAATAAAAGAATAAAGATGAAAAAGAAAAAGAGGGAAATATTTAGAATAAATATTGAGCAACCTAACCCAAGGGAGGGCTCAGCATGGGCCTGACCGCATAAAAGCCACAAGTAGAGGGAGATAGGGGCTCATATGTAAATACTTATGTAAATAAATAAAATAATATTTTCCTCAGCCAAAAATATGCTTGTATATATTTTGTATATATTTAGAAGCTATTAAAAACAAAATAAAAATTAAAAAAAAAATCAAAAATCCAAAAACATCTCTTCACCATGTACATAGACCACCTTCTTTATTTATTTCACCTTGTAAATAACCTAATTTATTTTCAAACCTTTTTGTAAATATCCCTTTTTATGTTTTGTAAATAAAATAAATAAAAAGAATTAAAACAAAAATCAAATAAAAATTACAAAATTAAAAATACAAAAACATCTTTTATATATACCATGTATATATCATGTATATAACTAACTAATTAACCCATGTATATAAATAATAAAAAAAATAAAATAAAAATAGCCTTTTATTCCTCATTTTATCCTATAAATAAATAAAATATAAAATAGGAATAAAAATGTATAAAAATAACTAATTAAAAATCAAAATCAAAAATCCTACATTGTACATATACCTATGTATAGCTATAATATGTAAATACCTTAATTTAATTTCCAAAAATTAATTAAAAATCACAAAAAAATAGAAAAAATTAAAACAAACATTTTTCATGTTTTAAGTTTTTGAAAATTCGGCCATTTAAGGCCCCAAAAAAATCAAATAAAATTTCAATAATTGGCGGGCTCTGATTGGTCCACGGGGGATTGTTGACCCCCGGTCAACACCTCCCCCAGGACCACCAGAGCCGCGGATCTGCATTTCGACCCGACTTCGCCCAATTATCTCTACCAGATCCGCCTCCCTTCCGCTCCAAATCCAGGTCCTAATCACCCCCCGTGCATCCGGGAATCTCGCCCGACATTCTTCCTTGGGATCCGCGCTTCAGCTCGCCCTACCCGATCGATCCTTCCCGGACCTGCACCCATATAAAACTCGAGCTCAGCCGCCTCCTCATTCCATCTTTGGCTCCCCATTCTCTCTCCAGTGACCTCCATCGCAACCAGCAAGGTGACAGCTTGCATTTGCCGGTGTCGCAGAGAGGAGGAGGTGCTCGGACCATCGATCCGGCTGCCTCGCGCCGCCGTGCTCCGACGTTCAACCGGAGCTCGAGCCTCGGGCGTTGACGACCCTTGAGGCAAGGACCAGGAGCTAGCTAAGCTCCAGCATAGTCTCCCGCATCACCTAGGTAACCTTCGTTCCTTCTTGTTTAGTCTAATTTTAAGTTACCCCCAAATCGACTCCTTGCTGTGTTCCTCTGATTCCGACCATCACGCACACTATCTCGATCATCGGAGCACACTACCATCTTCGCCGTTCCCCCACGCACGTTCTTCGCCCACTCGTTCAACCCAACTCGCCCCGGAGTTGGGAGTCGAGCTCCACCACCTGTCGCTCGCCGGAGCTCATTCACCCCGCCGCACCGTTCACCCTCACGACGCTTCTTGGGGTCGAGGCACTTTGCCCTCGACCCGCGAAGCTTTTGGTTTGCTTTGCAGGTCCAACGGGAGGCATCTGAGCCCCTCTTACATTCCAGCCAGGAGCTTCGCGCCGCCAGCCTCGCCGGAGCCCCTCCAGGGCTCGGCCGGGCCATCGAAGTCCACCACCAGCTGCGGAGCTTCACCGCGGACCCGTTCCGATCATCAGGAGCAGCTGAGGAGGAGTACAGCTCACGCACGAGGCCGGCGAAGTTCGCCGGCGTCGTGTTCTTCCACCATCCTCCAGAACCGTCCGATGACGCCTCCGCTCCAGTTTTGATCTCAGCCGTCCATCTTCCGAGGAGCAGCGACCGTCGATCACTCCGAGGAGCTCATCTGGACCGTTCGCAGCAGAGGAGAGAGGTACCTGAGCCCAGAACCGCCCGATCTCCCACGTGTCCTCGCCTCCACCGTCGATCGAGTCCCCGAGCTGAAGAAGAGACGCGCCCCCCATCCAGAGCCGACCGATCTTCCACGTGGCGCGCATCTGGCCGTCGACGAATAAAGGGGTAATTTACTTAGGGCCCCCTCTTAGTTTGTCTTTTTCGTCTTAGTCCTGTAAATATTTTTAGAACTTTATTTTCGTAGGGTAAATTGCATTATGGACCTCGTGTTTGTTTAGATTTGCATGTATGCCCCTGTTTGTATGAGACCACGTGCGTCGTCACGTGTAGTTTAGGGTTATTTGCATTTCTTTCCCTGTAGTTCTGGGCTGTTATGTAATGAATAGAAACTTTGTGGTAATTGCTTTTATACCCCTGTGAGCCTGTTATTCACGCATGTGCGGTTTTTAGTGGGATATTTGCAACCATACCCTTGGACTTCTTGGTACCAGTTACCAAAAGGTCCAAGAAGTAGGTTTTTCTTACAAATAGGCCCCTGAGTGCCCCAGCCACGCGCCACGCGCGTGACTTGCTGGGTATTTTGCACCTGGGCCCCCAGATTCTCGGGTATTTGCACTTACGTCCCTGTGCACAGTGCCCCCTTGTTATTTTTGAATAAAATATCAAATCACCTCCAAATCCAATGAGATTTTGACACATGGCTCCTGCCATGATGTAGAAATTTTAGGGATTTTTGAGGACATTTCTGATTTCATTTAGTATTTTTAAAAATTCAAAAACCTATTTTTTAGCTACTGTCTAGGTTTAAAAATACCAAAAAAATATAAAATCACCTCTAAAAATTCCAAAAAAATTAGCTACTCTTTCTTGCTTGTTGTTTGATTTTCTAGCCAATTTTGGCTATTTTTCATCACTTAAAAACCCTAAAAATTGCAAAACCCTCAAAAACTCATAAAAATTATAATAATTAATTTAAAAATCCAAAAACAATAATCAAGGTGCCTAAATTTTCCTTATTCTTTCTAGATTACAGGAAAATTACCTCCAGGGCTTAGTGAGACTCTTAGATATTTTATTTTTGAGTTTCAAGCCTTGCTGGACAGTACCTCTCCTGTTTAGCACTGTTTGATTTTTAGAAAATAATTTACCCATTAGAAAAATCTCAAAAATTCACCAAAAACACTTAAAAACTCAAAAAAACATAAAAACAATTTTTCCTGAATTTTTGTTGTATTTTTGGTGTGTTAAATAATTTGCCTAAGTGTGTTGATAGTTGTTTTCTTTTGTTTTCTTAATCTTTTAAAAATCCAAAAAAATATAAAAATTATCAAAAACCACTAAAAAACATTCCCTTTTAGTTTTATATTGTTTTTACTACTTCGTAGGCCCTAGGCCAATCCGTGCTCCTTGTGTTCGACCCTGGGAGCTATACCAGGTTAATCACATAGCTAGGACCGCTTGATTTGCTTTGTTTGATTTTCGATTCGTTTCGCGGTTCGATTCTTTTTCTTGATTGACACATCTTCTGAGATCCGGGTCGCAACGACCCTTGTTTCAGTACCTTCACCCGGGTCTTAGGGATTCTCGTGTCGATACTTATTTTCTTTATTTTTAATATATCATTTGAATTGTCTAACCACCCTCTTATTTGGCTTTGTGCGAGGTACGCGGATCGAGGGAGGCACTCCGTTCTAGGAGTGCTCGTGCAACCACGTGAGGTGGCTTTGGCTTCGCATCAAGGCGGACTTGGAGGGAATTTTGAAGACAACTCCCTAGCATTTATTTTCCTGCATTTATTTTTGTAATTTAAGTGAGAGAGCGGCCTATATTTGTAATAATACAGGTACCCTCGGACACTTGGACATTCGAGCCTAATTTCCAGGTGTTTGTACACCTGGGGGCTCACAGCGGCTTTCTCGCATTTTCTTCGCATTTTTTTATTTTGTTTTCTCAGTTTTGATTTTATTTCTTTTGTGTGATTGAGCCCTTAGCTTTTAGGAGTTGCTTGCGATAGATTAAGGCCAAACACATAATATATTTGCATGTACCTATAGTCGCGTTTGGACTTAGTCAAATTTAAACAGTTGATTCATCGTCTTCGATCCGTCGTGCCGCGAGCTCACCCTGCCAAGTGCTTCTCCTGAACTCGATTTGTTGAGAGGAGGAGGGGTGAGCCTAGATCGAACTCTAGGGTTGAGGATTGGTGGTCAGCTTGTGGTTCTTCACGATAATAGCAATTTCTGAAACTTAGGGTGATTTCATCGGCTTGCATGTGCATATAGTTTAGGTTTCAATTTTGCTGAGCATCCTTGCATGTAGAGTGCTGGAGGCAAGGTGAGCATTTCTCTTTAGCATACATCATTGATTTGCCGCTTGCATTGCTTTTCCGTCTCCTCTACCTCTGATTTTGCCAACCTAGGAGCTTAAAGGAATTGAATCCCCGATAGGATCGTGCATCCTCATTAAAAATCCAAAAAAAAATGATAATCAATAAAATTGGGACTGTTAATATTACTTGACCCTAAAATCAACTAAAAAGAAAAATCTTCTCTTGGGGCGAGTAATCCCCTCATTATCTTCGTTTTACATTGCTCGCGCACACACTAAGGTTAGTGCCCAAATCCCATCTTCAGCCCCCTAAGTGCTTGCGCAATATTTTGGACTGTTCACCTAACTCAAAAACAGACAAGATAAAAAGACCGACTTTTCGGTCTCTACCGAGTTGAGTAGGTGAATTGAGGGTTTGACTTATTTTCATTTTTGCTTGTGATTGTTTTGTGTGTGTTCTAGATCACAACTGCGCATTTGCGCCTTCTTCTCCATTCTCTTGACTTGACCGTCGTGCTCTCCTGATCGTTTCCTTTTGTTTTCAAGATGGACCCCTGGAGCGTCTTTTATCCGGACTTGGCGGATCCCTCGTTCACTCTAGTCGGTCCACCTCCCTTTTATCAGGAGGATCCTCCTCCTATTTTTTCTGATTTTTGTACATACCTGCCTCGGCCACAGTATCAAGACTCGGACCTCTACCCACATCCACCTCCACCTCCGTATTATCCACCTTCACATCCATCCGAGTCTGACCTGTTGGAGTCACCTCTCACGATGTCCACACTTGAGACCTTGACCTAGTTCATGGAGCAAATGAATTCGAGGATTGACAACCTCACTTGCATGAATAAGAGCCACATTGATGCTTCACGATCTGATGATTTGGAATCATTTGAGGATTACCATGAGAGCTTGCAATCGCCCAAAATACAAAAAAATGAGAAAATTTTAAAAATCCAAAAAGAGTTCGGGAGCCCTCTGATCGAGTCAGACTGTGAGGAGAACGTCCACTTGCCAGACCATTTGACCACAAAATCTCTCACACCTGGTCCCACCTTTTACCCCGAGGATGCCGCTGTACAGAATGCTCTTAGAATGCCTCGTGTATATGCTGATTCCGACTTCCTTCCTTGTATGGAGGAGGTCCAAAAATTCAAAAAAATGTTGACTGAACCCGAAGTGGTGGCCACCATTCATGAGATTATCCGTGCCCCACTCCAGTAGGCCATGACCCAATTATCTGCTCCTCTTCCCAAGAAGAGAAAGCGGAGGAGCAGATCTGAGCGTCATATCTTGACCATGGCCACTGCCCACGCCGTCACACACCGTCCCATTCCTAGGAAAAAGAACACCGCCACACCTTTCGTTAGCTGCACCATCTCTGACTTTACATGTGATCACACTCTCCTAGACGGTGGTGCTTCGATTAGCATCATACCCTTCTCGCTAGTACAGTTTCTTCACTTAGGGCCTCTAAAGAAAACCAGGATAATCGTTCAGTTTGCTGATGGATCTGTAAAGAGGCCGAAGGGTATCCTTGAAAACGTCGTCATTTCGATTCAGGGCACGAGCTACCATGTTGATTTTGTTGTCTTGCCCATGGAGACCTCCACAGGGGAGCACTCTCCAATCATCCTGGGACGACCAATCCTTGCCTCTGAGAGGGTCGTTATTGATTACGGATCAGGAGAGATTCGCTTCCGTCCTGCTGACGAGATCAAAGTGTCGATCACCGCACCTACCCTTGACCAGAGACTTGCACCTGATGCGACCACACCTATTCTGGCTGACCCTAGGGACTATGATCTATATGAGGATATCAGAAAGACTTTCTTTATGATCGATGATGAGACCTGAGAATTCCTCTCTAAGGAGGAAGGCTCGGACAGCATAGACCTTGGTGTTTCCGCTTCCTGTGACTGGCGATGTGTTGATGACATCCTCGGGATTTACACGATTGATACCTTAGAGCGGAGGGCAGATGTAGAGACTATACATGATGGACATGTTTTGACTACTTCCACTTATGGGTCCGCTCCTGTTCACGTAGATTCAGATGAGCCAAAGGATGAATTTGATTTGATTGCCTTTATTCGGGAATTCGGGCCTTTTGATGAAAAAGATGATCTGATTGAGATTGTAGAGGACGAACAGAGTTCGACTACTTCCACTGATGAGTTCGTTCCTTTTGGTTTTGACCTGGACGACACCTCGCAGGATGACTCTGATGAGCGTCCCGACCACTAGGGTATAAGGTGCTAAACGGTCGTTGCGACCCACACGATCAGGACGGCTCGATCAAGAAAAATAGACCACCAATGAAATGAAAATCAACTCGAAAACACGATAGCGGTCTTGCTATTAATTTAACCTGGTATAGCGACCAGGGTCGAACACAAGGAGCACGAATTGGCCTTGCGGCCTACGAAGTAGTCAAAAAGGAAATGAAATAAAAGAAGAATGTATTTTTGGTGGTTTTTAATTATTTTATATTTTTTGGATTTTTAGTTAATTAAGAAAATAATAAAAACAAGAAAACAACACACTTCAACAATTTATTTAATGCACTAAAATTCAACCAAAAATTCTAACAAAAATATTTTTATGTGTTTTATAATTTTTAGTGTTTTTGGTGAATTTTTGGTATCTTTCTGATATTTATTTAATTTTCTAAAAATAAAACAAGGACTGAAACTATAGGTACTGTCTAGACGAGCTAAAAGGACCTAGATAAAATATCTAGAAGCCCCAAATTAGCCTGGAGGTATTTTTCCTGTATAGAGAATAAAACAAGGAAAAATTGGGCACCTAGAATATTATTTTTGGATTTTTAATTTATTTATTAGAATTTTTATAAGATTTTAAGTGTTTTGCAATTTTTAGGTGTTTAGGCAATGAAAAATAGCCAAAATTGGCTGGAAACTCAAGCAAGCATCAACAAACAGTAAGTAATTTTTTTATAATTTTTAAATGAGTTTTAATATTTTTTTGTGATTTTTAAACTTAGACAGTAACAAAAATAGATGTTTTTGATTTTTTAAAAAAATCAAATCAACACAGAAATGTCTCCAAAAATCCTCAAAAATCTTACACTATGGCAGGAGCCATGTGTCCAATTTTCGTTGGATTTGGAATTTTCGTTGGATTTGGAGTATATTTGCTATTTTATTCAAAAATCAAAAGAGGGTACTGTGTACAGGGACCTAAGTGCAAATACCCGAAGTCCTGAGGGGTCTGGTGCAAAAAAACCCAGGAAGTCACGCGCGTCGCGCGTGCCTGAGGCACTCAGGGACCCAAATGTGATGAAAATTACTTCCGAGGACTATTTGGTAACAGGTACCAAAAGTCCAGGGGGTAATCTGCAATTAACCCAAAAATATCCGCACATGCTCAAATGTTTCACGCACAGGGGTATAAATGCAAATACTCAAAAACTTTCATTCATTCATTAACATTCAGAACTACAGGATAGAAAGTGCAATTACACCAGAAAACCACGTGACGAAGCACGTGTCACATCACACACAGGGGTATAAATGCAAACTAAATAAAGAGCAGGGTCTTCTATGCAATTTTACCAAAAACTAAACAACTACACTAAATAATTACAGGACTAAATGTGAAATAAAATAAAAGAGGGGGCCTAAGGGTAATTTACCCTTTATTAATGCGGCCGATGGATGCGCGCCACGTGGCGCATCTGACGGTGTGGATCAGGTGGCGCTCCAACGCTGAGGTCCTTGCAGCGATAGGATGGTCGAGGGTACGCCACGTAGGGGATCGAACGGGTGAGGCTCTCGGTGGCTAACCCTCGTGCATCGGACGGCTGGGATCAGTCCTCATCTGATCTGACGGTGGCTGGACCTCCTGGAGTGGACGGCTGATAACCGCAGATGTTCCACGAGGGTCACCATAAATAATATGAAAGGTGTCGCTGAGGCGACCGCTTTCAAAACACCCGGGTTGATCAACAATTAACCCACAATCCAAAGAATACAACAATCTAGCTCAAAAATAAATGTGAATTAATCTTTATTTACTCTACCATAAAATGTATAGGGAACAAGCATGTAGAGGTCGAACCACAGAGAGCAAACCAAAATGCAATAGCCTACATGTATACCAGAGTCATCCTTGTGTGTGAAGTGGGTTTTGAATTTAAAAATATTTATTACTTTTTTTATATTTTTTTATTTATATTTTTTTATATTAAGGGTAATAAATAGATATAAGAATACATATAAATAATTAGATATATATATATATTTTTCTTTTTTTTCTTTTAGGAAATATAGATATATATATGTATAGGGTATTATAATATTTACAAAAATACTCAAAAATAGTCAAAAATGCAGGAAAAGAGTCTTTTTGGGATTTTCATGGTTTTTTACTGTTTTTATGATTTTTGGGCATTTTTGAAAATATTTTTAGCATTTTTAAATAGCTAAATAATAGCAAACAGTGGAATAGGTTCTGGCTGTCACAAAAATAGTCATTAAAAATAGCTAACAGCTCAAAAATTTTCCACACTATTTTTCTAATAAAGATAATAAAAAATAGCATAAATAGGGCCTGAGTTTATATTTTCCTGATTTTCTTTGATTTTTTATATTTTTTTTAAAGTTTTAGGGTATTTTTGGATTTTTAAGGTTTTCCTTTTGATATTTTTAGGGATTTTTGGACTGACACTAGAATAGGTCAAAATGCACCATAGGGAATTTTTTTGGAATTTTTCGAGGCCTTTTCATATTTTTTTGGGATTTTATAAGTTAGACAGTGAATAAAAGACATGTTTTTGATTTTTAATAAATGCAAAAATGCAACAAAATGAAAAACTAAAAATATAGCGTTCAAGCACAACCAAACAGGAACTTAAGTCTATTTTTGCAAGATTTTTCGATTTAATATGGGGCACAAAATAAATAGATTTAATATGGGGCACAAAATAAATAGACAAAGCATTCAAAAATTAAATGGCCTGGCAGGGGTATTTTTGCAAATAAAATATCTCTCAGGGGCATACATGTAAAAATCACAATAAAAATACACGTGGACTTTTATTTTCAGGACCATTTTGTAATTACAGAAACCCGGCGGGGTTTAGTTGCAAATTTCACGCGCCTCACGTGGGTGCTGCACGTGAGGCACGGAGGGACCAAAGTCTAAATATAAAAACATCAGGGGGTTCAACTACAAATTATACAATTTATTTACAACTTGACTTTTTATTTTTGGGATTGAACTCTAAATACAAAAAGCGGGGGGTGAGATGTGAAATTTACCCCTAAATAAGGCTTTTCATCCTACGGCGCTGGAGGCGCCACTTATCCACGTGGCAGCCATCGGACGGTCGACGCCGATTCGCCGATGAAGGGCGCAGATTAGAAGCTTCTGGCTGATCTGACTGTCGAGGCATCTCTTCATCGAACGACTCCTGTTGGATCTGGGACGAGCCTCCTGATCTGACGGCACTAGAGCCCCCTGGAAGAACGGGGAAGAAGCTCGGGGCTGGCGAGCTTTGATCAAGGAGCTTGGGCTCCTCCAGGGTTCTCCGGCGCGTCTGAGGTGTTCTGAAGGTGGCTGGAAGCGTCCCGCATCGACTGATGGTGTATTCAAGGCTCCTGCGGGTCTGAAACGTCCGGTCGAGGTCGATGAAGCAAATGACCCCCAGGGACCTCTTCCTGGTTCAATGCAAGCGCAGAAGGGCTTCCTTCCTCGAGGTACCTGCACAGGAAGAACCGCGGGCGAGAGAGCTTTCTCCTCGACCCGGGGTTGTGAAGCTGCGGTGCAAGATGAAGGTGGGCAGAGGGGCTCCGGCGAACGGCGGAGGGCGAGCCCCGATTCGCCAAGACCTAGAGTCCTGGGTTGAACAAGTGTGTGCGATAGTTGGAGAAGGCGACGAGGAACGAGATGGGATGCTTGGGGCGGTCGGATACAGTCGGGGATACAGTGGAGAAGTCGCCGGAGCCAAGCTCCGGCGAACTTCGAATTTTGATTTTTAAGCTACAGGGATTAACTACGACCTAATCTAATGACTGGAATGTAAAACTAACATTAAAAGCTAACTAAGAATGCATAAAAGAGCAGCTCTTATACCTGGGGGCCTCCAGGGAGCAAGGCGGACGCCGGAGCTCCGCCGCGACAAAATCCTCCTCTCTCTCCGGCTGATCCGAGGCACCAGCTCACTCCCCCTGTCACGAGGAATGTCCTAGGACTAGAATCAAGGCTTGAGATTGGATAAAAAGTGGCCAAATCTGAGGAAGGAGGCGGAGCTTGTTATTTATAAACATTGGCAAGAGGCCTTATTACCCGGCGATTATTGACTGATCCAATGAACATCTCGTTGATCTATGATTTCGGCGGGCATCATGGAAGATTAGGGAACAATTCTTGTGAAGGAAGCATTGTCGATTGATGGATGGTGTGCCCGGGAAAATTGCATGAAATCGGGGGAATGGACAGTTCAGAGGCACCAGGCGAGGGATGGGACAGTTGACCAGGGAGCCAACGAAGGCCGGCGCCTCATTGGGCCACGTCAGCCGCTACGAGACAAAACAGAAAATCTGATGGAAGATTGATTTATTTGACACCCTAAATGATTTTATTAATTTTTTCTTATAAAATAAAAAATGTGTATTATTTTATCTAGTATTTATTTATGATTTTTATTGAATTTTTCGAGATGTTTTATTATAGTTTTGTTTGAATAATGTGTATATGTATGTATTTACATGTATTTTTATGTATTTTATTTTTACTTTGTTTATTTTCTTTTATTATTTTATTGGCTTATTTTAAAATTTATAATTTATTTTTGTGAGTATAGGTATTTTTGTTTGATTTTTATGAGTTTATTTATATTTTTAAATAAATAGGTTTAGGTGTATGTAGGTGTCCTTATAGGTGTTTTACCTATGTATTTTGTATGCTTAATTTATTAAATATATTTTCTTGATTTTTATTTTAGATTTACATTTTTAATGAGTTATGTATAATGTATACATTATTATAAAAATATAAAAGAATAAAAGAATCAAGGAATACAATCCTTTTTATTTATATATAGGTATATAGCATAGGCATTTTTGTCTATGAATTTGTAGACTTATTTTATTTTACAAATTAATTTTGGTTTTCTTTAACTTCTCTTATGTGTATGCATTATATACATTATTTACAAAATTCTAAAAATATGAATTTATACAAATAATGAATATTGAATAAAATGCATATTTTAATCAGTCCTATATACAAGGAGGGCCAAAAACCTAACTTCTGCATATGGACTCCAAAAATTATGAAACCAATTTTATAAAATAGCTCATGGAATGCTATATACAATTAAAGGTGAGTTTGGGTGATTTGGAGTTTTTATTGGCAAGATATGGGTCTGTGAAGTTGAGATTTTGGCTTTTTATTCTATGTATAAAATGTACACTGGGTATTATTTTTGCACAAACTCAATTTTGTATTTTTATTTATATTATTATCTACAACTTTCATGTACAAAGTTTCTTTATTTGATGAAGAAATAATTATGTACAAAATAGGTGCCAAAAATGCATAAATGAATGAATTAATAAATGAGGTATTTATTGTACACTGGCCCTTATCTCCCCCTACTTTATTCCTTGTCGACCAATACCATGTTGGCCTTGGTCTCGGGTTTGGGTCATAAAATATTTACAATATTTTATTCCTTTTTCTTTTCTTCTCTTTATTCTATGATTTTGGCATTAAAACCTTATTTATTGTGGAATTAATACAATGAATCATGAATGCTATTATGTACAATTGGATGCTATTTACATGCATTTACTAGGGTTTTTGAGGCCAAAATGATAGAATAAAGGTGGTGAAATGGAGATTCATCACTCCCCTATACTTGCCTTTGCTAGTCCCTAGCAAACACTTATGCAATAAGTACAAAAAGAATAAAGAAAAGAAAAAGGAGAATAAAAGAAAGATAGAGTGAATAAGGGTGCTTTCAGTGCAATGCATGTCCTTACAAACTCTGAATTTGGAGCTCCTGTCAGACCTTGGGTGTGAATGTGTGTGGAACCTAGTCGGGAACCAGCTCTAAAGTACAACAGCCTTCGATAGTCACAGAACTCGGTTCAACCCACCTCAATAGCCGGGTCAGAACTAGTCTACATCATACGCAAACTCTTATAACTATGAAGCTGACTTGTACGGTGTAAGTGATAGTGGCTCTCCCCAACTGAAATGATAAAGGAACTGACTTCTCCAGAATGACAACCCAATGATTCCCCAATCCAACAGCTCTTTCCTCGAGGAGCAGGGTATTCCCTTCTAAGTTCAAGTGGCAACCAGCTCAAGAGGAGGGGGTGAAGAGAAGAATGGACGGTAGCCAGTGTAGCTACCTATCCCGAGATGCAAGGCCAGTGTAGTCAAGTCATCCAGCTGCAGGCTCACATATTTGTCTTTGGAACTCAAGCTTGCTTATTGATTTTGTACATACTTTGCAGGTATTTTATTTTTGTACAGGCCTGAACTTTTTTTTTTCAACATACTATTCACAGCAGCATTTACATAAGGAGTTTTTCCTCTTGAGCCAGTAGACTATCCCTCTTTTGAAGCTTTATCGCAACCCACAATCTCCTGTCTTTAGACCTCATGGCTATTGGACCAGGTTGGGGTGCACTTCCCTCACTAGACGAGGACGAATGTTTCCACCTGTGTGCGTCTCAGACTGGCAAATCCAACCCCTCACCACTCCAACTGAGTTGAGCCAAGTGAAAGGTGCAAGTGTCCAAGTTAGGTCACGGTCGGCAAGAGTCGTACGTGTGTCTCGAAAAGTTCTAGTTAGTCCACTGAGGTGACTTGAACCCAGCCCTGATTTCTCAAAGAATTAAGTCTGAGTAGACCTGAAGTACCTTAAACCTAGTTCCCATAAGGTTCCAGTGCAATTAGGTGCGGTAAGGTCCAACCAAGCTCCAATTTGAGACTTTATTAGACTGATTCAATCATCAAGCTCACTCAAAAAGAATATGAATGGTATGCTTATGCTATGCCCAATGAATGATGCAAATTTTTCCCAAAGAGTTTGAAAGAAAGAATGTTTTTACACCAAGAATTTTTGCAAATAAACTTAAGAACTTGGACACATATATAAAAAAAAGTATATACACTTATTTACACGAACGTGCCGCTTTATTCACAAAACGTATGAATTTCTACAAACTTTACAGGTTTGAATGAAGTAGTTTATTTAGAACTGTACAGAAAGAATTGTATGTATCTTATTTATGATTTACAAGTATTTGTAATGGTGTTCTTATTAGTTTTTGAAAATAATTTTGCAAACTATAGTACACAATAATTTTTGCAATCATTTACACACATTTGAAAACTATTTTTGCAAAGATTTTTCACTCTCTATATATACAATTTTCACAATAGTTTTGACAAGCATTTTTCAAAACATTTGCACATAGGTTTTTCAAATCCTTTCTTTCACACAATAAAAAGTTTTGCAATCAAACTATTTTCACACATTTGAAATCATTTCACATCAAATTTTTCAACACTGGTCACACTAATTTTTCAAATCGTAATGTATAGGTATCTGATTTATTAATCAGTATGTACAAAAGAAGAAAGATTGTATTTGATATACGATATGGTTTTGGTTCTTTTAGACTTTCTTTGGGCTTATTCATTATTTACAAATGAGAGATTTCTGTGCGGACTCCTTAGACTTAATCGAGAATCATTTTCACAAGGATTTTGAAAACTATAGTCCAAGATAATTTTGCAACCATGTTCACGCATTTGAAAATCCTTTTACAAATGTTTTACACAACATAGATAGATTTTTCAAAACAATTTTGTCAATCAAATGTTCACAATCATTTGCACACTGATTTTCACACATTTTGGTTTCACTCAAAGAAAATAAATTTTACACACAAAACTAATTTTTCAAACGTTGAATACTTGTACACACTATTTTCACACAAATTTCACAAGATTTTTCAAAAGAGAATGTATTGCGCAAAACACTTTTCTGACTCATTAATCAGTACACGTATAAAGAGTCTGAGGAACTCACAATCATCTTTCATTATTATAAAGCTACTTTTTACATTTTATTTTATGTTGAAGTGATATTTTATTTTGCAGTATGAGTTATGTCTTTTAGTATATACATGGTATGTACGACCCCCCTATACTTAGCTTGAGTTATGTCCTCATAGATCGAAAGGAAAAGCAAAGACATAACAGACAGATCTAAAGAATAAATATGAATAAAATGAATGAATGAGAAGTTGACCGTCCCCCCTATACTTAGGATCAAATAATCCTAAGTATAGCAGACTGTACAAAAAGCAGGGAGGGTCAAGGGTGGGAATACACAGATCGTACTCAGATTGTCTCCCCCTATACTTAGGGTAAGATACTCCTAAGTATAGACAAGAAGAGGAGACAATGGAGAGGATCGGAATGAAATGAAAAACTCTAGGTGCACATCCCCCCTATACTTAGGACCAAGTATGTCCTAAGTATAAAAAACTGTCTACAAGGGCGGCACCGTTCAGATAGAAAAAGAAAATAGAAAAGGAAAAGAAGAAAAGAAGAAAAGAAGAAAATCAGAGAAATAGTGGTTGGAGTACATCGTCTGAATCTTTTGATGCTGCAGGTGCTATGGAGATATCGTTGTGGTGCACTAACTGGATAGAGTCTACAACGGCCAAGAATGCATCTGGTTCGAGGTAAGGCTTCAGTAGTTGGCCGTTGACGACGAAGGGCTGTGCGTCAGGGGACAATTCTGATATAGCGATGCTTCCATTGTCACGCACTTCACATACTCGGAATGGCCCTGTCCACTTACTCTTCAATTTAGGTGGGAATATCCGCAACTTTGCATCAAATAGCCACACTTTCTGTCCAACGTCGAAGGTCTTTCGTCTGATGTGCCGGTCACGCCAGTGTTTCACCTTCTCCTTGTACATCAAGGTGTTATCGTATGCACAGTCTCGGAATTCCAAGAGCTTGTTCAGATCATCTTTTCTCTTCTGACCACTTCTTCGTGAGTCCAAATTACAATTGTTGATTGCCCAAAGAGATTTGTGGATCAATTCCACGGGCAGATGGCATGGTTTCCCATATACAAGACGGTAGGGCGACATGCCCAAGGGAGACTTGTAGGCTGTTCGGTAAGCCCATAGAGCTGAGTCCAAGAGTTGAGACCAGTCTTTTTTGTTTGGCCTAACAAGTTTCTGCAGTATGGTCTTGATTTCTCTGTTTGATAACTCTGCCATGCCATTGGTCTGGGGATGATAAGGAGACGCGATATGGTGATCGATGCCGTACTCCTTCGTTAATTTCTTGACCTCTTTTTTAATGAAGTGACTACCCCCGTCTGATATGAGAATCTTTGGTATCCCAAACCACGAAATGATGTTCTTATTCAGAAACTAGCAAACTGTTTTGCTGTCGGCGGATCGGGCGGGAATAGCTTCAACCCAACGACTCACGTAATCGACGGCAAGAAGGATGTGCTCAAAACCTTGACTGTTAGGGAAAGGTCCCATAAAGTCAATGCCCCTTGCATCGAAAACGTCTGCTATCTGAATGATTTTCAGAGGCATTGAATCTTTGGCAGTGAGTGTACCTTTCAGTCGCTGACAGTCAATACATCTTTTAACAAACTCTGTTGCATCCTTGAATAATGTGGACGACCAGAAGCCACATTGCAATACTTTCGCTGTCGTCCGATCTCCAGAGTGATGTCCACCAGATTCGAGCGAATGACAATGCTCGAGGACACTAGATTGCTCCATCTGAGGGATGCACCTGCGCCAAATACAATCTGCTCCTTCTCTGAATAAAAGAGGATCCTCCCATTGGTAGAAGCGGATGGTCGACATGAATTTGTTCTTCTGATTCTTCGTCCAATCCGAAGGTATTACCCCAGAGGCGAGGTAATTGACAATATCAACGTACCAAGGGAGAGAATCCACAGCTAAGATGGCTTCGTCAGGGAAGGTTTCTGTGATAGGTGCATTGCTCAGAGGAGGCTCATGTTGTTCTATTCTGGAGAGATGATCTGCTACCACATTTTGAACTCCAGGCTTGTCCTTGATCTCCAAATCGAATTCCTGGAGGAGAAGGATCTAACGAATCAGTCTTGGCTTGGCATCCTTCTTCTGCTGTAAGTACCAGATAGCAGAGTGGTCCGTGAAAATTGTGACTTTTGATCCCAACAAATAGGATCTGAACTTCTCTAAGGCAAAAACCACAGCCAGCAATTCTTTCTCTGTCACTGTATAATTCCTCTGTGCTTCGTCTAATGTTTTGCTGGCATAGTGAATGGCGTAGGGCGCCTTGTCTTTTCTCTGCCCAAGAACAGCTCCGACTGCAAAATCTGACGCATCGGTCATTATCTCAAAGGGAAGAGTCCAGTCAGGAGGCTGCAAGATTGGAGCCTGAGTGATGAGCTCCTTCAACTGATTGAAAGCAAGGAGAACTGGCTGATCAACAATGAACTCGGTTTCCTTGCACAAAAGTTCTGTCAGAGGTCGGGCAATGCGGCTGAAATCCTTGATGAATCGTCTGTAGAATCCCACATGCCCCAGGAATGACCTCACATTCTTAACTGACTGAGGTGGCTGAAGATTTGAAATGACATCCACTTTTGCTGGGTCGACTTCCATGCCACGTTTGGAAACGACGTGGCCCAGCACAATACCCTCAGTGACCATAAAGTAGCTCTTTTGCCATGAGAGCACTAGATTGACTTCACGGCATTTCTGAAGCACTCTGTCTAGGTGCTGAAGACAAGAATCGAAACTATCACCATAGACAGAGAAATCGTCCATGAACACCTCAAGAAAACTGCCTACCATCTCGGCGAAGACTGCTAACATGCATCTTTGGAAAGTTGCAGGTGCATTGCATAATCCAAAGGGCATCCTCTTGAAGGCGTAGGTGCAGAACGGGCAAGTGAAGGTAGTCTTCTCTTGATCCTTAGGGGCGATCGCCACTTGGTTGTACCCGGAGTACCCATCCAGAAAGCAGAAGAACTCCTTGCCAGCTAATCTCTCCAAGACTTGATCAATGAATGGCAAGGGGAAGTGGTCCTTCTTGGTTGCTGCATTAAGCCGGCGGTAGTCAACACACACCCGCCAGGATATCGGTACCCGAGTTGAAATTTCCTCTCCTTTATCATTTGTAACCACGGTAAGCCCAGATTTCTTTGGAATTACATGCAGTGGGCTTACCCATTTTGAATCGGAGATGGGATAGATGAAGCCTGCGTCACACCATTTCGTGATTTCTTTCATAACGACGTCCCGAAGGTTAGGGTTCAGCCTTCTCTGAAATTTGCGGGACGGCTTGGCATCTTCTTCCAAGTAAATGTGGTGTGAACACAGGGCTGGATTTATCCCTCGGAGATCTGATACGCTCCAACCAAGTGCCTTGCAGTTCTTTTCTAGAACCTCGAGAAGTCGAGATTCCTGATCCGGATTCATCCTGCTGCTGATGATGACCGGATACATTTGCTCTTCACCCGCAAGGAAAGCGTACTGCAGGCCTGCAGGAAGTGGCTTGAGTTCTGGCTTTGATCTGTCCACTTTATCTGTCACTTCAGATACCATGCTGGTGGTGGAATGCACTTTGAGGCTGCTACCATTCTCATCATCCTATTGAGATCCCGGAGATGTACCGAACGGTTCTGCGCTAAGCTGATCATGTTCGGTCTGGAGTGAATGCTCAAGAAGATGCACCTGCATCTGAGAATCTGTCTCCCAATAATCATCGGAGCATATGCTGACTGCGCTTTCCAAGTACTCCTCAAGAGTGAGGATTTCTCGGGTCCATGGATCGTCCAGTGATAATTCTGAGTCTCTGATCTCTGCGATAAAATCACAGTCTGCTTCTGATGTTGCCTGGCTCTCATCAGTCGTGGCATTCTGCTCTTTGTTCATGTTTAGCGTGATTTGCTGGGTGTTCGAGCTGAAAGTGATCTTTCCAGACCCATAATCAACCACGGCACCTGAAGTACGGAGGAATGGTCTACCAAGGATGATAGGGGTCTGGAGCAGGGGTGCAGGTGAGTCCATATCAAGGACTACAAAGTCAGCTGGGAATTTCATCTCCTGCACGGTAACTATCACGTCTTCCAACAGACCTCGGGGCCGCTTAACGGATCGGTCAGCAAACTGAAGGATCATGCGTGTCTGCTTGAGCGGTCCCAGCCCGAATTCTTGCATTATGGACGAGGGCAGAAGGTTGATGGAAGAACCACTGTCAAGAAGAGTACGCTCGAAGACCTGGTCAAAAATCACACAACTGATCAGAGGTGCTCCTGTATCATGCTTTTTCTGGGGGAGGTTGCTGATAGCTGCAACTGTGGCCATGGAGAGTACGTGCTTTTCTACTTCTCGGCGTCTGTTGTCTTGCGCTGGGCGACGCCTGTTAGTACATGCCTCTTTCAGTCCTTTCTTTACAGCTGGCATGTATTCCACAGCCTTCAACAAGGGAATCTCAACAGTCAATTTATCCAAAATATCCACAACACCTGGATCAGACAATGCATTTTTTCGTTTTGCAATTTTTTTGGATTTTTGTAATGCATGTGGAAAAGGAATATTTACACCACTAGAAGGAAAATGAGAGTTCTTATTTACATCAAAATCATTGCCCACAGAATGTTGTACATCCGGACTACAAAAAGGAGTACAAGCTGGATCTGAAAATGCTGGTGCTGCGGGGCGTTCAAAAGGGGTAGCGTCGGCTCCATCGGCTGGCGAGGGATCGGCTGCTGCTGGCGGCTCCTCCAAGGCTGGCGCGGCTTCACTTCTGCTACAAGCTTCTTTTTGGTGTTTTCGTTTTTGCTGATTTTTTTGTGTTTTTGGCTGGAGTTGCTCCTGACAAGGCACGACGGCTGGACTGGATTCTCCTTCTTCTTCCTCCTCACCCACCCCTGGAGCTGGCACGACTGATGCGGAAGATGACGATCCACCTGTTTCTTTATTCACCCCACTGGTAGTAGCAGGCGGAGGCAAGGCCCTACCGCTCCTGAGAGTAACAGCATTAGAACAAACAGTAATATCATTATCGGACACGGACTGGACATCACATTCTACCTGCTCTTTCTTCTTGAAATTGTTGGGGTTGGCTTCGACCTGCACCGGAATAGTGGTTCGGGTGGCGGTCAGGTCATCAAGCTGTTTTGTCATATCCGCTAGCCCTTTAACAAGCTGGGCCAGACAATCCATGGTGGGATTCACAGGGGGTGCTTCTGATGGTTCAGCGTGCAGACCACGCTGCTGTTGGTTGGATGGGTGTGGAGGTTGTTGCTGGTGGTGTGGCGGAGGTGCAGGAAGTTGAAGCTGTTGGTAGGATGGAGGAGGATACTGCTGATATTGCGGAGAGGGGGCAGCCGCGTACTGGTGGTACGGCTGGGGGTGGCGGTACTGCGGCTGCTGCTGATAAGGAAAATTCTGCCTCCACTGATGTGTAAACTGGGGAGGTTGCTGGTGTTGCTGGTGAGGCTGAGAGGTTTGACCAAAACGACCCCCCTGAGGTTGGTGGTACTGCCGGTTGGCAAATTGCTGACCCTGGGGTTGTCCCGGAGGACGGTTCGGCAGTGCATCATTACTCCATACCCCATTGACTTCTTGGATCAGGGGTGGTGGTGGGAAGACTGGATCAGGAATAGAAAGGAACTCTGGCTGGTATACGACCATCTGCTGTTGCGACGGGCCCTGGTCGGGCGCCTGCACGTAGTACACGTGCTGGATTGCCGGTGGCTGCTGGCTCGGCTGAGGCTGATGCTGCGGTTGCTGCTCTTCCTTCTTCTCAGCGGGAGCGTCTGATGGTGTAGCCGACTGGACAGAGTTGATCGTGCCGACCAACAGTTCGAGGTACTTGTTATCTGATCGAGCTTATCCAGGTTCTGGGTCCTTTTCTCGATCACAGCGAGTTTCTCGAGGTCCTGTGATCGCTTCTCAATGATATCTACTTTAGAGAGATGGCCCCCGATGATGCTGAGGTTGGAGCTCTCATCTCTCTCTGCTTCCTTGGAGGCAGCCATGTGAACTTGTTTCTGGAGAATCTGGGGCTGCTTCTGGTATGCCTTGGATGAAGAGAGGGTGGCCTCTCCTTCGGTCATTTCTTCAAAAATCTGCCAGACAACATCTTCATCCTTGTTGAAATGGGAGCCCCCACATGCTACGTCCACGAGCCGTTGGCTTTCAATGTTCAACCCCCCAAAGAAGTGCTGGACCAAACTGGTCTTCGGGATATCATGATGGGGACACTTCTCCTGCAGGTCAGTAAATCTCTCCCAAGCTTCATGTATCGACTCGTGGGGCCCTTGGGTGAAATTACTTATACGGGCTCGCATCTGGTTGAGCCGACCGAGAGGGTAGTATTTGTGCAGGAAGGCGGACTTCAACTCCTCCCAGGTCATCACGACCTTTCCCAAATGATTGACCCAATAAAGGGCCTTGTCCTGTAGACTGAAGGGGAAAGCCGTCATCTTGACAATGTCCAGGGGGACATTCGGATAGTGGGTGGTGCGGCAAATGCGGGAGAACTGCTGGAGGTGAATGTACGGCTCTTCGTTTGTGTTTCCATGAAAGGCAGGGAGAAGGGCTATGAACTGGGGCTTCAGCTCAAAGTGAGCGTGTATCGGTGGAATGAGAATCCACTCGGTCATCTGGCTGTCTCCCGGATTGTATGTTTCTTTGAGTGTCGGCTTCGGTGGTGGTAATTCAAGGTCATCATCAGGAGGATCACCACCTCCTCCACCTCCACCTCCTCCACCTCCACCTCCTCCTCCCCTGCCTCCTCTGCCTCTGCCTCCTCCTCCATCGTCACGGTTCATCATGTCATTCAACATATCCTGGAACGCGGTCTGTGTCAGGGCCTGCTCGGTCAGCTGCTGCTGTATGGCCCGGATGGATGACAACAACTGTGCATTGACTTGGTTTTGATCTGGCACATGTCCCTCTGGTGGTGGCTGTTGACCCTTGCCCTTTCCTCCTGGAGCCATGTCAGGGTCTGAGTCAGACGAGATGAACTCCGGAGTAGTCTCCAGGGCTCGCACTGGCTTCTATCTACAGAATGAGATAGTCCGAATCAGATCACATGCAATTTACTTTCAGCTGCCGTGATTAAGCTGGAATTCAGGTCAACCCCAGCATGTTGTGAACGGAAAAGGATGTAGACTGTAATCGACTTCCATTCACAACGGCAAAAGTGGGACAAAAGTGATCCCAGTTTATTGGATGGCCAAGAGAACGGTAGAAAACGAGGAGTCTGGAGATCGATCCGCAAAGTCCGGATCGGGTTCTCGGGAATCGCCTCGAACTTATTGGCGGAGTTGAGTCTATGGAATCGATGTAGGTGTCGGCATGGTCCCGACGAAACCATCCATGGATCAACTTCGTGAAGCACAAGAGAATGTCGGATTGTTGGAAGAATGATACGATGGACAACGAGGAATAAAAGGAGTGTAAAACAGTAGAAAGGCTCGGTTGAGCGGGGTGGTCAACGGGAGAAACAACAAAATGTGCGCAAATGCGCGGGACTGGATCTTTGAACCTTAATCCAAATCCATTCAAACACAATACAAAATCGGGTTCACCAACTCACGCCATGTGAAGCCGTGAAAGCTCGGCTATTTATTATCTTTTCTTTTTTTTAGAGTTGTGATTTTCAGGCATATCTTATAACAAGTCCTTAGTACGCTACCCTATAGGAGAGAGAGTACTGCCGGAAGAGTATCCCGTACTTGTCCTCCTCTTGTGTAACCTGTAGTCTGTACTTTTTGGAGTCCTTGTAACCCTTCCTGGATCCCTACTCAGCCAAAGAGAAGAGAGAGGAAGCCGATAGGCGAAACCAATACTTCGGTTCTTGCTCGCAACGGAATCACTCGTGAGCATGCAAGAACCTACTCGGACGCAGGACAATGAGACAGACACCCCCGTGAAGGCGTGGCCTATGCTCAATACTTCGGACAGGGTCGATGCTCTCACAACAGAGAGTCACCATTGGCGACCAAATCCTACTCGCCTACGTACGATAGAAGCGCCATTACTTCGGAAATCCAGGTGATACACAAGGCAGTTGCAGACTGGGTTTTGGGCTTTAATCCTTAGGGGTCGCACTCGCTCAAGGGAGAAGGGTTTTGGTCCCCCTCCAAGGTACCTGAAAACAATGAGGGCTTTATGAACCCGGTACAATGATAGTCCATTACGAATTTTAATTAAGGTCAAAGTTTATTTAGCAGTCCCCTTGTTTTAATTTTTTGGGTTTTCACTTTTTTTGGATCTGTTTCATACCAGCGCCTAATGTTTTTGTAGATTTTCATTTAAGTCCTAGGTGCTCAAAATCAGAGGGAGATAGCGGAAAAGCCGTGCAAGTGGTTCCATGATGGAAATCTCACCATTGAACCGAATGATGCATGCTAAGTTAGAAGACTTACAGTGCATCCCAGCTCTCTCCATGTGGTATGCAAAACCGAATTTTTAAACCTATCTACATGTCAGTATGCAAGGCACAAAATCGTCCTAAACATAAGCTGCTATTACGTGAAGAACCATAAGTCACTCATTCATCTCTAGCCCAAAGGGTCCGGTCTTGGCTCACCCCTCCTCTGTACTCAACACACTTGAGCTTAGGAGAAAGCGCTTTACAGGGCTCGCTGCGGCACAAGGGCTAAGAGACAAATAAGCGGCTTGTTTAAATTTGACTAGATCCAAGCGAAGTAGACTATAGGAACATGCATTCTTATTAATGTTTGGACCTAGCTACCGAGTCAAGCAACCTATATCTAGGGGCTCCAAGCACACAAAACAAAGTAAAAGAAAGGTGGAAAGCTCAAAACTTCGGAAAACAAAATAAAAGAAGGCGATGAAAACTCGAAAAAGCCGCGATGAGGCCCCCAGGTGAACAATCACCCGGGTACTGGACCTCATTGTGAAGAGTAGAGTCCTGTTTAATTACATGCCAAAAATGGTCTCTCTCTCACCATAAATTACAAAATAAATACTCCTAAGTGTCTAGCCTATCTAATGCACATCTCCTTGCTTCTTTGGTGCACTCTCCAGATGGTCATGAGAAAAGAAGACCATCCTCCTCCAAGCTCGGCTGCCTTGGCCTCCTAAGAAGCCATCCTCGCGTGGCGGACCCTCGCATCAAAGTCACAAAAAGATTACATTAGAATAGCTCAGTCAATCAAATAGAGCAGATAAAATAATCACAATGAATGAATAAATGAAGCATGGTGATTAATAACAATAAAACTAGCTGCTCACAAAAATGAATGATGAATCAAGAAATTTTTATACAATAATGACAAAATAAATTAGGCTATGCTCATTGCTCCCCAGCAACGGCGCCATCTGATAACCGCAGATGTTCCACGAGGGTCACCATAAATAATATGAAAGGTGTCGCTGAGGCGACCGCTCACAAAACACCCGGGTTGATCAACAATTAACCCACAATCCAAAGAATACAACAATCTATCTCAAAATAAATGTGAACTAATCTTTATTTACTCTACCATAAAATGTATAGGGAACAAACATGTAGAGGTCGAACCACAGAGAGCAAACCAAAATGCAATAGCCTACATGTATACCAGAGTCATCCTTGTGTGTGAAGTGGGTTTTGAATTTAAAAATATTTATTATTTTTTATATTTTTTTATTTATATTTTTTTATATTAAGGGTAATAAATAGATATAAGAATACGTATAAATAATTAGATATATATATATATATTTATATTTTTTCTTTTTTTTTCTTTTAGGAAATATAGATATATATATATGTATAGGGGTATTATAATATTTACAAAAATACTCAAAAATAGTCAAAAATGCAGGAAAAGAGTCTTTTTGGGATTTTCATGGTTTTTTACTGTTTTTGTGATTTTTGGGCATTTTTGAAAATATTTTTAGTATTTTTAAATAGCTAAATAATAGCAAACAATGGAATAGGTTCTGGCTGTCACAAAAATAGTCATTAAAAATAGCTAACAGCCTCAAAAATTTTCCACACTATTTTTCTAATAAAGCTAATAAAAAAATAGCATAAATAAGGCCTGAGTTTATATTTTTCTGATTTTTCTTTGATTTTTTATATTTTTTTGAAGTTTTAGGGTATTTTTGGATTTTTAAGGTTTTCCTTTTGATATTTTTAGGGATTTTTGGACTGACACTAGAACAGGTCAAAATGCACCATAGGGAATTTTTTTTGAATTTTTCGAGGCCTTTTCATTTTTTTGGGATTTTATAATTTATATAGTGAATAAAATACATGTTTTTGATTTTTAATAAATGCAAAAAATGCAACAAAATGCAAAACTAAAAATATAGCGTTCAAGCACAACCAAACAGGAACTTAAGTCTATTTTTGCAAGATTTTTCGATTTAATATGGGGCACAAAATAAATAGACAAAGCATTCAAAAATTAAATGGCCTGGCAGGGGTATTTTTGCAAATAAAATATCTCTCAGGGGCATACATGCAAAAATCACAATAAAAATACACGTGGACTTTTATTTTCAGGACCATTTTGTAAGTACAGAAACCCGGCGGGGTTTAGTTGCAAATTTCACGTGCCTCACGTGGGTGCTGCACGTGAGGCGCGGAGGGACCAAAGTATAAATATAAAAACATCAGGGGGTTCAACTGCAAATTATACAATTTATTTACACCTTGACTTTTTATTTTTGGGATTAAACTCTAAATACAAAAAGCGGGGGGTGAGATGTGAAATTTACCCCTAAATAAGGCTTTTCATCCTGCGGCGCTGGAGGCGCCACTTATCCACGTGGCAGCCATCGGACGGTCGACGCTGATTCACCGATGAAGGGCGCAGATTAGAAGCTTCTGGCTGATCTGACGGTCGAGGCATCTCTTCATCGAACGACTCCTGTTGGATCTGGGACGAGCCTCCTGATCCGACGGCGCTAGAGCCCCCTGGAAGAACGGGGAAGAAGCTCGGGGCTGGCGAGCTTTGATCGAGGAGCTTGGGCTCCTCCAGGGTTCTCCGGCGCATCTGAGGTGTTCTGAAGGTGGCTGGAAGCGTCCCGCATCAACTGCTGGTGGTCTCAAGGCTCCTGGGGGTCTGAAACGTCCGGTCGAGGTCGATGAAGCAAATGACCCCCAGGGACCTCTTCCTGGTTCAATGCAAGCCCAGAAGGGCTTCCTTCCTCGAGGTACCTGCACAGGAAGAACAGCGGGCGAGAGAGCTTTCTCCTCGACCCGGGGTTGTGAAGCTGCGGTGCAAGATGAAGGTGGGCGGAGGGGCTCCGGCGAACGACGGAGGGGGAGCCCTGATTCGCTAAGACCTTGGGTCCTGGGTTGAACAAGTGTGTGCGATAGATGGAGAAGGCGACGAAGAACAAGATGGGATGCTTGGGGCGGTCGGATACAGTCGGGGATACAGTGGAGAAGTCGTCGGAGCCAAGCTCCGGCGAACTTCAAATTTTGATTTTTAAGCTACGGGGATTAACTACGACCTAATCTAATGACTGGAATGTAAAACTAACATTAAAAGCTAACTAAGAATGCATAAAAGAGCAGCTCTTATACCTGGGGGCCTCTAGGGAGCAGGGCGGACGCCGGAGCTCCGCCGCGACAAAATCCTCCTCTCTCCGGCCGATCCGAGGCACCAACTCACTCCCCCTGTCACGAGGAATGTCATAGGACTAGAATCAAGGCTTGAGATTGGATAAAAAGTGGCCAAATCTGAGGAAGGAGGCGGAGTTTGTTATTTATAAACATTGGCAAGAGGCCTTATTACCCGGCGATTATTGACTGATTCAATGAACATCTCGTTGATCTATGATTTCGGCGGGCATCATGGAAGATTAGGGAACAATTCTTGTGAAGGAAGCATTGTCGATTGATGGATGGTGTGCCCAGGAAAATTGCATGAAATCGGGGGAATGGACAGTTCAGAGGCGCCAGGCGAGGGATGGGACAGTTGACCAGGGAGTCAACGAAGGCCGGCGCCTCATTGGGCCACGTCAGCCGCTACGAGACAAAACAGAAAATCTGATGGAAGATTGATTTATTTGACACCCTAAATGATTTTATTAATTTTTTCTTATAAAATAAAAAATGTGTATTATTTTATCTAGTATTTATTTATGATTTTTATTGAATTTTTCGAGGTGTTTTATTATAGTTTTGTTTGAATAATGTGTATATGTATGTATTTACATGTATTTTTATGTATTTTATTTTTACTTTGTTTATTTTCTTTTATTATTTTATTGGCTTATTTTAAAATTTATAATTTATTTTTGTGAGTATAAAGGTATTTTTATTTGATTTTTATGAGTTTATTTATATTTTTAAATAAATAGGTTTAGGTGTATGTAGGTGTCCTTATAGGTGTTTTACCTATGTATTTTGTATGCTTAATTTATTAAATATATTTTCTTGATTTTTATTTTAGATTTACATTTTTAATGAGTTATGTATAATGTATACATTATTATAAAAATATAAAAGAATAAAAGAATCAAGGAATACAATCCTTTTTATTTATATATAAGTATATAGCATAGGCATTTTTGTCTATGAATTTGTAGACTTATTTTATTTTACAAATTAATTTTGGTTTTCTTTAACTTCTCTTATGTGTATGCATTATATACATTATTTACAAAATTCTAAAAATATGAATTTATACAAATAATGAATATTGAATAAAATGCATATTTTAATCAGTCCTATATACAAGGAGGGCCAAAACCTAACTTCTGCATATGGACTCCAAAAATTATGAAACCAATTTTATAAAATAGTTCATGGAATGCTATATACAATTAAAGGTGAGTTTGGGTGATTTGGAGTTTTTATTGGCAAGATATGGGTCTGTGAAGTTGAGAATTTGGCTTTTTATTCTGTGTGTAAAATGTACAATGGGTATTATTTTTGCACAAACTCAATTTTGTATTTTTATTTATATTATTATCTACAACTTTCATGTACAAAGTTTCTTTATTTGATGAAGAAATAATTATGTACAAAATAGGTGCCAAAAATGCATAAATGAATGAATTAATAAATGAGGTATTTATTGTACACTGGCCCTTTTCTCCCCCTACTTTATTCCTTGTCGACCAATACCATGCTGGCCTTGGTCTCGAGGTTTGGGTCATAAAATATTTACAATATTTTATTCCTTTTTCTTTTCTTCTCTTTATTCTATGATTTTGGCATTAAAACCTTATTTATTGTGGAATTAATACAATGAATCATGAAAGCTATTATGTACAATTGGATGCTATTTACATGCATTTGCTAGGGTTTTTGAGGCCAAAATGATAGAATAAAGGTGATGAAATGGAGATTCATCAACGAACCAGATGAAAACTGGAGGTCGAGGACGATCGGACGGTCGGGGAAGATCGAGGAAGAACATTTCGCCGGCGAAGTTCGCCGGCCCAAGGCGCACGCTCCTGACCTCCCCTGTTGCTCGTGAAGATCGGAGAAGCTCCGGCGTTACGCTCCGCAGCTGCTGGAGGTCTTCGATGACCCAGCCGAGCTCTGGGGAGCTCCGGCGAGGTCGCCGGAGGTGAAGCTCCTGGCCCGAATGACCCAAGCCCTCAGATGGGCTAGGGAGTACCTGCAAAGTAAACCAGGAGACTCACGGGTCGAGGGAAAACTGCCTCGACGTGACGATGATCGGAGGGTCGAGATGAGCGAGCTCCGGCGAGGGTGGGGACGGAGGAGCTCGAACCCCAGCTCCTGTGCGAGCTGGGTTGGATGGGGGTATGGAGAAGGTGCGCGGGAGGAAGGCGGTGGCTATGGCAAAGCCCGATGATCGAATGGGGGTCGGATGTGGACGGAATCGACGGTGAACGGCGGTGGAGCAGAAAGGGGGTAATTGAAAATTAAAGAAAAAGAGAAGCTAAAGGGGCTACCTGGGTGGACGATGAGACTGGGGGTGAGCAGGCGGTGCTCTGGGTCGTCGCCTCGAGGAGCGTCTCCCTCCGAGGCTCGAGCTCCGGCTCTGGGCGGAGCAAGGCGGCGATACTCGCCGGATTAGTGGAATCCGGTCCCTCTCCTCGCTTCAACAGCACGGGAAGCAAGCTGTCACTCTCACTCACGCGCTGGAGCTCACTGGGGGTGGAAGCGAATGGCCAAAGATAGGAAATGAAGGTGGCAGAGCTGGGATTAAATATGGTGGAGGGTCTGGGATGCATCGTGAAGGAGTCGGACCCGGGGTTTGGGTGTTAAGGGATCGGGTTTGGACGGGAAAAATCCGAGAAACGGGTTACCCGCTAAGGACCCGTGGGAAGTGGTCCTGGGGGGGGGTAGTTGACCGGGCGGTCAACAATCCCCAGGGCCAATGGGAAGCGGCCACGTGGCTGGAATTTGAAAATCAAAAAGTTAAAACATGAAATATTTTTATTTTATTTTTTTCTATTTTTTAGTGATTTTTAATTAATTTTTCGAAATAAAAATAAGGCATGTACATAGTTGGGTCAGATATAGGTATATATACAATGTATAGATTTTAATTTTTGATTTTTAATTGTTATTTTTATACAATTTTATTCCCATTTTATATTTTATTTATTTATATTATAAAATAAGGAATAAAATGATATTTTATTTTATTTTTATTATTTATGTACATTGGTGAAATAAATAGGTATGTACATATATACACATGGTATATTTACAAAGTCTTTTTGGATTTTTAGTTTTGTTATTTTTATTTTGTTTTTTGTATTAATTTATTTTATTTATTTACACCATATAATATAGAGTATTTACAAGATTTTTGGGAATTAATTTCATTTATTTACAAAGCTAAATAAATATAGATGTGGTGGTCTATATACATGGTGAGTGATGTTTTTGTCTTCTTTTTGATTTTTATATTTTTATCTTGTTTTTATATTTAAAAATATATACAAGTATTTACAAGCCAATTTGAGTCTATTTTTGTGAGGAAACTACTTTTATTTATTTACATAAGTATTTACACACATGAGCCCCTATCTCCCTCTACTTTGGCTTTTATGCGGTCAGGCCCATGCTGAGCACTCCCTTGGGTTAGGTTGCTCAATATATATTCTAAATATTTCCCTCTTTTTCTTTTTAATCTTTATTCTTTTATTTTTGCACAAAAACATGCTAATTATAGGTTTTTACACAATGCATGCTTTTGGTAATTATTTCTATTTACAACTATATACATGCATTTGCAAAGGTTTTTGTAGCTAAAATATAAGAATAAAGAGTGATGAATGAGTATTCATCACCCCCCTATACTTAACTTTGCTAGTCCCTTAGCAAACACTTATTTGAAAAAGAAGTGAAAAAGAAATAAAGAAAAAGAAAAAGAGAATGTACATGGATCAAGGTTGATTATTAAACTTGCCTTCATTAAATTAAGGTATGGAGCTCGATCAGATCTTTGGATTATTAATGTGTCAGAACCTTATTTGGACTTAAGTTTAAAAACTCAACAGCCTCTAAGTTCCACTATTCTATAACCAAGACTCTTCAATGCTCCAGATCAGAACAAGTCATCAATCACAAACCCTAAAGACCATGAATCTTTTCTTGTCCTGTGAATGTGAAGTCTAAGCTCTCCACCTCAGAAATGGCAAATTGACAACCCTCCCCAACAAGGTAACTATATGACCTCAATCTGGCCACTCTTTCCTCGAGGAGCGGGGTATTCCCTTCTAAGTTCAAGTTCAACCGGCTCAAGAAGAGGAGGAAGAAGAGAATGGGTCAAGGCCAGTGTAGCCAAGTACCCTTGGGAGCTTGACCAGTGTAGCCAAGTCTCCATGCTGCAAGCTACATCAGGTGGATCATGAAACTCAAGCTTTGCTTATTGCACTCTATATACATACTCCGGTGGGATTATCATTTTTCTCTCAGACCCACCATTTTTTTGGAGTTATTTTCTTTTTGCATTTTTTTTTTCAAGTGCATCTATACAACATATACATGTGCAGCATATATACAAGGAGTTTTTCCTCTTGAGCCAGTAGACTATCCCTCTTTTGAAGCTTTATTGCAACCCACAACTCCCGTCGTTAGACCTCATGGCAACCAGACCAAGTTGAGATGCACTTCCTTCACTAAAAGAAGAAGAGAGGTTCCGCCTATAAGTACTACCCTCATATGCTACCCCAAGTCAAGGAAGACTGCCTCCTCACCACCTCATCCGTAGAGAGCTCGGTGCATAGTGCTGGTGTCCAAGTAAAGCCATTGTCTATATGAGTCATGTGTTGTTGTTAAGTGCTCTACTTAGGCTCATTGAGATGGACATGTGATCATAGCCTAGTGGACTCAAAGAATTAAGTCACCATGGACTTGAAAAGCCTTAAACCTAAGCCCTATAAGGTTCCTCTTAGAAGTTAGGTGGATTAAGATCTTAATCAAGCTCCATTTCTCAATTTGATTCCAGGCTAATTTAAATGTCAACTATCATCCAGAAAAACTATATACATATATACAAAAGATGTTATTTACACAAAGTTTACAATCATGCAAAATTTTTGAAAAATGTTTTGAAATCATGAACGAATGATGCATGAAGTGCAGGTTTTGCAAAAAGATATTTACACACATTTACACAAGATTTTTGCAAACTTTTGATTTTCAAAACATTTTGGAAAAATTTTGTACTATATACATAATTTTGATAGGAAAATATTTACACAAGCTTTACACAAAAGATTTTTGAAATTATTGTTACAAAAATAGTTTGTACACTAGCTATTTATGTGCAAATAAAAGAAGTTTTATGTACATGAAAATTTTTTAATTTTTGTGATTTTTCAGGTTTTTAGCCATTTTATTTATTTACACACTCACACAAAGTACGAGTTATGGCTAAAGTATATATGAAATATATACACACCCCCCAATACTTAGCTCGAACGATGTCCTCAGAGTCAAGAGCGATGAAGACGACATAGCTCGTGCTAGGTATAGGGAAGTGAAAAGGAAGGCTATACACAAAGATGAATGAGTGAAATAGAAAGTCAAGAAGGTCTCGGGTTTTCCCCCTATACTTAGGATCAAATGATCCTAGTATAGCAGGTTGTATACTAAGGGAAAACCGAGTGGAGAATGTACAAGGTCTACCCCCCCTATACTTAGGGTGAAATATCCCTAAGTATAGGCAGCAAAACAGGGGTAGACAGAAACAAAAGAAATACCCAAAGGTCTCACATCCCCCCTATACTTAGGGTAAAGTGCACCCTAAGTATAACATACTCACAAGATGAAGAAAAGGGATGTGGGACTAAAGAATGTGGTGATATAGACATCTGGATCTATACAAGGCGGAAGATCAGTGAAACTCAGGCGTGAGATGTATTAGATGTGAGTCAAAGACCACACCTCACGCAAAATGAATAGGGGCAAGATCAACGACCTGCGGCTCATGATCTAGAAATGGCTTGAGCCGCTGGCCATTCACTCGAAAGAAGACAACTCGGATATATCAATGCTACCGCTGCCGTGTACCTTTCTGACCAAGTAGGGTCCCTTCCATTTGCTCTGTAGATTCCCTGGAAATAAACGAAGCCTCGCATCAAACAACCATACTCTCTGTCCAATCTCAAAATGCTTGTGGCTGATGTGAGAATCATGCCACTCCTTGACTCTCTCCTTATACTGTAGGCTATTCGAGAAAGCGGTATCTCTCAACTCCTCCAGGGCTGCTAACTCTGCCCTCCTCTGGTCTCCTACACCATCTGGATCCATAAGAATATCAGTAACTGCCCATAGTGACATGTGCCTCAACTCAACAGGCAAATGGCACGGCTTGTCATATACGAGGCGAAAGGGAGATGTGCCCAATGGTGTCTTGAAAGATGTCCTATATGCCCACAAGACTGAGTCCAAAAGCTGTGACCAATCCTTTCGGTCAGGGCGGACGACTTTCTGCAGTATAGTCTTGATCTCCCTATTCGACACCTCAGCTAGACCATTCATCTGTGGATGGTAAGGTGTAGCAACACGATGGTCTATACCGAACTCGCTAGCAAGGGCCTTCACCTGGTCGTTGATGAAATGAGACCCCCCATCTGAAATCAGAACTCTAGGAACCCCAAACCGCGTGATGATATGCTTCCTCAAAAATCTGCAAACTGTCCTCGCATCAGCGGCTCGGGCGGGGATAGCCTCAATCCAATGACTAACATAATCCACGGCCAACAGAATGTACTCAAATCCCTGACTCTTAGGGAATGGACCCATGAAATCGATGCCCCATGCGTCAAAAACCTCACTGAAGTGAATGGGCTGCATCGGCATCATATCACGCTGTCCACAAGTGTCCATCCTCTGACAGTCAGTACACCTCTTCACGAACTCATCAGAGTCCTTGAAGAGGGTAGGCCACCACAAGCCGGATTGGAGCACTTTCTGCGCCGTTCTCCTCCCAGAATGATGTCCTCCTGCCTCAAGCTTGTGGCAGTAAGTGAGGACGCTATGGTGTTCCTCCTGAGGAATGCACTGACGCCAGACGCTATCCCCTCCTTCATGGTAAAGGATGGGATCCTCCCAGTGGTAGGACTTGGCCTTCGCAAGGAAGGTCTCAAGCCTCTGCCTGGGCCAATCTTGTGGGACTTTCCCAGCAACGAGAAAGTTCACAATATCGACATACCACGGGAGTGAGGCGATAGCAAGGATCACCTCATCTGGGAAGGTCTCACAAATGGGATCAATCTGCTCAGACTCCTCAGGATGCTCTATACGGGAGAGATGATCCGCCACCACATTCTTGACTCCAGGTTTATCCTTGATCTCAATGTCGAACTCCTGGAGTAGAAGGATCCATCTAGTAAGTTTGGCCTTGGCATCCTTCTTTGCCATGAGGTACCTGATGGCGGTGTGATCTGTGTACAGGGTCACTCTAGATCCAATGATATAAGATCGAAACTTATCTAGGGCGAACACTACGGCTAGCATCTCCTTCTCTGTGACCGTGTAATTCCGCTGGGCGGAATCCAATGTGCTGCTAGCGTAGTGGATAGCAAAGGGGACTCCATCCCTCCTCTGTCCCAGCACGGCCCCCACGGCAAAATCGGAGGCATCCGTCATGATCTCGAATGGGAGAGACCAATCAGGCAGCTGGAGGACAGGAGCCTCAATCACACACTGCTGGAGAGTCGCAAAGGACGAAAGACACTTGTCATCGACAAGGAACTCGGTGTCTTTCGTCAAGAGGTCAGTCAACGGCCGGGCAATCCTGCTGAAATCATGAATAAATCTCCGATAAAAACCAACGTGCCCCAGGAATGACCGTAGCTGCCTCAAATTGGACGGCGGTGCGAGTTTTCTAATGACATCAACCTTGGCCGGATCAACCTCCATGCCCCTGTTGGAGATGATATGGCCAAGCACCGTCCCTTGAGTCACCATGAAGTGACTCTTCTCCCAAGAAAGCACCAAATGGACCTCTATACATCGCTGGAGTACTCGGTCTAGGCAGTCAAGATAGGAGTCGAATCCGTCACCGTAGACCGAGAAATCGTCCATGAAGACCTCCAAACACTCCCCTACCATGTCAGAAAAGATCGACAGCATGCACCTCTGAAAAGTCGCAGGGGCATTGCGTAGCCCAAATGGCATGCGTCGAAAGGCATATGTACCGAAGGGACAGGTAAAGGTGGTCTTCTCCTGATCCTCAGGAGCGATGGCCACCTGGTTGTAGCCCGAATACCCATCCAGGAAGCAATAATGGCTCTTCCCTGCCAGTCTCTCAATGATCTAGTCAATAAAAGGCAGGGGAAATGGTCCTTCTTGGTGGCATGGTTGAGTCTCCTGTAGTCAACACAGACCCTCCAAGAGGTGGGTACTCGTGTAGCAATCTCCTCTCCCGACTCACTGATCACAGTCGTGATGCCCGTCTTCTTGGGCACCACATGCAAGGGGCTAACCCACTTGGAGTCGGAAATGGGATAAATAAAATCTGCACTCCACCATTTGGAAATCTCCTTCATGACGACCTCTCTCAGGTTGGGGTTCAGTCGCCGCTGGAACTCACGCGACGGCTTCGCCCCCTCCTCGAGATAAATATGGTGGGAGCACAATGATGGACTAATCCCATGGAGATCTGCTACGCTCCATCCGATTGCCTTGCGGTTCTTTTCAAGAACCCCCATCAAACAGGATTCTTGCTCTCCAGTCAGATCGGCGGAGATGATGACTGGGTACATCTCAGGCTCACCCGCAAGGAATCTATACTTCAGCGAAGTAGGGAGCGGCTCCATCTCTGGACAGCTGGGTGCTAGCAAATCTGGCTTTGGAAGAAGATGTGTGTATGCTGCTAAATCTGTCAAATCTGCCTGGGAGAATGAAAACGAGCTCTCGCAAACTGGATCTGGAGAAGGTTGCTCAACTGTGTTGTCTCTGATCTGCTCTGCATCTACCTCCTCCTCATCTGCAGGCTCTGGTGGACTCAGGTCTGGCATCTGATCATCACAATCTGCCCAATCGACTCGGAATCCGAGGGATCTGCATCAAACAAGGTGGCATCAGTACCACTGTCACACAAGGTGGCCTCAGTACCACCATCACTAGAAACCGTGTCGCGGTCGAGAACCAGCTCTGCTGCCTCTGTAATATCCTGGACCAGGGCTGTGCTCTCCAAGCTCTCCTCTGCTGTCATCTCGGCATCAGCGGTGTCTGGAAATGAGAGGATGGCCTGTGTTGAAGGGTCTGCCCATGCTGCCTCATCATATGTGATCACAAAATCACAGTCCTGGTGGATGTCTAACCCGGCATCTATCAGTTGCTCTGTATCTGTGCTGGCCTCTGAGCGTGCTCTGTCTCTGGCTCTGTAGTCCTCGATCGTCTCTATTTGTACACTTTCGCCCTCGACGCAAAAGTATACCTTCCCGCTATCATGATCAGTCACCGCCTTGGCTGTGGCCAAGAACAGACGACCGAGGATGATGGGGGTACCGGCCACTGAATCAGGGATCTCCATGTCCAACACTACGAAGTCCACGGGGAATTTCAGGCCCTGAATCGTGACGATAACGTCTCGCAACAACCCCTTCGGCCTCTTGACAGATCGATCAGCAAACTGAAGGACTATCCTGCTCTGTCTAAGAGTGCCCAACTCGAACTGGTCGAGAAGGGCTGCCAGAAGGAGGTTGATAGACGATCCGCTATCCAATAGAGTCCGGTCGAACCTCTGCTCACTAATCTGACATCTGACATATGTGGCTCCTGAATCTGGCCTCTTGGCCGGCAGATGGTTCTGGATCGCGAAGCACGTGGCTTTCGTCAGCACATGTATCTCTGAATGATGGTTCCTCCTCCTCCTCCTGACTGTAGTCCTATCTCTCAACGATCACTGAAGAAGGGGGATGTGCTGCAAAGCCTCCTGAAGGGTCAGCTCTATATATGGAATCGATCAATCATGTTCTGGCTGAACTCCTCCTGCTCTCTCTTTTTTGGGTCTTTTTCTTTTTTCTTCCCCTTCCCCATCAGAAGGGCTCTAGGGAAGGGGATCACAGGGTCCTTCTCAGATGAAGGACTAGGAATAGGTCTAGACGGCTCGATGGCCGGATCCGCACATACATCAATCACCACAGTTGGACCAGAAGAAACTAAACCTTTTCCTTTATTCAAAACAATGTTCTGAGACACATCAGCATGAGGAAAAACAACAACTCTCTCTGAATGAACACCGATGGCCTCAGTACCACCACGGGCTGGCTCTCCTAGACGTCTCGCGGCCTCAGTACCGCGTGCTGGCTCGGCAACTCGGGTGGCATTAGTACCACCTCCTCGAACTGGTGAAGCGGTGGCCTCAGTACCGCCGGTGGAATCAGCATCCTTGGTGGCATCAGTACCACCATCATCATCATGAGCGGCCTCAGTACCGCTCTCCTCCTCCTCATGTGGCGCCCCGGATGTATCCTCGTGGTGTATCTCAGACGAGGCGTCGCCGCCTGCTGGTGTCCTACCGCTCCTAAGCGTAACAAAATCAGCATCAAAAAGATCCGAAGATGTATCAACAAATGGATCACTAGGAGTGGCGTGCTCAGTGTTAGCTACCTGCTCAGATTTCCGCTTCAGGCTGTTGGGATTCAGCTCTATCTGGGCAGGAATGGCGGCCTTCCCTCTCACAATGTCCCACATCTCCTGGCGGAACTCGTCCATCTCCTGTCTGAAGGTAGCCTGCTGGTCCGTGAGGAGGCGGGCGATGTCATCCAAAACAGGGCTCTCGTGGGAACCCGACGGGTAGCCTCTCTGGTGATGAGGCTGCTGGAACTGGTGCTGCTGCTGGTGAGAGGGGTAAGAAGGAGGGTGCTGCTGGTGTGGCTGGTGAGCCTGCTGCTCACGTCTCCAAGACTGTCCCTGCTGCTGATAGGGATGAGGAACGAAGGATGACTGCGGTTGTGACTGGTAAACTGGGGGCTGCTGCTGCTGGTGATCCCTCTGCTGGCTATACTGCCCTCCCTGACCGGATGATTGCTGCTGGGGCTGGGCACCTCCATTCCCCCACCTGAATCCGGGATGGTCTCGTCGGATCCCAGGTTGAGGACGGTCATACCAAATCCCGTTGACATCCATCAACGGCTCTGCATCGTACTGGGCTGGCGGGAGTACTGCCAGAGGCTGATCCGGCTGGTATACCACCATCTGCAGGTCTGGAGATGGTGGTGACTGGTAAGAGGGCTGCTGCTGCTGGTACGGCTCCGCATGTACAAGGTGAACCTGTCTAGGCTGCTGAAAGGAGCTGGAGCACTGGGGCGAGCTGCTGCTGCCGCCGGAATCGCCTCGCGACTGAAGATGGGGCTGTGAAGCCGCCTGTGCCTCCTGGAGACACATGAGCTGGGTCTTCATGTCGCTCAGAGTCTGTGCCATCTGCTCCATCTGAGTGATGCACTGGCACTGCTTCTTCTTGATCAGCTCCATCCGGTCCAACTTCTCGCTGATGATACCCATATCCGCAGCGGATGACTCTGCCTGTGCTGCTGCTACTGCGGATGAACTGGATGGACCGGCATCGGCCCGTGCTATCCTCTGGTACTGCACGGGTCCTCGCTGCTGCTGGGGTCTGTCCTGAGTGTACAACCGGGTCTAGGACATCACCATATAGTTCTCGGTCATCTCCTCGTAGATGGCCCAGACCTGGTCGTGATCCTTGGCGAAATATGACCCGCCACAAGAAGCATTCACCAAGCCCTGGAGCTTTGGTGTCAGCCCGCTGAAGAAGCTATGCACAAGGTTCGGCTTCGAGATATCATGGTGCGGGCATCGATCTGTAAGCTCACGGAACCTCTCCCATGCCTCATGGAATTGCTCGTTGGGGAGCATGGAGAAGTTGCTGATGAGGGCTCTCGCTGCATTGGTCTGCCCGAGTGGATAGTTGATGAATCGCGGATTCATCATTCTAAGTCTCATTAATTAGGCTCAAGTCCCTCAAAATCAACTGCATGTCGGCATCTATTTCGCATAATTAGCATTCAGGCATGATTTCATAAGAATTGTATTTTAGCCTTAATTTATGCATAAAATAAGAAGCCAAAAATCCAAGCCAAAAATGACCCGTAAATAGCCTAACTTCCCCCATTTTTAACTCCTTCATGCTAACACCGCATACCACAAACTCACTTCCACTGTGTACACATCACTAACAAGAATAAATAAAAAATACAAAAAAATTACTAACCCTGATAAGTGGACCAAAAACCCAAACCCTAGTTTTAGGATTTTCGGACTAAAAGCCACATATCTTCCCCATCCAGTGTACGATTCGATCCTACTCACTTTTGAACTAATGCACATTCAATTACCTTCAAAACAACACCAAGTTCAAGTGAATCAGAGCTCGTATGTGAAAGTTGGGTTTTGGGCCTCGTTTGCACATTGTATATTTCGCGGTTTTCTGACCTTGTATTTTATGTATATATTTTCTTTATTAATAAAAATACAAAAAAATAGATTAAGGTGTCTTTTATTTATCTTTGATTTTTCCTTATTTTTCCGGATTTTTATCTTGTTTAAAAATGACAAAAAAATAGAAAATCCAAAAATCAAGGTATTCTATGTACATGGGATACCCCAAAAATTCACTTTTTACATTTGACCGAATTTGGCTTTGATGTCTTCATGAAAGTTGTAGATCTCGTCGAGACGAGCATTTTTCGTGAAGAAACTTCTTCGATCCGAGGTCATTTGCTATTTTTTTATCTATTTTACAAGAGGTTTTATTTTCGATTTTTCTGGTGCTGACACGTGGCAGCCCCAGAGGCCGCCACATGTCAGCGTTTTTTGGGCCTTTTTTATACTCGTTTTTATTAAAAAAAATTAAAGCGGACGCACGTGCGTCGCACGTGCCTCCCAGGCACGTGCTCCGCACGTGCCCCGCTCTTCCTCCCTTTGCACCACGTGGCGACCCCGCAACCGTTCGATCATGGCCGATCGAACGGCCACTGTAGATCGCCTTCAACCTCGCGCCTCCCCCTCATCGCTCGCAACTGCCGCCGCCTTTCTCGCCTCGTCGTTGACGCCAACCACCTCCGCAACAGCCGCTCGTCCCTCGTCTATTTAAAGCGACGCCACCACCTATGACCGACTTATCCACCGATCGAGGATCGCCTCCGGGGTGACAGACCGAGGCGTGCCTTTCTCGACGAGATCCGGTGGCTCTCCCTCCCGCCACCGTCGCAGCAGCGACCTCCGCCTTGGCTGCTCCGCTCCGAGCTTCTCATCGAGCCAACGACATCGTCGTTCAACTGGTCTTCAACGCCGCCGCACCACCTTCGTCGACCGCTCCGCCGTCTTCATCGACTCCAGCCGCCACTACATCATCTTCCCCGACTTCGCCTCCATCTTCATCTCCACTTCGCCGGCCGCCCACTTCAACGCCGCCGCACCACCTTCGTCGACAGCTCCGCCGTCTTCATCGACTCCAGCCGCCACGACGTCATCTTCCCCGACTTCGCCTCCATCTTCATCTCCACATCGTCGGCCGCCCACGACAACGCCAACGCCCTCCGACTTCACCGACTCCAGCTAGCCTGGCCGCAAGCTTCGCCTCCACCAACGCCATCGCCACCGTCGTCCACCTGCGAGCCATCGCCCCCGGAGCCCCGTTCCGCCGCTACTCCCATCGCCATCGACTCCGCCAGAAGCCTCCTCCCGCTGAGGCTTCCTCCGCCTCCCTCGCCACCTTCGCCGCCGGGCACGGGGCCCGAGACTCCCCACGCACGTGCGGGGCACGTGCGTTGGGGGAGGACGTCATCAGACGCCAACCAGGGGTCACGTGCTACGCACGTGACCACCTGGGTCATTTGCAGACGCCCCCCCGGAGGATTCTTTATTTACGCTTCAGACCCCGCCTCCAGAGGGCACGTGCGTTGCACGTGCCTCTCTGGAAAAGTTGCAGAAACCTCCCCTCCAGTTTAGGTAATTTCATTTAGGTCCCCGTCTTTATATTTTGTTTATTTTATTTACATCTGTACCCCTGCATTCCTTGTGCATTTTAGACCTTTAGTTTACCCTAGTTTATTTATTTAAAAATAGCACTTTGTTCATCGCTTAACTCTCTACATTTTGACATGCTGTGGACATTTTTGTGATTTACGGTTGATTAATAAATAATTATTTTGTGGAAATTGGAATATTTTGCCCAATCTGTGCTCGGAAATTCATAGTTAATTAATCGTTAGTCTAAAAATTCCCAAAAAAAATCCCATAGTGTAGAGATCATTTTGATTAACATTGTGCCCAAAAATCTTTGCATTGGCATGCATAATTTGCTCTGTAAAAATCATCTTGCATATTTCACTATTTCATTTTTTAATAGGTATTAAACCCCATATTTTTGAGGTTTAGGATTTTTCTGAGATCCATCATCTAGTGATAGATCTTAGATAATTTTGGATCTCGAAAATAAGTAGGTTTAATATTTATGGAAATTAAATATTGAAAATTAATTTGTTTGCACTTAAAAATTCATAAAAAATTCATATTACATCCAAAAATTCCAAAAAAATTACGGTGCACTCATTTCATCATCTTTTACATCTTGACCAAGTTTCGTATTTTTCGGACATCGTTTGATTGAAATTTACATTTTAGTCCCTAAAATAGGCCGAATTTGCATGTTGCATCTCATATTGCATTGAAAAATTCTAAAAAAAGACCGCCTTGAAAACCGAACTAAAAATTTCATAGACACAACTCTAGGTTGTTCCTTTGCCTCCTTGTGATCGACCTTGGGACTTGCTCAAGTAAAATAAACATAAAAACCACTTGAATAAATTTGATTAAAAATTGTGGTTATTTCTTGACTGTTTCCGATCGCCGCCTACAACGAACGACACATCTTTATTAACACGAACAAAGATTAAAAACAACTTCTTAACGCGGCATTTTCGGAAGCGTCAGATGGCGCCGTTGCCGGGGAGGCAAAAGGCTTAGATTTTTGTTTTGAAAATTTTTGTTCGGTTTTTCGAATTCGGGTAGTCTGACCCCTGAAATTTTCACTGTAAATCCCATTTTATTTCTTGTATTTATTTTTCAGCATTTATTTCATTTATTTTATTTTTGATTATTTTCTGAGTCACTCTCTTACATTCTCTCTCTTATTTTTCTTGCAAGATACCCGGCGCACGTGGAGCGGTTTTTCAAGGAGCCGACGCATCTTCACCAACACCCGAAGAAACCGCAATTAAATTAAGATCGAGTCGAGTCGTGTGAGAGCGTAGAGTCTAGGTTTTTAATTTCTGCACTTTTAATTTTTGCTCATTTATAGCGGTGTCCGTTTGGACTCTCGCGTGTGTAAAAAGACTCTGAACTCTATTTGTGGTGTGTTGTGGCCTGTTTCACTCTCCGGAGAGGGTGGGGCCCGACTTGAGTGGCGATTAGGATAGACCTACACATACGGCTCTTAGAGCATTTTTTTATTTTTGATTGTGCTCGTAGGATCTTAAGCCACACTACACTCTAACTGAGACGCACATTAGATCGTTCAACTTAGCCAAATTCAACTCAATTCTTCCCGCTAATAGAACTTTCTGCTTAGGTGTGGTTTTCATCGGCTTGCACGCATTTAGTATAAATTTTTAAAATTCTGTATTGCATCCCACATGGAGATTGCGAGGAGGCACTGTAAGTCTTCTAACTGAGCATTCATCATAGTTTTCCGCGTGCATCGGCTTTTCCCGAATTCCTCTCTCTTGTTTTATCACATAAGTCTAAAGGAAATTGGGACTGGAATGTATACGTGTATTTGTGTTCATCTAAATTCTTCAGTGATCGCCTCAATAAAATTGGAACTGCTAAATAAAGCCGATCTTAAAAAAATCCATGAAATCAAGAATTTCTGCGAGAGTGCAACCCCGACATTGTTTGATTTTATCTTGCAGCGAGGAGAGAGACGCACACTAGGATAGAGCCCAGCTCCAAACCTAACATCTCGTTTAAACGGCTTGCAAGATTGAATTTATCACCAACTAAAATTGAAAAGATAATAGTCGAACTCTTACGGCTTCATTATGTGAGTTGGTGAACCCGGGGTTTGAATTGTGTTTGCATTGGTGTGCGTGAACCGATTTCAAGATCAATAGCTGCACATTCGATAAAAATTCTCTTGACTATCCCGTGCAATCATTTCTTCCCTCTCTTGATTTAAACCTCATAATGGAACTCTTGTCCAAAAACTCTCACAGATCCAACTCCCCATTCCTCTCAAAAATGACCGAACACCCATCAGAGCTATACTATGAAAATGGATTTTTTTCGGTTAGGTCCAAATCAACTCAATCCCCTTATTTCAATAATCCTCCAACATTTGCGGGAGGCTTTCACCCGCAGAGAAATTCAGCCTCCTCATTAAATTTCTATTCGAACAATCCAACCGTAAATGACCACCTACCATCTTGGACCGAATCGTCTTATTCTCAGTTTCTCGCCAATGAAACTTTTCAAGATCAAAATCCCTTCAAACCTCATGATTGGCAGAGAAACCAAACTCAGATGGATAGACATGCACTGAATAATCATCGACATTGGATTGACCATGATAGACCCCTCGTCAGACATGATACTCATACAGAGGACTGGACTGACCGCTTAGAAACACATAAACTCTGTATGTTGACTCCACAATATCAAGGTCTAACCAATCAACGACACATGTCTGAACCATATGAGCAGGCTCCTTCCATTATTTTTGAGGAGAAACTTTCAGAAAATAATGATCATATTTCGGATATTCCAAGAAGCTCTCCTCTCAGCACAAAGGGAAAAATGGAAGATGAAATTATCGAACATACACCTACTGCTCCCATAATTAATCATGAACCAAATCTTGAGGAGGATATTTTTAGGATAAATAAGAAATTCAATTCAATAGAGGAGAGATTTCAAAAATTTACCGATCGATTCATCGCACTCTATGGTGGCTCGGACAGTAAAATGAATGAGGAAATAACTGGATCTGAGATTGAAAATTCTGAGGACATTCAGGGACCTATGGATAATTCTGAAAATGATTATGCTACTGACCCTCACCCTGAACACCAGAGCCCCTCTTCGTCTGAAGAACACCCCACACCCCCATACCACCCAGAAAATACCAAAAAATGGAAATATTTGAAAACCACAAAAAAATTGAAAATTCAGAAAATTTCATAAAAATTAAAACTGAAGATGATCTGCGAAATTTGGATCTGACTATACGGGAAGCACTGGAAAAACGCCTGATGTTTGAACTTCCCTTTATACAGGCCATTGAACACTTCCCCGACCTTAAAAGATTTATAACAGATAAATTAATGAACAAAAAGTCAGGTAGGATATGAACAAAGATCGAAAGACATATCTTGTCAATGGCCTCTTCCTTGGTGTTGAGGAGAAAAACCAAGAGCCGCATAGTGAAGCGGTTGCCCAGATTCAACTGTGAAATCAAAGACACAATTTTCACCCATGCTCGGATTGATGACGATTCACCGATTAATATCCTCCCGACCTCGATATTTCATGAACTCAAACTTGGACCGATTCGGAAGATACGAGAGATTGTACAATTAGCGGACCGATCGATAAAGCGTTTCTGTCATCATGAAATTCCAAGGTGCTCCGCTCAAAGTAGAATTCACGATCATTGATATTGAGCATCAAGGGGAATTCACCCAGTCTCCAATCATTCTCGGAAAGCCGTTCTTGGCATTGGCCAAGGCAAGTATCGATTGTGAGACTCGGGAAATCAATTTCACAGCATTGGAAGCACTTAAATCTGACCCTATCTTTGAGGAACCACGATCTTCTGAGGCAACCCACGAAGTCCCCAACAACCGTAACCATGAAGCGGTAGAAGAGCCCTACCCCGCAACCACACCTGAGATAGCAGTTGTTGACGAGACTATTGGTTTAGAAAATCTCCCCAATATTCAAATCCCCAAGGATCTCAAAATAGACAAATCTTTCTACTATGATCCTGAGATATATGCGTGGTCACACCCTGGAGCAACATTCTCTGAATATCTTGACCAAATCATCCCAAATCGAGAGTGCTCAAACATTCGGGAGACTAAGAACAATCACGCAGACCAAGCACCAACCAAGGAAAATTCAAATGGCTATTCATCTGGATACTCAAGTGAACCGACACCTTCACGACAAAATAAAAAGAGAGTCACCTTTGACCTTTCTGAAGAGGAATCAGTTGATGATCCCTCATCAGGTCCAGAAAAGATGGTTTACATGAGTGAAGTCTGTTCGGCAGCCCTAAAGCCATATCTTCGTAAGGATCCAAAATTCAATCCGCGTTGGACAACTCCCATTCCTAACTACTACTCATCCAAAGCTGATGCTCCTGCATTCTTCAAGTACACTGGAATTCTTTCGTATGAGCTGACTGAGACCGGTGCTTCTGAGCATTCATCCGAGGACAAACTGATTGACCCCAAGAAGGAACGAATTCTGAGAAAACAATTGAAAAAACAAAAAGACCAGAATACTTGGAGTATGTCCACTTTCAATTACTACTCCTCTGAGGATAATTCCGATGATGGATATCTTTCATCTGACTCAAACAATTCATCCACTATCCATCATAATTTGTCTGAGGATGACACTGACAATAGTTGGGAATCATATGCCTCATCTCCGACTCATCATTACGATCTCCCACCGCATGCTCACAAAAAGATCAGCCGAAAACCGCCTTAATCATCGGCTACCCACCCTCCCTCCCGACCACATCGGTTCCCTTGTACAGCTTCTTCCTCTACTTAGGCCAAGGCCTAAGTATAGGGGGGGACCGATGCCATCTGTATATACCATTCTTCTCCTAATTCCTGATCGCGTCATTTCCACCCTTCTTCCATACTTAGGCTGTCCAGAGCCTAAGTATAGGGGGAACCGACATCCACCTGTATTTACTCTCCTCATTTCCTGACCACTTTTCTTTTTCATTTTTTTCCACTCCCTTACGCTTAGCCCGAGCTATGTCTTCCGCTTCTTGTGCTCTGAGGACACATCACTCGCTAAGTATAGGGGGGTCTGTATATATACTTTGTATATATTTTACCCATATCTCGTACTTGCGCGTAAGTCTATATGTATTTACGGGGTGGGTACTAATTAAAAAAAAGAGAGAGAAGAAGGCTTCTTATTCCATTTTCTGCATAAAAAAAATCCCTTGCAGAAAAACAAAAACAAAAAAAATCAAAATCAAAAAATTTGTGTCTGCATTGCACACACCCGCACTTCATCCAACATCACATGCATTGGCATCTGTGAAAAGTCATTGGGTTCTGAACCAAGTTATGAACAGAAACCGAGAGTGGTCTGGGCTTGACCTTAATCCACCTAATTTTCAGAGGAACTTCACCGAGAAATAGGATTTTAAGAGCTTCAGGTCTTTCTGACTTAATTCCTTAAGTTCCACATGACAATGTACATCATTTGACTCTTAGTGTCTAACCTGGTCTCTTCATTATGGGTACAACTCTGGAATAGGGAATTAATTCGCACTCTCGCACTATGCACTTAGCTCAACCCAAACGGGATGTTGGAAGACTGTGTGAGTCTCTTTTCTGGTAGCGTGGAAATCTAAAGACCGGAGTACGGGTTGAAATAAAGCTTCGGAAAAGGGATGGACGGCTGGGCACAATTTTTCTAAGACCCCAAAAAATGTACGGAGCAAAAAGATTCTATATCCGTAGGGGCACCACAAGATCCAAGTAGAACCATCAAAAATTCCAAATACATAGAAGCATTCTACCAAATAAAAATCCGACCAAAAAGGTCCAAGCTTCAAAAACCTGCAGATCTTGGTGGAGACTCGGCTACACTGGCCATCTTCACAAGGAGAGGTGACTACACTGGCCACCCTCCAGTTCTTTTCTCTTTCTTCTGTCTTCTCCCTCATTCGATTGTGAACACAGCATGACAGACCTTAGAAGGAAATACCTGACTCCCCGAGGACGAGTTACTGGATAGGAGAGGAGCACGGTAGTCTGGCATTCTGAATGGGAAGAGCAAAAACCCTTCACACACAAGAGTCGGTTATTCAATGTTCATAGGGTATACTTTGGGAAGAGGATTGATCTAAGATGACTTCTGAGCCGAAACTGTGTCAATGATGTGTAGAACTTGAGGGCTGTTGATTTTAAAATCCTAAGTCTCACAGAAGTTCCGCCACATTATTAATCCAAAGGTCGAGTTTAGTTTCACTTTCACCTTCAGTTCATGGTCTTGGTATGGAACCCAGTCTCATTTCACTTCATGGCATTTCTTTTGATGCTTAGGACGAGCATGGTTTAAGTATAGGGGGATGATGAATCGCGGATTCATCATTCTAAGTCTCATTAGATAGGCTCAAGTCCCTCAAAATCAACTGCATGTCGGCATCTATTTCGCATAATTAGCATTCAGGCATGATTTCATAAGAATTGTATTTTAGCATTAATTTATGCATAAAATAAGAAGCCAAAAATCCAAGCCAAAAATGACCCGTAAATAGCCTAACTTCCCCCATTTTTAACTCCTTCATGCTAACACCGCATACCACAAACTCACTTCCACTGTGTACACATCACTAACAAGAATAAATGAAAAATACAAAAAAATTACTAACCCTGATAAGTGGACCAAAAACCCAAACCCTAGTTTTAGGATTTTCGGACTAAAAGCCACATATCTTCCCCATCCAGTGTCCGATTCGATCCTACACACTTTTGAACTAATGGACATTCAATTACCTTCAAAATGAGACCAAGTTCAAGTGAATCAGAGCTCGTATGTGAAAGTTGGGTTTTGGGCCTCGTTTGCACATTGTATATTTCGCGGTTTTCTGACCTTGTATTTTATGTATATATTTTCTTTATTAATAAAAATACAAAAAATTAGATTAAGGTGTCTTTTATTTATATTTGATTTTTCCTTATTTTTCCGGATTTTTATCTTGTTTAAAAATGACAAAAAAATAGAAAATCCAAAAATCAAGGTATTCTATGTACATGGGATACCCCAAAAATTCACTTTTTACATTTGACCGAATTTGGCTTTGACGTCTTCATGAAAGTTGTAGATCTCGTCGAGACGAGTATTTTTCGTAAAGAAACTTTTTCAATCTGAGGTCATTTGCTATTTTTTATCTATTTTACAAGAGGTTTTATTTTCGATTTTTCTGGTGCTGACACGTGGCAGCCCCAGAGGCCGCCACGTGTCAGCGTTTTTTGGGCCTTTTTTATACTCGTTTTTATTAAAAAAAATTAATTAAAAATTAAAGCGGACGCACGTGTGTCGCACGTGCCTCCTAGGCACGTGCTCCGCACGTGTCCCGCTCTTCCTCCCTTTGCACCACGTGGCGACCCTGCAACCGTTCGATCATGGCCGATCGAACGGCCGCTGTAGATCGCCCTCAATTGCCGCCGCCTTTCTTTCCTCACCGTTGACGCCAACCACCTCCGCAACAGCCGCTCGTCCCTCGTCTATTTAAAGCGACGCCACCACCTATGACCGACTTATCCGCCGATCGAGGATCGCCTCCGGGGTGACAGACCGAGGCGTGCCTTTCTCGACGAGATCGGGTGGCTCTCCCTCCCACCACCGTCGCAGCAGCGACCTCCGCCTTGGCTGCTCCGCTCCGAGCTTCTCGTCGAGCCAATGACATCGCCGTTCAACTGGTCTTCAACGCCGCCGCACCACCTTCGTCGACAGCTCCGCCGTCTTCATCGACTCCAGCCGCCACGACGTCATCTTCCCCGACTTCGCCTGCATCTTCATCTCCACTTTGCCGGCCGCCCACTTCAACGCCACCGCACCACCTTCGTCAACAGCTCCGCCGTCTTCATTGACTCCAACCGCCACGACGTCATCTTCCCCGACTTCGCCTCCATCTTCATCTCCACTTCGCCGGCTGCCCACGACAACACCAACGCCCTCCGACTTCACCGACTCCAGCTAGCCTGGTCGCAAGCTTCGCCTCCACCAACGCCATCGCCACCGTCGTCCACCTGCGAGCCATCACCACCGGAGCCTCGTTCTGCCGCTACTCCCATCGCCATCGACTCCGCCAGAAGCCTCCTCCCGCTGAGGCTTCCTCCGCCTCCCTCGCCGCCTTCGCCGCCGGGCACAGGGCCCGAGACTCCCCACGCACGTGCGGGGCACGTGCGTTGGGGGAGGACGTCATCAGACGCCACCCAGGGGTCACGTGTTACGCACGTGACCACCTGGGTCATTTGCAGACGCCCCCCCGGAGGATTCTTTATTTACGCTTCAGACCCCGCCTCCAGAGGGCACGTGCCTTGCACGTGCCTCTTTGGAAAAGTTGCAGAAACCTCCCCTTCAGTTTAGGTAATTTCATTTAGGTCCCCGTCTTTATATTTTGTTTATTTTATTTACATCTGTACCCCTGCATTCCTTGTGCATTTTAGACCTTTAGTTTACCCTAGTTTATTTATTTAAAAATAGCACTTTGTTCATCGCTTAACTCTCTACATTTTGACATGCTGTGGACATTTTTGTGATTTACGGTTGATTAATAAATAATTATTTTGTGGAAACTGGAATATTTTGCCCAATCTGTGCTAGGAAATTCATAGTTAATTAATCGTTAGTCTAAAAATTCCCCAAAAATCCAATATTGTAGAGATCATTTTGATTAACATTGTTCCCAAAAATCTTTGCATTTGCATGCATAATTTGCTCTGTAAAAATCATCTTGCATATTTCACTATTTGATTTTTTAATAGGTATTAAACCCCACATTTTTGACGTTTAGGATTTTTCTGAGATCCATCATCTAGTGATAGATCTTAAATAATTTTGGATCTCGAAAATAAGTAGTTTTAATATTTATGGAAATTAAATATTGAAAATTAATTTGTTTGCACTCAAAAATTCATAAAAAAATTCATATTACATCCAAAAATTCCAAAAAAATTATGGTGCACTCATTTCATCATCTTTTACATCTCGGCCAAGTTTCGTATTTTTCGGACATCGTTTGATTGAAATTTACATGTTAGTCCCTAAAATAGGCCGAATTTGCATGTTGCATCTCATATTGCATTGAAAAATTCCAAAAAAAGACCGCCTTGAAAACCGAACTAAAAATTTGATAGACACAACTCTAGGTTGTTCCTTTGCCTCCTTGTGATCGACCTTGGGACTTGCCCAAGTAAAATAAACATAAAAACCACTTGAATAAATTTGATTAAAAATTGTGGTTATTTCTTTACTGTTTCCGATCGCCGCCTACAACGAATGACACATCATTATTAACACGAACAAAGATTAAAAACAACTTCTTAACGCGGCATTTTCGGAATCGTCAATAGTACTTGTTCAAGTACTCGGTGCGGAGCTGCTCCCAGGTGTAAATAAACTTCCCCAAGTGTTTCAGCCAGGTGGCTGCTCTGTCTGCTAGGGAAAAGGGCAAGGCGATCATCCTGATCGTGTCCTGGTCCACCTGACGGTCATGGACAGTGCTGCAAATCATCAGGAACTCCTGGAGGTGAAGATGGGGCTCCTCAGTAGCGAGCCCATGGAAGCGGGGGAGTAGCTGCAAGGTGTTCGGGGGGAACTTGAAGTCCCCCACGATGGCTGGAAGTACGACCCAGTGGTGCGTCAGCGTCGATCCGGGGTTGTGCAACTCCCGCATCGGTCTCGGTGGTCCTCCTGCCGTGGCTGCGGCGGCTGCTGCCGCTGCGGTGGCTGCTGCGGCTGCTGCTGCGGTTGCTGCATCTGTATCCTCTGGGATCCTCGGTCCCTCTCTCCTCTGCTCGTGCTCTGCTCGCATCTGCTCCATCTCTCTCCTCATGTCGAGCATGAATGCTCCCTGATCTCTCAACTGCTGCTGGACGGTCTCTAAGGAGGCGATCAGGATGGAGTTGATCGCTCCCTGATCCAATACGAAGTGCTCAGGCTGACGGGAGCGATCCTCAGAACTGCCGGCCATGGCATCTGCAAAATTAAATAAGCCAAACTCAGGTGCTGTCAAATCTGCTATTCTCTCCTCTGGCTCATATCTCTCAGAACTGAAAGAAAGGGGGTCGAGGGGGAACAGGGCGGAATCATACTCGGGCTTGGAGAACTGGTCTCGACTCTCGCGGGCCAACCTAGATGATTGGGTAGACGTGCCCGAAAGCGGTGCAGCCAGAGGCTGCCTAAGAGAGCGTCTACCCATCATCGTGATCTGACGAGTAGGGCGGATGGGATCTGGAGAAACTATGATCAAAATGCAAACCCCTCTGTTCACCAACGCAACGCGAGCTGAAGACCGTAAAGGCTCGGTCAAATTATCTTGTCAGTTTTTATTAGGTGAACAAACAGTCTATCAGAGCGCTTACGTGACCTGTTAGGATACCCGATGCTACTCCAACCGACTGGCCCGCACGGAAGAGTCGGTAGTCAGCTGGAAATAGCTCCGGAGGGCTCTACCTAGGGAGCGGGTCACTCTCTCGCGCAAGCAAACCAAACATTGAGGGGGTTGCTCTCCCCAAGACAAGTTTTTAAGGTGAGTGTCTTTTAGGGTCAATAGTTTTAGCAGTCCCAATTTTATGGTTTTTCTTTTTTTAATATTTTTCAATAAAAACAAAGGCCTAACAAATTTTTCGGTTCTCCTGGTTATTTAATCCAAAACAGGGGGGAGAAGACGAAAAAGTCGATGCGCGATGAAATCAATGATGCATGCTGAGATAGAAATACGTACCTTTCCTCCAGCACTCTACATGCAAGTGATCCGCGCAGAAATTTAAAGACTGAAAGTAAACTATCCTATATGATGCAACGGTGAAAATCGAGTCCTAGATGAGCAAGTCTACTCGCAGAACCGTCTAACTGGTCATCGACCTCCAAGCCAAAGGTTCAGTCTTGGCCTACCCCTCCTCTGTCCGACAAATAGGGGGTAGGAGAAAGTGCTTTACGGGGCAGGCTGCGGCACGTAGGCTACGAAGGAGATGAATCAGTTATTTTTATTAATCAATTATTAGTAGGTCCAATTAAGCGCACTATAGGAACAAGCAGATAATTAGGTGTGGGGATCCTACTAATTACGGCACAAGCAAGCAGAAAATCCTAAGTCTAGGGGCTCGATGAAAAACCGCGTAAACACCGGAAAAGGTAGCTAAAAATCAAAACCGCGAAAAAGCCGCAAAAACACCTAAGGGTCCCCCGAGCACACCGGTGCTCAGCGAAACAGACCCGCTAGTCAATCAAGTCCAAAGTCCAAGTCTCTGAGTCCCTGTATTATTACAATAATAATCAAAATAAAAATAAAAAGCCTAAACTAAACCTCTCCCACTCAGTCTCTCTCTCTCACGCTCTCCTGCGGCTCCGTGCAGAAAGGAGCCGCCTCCAAGTCTCGCGGTTGCGTCGGCTTCTTGAAATCGGCCGCCTCGGTCCTCGGTCCCTCGCAAGAAAAGAGACAAGTGGTCAGACCAATAAAAACAATCAAATAATGATAAGAAAAATAAAGGAAAGGAAAATGAGGGTATATATGCAAAAAATGCAAAATAAAATAAACAAACAAAAATCAAACAAAAACAAAAATAAAAGAAAAGAAAATAAAGCAAAATAAAAAAAATAAAATATAAACAAAAAGACGCGAGCTCTGAAAGAGCCGCGAAAAGACGTGAAAACAAAAACGAAAATAAAATGAAAACTACTAAGCTGTGCTCCCCGGCAACGGCGCCATTCTGATGAGCGTCCCGACCACTAGGGTATAAGGTGCTAAACGGTCGTTGCGACCCACACGATCAGGACGGCTCGATCAAGAAAAATAGACCACCAATGAAATGAAAATCAACTCGAAAACACGATAGCGGTCTTGCTATTAATTTAACCTGGTATAGCGACCAGGGTCGAACATAAGGAGCACGAATTGGCCTTGCGGCCTACGAAGTAGTCAAAAAGGAAATGAAATAAAAGAAGAATGTATTTTTTGTGGTTTTTAATTATTTTATATTTTTTTGGATTTTTAGTTAATTAAGAAAACAATAAAAACAAGAAAACAACACATTTCAACAATTTATTTAATGCACTAAAATTCAACCAAAAATTCTAACAAAAATATTTTTATGCGTTTTATAATTTTTAGTGTTTTTGATGAATTTTTGGTATCTTTCTGATATTTATTTAATTTTTTAAAAATAAAACAAGGACTGAAACTATAGGTACTGTCCAGCCGAGCTAAAAGGACCTAGATAAAATATCTAAAAGCCCCAAATTAGCCTGGAGGTATTTTTCCTGTATAGAGAATAAACCAAGGAAAAATTGGGCACCTAGATTAGTATTTTTGGATTTTTAATTTATTTATTATAATTTTTATAAGATTTTAAGTGTTTTGTAATTTTTAGGTGTTTTAAGCAATGAAAAATAGCCAAAATTGGCTGGAAAATCAAGCAAGCATCAACAAACAGTAAGTAATTTTTTTATAATTTTTAAATGAGTTTTCATATTTTTTGTGATTTTTAAACTTAGACAGTAACAAAAATAGATGTTTTTGATTTTTTAAAAATATCAAATCAACACAGAAATGTCTCCAAAAATCCTCAAAAATTTTACACTATGGCAGGAGCCATGTATCCAATTTTCGTTGGATTTGGAGTACATTTGCTATTTTATTCAAAAATCAAAAGAGGGTACTGTGCACAGGGACCTAAGTGCAAATACCCGAAGTCCTGAGGGGTCTGGTGCAAAAAAACCCAGGAAGTCACGTGCGTCGCGCGTGCCTGAGGCACTCAGGGACCCAAATGTGATGAAAATTACTTCCGAGGACTATTTGGTAACAGGTACCAAAAGTCCAGGGGGTAATCTGCAATTAACCCAAAAATATCCACACATGCTCAAATGTTTCACGCACAGGGGTATAAATGCAAATACTCAAAAACTTTCATTCATTCATTAACATTCAGAACTACAGGATAGAAAGTGCAATTACACCAGAAAACCACGTGACGAAGCACGTGTCACATCACACACAGGGGTATAACTGCAAACTAAATAAAGAGCAGGGTCCTCTATGCAATTTTACCAAAAACTAAACAACTAAACTAAATAATTACAGGACTAAATGCAAAATAAAATAAAAGAGGGGGCCTAAGGGTAATTTACCCTTCATTAATGCGGCCGATGGATGCGCGCCACGTGGCGCATCTGACGATGTGGATCTGGTGGCGCTCCAACGTTGAGGTCCTCGCAACGATCGGACGGTCGAGGGTACGCCACGTGGGGTATCGAACGGGTGAGGCTCTCGGTGGCTAACCCTCGCGCATCGGGCGGCTGGGATCAGTCCTCATCTGATCTGACGATGGCTGGACCTCCTGGAGTGGATGGCCCAGATGAAAACTGGAGGTCGAGGACGATCGGACGGTCGGGGAAGATCGAGGAAGAACAGTTCGCCGGCGAAGTTCGCCGGCCCAAGGCGCACGCTCCTGACCTCCCCTGCTGCTCGTGAAGATCGGAGAAGCTCCGGCGTTACGCTCCGCAGCTGCTGGTGGTCTCCGATGACCCAGCCGAGCTCTGGGGAGCTCCGGCGAGGTCGGCGGAGGTGAAGCTCCTGGCCCGAATGACCCAAGCCCTCAGATGGGCTGGGGAGTACCTGCAAAGTAAACCAGGAGACTCACGGGTCAAGGGCAAACTGCCTCGACCTGGTTAGGCGGGGTGATGATGATCGGAGGGTCGAGATGAGCGAGCTCCGGCGAGGGTGGGGACGGAGGAGCTCGAACCCCAGCTCCTGTGCGAGATGGGTTGGATGGGGTTATGGAGAAGGTACGCGGGAGGAAGGCGGTGGCTATGGCAAAGCCCGATGATCGAATGGGGGTCGGATGTGGACGGAATCGACGGTGAACGACGGTGGAGCGGAAAGGGGGTAATTGAAAATTAAAGAAAAAGAGAAGCTAAAGGGGCTACCTGGGTGAACGATGAGACTGGGGGTGAGCAGGCGGTGCTCTGGGTCGTCGCCTTGAGGAGCGTCTCCCTCCGAGGCTCGAGCTCCGGCTCTGGGCGGAGCAAGGCGGCGATACTCGCCGGATCAGTGGAATCCGGTCCCTCTCTTCGCTTCAACAACACGGGAAGCAAGCTGTCACTCTCACTCACGCGCTGGAAATCACTGGGGGTGGAAGCGAATGGCCAAAGATAGGAAATGAAGGTGGCGGAGCTGGGATTAAATATGGTGGAGGGTCCGGGAAGACAGGCGCGGGTAGGGCGATGGAGCGCGCGGATCCCGAGGTAGAGGCTCCGGCGAGGGTCTCGGATGCATCGTGAAGGAGTCGGACCCGAGGTTTGGGTGGTAAGGGATCGGGTTTGGACGGGAAAAATCCGAGAAACGGGTTACCCGCTAAGGACCCGTGGGAAGTGGTCCTGGGGGGATAGTTGACTGGGCTGTCAACAATCCCCAGGGCCAATGGGAAGCGGCCACGTGGCTGGAATTTGAAAATGAAATTAAAGTAGCTAATGGCTGAATTGTCAAAAAGTTAAAACATGAAATATTTTTATTTTATTTTTTCCTATTTTTTAGGTATTTTTAATTAATTTTTCGAAATAAAAATAAGGTATGTACATAGTAGGGTTAGATATAGGTATATATAAAATGTATACGATTTTAATTTTTGATTTTTAATTGTTATTTTTATACAATTTTATTCCCATTTTATATTTTATTTATTTATATTATAAAATAAGGAATAAAATGATATTTTTATTTTATTTTTATTATTTATGTACATAGGTGAAATAAATAGGTATGTACATATATACACATGGTATATTTACAAAGTCTTTTTGGATTTTTAGTTTTGTTATTTTTATTTTGTTTTTGTTTTAATTTATTTTATTTATTTACACCATATAATATAGAGTATTTACAAGATTTTTGGGAATTAATTTCATTTATTTACAAAGCTAAATAAATATAGATGTGGTGGTCTATATACATGGTGAGTGATGTTTTTGTCTTCTTTTTTATTTTTATATTTTTATCTTGTTTTTATATTTAAAAATATATACAAGTATTTACAAGCCAATTTGAGTCTAATTTTGTGAGGAAAATACTTTTATTTATTTACATAAGTATTTACACACATGAGCCCCTATCTCCCTCTACTTTGGCTTTTATGCGGTCAGGCCCATGCTGAGCCCTCCCTTGGGTTAGGTTGCTCAATATTTATTCTAAATATTTCCCTCTTTTTCTTTTTAATCTTTATTCTTTTATTTTTGCACAAAAACATGCTAATTATAGGGTTTTACACAATGCATGCTTTTGGTAATTATTTCTATTTACAACTATATACATGCATTTGCAAAGGTTTTTGTAGCTAAAATATAAGAATAAAGAGTGATGAATGAGTATTCATCAGACTCCGATTACACTTCTTCCGAGGATGATGAGTTTGTCCCATTCCACTTTGATATCAGCGAGACCCCTAAGGCCAGACCTAGTCATACTTCTTCCACTCACCAGTCTGTGCCTTCACACCAAAGGACCACCAAGGGAGAACCTAGCCATACTACTTCCATTGATCAGTTCGTCCCTTTCCGATTTGACGCCACTGAGGACCTTCACTCTGTCGACCCTGATCGGCTTCCGTCCACTGTGGACCCCAATGTCGACCTACACCACACTAGATCTATTCCTCAGCGGTCTCGCAAGAAGGTCCGCTTTCTACTTTCTTGACCCTGTGTACATTCATCTATGTTATATATTCTCTTGTGTGTACCTCGATTCTCTCTACTGTATTGCTCGTCTACCCATTCCTCATATTTGCCTTGCTTAGGACGTACCTTGTCCTAAGTATAGGGGGGTGAACGAGCCAAGTGTTCTTTCATCGTTCCGTTTTATCACTCCTGTTGTTGCCTATACTTAGGGCTTCTTTTACCCTAAGTATAGGTGGAGTGGTGTGTACAACCTCACGATCTCTTCTTCCATCTTCAGATCTTTTTTCTTCTTTTCTTCTTTTCTTCTTTTCCTTTTCTATCTTCTTTTTGTATCAAAAAGTTGTCACCCCTTGTAGACAGTCTTCTATACTTAGGACCTACTTTGTCCTAAGTATAGGGGGGGTGCACCCCGAGTTTTTCATTCATTTTGATCCTCTCCATTGTCTCCTCTTCTTGTCTATACTTAGGGATATCTTACCCTAAGTATGGGGGAGATAATCTGAGTACGATCTGTTCATTCCCACCCTTGAACCTCCCTGCTTTGTGTACAGTCTGCTATACTTAGGATTATTTGATCCTATGTACAGGGGGACGGTCAACTTCTCATTCATTCATTCATCTCTTATTCATTTATTCTTTAGACCTTTATATACTTAGTACGAGTTATGTCTTCTCTTTTCTCCCTGATCTATGAGGACATAGCTCAAGCTAAGTATAGGGGGGTCGTATATACTACGTATATACTTTAGCCATAACTCGTACTTTCATATTTTCCTAATAAAATATGGCTAATAGTTCTTTAAAACTCATTAAAAACCTTAATAAAAAGATGTGATCATTCCTCAAAATTCTTTTTGTATATACTGATTAATAAATCAGGTGAAAATGTTTTTTTACAAAATGTTTGAAAAATAATTTGAAAATGTATGTGAAAATATTTTGAAAACTATTTTGAAAATATTTTGTTACATGTTTTCAACCAGTGTAAAAATGTGTGTTTTGTAAAGCTTCCTTTATTTGTGTGAAAGAAAATATTTGAAAAAAATGATTTGCAAATGGTTTGAAAAATGGTTGCAAAAATATTTGAAAAATCTATCTATACTATTTGGAAAACCTTTTCAAAATGATTTTCAAATGTGTGTACATGTTTGTAAAATTGTGTGTAAAAATTATTTTGGACTATAGTTTTCAAAAATTGTTTGAAAAACCTTTTCAAATAAGTTTGAGGAATACATACATCATACCTAAAATTCTTTGTTATATATATAGTTTATAAAATTGACCACTTACCCCTGTAAATTCTTAAAATCCACTTCTTGTAGATATAAGAAGCACTACCGTGTAAATACCGTGTATCTAGTTTTGTCCAAAATTTTTGTTTTAAAAAATCCCAAAAAAACATTTGCAAAATTAAAATCCAAAAACATATGAAAAATCTTTTTGAAAAATATAAAAAAATGTATATGCATCATCATCATCTTTTCAAAAATCCATAAAAAGTTCAAAACTCTTGAAAATTACATCAAAAAAATAATTTCTGCACATCATTTGCATAGCATGAGCATTTTTCGGATTGTGTTTGATAGTTGAATAAGTCTAAATAAAATCCGGAGATTGGAGCTTGATTGGACCTTAAAATCTACCTAATAACAGGAACCTTATAGGAACTGGGATTGAGGTACTTCAGGTCTAGTTGACTTAATTCTTTGAGGATCACGAGACTTGGTTCACTGGATTCTTGACTGCCTAAGTAGAGTATTTTGGAGCACACGCACGACTCTTGTTGATAATGACCTAACTTGGACACCTACACCTTTCACATGGCTCAACTCAGTTGGAATGGTGAGGGGATTGGATTTGCCGGTATGAGACGCACACAAGTGGAAACACTTGTCCTCCTCTAGGGAGGGAAGTGCACCCCAACCTGTCCAGTGATGAGGAATTCTAAAGACAGGAGAGTGTGGGTTGCAATAAAGCTTCAAAAGAGGGATAGTCTACTGGCTCAAGAGGAAAAACTCCCTATGTAAATGCTGCTGTGAATAGTATTTAAAAAAAGAAAAAGAAAAAAAGAGACAGGCTTGTACAAAAATAATATGCCTGCAAAGTATGTGAATATGTTGTATAGAAAATAAGCAAGCTTGAGTTCCAAGGTCAAATATGTGAGCCTGCAGCTGGATGACTTGACTACATTGGTCTTGCATCCTAGGATAGGTAGCTACACTGGCTACCGTCCATTCTTCTCTTCACCTCCTCTTGAGCTGGTTGCTACTTGAACTTAGAAGGGAATACCCCGCTCCTCGAGGATGGAGTTATTGGATTGGGGAATCATTGGGTTGTCGTACTGGAGAAGTCACTTTCTTTGTCATTCTATTTGGGGAGAGCCACCATCACTTACACTGTACGAGTCAGATTCATAGTCGTAAGGGTTTGCGTATGAATAGAGATATTTCTGACCTGGCTATTGAGGAGACTTGAGCAGAGTTTTGGGATTCTTAGGTACTGTTGGATTTCAAATTCGGTTCTCATTAAGATTCCGCACGCACTAAAATTCCAAAGGTTCGACTTAAGCTCCAAACTTTGATTTAGTGAAGACAAGTTTGATAATTAAATTCAATCTACATTTCTTCTTTTTCTTTTCTTTGTTTTTCTTTTCTGCACTTATTACATAAGTGTTTGCTAGGGACTAGCAAAGGCAAGTATAGGGGGATGAGGAATCTACGTTTCATCATCTTTATTATATCATTTTGGCCTTAAAAATCTTAGTAAATGCGTGTAAATAGTGTCAAATCATGCATTTTATCATCTATGCATTTGTGTACAAAATGTGCATAAAATATAGTTTTTAATTCTAAAATTATAGACCCGAAACCCCGAGATCTAGGCATCTCGATGACTAGGTCGACAAAGAATAAAGTAGGGGGAGATAAGGGCTGAAATACAATAAAAATCCCTTTTATTTTATTCATTCCTTATTCATTTTGGGGTCTATTTTTGGTTCCACTTTTTATACCTCAAATAAAGAAACTTTGTACATTAAAGATGTAGATAATTAAATAAAGAAAAATACAAAATTGATTTCACTAAAAAATAATATACAGATAAAAAGTTATGGTCTGAATAAAAATCCAGAATCCCAACTTCCCAGACCCATATCTCACAAATAAAAACTCCCAATGTAGTAAACTCAACTTTAATTGTATATAGTTCAAAATAAGCTATTTAATGAATGTGGTTTCATATTTTTCGGAGTTACGGTTTGAAAGTTGAGTTTTGGACCCCTATTGTATACTTTACCGATTAAAATATTCATTTTATTTGTTCTTCATTATTTTTATTATTTCATATTTTTATATTATTATATATTTACATATTAAAACTGGAATAAAATGATAAATAAAATATTAAAAAAATAATAATAATAAAATTCATGTATAAAATACATAGATGAATTACCAATGTACTGTGTTAGAATCACTTTTTTGGCCATTTTCGTCGCTTTTTAGAGGACGCACCGTGCATCTTTTCATGATGAATTCTTCTTGAGTTTTTCTCCCCTTATATCCACCATACACGCCCAGTATATAGATTGAGAATTAGAGCATGGATTCGCCCTATTTTCTTCGATCTTTAGAGCTTGTTCATCACGTTGTCTGACCCCCCCTCTGTTGTGCGTCAGAACAGTAGTTTTTGCCCATATTCTAGAATTTTTATAGGCCGATTCTTTCACCACATCGCTAGGCTTCCTTCTTGAGTTTTGCTCCCCATAGAACTAACATACACTCCCAAGTATAATATCGATGGTTGAGTTGTCGATTCACTAGATACACAATGATCTTCTCACCATCTCATCAACTTTCTAACCAAGCTCCTGTAGCTCTGACAGGCCTAGTTTTTTGTCCGCTTTTGCGGATTTTTCTAGGCTGGCTCGTTTCTCCTTTGATGACGATTTATTCAGGACATTTTGTCCTCGAAGATCACTCTTACATGCCCATGCATCACTTCGGGGATTCGATCAAGGATCCGCCCGTGATCACTCCTTGAACCTCGCCCCAGAGCCACTTCTTTAAAAATACCCCATCCGCCTACATTGCCTCTTGAACTCCTTTTGCCCCTTCTTCCTCCCTTCTTTCATGTGCTGAGGTTAGAGGGAGGTGACAACAACCTCACCTCACCGTTAGGAGGAGCGGAGGAGCAGCGCGGAGGCGTATCCACCCCCATCTCCGGCCCTTGGCCGTGAGGTTTATCTCTTGGTTCTTCCCAGCCAATCGAGGTCGTCTTTGCTTGTTTTTTTCTTTATTTTTCTTTGTTGTAGACTAGCTATAGTGTAACCTTTTATTTCATGTATTCGTTGGCTTGATTTGCACTCCATTCATCATCCACTTCCCTCTCGCCGAAGCTTGCTCCGGCGAGCTCCATTTTCACCACCTACTCCATTCGATCACCCACATTTGCCCTAGGACTGTCTACTATTGTAGTTGTGTTTTATTTGCAGGTCCCAGGGGTCAAGAGACTCCATCTGGAGTCGGATTTTGCCAAGGAACGAGGTAGCTGGAGCCGTGACTCGTCCTCAATGTCGTGGTGGCCCTCCGGTGGTCTTTCCACCATTTTGACACCGCCGGCAGCTCGAGGGGCTCTCCAGGAGGAAGCTCGGCGTTTTTGAGGCTTCACTGCACGTCAGAGGGGAGCGGATAGGCTGGTGGAAGTTCGCCTTGGCCGGCAAGCTTCCCTGTTCTTCCATCATCCTCCGCAGTCGTTCGATCGCCGGAGTTCTTCCAGCGCTGCACAGTCGGATAGCCTTGGGCGTGGGTATTTTGCGTAAAACTCCCTCGCCACTTTTGTAATATTTTATTAGTACTGAATCATTCATTGGTTATTTTAAACTTTTGTGAAATTTGCAAACTGCACACCAGAGTTTTGTAATATTACAGGTCGGCCCCTGTCAGGCCTTGTGTTTTTGTATGCTTTCCCTATTTATTGCATGCACCTATAAAATCCCAAAAATTCTCATAAAATACATTTAAGTTCTTGTTGACTTGTGATTCCACGCTATATTTTTATTTTGCATTTTTATTGCATTTATCATTTATAAAAATTCAAAAACATGCATTTTCAGCACTGTTTGCATTAGAAAATACATAAAAATTATAAATACACCTCAGAAAATTCCCAAAAAAATATATTTTGTTTATTTTAGTGTGTTTTAACTTCGGACCAAAAATCATTAAAAAACACACTAGAAAACTCCTAAAAATTGTAAAGCTCTAAAAATCTTCAAAAAAATAATAAAAATCCATAAAAAAAAATCCTAAAAATGCAAACTCAGTTCCTGTGCTTTCTATGACTTATTCTCTTTGATTCAAAATTAATTTGAGGAATTTTGGACTCTGTTTTTTATTTTTCATCCTTATTTTAGTTTCAGCCAGCAACCTAGTTCATTGTTTTCTAGTATTTTTGACTTTAAAAATACCAAAAAAATTAAGAAAAATCCAGAAAAATCACAAAAGCATTATAAAATTATAAAAAGACCAAAAATATTTTATTTTCTGAATTTTAGTTATTTTTATTTATTTTTATAAATACCTTAACTCTCTCTTTCCTTATTTTGTATATATATATATATATTTTATTTTATCTTTTTAAAGAAAAAGAAAATATAAAAAATATAAAATATAAAAAGAAAATATAAAAATCAGAAAATTAAAATCAAAATATAAAAATTAAAAATTAAAAATAAAAATAAAAAAAATATAAAATTAAAAACCCACAAAAAATTTAGCATATATAGACACTTGATCACACTCACATTTTGAGCATTTTGCCCCGTTCTATCCTGCTTGCTCCCTGTGTTCGACCTCTACATCCTTGCACCTATACACATCTTGTTCTAGAGTTATAATAAATTTTAACTCCGCACCACTTTTCATTTCTTGATTTCTGTTGTGGGTTAATTGTTGTTTGAATTGGGATTTGCTTGCGGGTCGCCTCAGCGACATCGTGATCCCGCCTTGTGTGGACTGCTTTAGACCCATGGAAAATCTCGTTTAACAGCTACCCAGCTCGTCGCATGCCAACAACTTCGAGCAACGACCAGGAAACCTCGAGGTTCCCCTTCCCGGGCGACACTTTCCGCCATCATCAGGTAACGTCTCCTTCCTTCTCCCTTTACTTCTCTTCTTCTTCTCTCCCTTTTTTTCTCTTCCTCTGTTTTCTTGTTTTTCCTCTATTTCTCCCTTCCTTCCTTCTTCCCTTTGTTTCACCTTCATGGGTTCACCATCTTCACCTTCGTCACGATCACCATCGTCTACCATTTGCTCCGCCCACCCTCAAGAACTCCAGTAGCCATCACCGACGTCCGCGCCTTCATCATCAACCCGACGACCCACCTCCGAGCACCCTCCGCTTCGTTCTCACTTGCAGGGTCACACAAATGACGCACTTAATCCACTACATGTACGTGCCCCACCGACCCTCGCCCTGCAGCCTTCATCGACGCCTGCACATCTCCTTTTGCTTGGTTCATGTCGATCCGTCTTCGCCAGCTGGAGACCACGAGCTAGGCCCTGCGTGCCTCCGCCTCGGTTGCATCGTCGAGCAGCACAACCTTCGTCATAGACAACTATCGGAGGCCCGCACCACCTCGGTTGTGTGTCGGCCAAGGCCTTGAGCATACTGCCTCCACTTTCGCAACTCCAGCTAGCCACTGATCATCACTGATCACCGCCCTCGCTTCGCACCTCCGGTTAGGCTGTGTGTCGGCCAACCAACTTTGCCCTCCAGCCGGCTCCATCTACCAGGGCTACCTCGAGCTCCACTGCCTCATGACACCAGCTTCGCAGGCATGCCTCCATCGCCATCAGACCCGTGTGAGGCTCCACCAGTTTCACAAGCGTGCCTACACCACCATCTCATTCCGCCTTCGAGCAAGGCGTCCACCTCGGTCCAAGAGTCCTGCACCATTAGACGTTGCCTTTCGCCTCGCTCCTCCGCCCTCGACATCAGCTCCAGTAGTCCACGGGTCCAGCGCCTGCCAAGACCCCTTCCCTTATCCACATGAGCAGCATGTGGGTAGTGTGCAAATTGCACCCGAGCCCCTGGAGCTCTGGGAAATCGCGTTCAAGTTCTTCTCAAGCAGGCACGTGCTTTGCATGTGTCCTAGTGGAGAAATTTCAGCAGAAGCCCTCCACTCTTCCACAAATAACGTGTGTCTCCCCGCCTACTGAAGTCACGCGCAAGGCACGCCTCCCCCTGGGACATTTTTCATCCGTGCCCTCTGGCATATATGTAATTGCATTATAGTCCGTCGGCATATTTTGTTTTGATCAATTTAATTATGTATTGCATATACACCCCTATGTTTGCATATTGATTTGAGCATTCATTTTGCATCATTTCTTCATTTTAAAAAATGCTCATTCTAGAATAATATCTGCTCTATCATTGAAGAATTGTTATATTTTTATGAGCATTGGTTTATTTAGTATAATTTATTCAGTGAGATATTGCATATTTTACCCACTGTATGTTCTGAAAATGATATTAAATTAATTATTGCTCTAAAAAATAGCAAATATTTTACAATAGATATTGTTTGAGTAGTTCTACTTCATGCCCAAAAATCATCACCTTTGCGCACATAACTAGGTTGCAATAAATTAATTGGTCTTTCACTTAATTGATTTTTAATAAGTTTGAAAATAATTATTTTTAAGGTCTAGTAATTTTCTTGGATTCATCTCACATAGAAGTATCTAGAATAATTTTATTATCTGAAAACAAATTCATTTTGTATTTATTAAAATTAAATTTGCGAAAATCACCCTACATTCATATTTAATTTGTAGTTAATTCATATTGAGTCGAAAAATTCCAAAATAATGAAGTAGCTTAATTTCATCACATATCACATACTTGCTATGTTTGAGAATTTTTGGACTTAATTTGATCATACTTTGCATTTTAACACTTAAACTAGCTGAAATTGCATTTGCATTTATCATTGCATTCTAAAATACAAAAAAAATATTCTTTTCTGAAAACCTAGCATCTAGATTGTCTTTAAATTTACCTAAGGAAAAAGTTGCCTCCCTGAGTTCGACCTTGGGCTTGCCCAAGTAGAAAAAAAATAGCCGCTTCCGTTTAATTGAGAAATTAATTAAGTGGTTTTTGATCGATCCGAATTTATCCGGCTACAACGCATTAAAACAACATTATTAAAGGAATAAATTTCGTGTTTGTCAGATGGTGCTGTTTCCGGGGAAGTGAGGTCGAGCCCTTTAACCTTCAGGTGACAGTTGTAGGAGACGAGTTGACTGACGACAACCTCAAGGCGAGATCCGGTGGTCCGCACCACAGTCACGAGTTTCTTCGAAGCTCATCCAGCTTCTCTGCTCTAATTGCGCCCGGAGCTGATTGAGGCGACGACCGGAGTCCAGCATAGCTGCTCCGCAAAATCCACGAATCACAGGTAAGTTTTACTTCTCTTTTTCCTCATTTTTCTTATTTTATCTAACATTTATTTTTTGTTATCTCATCTTCATCATATCATCACAACCACCATCATCACCATTTCGTTCACCACATTTCTATTTCATTTCATCTCTACATTTTTTTCTGTTTAAAAAAATACAAAAAAATATTACATAAAAAACAAATAGAACAGGGGAAGCAGCTGCAGCTGCCGCTGCCCCCATGCATCCATGCTATCTTCACTGCATCGCCAGCCCATGGCTGACCTCCTGATTTCCCCCCTTGCCTCCTACAGCTGCGGGCTGCACCGCTGACTTCCATCCACTACTAAGCAAGCCCTGCGCGCCACCTCCATGGCCCATAGTCAGCACCACTTCCAGGCCGCACGTTCAGTCGTGGGCCCACCCACCTCCGCCTCAGCCCTCCCGCAGCAAAGCCACCTCCTGTTGTGTAGGCAGCTGGCCTCCGCCTCGTGCCCCTGCACGCGGCTGGTCACCCAGCATGGTCGTCCTTCACCGTGCGCCATCGCTCGTCCTCTCCTACTGCACCCACACGGCCTTCCCTCCTTCGCAGGTGCGCCGCCCTAGCAATCCTCTCGCATGGCCAGCTCCCACCGCCCTTCCCCTCCGTGTGGAGTTGAGCTGTCGAATGTCGCATTAAGAAACATCCACGTCACAGCCTCCTTTAGCTCCTGCCCTCGATCGCGACGTCTTTGACACTATTGTCACCAGCCGTGCGGTCAATCGGCTCCCAGCTGCCCATATGCGGTGCAAAGCCTACCAATCGCCGCCCGTTCCGTGCCCATCCACCGCCCTCCTCGCGCGCGCGCCCCTGAGCCTCCGCAGCCACCTCCTTCGCGTGTGCCCTAGCGTGGGATTGAATCCACGTTCGTCTGTTTAAAGAAGGTCAATTTATTATTATTATTTTTATAAAATTGAATTTTGTTTCCCAAACATTTTCATATTTACAAAAGTGCCCCTATGCACAGTTTTTGTTAAGTTTTTTTAATGTCTAAATTGCAAATACACCCCTGACTTTGAGCATTAATTTGAGCTATTATTGAGCTCTATTTCGAATTCTAAAAATTGCATATCATAGAACATTTAATTCTCTACATTTTGGTTATTTAATTGGATTTTTGTGAGCATTGGGTAATTAACTAAAATTATTTTGGTAAACCATTGCTTATTTTACCTAATTCATGGTCTGAAATTCATATTTCATTAAGTATTTCTCCAAAAAGTGTATAAAAATCAGGGATTCCGAATTTCATTGAAATCAGATATGTTTTTTGCATAAAATAAATTGTTGAGTGATTTCTGTAATTGATTTTTAATTAACTCCAGTATATTATTTTTGTGAAATTTTAACTCTCTTGAATTTCTAATTAAAATAACTTTTTGAGATAATTCGCTCTTTGTATAATTTTCGTTTGTGGATTTATTAGAAATTAAATACTCACAACCACTCTATTTTTATTAAAAATTCATAAAAAAATTCAGAAATTGTCAAAAAATTCCCAAATATTATTGTAAGTTCATTTCATCATGTTTAAGTTCCAATAAAAATTTCGTAATTTTTGCATTCTGTTTGCACGGAAAATTAGAAAAAAAAACCCTTAAAAGTATGTGTTTTTCATTATTACATCTTAAATCCAAAAATTCCAAAAAATCCATTTTGCATTCATCATTGGATTATGTTTTAAGTAAAAAAACAACTTGGATGAATTGGATTAATTCCATATTAAAATTAAATTTGATTAGTTGCTTGATTTCTTAATAACCTAATTCATCCGCATTTGTACATTGACATTTTTATCGCATAAAAAATTACAAAAAATCCTCTTGGAAAACCGCGAGCTAATTCATCTAACTTGATCCGAAGTTGTTCGTTTACCTCCTTGAGTCGACCCTGAGGTTTGCCCAAGTTAAAAAAACATAAAACCGCGCATTCATTAATTCATCGATTTTTCGATTCGTACAGTTAATTTTTTATTAATCATGATTGCTCAACTACAATAAAAATGACACATTTAATTAAATGGGCATCTCAACGATCCGTCAGGAGTCACCTCGGCTAATCCCCGATGTGGATTAGAAGGAATATGACTTAATCTAATGAGAAAAAACGAAACTTTCTGGTATAATAAATTTTGCAAAACTACACTACTTCTTTACTTTCTCTTCGTCGTTACTTAGCACTCGCTAATCTTTATCTTATGATTTCTGAAACTCCAACAGGTAACAGTGAGTCATAGCAAGGACCTTAATCATCTAGTCATCCATCCAACAGTATTAACTTATAGTATATGGTAGTTAGTAGTTCTTTAATATCCTTTTTGTTCAATTCGGTGTACATGTAAAAGAATTTGATGGGGCATGTTTTACATGTGATTCTTATTTTATGAATGGTAAACAGTGAGATGTTTTCTCTATGTAACATATTATTGTAGTTTGTTTACGGATGTTAGCTGTTATTATTGGATAAAGCTATAGTTGAGTAAACATATCCGGTAAATAGGAGGATCGGACAATCTGGACAGGGGTCGTGACAATAACGCTCCAAATACAATCCCACATGGAACAGTAACAAAAGGTTAGTATGAATAATAAAAGTAGGGATTTACTGCTCGACGATTTGTGCTTAAGTATATTGTGTGATAGTCAGTGTCTCAACTTAGACTCGAACCTACCGAGTTGTTAAGGTTAGGGTGTTATTCTACCACGTAACACAATGGAATAACACAATGTGATATTCCATCACCAAGTATCATTCAAATTGTCATGGAAATAATTACAGGTCAACCATTATAAGCCTAGAAGTGCACTTTAGAACCCAATAAAAAGCATCAAACAAATTTAAATCCGAACAGGAAATCTTCCAGACATAGTCAGCCAGATTTGTCATTAGGGAAAAGATAAGCAGGGAAGAGTGGCATATTTGATTTGTATTAATATTCCAAAAAGAAAGCAGACACAGCAAAGTTCAACTACATGAGTATCAAAATCGAATTCACTTGTTAAGAGCTGGACTTTATTGTCTTAATTATTTTGCAGCGTTGAATTTAGCTGAACTCCAATTAATTGGGGGATTTATAAATCTATATACCAAAAAATTCACACTGCAAAGGAATAACTCGAGTACAACAATAAATATTGTTTGTTGTAAAATTTATTGTTTATTTGTGTAATTGACACCGAAAGTAATACACCTTGAACTGACCCATCGGGGAAGGTACGACGACCTAACCCAACTACCAACCCCTCGGATCTAACACGTGAATGACTAATTGTTATCCATTGATTCATAGGAAAATGTTGATCCTATATTAGGTCTGCTTAATCCACAAGGTAACTGGAAACACTCATCCTTGCACTTCAGCCATGGCCAGCCCTAGCCTCGACGAAATCCGCGACATGCAGCGAGCGAGAGGCACGGCCGCCGTGTTGGCGATCGCCACGGTCGTACCGCCATACGTGGTCGACCAAGCCGTCTACGCAGACTACTACTTCCAGGTCACTGGTAGCGAGCACATGACCGAGCTCAAGCGCAAGTTCAAGAACATATGTGAGTTTGTACTGTGCATGGGATTACACGAGTTTCAAAAATTAAATACTACATTGCAATGAATAATATTAGTCGATATATATATATATATTTAATATCGTTGTTGTTGATGCTTGCTTTTCTGCATGACTTCGTTTGCTAGGCGACAAGTCCGGGATCAAGAAGCGTCATTTCTGCCTTACAAAGGAGAGTCTGGAGCGAAACCCCGAAATTATCCCCTTCGACGCTCTGTCGCTGGACATCCGACGTGACTTGGTGGTGGAAGAGATCCCAAGGCTCGGGAGCGAGGCTGCGGAGAAGGCGATCAGAGAGTGGGGTCGGCCCAAGTCAGACATCACCCACCTCATTTGCGTTTCCACATGCGGTTTCGACCTTCCAGGTATGGACTTCGAGATCATCAAGCTCCTCGGTCTTCGTCCCACCGTCAGGCGCCGCCTCATGTACTACCAAGGTTGTTTCGCGGGGGGCATGGTCATGCGGCTGGCCAAGGACCTAGCTGAGAACAACAAGGGTGCGCGCGTGCTGGTCGTGTCCGCGGAGACTATCACCTCATTGATTCGTGGGCCTAGCGCAGACAAGGCCCACTTCAGCAACCTTCTCGGGCAGGTCCTTTTCAGCGATGGTGCGGCTGCAATTGTGGTGGGTTCGGATCCAATTGGACCCGTAGAGAAGCCCATCTTTGAGATTGTGCGCACTACTCAAACATTGATCCCGGCCTGCGAGGACCGCATAGTCGGCCGGCTAACCGGTACTGGCCTAGTATACCAACTAGGTAGAGACGTAGCAGACATCATAGCCAAGAACATGGAGGGATGCTTGCTGGAGGCTTTCAGCGAGCCTCTACCAAGCATTCGTGACTGGAACTCCATCTTCTGGATCGTCCATCCCGGAGGGCCCGCGATCCTCGACAAGCTGGAGGAGGGGCTCGATCTCGAGAAGGGGAAGTTGCGTGCTTCGAGGCACGTGCTAGGGGAATATGGGAACATGTCGAGTTGCACGGTGATGTTCGTGATGGACGAGATGCGACGGAGGTCGACAGCCGAGGGAGCGAGGACCACCGGTGAAGGGCTAGAATGGGGGGTGTTGCTAGGGTTGGGACCGGGGCTCACGGTCGACACGGTGGTGCTCCGAGCTGTGGAGTGTGCGCATGTTTGAGCTGGGACTAGGCTCACTCTCCCTCTTTCTACATCAATTTGAATAAATGTGCGCATGTCTACGTGCAAATGTTTGTATTTCTGCATTTACAAGTATCTATGTAATTCACGGATGACGGTAGTTATTCGGTGATATGAAAACTATGCGATATATAACATAATATAATATCGACTTCATCGTTATATTGCTTCTTGTGGTCTCTGCCACCATATTATCCAATGTCGAATTCACGAGGATGGATATCATTAATTGCAAGGTTGTCAACTATAAAATGCATGATATATTCGTTGCTGTATATATCCATCACTGTCGGCAAATCACGAAACAACAAGTATATATGTGGATATTCTCTTGATACTAAGCCTTGCTAATTTTTTAGTTATTATAGCAGAAGTTCTACAAAGAAAGGTAGCATATAATCGATATCATATGTGGACTATCGCCAGAAAAGTCGCGACAGATACGTTGCTTGTTGTGAATTTTCATAATATTAAACATGTTATTGCAATGGGTAGAGCAGCTAGAGCTACTCTTTTTGATAGAGGTTGTCTTTAAAGAAGTTGTCAAGAATTTTGTTCAGCTTCTTTACGGTGGACGCGGATCCTCTGCTGTACAGCAGAGATGCTGTAACAGTGGAGGCAGCCCATCAAAACCGCGAACCTGTGTGCGTTGCTCAATCTTGATGGAGCAACTCTCTGACTGTTACAGCACTCTGTTACACAGCAGAGGATCTGTTTGAGATATCTAGACATTAGCGAGGCCCCACGGCAAGTTTGCCTAAATTCACGTGACCACTCAAGGGGTGTTCACGGGGCGGGTACCCGACCCATTTCATTGTGACCCATCCCGACCCGTTGATATTGGGTCATGGGTCGACCCGTCCCATTCCAACGGGTACCCAATCATAATGGGTACCCAGTTAATATCAATGGGTAATGGGTACCCGCGGGTACCCGTGGAAATACTGCCTTTATATACTTATTTGGATAAATATTAATCAAGAGACAAAATTGAACGCCTCATGCACATCCACGTCTACGATTTCTACATGCTAGCAATTGGGATCGGTTGACTATGATCCAGTAGTGAACGCATGCAAGTTCAACCTTAGTGACCCGGAAATATTTGAACACCCCTAGTGACCAGGGCGTTAATCCAACGGGTGTGGCCGATGTTCCTCTTCCTTTCACGGCTCGCCAAGGCTAAATGATGCGTCGGAGCTCCGATAGTGCACGGCATAACGGCGGAAGCGCAGAGAACTTGTCACCGACAACCTGTAAATAGAGGGTCGGCTCGTAGCTCAGATTCGGCTATAGGTTACGCTCAAAGAAGAAGATGGGGGTGTGGTGCTCCTATAGCGAATCGTGGAAGAGGAGTGCTGCTCTGTCCACTGGAGATGGGAGATGGGAGATCGCAGGAGAGATTGACGAGAAGTGGAGGGGTATAGAGGGGGGTCGACTATTCCATGATCTGGATTATTTGCATACCGGTTGCAAACCGGCCATTGTCCATGAAGACATAAAGCCAAACAACACAATGTTTTTTATTGAAACATGGAGGCTAAGATTGTCGATTTCGATCTAATTATTTTGTATTGAAAATGATGTAAATACTCATGTTTCAACGATAATAATGGGCCTTGCAGGCTATCTTCATCTCAAGTAAGTTTTTTCCCTCAACAGTAATAAAAACTACCTGATACGAGAGTTAGATTAATCAAGAACAAAAGAAATTTTGAAGCTGTCGCATTTGGAGAGGAGGAGGAGAACGTACACATACGTCAACTAGCAGCACAAAATCATGAGAATGGGAAGATTGATGAATCGGTAGATACAAAGCTTAATGAAAGATATAACATGAATACCGTGTTGAAGGTATTAGAACTAGCATTGTCTTGTTCTTCACCCAGATTCTCGTCCACTTGAAAGAATGTTTAGAGCTAGATATGGGCCATTATCCTTTCTCAGAACATGAAAGGACTCGAGATTCAACTTAAAATTGTAACATTGATGACAACAGTGAAATGATCAAGATCGTCGGCATGGACGATGATCAAATTTCGTGCCAATTGGCAAGAAAAATCATTTAATGTAAACATCGTGTGTTACCTAGCCTTCATTAAGGGGCAGAGATTAATTTTATAAACATGATAATAAGGATCGCAATATATTTAGTCGTATATTGCACATATATTATTGAACTTTTTTTCTATATATATTATTCAAAAGGAAATTGTATATTAAGGTCGTTTGCGTTGATTATGTATATTGTTTCATTATATAAAACAATGTGTTCTTCTTGCATATATGTGTTTGATCAATTGATACTACGTAGTGATTTAAGGTCAGGCATGGCGACAAACGTAAGTTTCCTTACCTCTCGTTGATCACTTATTTGTTGTTGTGCTCTTGCTCAAAGGAAGGATCTCGTAGGGAATCAAAGTGCGTGCCCTCAAGAAGGATCTTTAGATTACGTAAGTGATTGTAGCACGTAGTGTACTATATTCACTTGCTAACCCAAGATTGTTTCTTTGGTATTGCTACTATATAAAGTAAATAATGGGAGATTGATTAAAGCAATATTTATGCATACCAAAATTTACTCATAATATAAAACTCATCGTCTTCCTACAAAAATCCTCCTTATGTGCATACATAAGAAGGAACATACAAAACTTCAATCAGATTTGCGAAAGAAAATGAAATCATATTAGAAATCACTCAATTATACAAAAATATTTGTATTCCTACAAAAAGCTAATCGTGTGCATGCGTAAGTTGGTACATAAAAAAGCTCTATCAAAGATACAAAAGTGAACAAAATCCTTCAAAAATGTAAATTATACAAAAATCCTAGTATTTCTATAAAAAGCCTCCTCGTGCGCATACATAAGAAGGAACCTACAAAACTTCTCTCAGGTATGCAATAGAGAATGAAATCATAAATGAATTCAATATATCATACAAAACTCATCGTATTCTTACAAAAAAACTACTTAAGCACATACATAAGATGGAACATACATAAGTTACCTTAGCTATGCAACATTGAGCTAAATCCTCCTAGAACACACGCTATTATACAAAGAGTTTCATTTTCCTACAAAAAGCTACTTGTGCTCATATATAAAAAGAAACATAGAAAACTTCTCCCTGATATGCAACAATGAGCTAAATCCTACAATATGCACTAGTATACAAAGTTTCATTTCATAAAAAAACTCACTGGCGTGACCTACTAGAAAGTGAAGTTCATGTACATAATCAAAAAGAGATGATGAAAATTAAATAGAGTGAGTTTTTGTATGATAGTCTTCTATGTTGTACATTTTAGAGAGTCTTGGTATGTTCCTTCTATTGAGTGCGCATAAGTACTCTTTTGTATGAAAACAAAGACTTTTGTATAATGGAGTGAGTTTTTGTTTGAATATCTTCTTTCTTTCATATTTGAGACATTTTTGGTATGATCCTTCTATTGAGAGGGCATAAGTATTCTTTTGTAGGAAAATGAAGATTTTTTTATAATGAAGTGATTTTTTGTATAAATGTCTTCTCTGTTGCATATTTGAGAGAGTTGGTATGTTCTTTCTATTGAGAATAGCACCCTTTTGCAGGAAAACAAAGATTTTGTATAATGGAGTGAGTTTTTTTTATGATAGTCTTCTTTATTACATATATGAGAGAGTTTTGTTATGCTTCTTCTATTAAGTGTGTACAAGTACCCTTTGTAGAAAACGAAGATTTTTATATAATGGAATGAGTATTTGTATGAAAACTAAGAATTTTGTAGCCTCATCTTCTCTGTTGCATATTTGAGAGAGTTTTGTTATGTTTTTCCTATTGAGTGCGCATAAGTACCCTTTTGTAGGAAAACTAAGAATATTGTATAATGAAGTGAGTTTTGATATAGTTGTGATGAATCTCCACTTCACCATCTTTATTCTATCGTTTTGACCTTAAAACCTCGAGTAAATGCGTGTGAATACACTTAATTCGTGCATTTTATCATTCATGCATCAATGATAATATATAAACAATGATTTTCAATGCCAAAATTATAGAATAAAGAAAATAAAAGAAAAAGAGTAAAATATTGAAAAAAAATTTGACCCTAAACATCGAGACCTAGGCATCTCGATGACTAGGTTGATAAGGAATAAAGTAGGCGGAGATAAGGGCCAAAATACAATAAATTCCGATTTATTAAATTCTTTTTTATTCATTTTTGGGACCTATTTTAGTTCCACTTCTTATACTTCAAATAAAGAAACTGATGAATCTCGAATTCATCATGCTAAAAGTTGCAAATTAAATCCCTGTCTTGACTAATCCAATAAAAATCACCTTTAATTCTTTATTCTTATCTTGTATAATATTGTGTATAATTTACCCTTAAATTATTGTATTTAATTTTATTAAATTTTCTTGTATTTATTTTATCACCAAAAACCCCTAAAAATTAGGTAGATAAGTTGTCTATAGTTCACTAACCATTAAAAAAGACTAAAATATACAAAAACATCTAAAAACCACAAAATCAGTATTTTTATCCCCCTAAAAATACCCCCAAAAAATGCTTTTTGTACAAATGACCACTTTTGGCTTTTTGACCAACATGAAAGTTGTAGATCTCGTCGAGACGAGCAACTTTTTTGTTTTGACTTTTTCTTAATTTGGCTTCTAACTATTTCTTTTATAATTTTCTTTGTAATTTTACTTTGAATTTTTCTGATTGGGCCACGTGGCGCCCACTGGGCCGCCCACGTGGCCCACTCCTCTTTTCGCCACCCGACACCTCCCTTGGCCGTTGGATCTACCTCTGATCGCCCTCATCTCCGCCGTCCATCACCGCTACATCATCAGTCGTCAGATCTCTGATAGGATCTGATCTTAGCCGCCCACCCCCGCCCCAATCTCAACCGCACGATTCTCTCCATCATCCAACGCTCCTCCTCGCGCCACGTCTCCCTTCAACCTCTGTTGTTCGATCATATCCTATCCTACGCTTACTCAAGTGCCACGTCACCCCCTCACCCCTCGCCATTGGATCTCAACCCACTCTCCATCTGGGCTGCTCTTCAGCACCCATTCCCCACCGCACGATCAGATCCTATGGAGCTGATCTCCACCCTCTACTCACGCACTCATCCCAGCCGTTGGATCGCTAGATCCAACGGTTGGTCAGCCATCCCCTACCTCTCAGCGCACCCCTCCCCAACCGTTACACCATGCGAGACCCTCACCCCCTTCCCTTTTTGGCCGCCATCTCCGGTCATCTTCCAATACCAAAACGCCTCCCCTCCATCACCGTTACTTCCTACATCCACGCGTAACCCCCTTCTAACCTCGCCTTCACTCCTCGCCATAAAATCTCCACTACAAACCCCCACCATCACCACCTGTAACGCTACCTTCTCCGCCTACAAATAGCTTTCCTCTGCCTCCGTATCCCGAGGTCCACCATTCTTGGGCCTAGTCCTAGCTTCCTCCGCCCCTCCCGTAACAGCGGAGGGGCGGAACGCCGAGGCGACGACAGATTTGGCTCGGTGTCGACCCTCGGCATGCTGCCGTGTCACGGTGCCTCCGGTCACCAATTGAGCTCGCTGGCCTGCTGACCAGCTGGGCAACGACCCCGAGGCTCGTCCGAGCCTCAGCCCAAGCAACCTCCTCCACTAGGGTCCCCTCCCCGACGAGGTATCCTTCCTCCTTCTTTTCCTTTATTTTTCTTCTAATTTATCCACGGATTACACTCCACTCCACCATCATCTGAACACCCCACGAGCTTCGCCACTTCATCCTCATCCTCGCTCCACCATCCACCAGCTCCTCTCCTTTCTCCATAACCTGGCCACCCTCCGCCACCTTCCCCTCTTCATCGCCGGAGGAGTAGGATATGGTCCACCGCCTCCGTCACCTCCGCGGACCCTCATTCCACTCACAACACACCGCACCTCGCTTCGGCGAGATTTCTAACAGTTGCAGGTGCTCATGGCTCAATGATCGGAGATGGTATTCCCTCGCCGATCTCCAGCTCCGCTTCCGATGTCCAAGCTCCGCAGAGCACCTCCAGTCAGCCCCGAAGCTTCGTCGTGTCTCCAGGACCTCCGCCAACGCTTCCACTAGCTCCCCGAACCTCCGCCTTGCACGGAGAGGCTCGATGGAGCAACCAGCAGGTCGCCGGAGCCCCGCTTCCTCCTGTGGCCCGCGGCGGAGGAAGAGAACACAGTTGTCGTCTGATCATCTAGATCGGACGGTCTCGAAGACGCCACGTGGACACTCCAAGCCTCATCCTGAACCAGCTGCTTCAGGCTATACGAGCCAAGACCCGAGCCTCCATGTACTGCCACGTGGCCCGAACCTGAGGAGTCCTTCTGAGCCTAGGCACCTTACATACACCGCATGTGAGGGTTTGGGTATTTTGCATAAAAGACCCTGGCAGATCTGATAATTATAATTTGGTCCCCAGGCGCGTGCCTCACGTGCGCGCCTGGGTATTTTACAGGGAAGCCCTTTAACTTTTCAAAAATTACAAAAAGGCCCCCGCGCATGGACAATTTACACGAAGGCCCAGGCGGTTTTTATTATTTGCATTTAAGTCCCTCTAGGGACCTTAATGCAATATTTATCATTTATTTTTCTTTCACTTTTATTACAATTATGCCCCTGCATTGTTTTTAGCATAACTTGAGCATCGTAGGTCCAAATTACATAATTTTAGTGTCGTTTTGATCCTTGTTTTGTCCTCTACATCTTAGCATGTTTAATTTTCTCATTCGCCACTATTTTTAATGAAGTGATTTTTTATGTGATAAATGAGACCCGGTTATCCTTGTTCTTGCTCTTATTTGATGACTGCTCTTCATGTCGGGATTAAAATGACTCTGATTTCATTTTATATTGTGTTGCTCATATTTTTAGGGTTTAATTGTAATCTTGTGTTTGGCATACATGTAAACTTGCATAGTTGATCATCCATCACTTTAAATTGCATAAAAATCAATAAAAAATGCATGCATCTTAGTATTGCATTGTAATTAGCATAGTTTATCATGTGGACCTGAGACTGAAATTAATTCACACTTGTTCTTCCTGAATCAAAATTCAATAAATAAACTAAGTAGTTGTGTCCTTGCGCTCGACCTTGGTAGACTTGCCAAGTATAAATACTCCCCATCATTCAAAGGACTGTGGTTTTTGCTGAACCGAATTTGTCTCCTATATTACGACAATTATCCATTATTAACGAAGTAAATTTCGCACTCATCAAATGGCGCCGTTGCCGGGGACACGGCTTAACTTAATTATTGAATTCTGATTTTATTTGTTGAATAATTTCAAAATTTTTAGGTCCTCGTTTCATGCATCATTTTTTTGCATCATATTTGCTGATTTAATTTCTCTAAGTATTCTAACGTTTATCTTTTGTGGCAGGGCCCATGATGATCGAGGACGCTTGATCCTCATGGAGGCGTGAAGTCGGGAGCTTCCGCTGAAGAGGCCGTAAAAGACATTGTGAAGGAATTTGAGGAGTTTTATCAGTTAGATTGCATTGCATATTGTAAAAAAAAACTTGCATCTGCACATTTATTTCCAGTTCTTGCATGTTGTAAAAAAAAGAGGTAGATCACTCGATGATCTACCCCCTCCCCTCCACACACACCTACACTTGCACATACACACTCACCCCCCATCCCCTCTGTATATTTCACTCCCTCTCTCTCTCTATGTGTGTGTGTATATTTCACGAACCCCCCACCCACCCTTGTATCATAGAACAACCCCCCCTAATTTAGACTTTACTTAGGCTATTTGTAGCCTAAGTATAGGGGGACTTGCCTGCTCATCCCTCTCTCATACTGTCTTCTTGTACTTAGGTCAATTTTGACCTGGGTATAGGGGGATTCTCCTCCTCAGTTCCGCTATATCACCTTATATTTGAATTGAGCCTTGGCTTCATGGCACTTGTGCTATGAGGACATAGAAAAATTTAAGTATAGGGGGGGTATACCGTATATTATTGTATATTTACCTTAGCCTTAGTTCGTGTTTTTAAAACTTTTAAATTTTATTTTTGGGCTGGGTTTGGGTAAACTAGTGAACTGAGTTTTGTAAAAACCTTTTAAAATCAAGGGATTAATTTTTGTAAATAGTCTTTTTTTTAAAAAAAAATTAAAAATCTATCTTGGAATTTGACTCTGACTACTAGGCTTAGTAGATATTTTCAGTGAGGGAACCTCGATCTCCCTTAGCAGAGTGGGTGGTTTAGAGGACATCGCATATGTCCCCGTCCTCAAGTAACACGGGTCTCGGACCGTACTTACACCCATACTGGCTGAGAGTGGATACTTTTATTTGAGCCTGGGCCAGTCATTGTCTCTCCGAAGTATCAAAATAAAATAAAACCCATAAAAATCTGAAAAAGCCAAAAATCACACAAAAAATTCACTAACCAAGGAGTTGGTGTATTCCTGACACATTCACATTCACTCAAGGCTTGAGGATTTTGAGGACACTTGATTTTTGGGATCTTGAGAGTCTAAGTTAACATGCCTTAGTCATTAGGGTTTTAGACTTAAATATCCACATTTCTCTGGTTTGAAAGATATGAGCGCTATATTGCACTCTTCATCTCTACCTTCAAGAAAAATATGATCAGCACGGTCACTTCCACAACTGCATGATTGATTAGTTGAGTAGAGATATCACTTGAGGAACTAGGACCGTAGATTTGTGTTTAGACCAGATCTAATGATATTCGAGGATGGGATAAAGTTAATGAAGGCTTCAGAAAACCTGAGTGTCAGCAAAACCCTAGGCAGTATGTGAACAAGATTCAGGTGCTATCTCTTTGATATTTACCTATGTGCTAGAATGTGATGAAACTTAATGGAAATTGTTGATCAGTGTGCACCAACTTTTGGTAAAAGCAGTGGAGCTAGCCAACAAAAGAAAAGAAATGTCAAAGAAAAAGCTCTAAAGTCCAAAGTCAAATTACAAATGAGCTTCCACCAATGGCGAGCGCTCCCAAATATTTTCAAAGTGTCCACTTGGACCAAGTGCTAATTAGGACCAAGGAGTCAGGCTGACACCACAAAAAGGGCTCTGCATCGTAAGCGATACAAGTTTGGGTGTCGAAGGTATCTTAGATACTCAGAAAAGACACACCCCGGTGTACTCCCAGAAAAACAAGTGCAGACAACTCCAACTCTCTTGACGGACACATTGATCAACAGTATAAAAATTTACATGTGTTGAGTAAAAGGCACTCGAGAGGCCCCTTGTTCCAATGTGAGGGTGAGAGGAATAGACACAATCCCATTCCCTCCATCATCTGGCTGCCCATCAACATTTCAAGTCTGACAAACTAATGAGACGGTTGACTGAAGCAAGAATAGACTTATTCCCTAGTATTGAGGATTAGGTCTAAAGGAGAGTCGTTGGGACTGGAACTTTGAGTGATGCATCCACTCAGCTCTCATGAAATGTAGTACACTAAATTTCATATCCTTATATTATATTTACAAAAAGAGAGTCTGATAATCAGAGAAGTTGGATTCCTTCTGACTAAGGCTTGGACAAACCCAGACTTTTAGGATCTCTTAAATTAAGGGTCTTCGAAAGATTGAGCCTTGAACTTTTCACGTACACTGTCAGGAATTAATCCGACTCCTTCATTCTTTAGATGCTCGAGGACGAGCATGGTTTAAGAGTGATGAATCTCGAATTCATCATGCTAAAAGTTGCAAATTAAACCCCTGTCTTGACTAATCCAATAAAAACCACCTTTAATTCTTTATTCTTATCTTGTATCATATTGTGTATAATTTACCCTTAAATTATTATATTTAATTTTACTTATTTTTCTTTATTTATTTTATCATAAAAAACCCCTAAAAATTAGGTATATAAGTTGTCTATAGTTCACTAACCATTAAAAAACTAAAATATACAAAAACATCTCAAAACCACAAAATCAGTATATTTATCCCCCTAAAAATACCCCCCAAAAATGCTTTTTGTACAAATGACCTCTTTTTGCTTTTTGACCAACATGAAAGTTGTAGATCTCGTCGAGACGAGCAACTTCCATGACTTTTTCCTAATTAGGCTTCTAACTATTTCTTTTATAATTTTCTTTGTAACTTTACTTTGAATTTTTCTGATTGGGCCATGTGGCGCCCACTGGGCCGCCCACGTAGCCCGCTCCTCTTTCCGCTATCCCGCACCTCCCTTGGCCGTTGGATCTACCCCTGATCGCCCTCATCTCCGTTGTCCATCACCGCTCCATCATCAGCCATCAGATCTCTGATAAGATCTGATCTTAGCCACCTACCCCCGCCCCAATCTCAACCGTACGATTCTCTCCATCATCCAATGCTCCTCCTCACGCCACGTCTCCCTTCAACCTCCGCCGTTCGATCATATCCTATCCTACGCTTACTCAAGTGCCACGTCACCCCCTCACCCTCGTCGTTGGATCTCACCCAACTCTCCATCTGGGCCGCTCTTCAGCGCCCATTCCCTACCGCACGATCAGATCCTATGGAGCTGATCTCCACCCTCTACTCACGCACTCATCCCAGCCGTTGGATCGCTAGATCCAACGGTTGGCCAGTCATCCCCTACCTCTCAGTGCACCCCTCCCCAACCATTACACCATGCGAGACCCTCACCCCCCTTCCCTTTTTAGCCGCCATCTCCGATCATCTTCCCGTACCATAATGCCTCCTCTCCATCACCGTTACTTCATACATCTACGTGTAACCCCCTTCTAACCTCACCTTCACTCCTCTCCATCAAATCTCCATTACAAACCCCCACCATCACCACCTGTAACGCTACCTTCTCCGCCTACAAATAGCTTTCCTCTGCCTCTGTAGCCTGGGGTCCACCATTCTTGGGCCTAGTCCTAGCTTCCTCCGCCCCTCCGATGACAGCGGAGGGTCGGAACGTCGAGGCGATGACGGATTTGGCTCGGTGTCGACCCTCGGCGTGCTGCCGCGTCACGGTGCCTCCGGTCACCGATTGAGCTCACTGGCCTGCTGACCAGCTGGGCAACGACCCCGAGGCTCGTCTGAGCCTCAGCCCAAGCAACCTCCTCCACCAGGGTCCCCTCCCCACGAGGTATCCTTCCTCCTTCTTTTCGTTTGTTTTTCTTCTAATTTATCCATGGACTACACTCCACTCCACCATCATCTGAACACCCCACATGCTTCGTCACTTCATCCTCATCCTCGCTCCACCCTCCGCCAGCTCCTCTCCTTTATCCATAACCTGGCCACCCTCTACCACCTTCCCCTATGCATCGCCGGAGGAGTAGGATATGGTCCACCGCCTCCGTCACCTCCGCGGACCCTCATTCCACTCACAACACACCGCACCTCGCTTCGACGAGATTTCTAACAGTTGCAGGTGCTCATGGCTTAATGATCGGAGATGATATTCCCTCGCCGATCTCCAGCTCCGCTTCCGATGTCCAAGCTCCACCGAGTACCTCCAGTTAGCCTCAAAGCTTCATCGGGTCTCCAGGACCTCCACCAACGCTTCCACTAGCTCCCCGGACCTCCGCCTTTCACGGAGAGGCTCGGTGGAGTAACCAGCAGGTCGCCGGAGCCCCGCCTCCTCTGGTGGCCTGCGGCGGAGGAAGAGAACACAGTCGCCGTCCGATCATCTGGATCGGACGGTCTCGAAGACGCCACGTGGACACTCCATGCCTCATCCTGGACCAGTTGCTTCGAGCTATACGAGCTAGGACCCGAGCCTCCATGTACTGCCACATGGCCCGAACTTGAGGAGTCCTTTCAAGCCTAGGCGCCTCACGTGCACCGCACGTGAGGGCCTGGATATTTTGCATAAAAGACCCTGGAAGATCTGATAATTACAGTTTGGTCCCTGATAACCCGCAAAAGTGTCGAGCAACTGAGGGGAAGGTATGGAAATGAGGTCGTTGCGACCTCAATCACTCGAATGCGTGTATCAAGAAAAATAACCACTCAGAATAGATCAAATCAATCAAAACAAAGAAGAGTGGTCTAGCTATGGATTAACCTGGTATAGCTCCCAGGTTCGAACTCAAGGAGCACGGATTGGCCTAGGGCCTACGAAGTAGTAAAAAGAGAATAAAATAAAAGAAAAGTGTTTTTTTAGGGGTTTTAATACTTTTTATATTTTTTTGGATTTTTAAAATGTGAAGAAAAGTAAAGAAAAGCAAAATCAAGCCAACTTAAGCAACTTATTTAACACACCAAAAATCAAGCAAAAATTCAAGAAAAATTGTTTTTATGTTTTTTAAGTTTTTAAGTGTTTTTGGTGAATTTTTGAGATTTTTATAAAGTGTAATTTATTTTCTAAAAATCAAACAGTGCTAGAAATGCTGGGTCCTGTCCAGCCAGAACCAAAACCCTCAAATAAAATATCTAAGGATCACAACAGGTTCGGGAGGTAATTTTCCTATATTCTAAATAAAATAAGAAAAATTTGGGCACCGAGATTATTGTTTTTGGGTTTTTAGATTATTTATTATAATTTTTATGAGTTTTTAGGGGTTTTTAGATTTTTAGAATTTTTAAGCAATGAAAAATAGCCAAAATTGGCTAGAAAATCAAACAACAAGCAAGAAACAGTAGCTAATTTTTTTAGAATTTTTAGAGGTGATTTTATATTTTTTTGGTATTTTTAAACCTAGACAGTAGCTAAAAAGGAGGTTTTTGAATTTTTAAAAATACTAAATGAAATAAAAAATGTCCTCAAAAATTCTCAAAAATCCAACAACATGGCACGAGCCATGTGTCAAATTTTCATCGAATTTGGAGGTGGTTTGATATTTATTCAAAAATCAAAGAGGGGGCACTGTGCATAGGGACGTAAGTGCAAATACCCAAAGTTCTGGGGGCCAAGGTGCAAAAATCCTAGCTAAACACGTGCGTGGCGCGTGCCTGGGGCACTCAGGGGCCTTTTGGTAACAAAAACCAAGTTCCTGGACCTTTTGGTAACTCGTACCAAAAGTCCAGGGGCTTGGATGCAAAAATCCCACTAAAATCCGCACATGCGCATAAACAACACTCACAGGGGCATAAATGCAATTACCAAAAAGTTAACATTCATTCATTAACCCATCAGAACTACAGGACAATAAATGCAAATAACCCAATAAACACGTGACGAAGCACGTGGGCTCACATACACAGGGGTATAATTGCAAATAAAAACAAGCACAAGGTCCTTAGTGCAAATTACCCTACGTAAATAAAATAACTAAAATATTTACAGGACTAGGACTGAAAAGACAAACTAAGAGGGGGGCCTAAGTAATTTACCCCTTTATTCGTCGACGGCTGGATGCGCGCCACGTGGAAGATCGGTCGGTCCTGGTGAGCTGGCGCTTCTCTTCGTCTGCCCTTGAGCCGGATCGACGGTGGAGGAGGGGACACGTGGAAGATCGAACGGGGTAGGGCTCAGGTGCCTCTCTCCTCTGCTGCTAACGGTCCAGATGAGCCCCTCCAGGTGATCTACGGTAGCTGCTCCTCGGAAGATGGACGGCTGGGATCAGGCCTGGAGCGGAGGAGCCATCGGACGGTGCTGGAGGATGGTGGAAGAACACTCCGCCGGCGAGCTTCGCCGGCCTCGTGTACGTGCTAGCGTCCTCCTCAGCTGCTCCTGATGATCGGAGAGGATCCGCGGTGATGCCCCGCAGCTGGTGGTAGCCTCCGATGGCCCGGCCGAGCCCTGGAGGGGCTCCGGCGAGGTCGTCGGCGAAGAGCTCCTGGTCTGAACGTATGTGGGTCTCAGATGACTCCCGTTGGACCTGCAGAGTGAACCAAGAGCTTCGCGGGTCGAGGGCAAAGTGCCTCGACCCAAAGAAGCGGGGTGAAGGTGGCTGGTGGGTCGGTGCGAATGAGCTCCGGCGAGCTGGGGATGGGGGAGCTCGACTCCCAGCTCCGGGGCGAGCTGGGTTGAACGAGTGGGCGTAGAACGTGCGTCGGAGGATGGCGACGGTGTGTGTGGGTTCCGATGATCGAGAAAGTACGCGATGTGGCCGGAATCAGGGGAACTCGTCGGAGATGTGATTTGGGCGAAACATGAAATTACGCGAAATGAAAGGGCGAAAGGGTTACCTGGGCGAAGTGGGAGACTGTGCTGGAGTGTGGCTAACTCCGGGTCGTCGCCTCGAAGGTCGTCACTGCCTGAGGCTCGAGCTCCAGCTAGGTGGCGGAGCACGGCGGCGCACGGCTGCCGGATCGATGGTCGGGCACCCTCCTCCTCGCTGCAACACGGCAGACGGAAGCTGTCACCTTGCTGAATGCAATGGAGGTCACGGGAGTGAAGGTGGAGAGCTAAAGATGGAATGGGGAGGCGGCTGAGCTCGGGTTTTATATGGGTGCAGGTCCGGGAAGGATCGATCGGGTAGGGCGAGCTGAAGCGCGGATCCCAAGGAGGAATGTCGGGCGAGATTCCCGGATGCCTGGGGAACAATTAGGATCCTAGATTAGGTGAAATAGTGATCGGGTTTGGTGGGAATAATTGGGCGAAGTCGGGTCCGCGAACAGGACCCGGGCTCTGGTGGTCCTGGGGGAGGTGTTGACCGGGGGTCAACAATCCCCCGTGGACCAATCAGAGCCCGCCAAGGCTTGAATTCTTATTTGATTTTTTTGGGGCCTTAAATGGCCGAATTTTCAAAAACTTAAAACATGAAAAATATTTGTTTTAATTTTTTCTATTTTTTTGTGATTTTTAATTAATTTTTGGAAATAAAAATAAGGTATATACATAGTTGCTATACATAGGTATATATACCATATATTGATTTTTAATTTTTGCTTTTTAATTAGTTATTTTTATACATTTTTATTCCTATTTTATATTTTATTTATGTATAGGATAAAATGAGGAATAAAAGGCTATTTTTATTTTATTTTTATTATTTATATTCATAGGTTAAATAATTATTTATGTACACTATATACATGGTATATGTACAATATGTTTTTGTATTTTTAATTTTGTAATTTTTATTTGATTTTTGTTTTGCTTCTTTTTATTTATTTTATGTACAATATATACATAGAATATTTACAAAAAGTTTTAGAAATAAATAAATTTATTCACAAGGTGAAATAACTAAAGGATGATGGTCTATATACAAGGTGTAAGGGTATTTTTGTATTTTTGATTTTTAAGATTTTTATTTTGTTTTTAATAGCTTATGTACAAAATATATACAAATATTTACAACATACTTTTGAGTGAGGAAAATATTTAATTTATTTATTTAAGAAAATATACATAAGTGAGCCCCTATCTCCCTCTACTTGGCTTTTATGCGGTCAGGCCCATGCTGAGCCCTCCCTTGGGTTAGGTTGCTCAATATTTATTCTAAATATTTCCCTCTTTTTCTTTTTCATCTTTATTCTTTTATTTTTGCACAAAAACATGCTAATTATCTATATTTACAAACATGCATGCTTTTGCTAACTTTTCCTATTTACACATATCTACATGCATTTGCATAGGTTTTTGTAGCTAAAATATAAGAATAAAGAGTGATGAATGGGTATTCATCACCCCCCTATACTATACTTTGCTAGTCCCTTAGCAAACACTTATTTGAAAAAGAAGTGAAAAAGAAAGAAAGAAAAAGAAAAAGCGAATGTACATGGATCAAGGTTGATTATTAAACTTGCCTTCATTAAATTGAGGTATGGAGCTTAATCAGATCTTTGGATTATTCATGTGTCGGAACCTTATTTAGACTTAAGCTTAAAACCTAACAGCCTCTAAGTTCCACTACTCTATAACCAAGACTCCTCAATGCTCCAGATCAGAACAAGTCATCAACTACAAACCCTGAAGACCATGAATCTTTTCTTGTCCTGTGAAAGTGAGGTCTAAGCTCTCCACCTCAGAAATGGCAACTTGACAACCCTCCCCAACAAGGTAACTCTATGACCTCAATCTGGCCACTCTTTCCTCGAGGAGCGGGGTATTCCCTTCTAAGTTCAAGTACAACCGGCTCAAGAAGAGGGGGAAGAAGAGAATGGGTCAAGGCCAGTGTAGCCAAGTACCCTTGGGAGCTTGACCAGTGTAGCCAAGTCTCCCTGCTGCAAGCTACAATAGGTGGATCATGAAACCAAGCTTTGCTTATTGCACTTATATACATACTCCGGTGTGATTATCATTTTCTCTCAGACCCACCACTTTTTTGGAGTTCTTTTCTTTTTGCATTTTTTTTTCGAGTGCATCTATACAACATGTGCATGTGCAGCATATATACAAGGAGTTTTTCCTCTTGAGCCAGTAGACTGTCCCTCTTTTGAAGCTTTATTGCAACCCACAACTCCCGTCGTTAGACTTCATGGCAACCAGACCCAGTTGAGACGCACTTCCTTCACTAAATGAAGAAGAGAGGTTCCGCCTAGAAGTACTACCCTCATATGCTACCCCAAGTCAAGGAAGACTGCCTCCTCACCACCTCATCCGTAGAGAGCTCGGTGCATAGTGCGGTTGTCCAAGTAAAGCCATAATCTATATGAGTCATGTGTTGTTGTTAAGTGCTCTATTTAGGCTCATTGAGATGACATGTGATCATAGCCTAGTGGACTCAAAGAATTAAGTCACCATGGACCTGAAAAGCCTTAAACCTAAGCCCTATAAGGTTCCTCTTAGAAATTAGGTGGATTAAGATCTTAATCAAGCTCCATTTCTCAATTTGATTCCAGGCTAGTTTAAATGTCAACTATCATCCAGAAAAACTATATACATATGTACAAAAAGATGCATATTTACACAAATTTTACAATCATGCAAAATTTTTGAAAAATGTTTTGAAATCATGAATGATGATGCATGAAGTGCAAGTTTTGCAAAAAGATATTTACACACATTTACACAAGATTTTTGCAAACTTTTGATTTTCAAAACATTTTGGAAAAATTTTGTACTATATACATAATTTTGATACACAAATATTTACACAAGCTTTACACAAAAGATTTTTGAAATTATTTTTACAAAAATAATTTGTACACTAGCTATGCATGTGCAAATAAAAGAAGATTATGTACATGAAATTTTTTTTTTAATTTTTGTGGTTTTGTGGTTTCAGCCATTTTTATTTATTAACACACTCACACAAAGTACGAGTTATGGCTAAAGTATATATGAAATATATACACACCCCCCTATACTTAGCTCGAACGATGTCCTCAGAGTCAAGAGAGATGAAGAAGACATAATTCGTGCTTTGTATAGGGAAGTGAAAAGGAAGGCTATACAAAAGCAGAATAAAAAGTGAAGAGGGACTCGGGTCTTCCCCCTACACTTAGGATCAAGTAATCCTAAGTATAGCAGGCTGTACACGAAGGGAAAACCGAGTGGAGAATGTACAGGGTCTACCCCCCCTATACTTAGGGTGAAATGCCCCTAAGTATAGGCAGCAAAACAGGGGTAAACAAAAACAAAAGAAATACCCGAAAGGTCTCACATCCCCCCTATACTTAGGGTAAAGTGCACCCTAAGTATAGCATAATCACAAGATGGAGAAAGGGATGTGGGACTAAAGAATGTGCTGATATGGACATCTGGATCTATGTACAGCGGAGGATCAGTAAAGCTCAGGCGTGAGATGCATTAGATGTGAGTCAAAGACCACATCTCACGCAAAATGAATAGGGGCAAGATCAACGACCCGCGGCTCATGATCTAGAAATGGCTTGAGCCGCTGGCCGTTCACTCGGAAGGTACTCTCAGAAGACAACTCAGATATATCGATGCTACCGTTGTCGTGTACCTTCCGAACCAGATAAGGTCCTTTCCATTTGCTCTGTAGCTTCCCTGGAAATAGTCTAAGCCTCGCATCAAACAGCCATACTCTCTGTCCAATCTCAAAATGCTTGTGGCTGATATGAGAATCATGCCACTCCTTGACTTTCTCCTTATAATGTAGGCTGCTCGAGAAAGCTGCATCTCTAAGCTCCTCCAGGGCAGCTAGCTCTGCCCTCCTCTGGTCTCCTATACCATCTGGATCCATAAGAATGTCTGTAACTGCCCAAAGTGATTTGTGCCTCAGCTCAACAGGTAGGTGGCATGGCTTGCCATATACGAGGCGAAAGGGAGATGTGCCCAAAGGTGTCTTGAAAGACGTCCTATATGCCCACAAGACCGAGTCCAATAGCTGTGACCAATCCTTTCGGTCAGGGCGGACGACTTTCTGCAGAATAGTCTTGATCTCCCTATTCGACACTTCGGCTAGACCATTCGTCTGTGGATGGTACGGTGTAGCAATACGATGGTCTATACCGAACTCTCTAGCAAGTGCCTTCACCTGGTCGTTGATGAAGTGAGATCCCCCATCAGAAATAAGAACTCGTGGAACCCCGAACCGCGTGATGATATGCTTCCTCAAAAATCTGCAAACTGTCCTCGCATCAGCGGCTCGGGCGGGGATAGCCTCCACCCAACGACTCACATAATCTACGGCCAACAGAATGTACTCGAATCCCTGACTCTTAGGGAATGGACCCATGAAATCGATGCCCCATGCGTCAAAAACCTCACAGAAGTGAATGGGCTGCATCGGCATCATATCACGCTGTCCACAAGTGCCCATCCTCTGACAATCAGTACACCTCTTCACGAACTCATCTGAGTCCTTGAAGAGGGTAGGCCACCACAAGCCGGATTGGAGCACTTTCTGTGCCGTTCTCCTCCCAGAATGATGTCCTCCTGCCTCAAGCTTGTGGCAGTAAGTGAGGACGCTATGGTGTTCCTCCTGAGGAATACACCGATGCCAGACGCTATCCCCTCCTTCGTGGTAAAGGATGGGATCCTCCCAATGGTAAGACTTGGCCTTCGCTAGGAAGGTCTCAAGCCACTGCCTGGGCCAATCTTGTGGGACTTTCCCAGCAACGAGAAAGTTCACAATATCGGCGTACCATGGGAGTGAGGCGATAACAAGGATCGCCTCATCTGGGAAGGTATCTCTAATAGGATCAATCTGCTCAAAATCCTCAGGCTTCTCTAATCGGGAGAGATGATCCGCCACCACATTCTTGACTCCAGGCTTATCCTTGATCTCAATGTCGAACTCCTGGAGTAGAAGGATCCATCTGGTCAGTCTGGCCTTGGCATCCTTCTTTGCCATGAGGTACCTGATGGCGGTATGATCTGTAAACAAAGTCACTCTAGATCCAATGATATATGATCTAAACTTATCCAGGGCAAACACTACTGCTAGCATCTCCTTCTCTGTGACTGTATAATTCCGCTGGGCGGAATCCAATGTGCGGCTAGCATAGTGTATAGCAAATGGTACTCCATCCCTCCTCTGTCCCAGCACTGCCCCTACGGCAAAATCAGAGGCGTCCGTCATGATCTCGAATGGGAGAGACCAATCAGGTGGCTGGAGGACAGGAGCCTCAATCACGCACTGCTGGAGAGTAGCAAATGACGAAAGACACTTGTCATCGACAAGGAACTCGGTGTCTTTCGTCAAGAGGTCGGTCAACGGTCGGGCAATCCTGCTAAAATCCTGAATGAATCTCCTGTAAAATCCAACGTGCCCCAGAAATGACCGCAACTGCCTCAAATTGGACGGCGGTGTGAGTTTCCTAATGACATCAACCTTGGCCGGATCAACCTCCATGCCCCTGTTGGAGATGATATGGCCAAGCACCGTCCTTTGAGTCACCATGAAGTGACTCTTCTCCCAAGATAGCACCAAGTGATACTCCATACATCGCTGAAGTACTCGATCTAGGCAGTCAAGACAAGAATCAAATCCGTCGCCGTAGATCGAGAAATCATCCATCAAGACCTCTAGGCACTCCCCTACCATGTCCGAAAAGATCGACAGCATGCACCTCTGAAAAGTCGCAGGGGCATTGCATAGCCCAAATGGCATGCGTCGAAAAGCATATGTGCCGAAGGGACAGGTAAAGGTGGTCTTCTCCTGATCCTCAGGAGCGATGGCCACTTGGTTGTAGCCCGAGTACCCATCCAGGAAGCAATAATGGCTCTTCCCTGCCAGTCTCTCAATGATCTGGTCAATAAAAGGCAGGGGGAAATGGTCCTTCTTGGTGGCTTGGTTGAGTCTCCTGTAGTCAACACAAACCCTCCAAGAGGTGGGTACTCGTGTAGCAATCTCCTCTCCCGACTCACTGATCACAGTCGTGATGCCCGTCTTCTTGGGCACCACATGCAAGGGGCTGACCCACTTGGAGTCGGAAATGGGATAAATAAAACCTGCATCCCACCACTTCGATATTTCCTTCATGACAACCTCTCTCAGGTTGGGGTTCAGACGCCGCTGGAACTCACGCGACGGCTTCGCCCCATCCTCGAGATAGATGTGGTGGGAGCACACTGATGGACTAATCCCATGGAGATCTGCTACGCTCCATCCAATCGCCTTGCGGTTCTTTTCAAGAACCCCCATCAAACGGGATTCCTGCTCTCCAGTCAACTCGGCGGAGATGATGACTGGGTACATCTCTGGATCGCCCGCAAGGAATCGATACTTCAGCGAAGTAGGGAGCGGCTTCAGTTCTGGAATGCTGGGTGCCGGCAAATCTGGCTGTGGAAGAAACTGAGTGAAAGCTGCAAGATCGGCCAAATCTGCCTGGGAAAGTGAAAGCGTACTCTCGCAAACTGGATCGGGAGAAGGCGGCTCTACTGCACTGTCTCTGCTCGGCTCTGCATCTACCTCCTCCTCATCAATAGGCTCAACTGGACTCAAGTCTGGCATCTGATCATAGCAATCGGCCCAATCAGACTCTGAATCTGAGGGATCTGTATCAGAAACGGTGGCATCAGTACCACCGGGAAACAAGGTGGCCTCAGCACCACCATCACGACTCATCGTGCTGCGATCAAGGACCGGCTCTGCTGCCGCAATGGTATCCTGAACCAGGTCTGTGCTCTCCAGACTCTCCTCTGCTGTCATCTCTGCATCAGCTGTGTCTGAAAGTGAGAGGGTGGTCTGTGCCTCGAGGTCTGCCCAAGCTGCCTCATCATCTGTGATCACAAAATCACATTCCTGGTGGATGTCTGGCTCTGCGTCTGTCAGCTACTCTGAATCGGTACTCGCATCTGAGCGGGATCTGAATCTGGCTCTATAGTCCTCGACCGTCTCTATTTGTATACTCTCGCCCTGGACGCGAAAGTACACCTTCCCACTATCATGATCAGTCACCGCCTTGGCTGTGGCCAAGAACGGACGACCGAGTATGATGGGGGTATCAGTCACTGACTCAGGGATCTCCATGTCCAACACTACGAAGTCCACGGGGAATTGCAGACCCTGAATCGTGACGATAACGTCTCGTAATAACCCCTTCGGCCTCTTGACAGATCGATCAGCGAACTGAAGGACTGTCCTGCTCTGTCGAAGAGTGTCCAACTCGAAGCGGTCGAGAAGGGCTGCCGGAAGAAGGTTGATCGACGATCCGCTATCTAGAAGAGTACGGTTGAACCACTGCTCACTAATCTGGCTTCTGACATACGGGGCCCCTGAATCTGGCCTCTTGGCTGGCAGTCGGTTCTGGATCGCAAAGCACGTGGCTTTGGTCAGCACATGTATCTCTGAAGTGTGGTTCCTCCTCCTCCTCCTGACTGTAGTCCTCTCTCTCAAAGATCTCTGGAGAAGGGGGATGTGCTGCAAAGACTCCTGGAGGGTCAGCTGAATGTGAAACCGATCTATCATGCTCTGGCTGAACTCCTCAAGCTCTCTCTTTTTTGGATCATTTTTCTTCCCCTTCCCCATCTGAAGGGCTCTAGGGAAGGGGATCACTGGGTCCTTCTCAGATGAAGGACTAGGAAAAGGTCTAGGCGGTTCAAGGACCGGATCCACACATACATCATGCACCACAGTGGGACCAGAAGAAAGTAAACCTTTTCCTTTATTCATAGCAGAGTTCTGAGATACATGACCATGAGGAAAAACAACACCACTATCTGTACAAACACCGGTGGCCTCAGTACCACCACGGGCGGGCTGCTCTGCTGCTGCTGCTGAAGGTAGACGTCTCGCGGCATCAGTACCGCGTGCTGGCTCGGCTGCATGGGTGGCATCAGTACCACCTCCTAGATCTGGTGAAGTGGCGGCCTCAGTACCGCCTGTGGGATCAGCATCCTTGGTGGCCTCAGTACCACCGTCATCGTCTGGAGCGGCCTCAGTACCGCTCTCCTCCTCCTCCTGTGGCGCCTCGGGATGGTGCTCAGATGAGGCGCCGCCGCCGGCTGGGGTCCTACCGCTCCTAAGCGTGGCAAAATCAACATCAAAAAGATCTGAAGAAGTATCATCAAATGGATCGCTAGGAGTGGCTAACTCAGTATGTACTACCTGCTCAGACTTCCGCTTGAGATTGTTCGGGTTCGGCTCTATCTGGGCGGGTATGGCGGCCTTCCCTCTCACCAGGTCCCGCAACTCCTGGCGGAACTCGTCCATCTCCCGTCGAAATGTCGCCTGCTGGTCCGTGAGGAGGCGGGTGATATCATCCAAAGCGGGGCTCTCGTGGGAGCCCGACGGGTGGCCTCTCTGTGGATGAGGCTGTGACTGCTGGTAAGGGTAAGAGGGGTAGGAAGGAGGGTGTTGCTGGTGCTGGTATCCCTGGTGAGCCTGCTGCTCACGTCTCCAAGGCTGTCCCTGCTGCTGATAGGGACGAGGAACGTAGAACGACTGTTGCTGGTAGACTGGGGGCTGCTGCTGCGGCTGGTGGTGGTCCCTCGACTGGGAGTACTGCCCTCCCTGTGCTGACGGCTGCTGCTGGGGCTGGGCACCACCACTCCCCCACCTGAATCCGGGATGGTCTCGTCGGATCCCAGGCTGGGGACGGTCGTACCAGATCTCGTTGACATCCATCAACGGCTCTGCATCAAAGGGGGCTGGGGGTAGTACTGCCAACGGCTGATCCGGCTGGTAGACCACCATCTGCATCTCTGGAGATGGTGGTGACTGCAAAGTGGGTTGCGGCTGCTGGTACGGCTCCGCCTGTACAAGGTGAACCTGTCTAGGCTGCACTGGGGTGCTGGAGCGCTGGGACGAGCTGCTGCTGCTGCCGGCGTCGCCTCGCGACTGAAGACGGGGCTGAGAAGCCGTCTGTGTCTCCTGGAGACACATGAGCTGTGTCTTCAGGTCGCTCAAGACCTGTGCCATCTGATCCATCTGTGCTATGCTCTGGCACTGCTTCTTCTCTATCAGCTCCATGCGGTCCAGCTTCTCGCTGATGATGCCCATGTCCGCAGCTGACGACTCTAACTGTGCTGCTGCTGTGGCTGCGGACGAACTAGATGAACCTGCATCTACCCGTGATATCCTCTGGTACTGCACGGGTCCTGGCTGATGTGGCTGGGTCTTCTGGGTGTAGAGACGGGTCTGGGACATCACCATGTAATTCTCTGCCATCTCCTCAAAAATAGCCTAGACCTGGTCATGGTCCTTGGCGAAGTAGGACCCGCCACAAGAAGCGTTCACCAGGCCCTGTAGCTCTGGTGACAACCCACTGAAAAAGCTCTGAACTAGGTTCGGCTTCGTGATATCGTGGTGTGGGCATCTGTCCAAAAGCTCTCTAAACCTCTCCCAAGCCTCATGGAACTGCTCGTTGGGGAACATGGAGAAGTTGCTGATCAGGGCCCTCGCTGCGTTCGTCCGCCCGAGTGGATAGTACTTGTTCAAGTACTCGGTGCGGAGCTGCTCCCAAGTGTACACGAATCTCCCCAAATGCTTCAGCCAGGTGGCTGCTCTATCTGCCAGTGAGAAGGGGAAGGCAATCATCCCGTATGGTATCCTGGTCCACATGCCTGTCGTGGACAGTACTGCAAATCATGAGAAACTCCTGTAGGTGGAGATGGGGCTCCTCGGTAGCCAGTCCATGGAACCGCGGAAGCATCTGCAAGGTGTTCGGGGGGAACTTGAAGTCCCCCACGATGGCTGGAACCACAACCCAATGGTGCATCAAAGTAGATCCGGGGTTGTGCAACTCCCGCATCGGTCTAGGTGGTCCTGCTTCTCCTGCGGCTGCTGCCGCTGCGGCGGCGGCCGCGGCTGCTGCTGCTGCTGTGGCTCGTGCCTGTGCCTCTGCATCCGGGTCCTCGGGCTCGCTCTGCTCATCTCTATCTGCTCTGAGCCTCTCCATCTCATGCCTCATCTCTATCATAAAAGCTCCCTGATCGCGGAGCTGCTGCTAGACTGTCTCTAACTGTGCGATCAGGGTGGAGTTGATCGCTCCCTGGTCTAGTACAAAGTGCTCGGGACGGGAGTGATCGTCAGAACTGCCTGCGCCTGCCATCTCGACGTCTGCAAAATCAAATGAGCCCAACTCAGGTGCTGTCAAATGTATCAGTCTCTCCTCGGGCTCATGTCTCTCAGGGCGGTCAGAAAGGGGATCGAGGGGGAACAGGGCGGAGTCGTACTCGGGCTCGGAGAGCGGGTCTGAGCTCTCGCGAGCCAACCTAGATGATGAGGTAGACGCGCCCGAAAGCGGTGCAGCCAGAGGCTGCCTAAGAGACCGTCTACCCATCATCTTGATCTGGCGAGTAGGGCGGATGGGATCTGGAAAAACTATGATCTGAAAACAAACCCCCGGTTCACCAACGCAACGCGAGCTGAAGACCGTGAAAGTTCGGTCAAATTATCTTGTCTGTTTTATTTGGTGAACACACAAATATCAGAGTGATTACGTGACCTGTTGGGATATCCGCTGCTAACCCAACCGACTGGCCCGCACGGAAGAGTCGGTAGTCAGTCAAGTATAGCAACGGGGGGCTCTACCTATTGTTCGGGTCACTCTCTCGCACATGCAAACCAAGCAATGAGGGGGTTGCTCTCTCCAATACAAAATTTTTAGGGTGAGCGTGTTTTAAGGTCGATAATTTTAAACAGTCCCAATTTTATGATTTCTCTTTTTAGGTATTTTTTAAATCAAACAAAAACGCCTAACGAATTTTTCGATTCTCCTGATTATTAAGTCAAAAACGGGGGGAGAAGTCGAAAAAGCCGATGCACGAGAAATCAATGATGCATGCAAAGTCAGAAAAGCGTACCTGCCTCCAGCTCTCTACATGCAGAGTGATCCACGCATAAAATAAAGACAGAAATTAAACTAAGCTATATGATGCAACGGTAAAAAGCCGAGTCCTAAACGAGCACTTTCTAGCGATGAACCGTCTAACCGGTCACCGACCTCCAAGCCAAAGGGTCCGGTCTTGGCCCGTCCCTCCCCTTCCCGACAAATCGGGGGTAGGAGTGCGCTTTACAGGACGGGCTCTCGGCGCGTAGGCTACGGAGGCTAGCGAGTCGGTTATTTTTATTATTTATTTTAAGTAGGTCCAATTACGTTCTATAGGAACAGATAAGCCTTAGGTGTGTTTGGATCCTACTCAGCTACGTCACAGTCACCAGAAAGTCCTAAATCTAGGGGCTCGAACAAAAACCGCGAAAAATTCGGAAAATGACAGTAAGAAAGGAAAAAGAAAACCGCGATGAAAAACCGCGAAAAAGCTGCAGGTCCTAATGGGTCCCCCGAGCACGCCGGTGCTCGGCGAAACAGACCCGCTACGGTCTAAGTGTCCAAGTAGTCTCAGAAAGGCCTGTATTATTAGAAATAATAATGAATGAACTGAAATAAACTATCCTACTGCCTCACCCCACTCAACTCTCTCCTCTCGCTCTCTCCTGCGGCTTCGTGGAGAAAGAAGCCGCCTCCGAGTCTCGCGGCTGCACCGGCTCCTCGAAAGTCGCCTCCGCGGTCCTCGGGCCCTCGCAAGAAGACAGGAAAAGTGGTCATACCAATAAACAATAATCAAATAATAAATGAAAATAAAAACAAGGGTATATGTGCAAAAATGGAAACAAAATAATCACACAAAATAAAACAAAAATAAAAAGAAAAGAAAATCAAAATAAAACAAAATAAATCAAAAAGGAACTATGAACAAAAGCCGCGAAAAGCCGCGGGCTCCGGAAAGCCGCGAAAAACCGCGAAAACAAAAACGAAAAATAAAACAAAAACAACTACTAAGCCGTGCTCCCCGGCAACGGCGCCATTCTGATAACCCGCAAAAGTGTCGAGCAACTGAGGGGAAGGTATGGAAATGAGGTCGTTGCGACCTCAATCACTCGAATGCGTGTATCAAGAAAAATAACCACTCAGAATAGATCAAATCAATCAAAACAAAGAAGAGTGGTCTAGCTATGGATTAACCTGGTATAGCTCCCAGGTTCGAACTCAAGGAGCACGGATTGGCCTAGGGCCTACGAAGTAGTAAAAAGAGAATAAAATAAAAGAAAAGTGTTTTTTTAGGGGTTTTAATACTTTTTATATTTTTTTGGATTTTTAAAATGTGAAGAAAAGTAAAGAAAAGCAAAATCAAGCCAACTTAAGCAACTTATTTAACACACCAAAAATCAAGCAAAAATTCAAGAAAAATTGTTTTTATGTTTTTTAAGTTTTTAAGTGTTTTTGGTGAATTTTTGAGATTTTTATAAAGTGTAATTTATTTTCTAAAAATCAAACAGTGCTAGAAATGCTGGGTCCTGTCCAGCCAGAACCAAAACCCTAAAATAAAATATCTAAGGATCACAACAGGTTCTGGAGGTAATTTTCCTATATTCTAAATAAAATAAGGAAAATTTGGGCACCGACATTATTGTTTTTGGGTTTTTAGATTATTTATTATAATTTTTATGAGTTTTTAGGGGTTTTTAGATTTTTAGGGTTTTTAAGCAATGAAAAATAGCCAAAATTGGCTAGAAAATCAAACAACAAGCAAGAAACAGTAGCTAATTTTTATAGAATTTTTAGAGGTGATTTTATATTTTTTTGGTATTTTTAAACCTAGACAGTAGCTAAAAAGGAGGTTTTTGAATTTTTAAAAATACTAAATGAAATAAAAAATGTCCTCAAAAATTCTCAAAAATCCAACAACATGGCAGGAGCCATGTGTCAAATTTTCATCGAATTTGGAGGTGGTTTGATATTTATTCAAAAATCAAAGAGGGGGCACTGTGCAAAGGGACGTAAGTGCAAATACCCAAAGTTCTGGGGGCCAAGGTGCAAAAATCCCAGCTAAACACGCGCGTGGCGCGTGCCTGGGGCACTCAGGGGCCTTTTGGTAACAAAAACCAAGTTCCTGGACCTTTTGGTAACTCGTACCAAAAGTCCAGGGGCTTGGATGCAAAAATCCCACTAAAATCCGCACATGCGCATAAACAACACTCACAGGGGCATAAATGCAATTACCAAAAAGTTAACATTCATTCATTAACCCATTAGAACTACAGGACAATAAATGCAAATAACCCAATAAACACGTGACGAAGCACGTGGGCTCACATACACAGGGGTATAATTGCAAATAAAAACAAGCACAAGGTCCTTAGTGCAAATTACCCTACGTAAATAAAATAACTAAAATATTTACAGGACTAGGACTGAAAAGACAAACTAAGAGGGGGGCCTAAGTAATTTACCCCTTTATTCGTCGACGGCTGTATGCGCGCCACGTGGAAGATCGGTCGGTCCTGGTGAGCTGGCGCTTCTCTTCGTCTGCCCTTGAGCCGGATCGACGGTGGAGGAGGGGACACGTGGAAGATCGAACGGGGTAGGGCTCAGGTGCCTCTCTCCTCTGCTGCTAACGGTCCAGATGAGCCCCTCCAGGTGATCTACGGTAGCTGCTCCTCGGAAGATGGACGGCTGGGATCAGGCCTGGAGCGGAGGAGCCATCGGACGGTGCTGGAGGATGGTGGAAGAACACTCCGCCGGCGAGCTTCGCCGGCCTCGTGTGCGTGCTAGCGTCCTCCTCAGCTGCTCCTGATGATCGGAGAGGATCCGCGGTGATGCCCCGCAGCTGGTGGTAGCCTCCGATGGCCCGGCCGAGCCCTGGAGGGGCTCCGGCGAGGTCGTCGGCGAAGAGCTCCTGGTCTGAACGTATGGGGGTCTCAGATGACTCCCGTTGGACATGCAAAGTGAACCAAGAGCTTCGCGGGTCGAGGGCAAAGTGCCTCGACCCAAAGAAGCGGGGTGAAGGTGGCTGGTGGGTCGGTGCGAATGAGCTCCAGCGAGCTGGGGATGGGGGAGCTCGACTCCCAGCTCCGGGGCGAGCTGGGTTGAACGAGTGGGCGTAGAACGTGCGTCGGAGGATGGCGACGGTGTGTGTGGGTTCCGATGATCGAGAAAGTACGCGATGTGGCCGGAATCAGGGGAACTCGTCGGAGATGTGATTTGGGCGAAACATGAAATTACGCGAAATGAAAGGGCGAAAGGGTTACCTGGGCGAAGTGGGAGACTGTGCTGGAGTGTGGCTAACTCCGGGTCGTCGCCTCGAAGGTCGTCACTGCCTGAGGCTCGAGCTCCAGCTAGGTGGCGGAGCACGGCGGCGCACGGCTGCCGGATCGATGGTCGGGCACCCTCCTCCTCGCTGCAACACGGCAGACGGAAGCTGTCACCTTGCTGAATGCAATGGAGGTCACGGGAGTGAAGGTGGAGAGCCAAAGATGGAATGGGGAGGCGGCTGAGCTCGGGTTTTATATGGGTGCAGGTCCGGGAAGGATCGATCGGGTAGGGCGAGCTGAAGCGCAGATCCCAAGGAGGAATGTCGGGCGAGATTCCCAGATGCCTGGGGAACAATTAGGATCCTAGATTAGGTGAAATAGTGATCGGGTTTGGTGGGAATAATTGGGCGAAGTCGGGTCCGCGAACAGGACCCGGGCTCTGGTGGTCCTGGGGGAGGTGGTTGACCGGGGGTCAACAATCCCCCGTGGACCAATCAGAGCCCGCCAAGGCTTGAATTCTTATTTGATTTTTTTGGGGCCTTAAATGGCCGAATTTCCAAAAACTTAAAACATGAAAAATATTTGTTTTAATTTTTTCTATTTTTTTGTGATTTTTAATTAATTTTTGGAAATAAAAATAAGGTATATACATAGTTGCTATACATAGGTATATATACCATATATTGATTTTTAATTTTTGCTTTTTAATTAGTTATTTTTATACATTTTTATTCCTATTTTATATTTTATTTATGTATAGGATAAAATGAGGAATAAAAGGCTATTTTTATTTTATTTTTATTATTTATATTCATAGGTTAAATAATTATTTATGTACACTATATACATGGTATATGTACAATATGTTTTTGTATTTTTAATTTTGTAATTTTTATTTGATTTTTGTTTTGCTTCTTTTTATTTATTTTATGTACAATATATACATAGAATATTTACAAAAAGTTTTAGAAATAAATAAATTTATTCACAAGGTGAAATAACTAAAGGATGATGGTCTATATACAAGGTGTAAGGGTATTTTTGTATTTTTGATTTTTAAGATTTTTATTTTGTTTTTAATAGCTTATGTACAAAATATATACAAATATTTACAACATATTTTTGAGTGAGGAAAATATTTAATTTATTTATTTAAGAAAATATACATAAGTGAGCCCCTATCTCCCTCTACTTGGCTTTTATGCGGTCAGGCCCATGCTGAGCCCTCCCTTGGGTTAGGTTGCTCAATATTTATTCTAAATATTTCCCTCTTTTTCTTTTTCATCTTTATTCTTTTATTTTTGCACAAAAACATGCTAATTATCTATATTTACAAACATGCATGCTTTTGCTAACTTTTCCTATTTACACATATCTACATGCATTTGCATAGGTTTTTGTAGCTAAAATATAAGAATAAAGAGTGATGAATGGGTATTCATCAGTCCCCAGGTGCGTGCTTCACATGCGCGCCTGGGTATGTTACAGGGAAGCCCTTCAACTTTTCAGAAATTACAAAAGGCACCCGCACATGGACAATTTACACAAGGGCCCAGGAGATTTTTCATATTTGCATTTAGGTCCCTCTAGGGACCCAAATGCAATATTTATCATTTATTTTTCTTGTATTTTTATTACAATTATGCCCCTGCATTATTTTTAGCATAACTTGAGCATCATAGGTCCAAATTGCATGATTTTAGTGTCGTTTTGATCCTTGTTTTGTCCTCTACATCTTACCATGTTTAATTTTCTCATTCGCCATTGACTAGTCGCTAGATACGGTGTTTAATTAGGTCACGTTGTAGCACGTGTACTCAGCGATTCGGTCAGAACCGAGAGAAGATCTCCGTGAAGAGTGTCTCGGCTTAATTTATATCCCGGGCAAGTCCGGGGTCGAACACAGGGAGGCAAAGGAACAACTTGGGTTTAATTTACAAATTTAGGTCTAGATTTCCGATGTGGTATTTTTTTAGATTTTTTTATGCAAGTAGAATGCCAAAAACAAAAAGCGGGTGAATTACAACACTAAGAAAACATACAACAAGGCCAAATTAATTTTAATGGAAAAGAAGTCCAATTTAGCCAATTCGTATTTTTCCTAGAATCCTAATCCAATGATGAACACAAAACATATTTTTTTGGAATTTTAGGGGTTGAAATGCAATAAATAAAAATGCACACTTTTTATGGGTTTTTTCGCAATTTCTCACACAAACAGTAAGCAAAAATTATGAAAAATTTACTGAAATGAAAACATGATGCACGAAGACTACAGTAATTTTTTTAGAATTATTGACAAGTTATGAATTTTTTATGAATTTTTTAGTGAAAACAGAGTGGAAATGAGTAATTAATTCTTATTAAATCCACGTTGTCAAATTAATCAACTTGCGAATTATCTCAAATAGATATTTAGATGAGCAATCCAGGAGACTTGAAATTTTGCAAAAAAGATATTTGTGGATTTAATTAAAAATCGATTACTAAATACACTCTATAATTTATTTCAGGCACAAGACATCTCCAATTTAAAAGAAATTTGGACTGTAAGTTCATCACATATTAAGGCATCATATTTATTTTTTTTAGAATTTTTAGAGCAGCGGTGTGTGATATATAAATTTAGGAGCACGGATTGGGTAAAATACACAGAATTTCAATTTGACAATTTTAATTAATTACCCAACTATCATAAAAATACAAATAAATAATCACATGATAGAGTATAAGTTGCTCAACATGATAGCATTTTTCATTGAACAAAAATGTGCATAAACAAGGTCCAAATTAAAGTAGGAACACAGGGGTGTCTCTGCAAATTCAGAAAATAAAATTACAACTTGAACTTATGCACAGGGACTAAAACGTAATTACAGAAACATGAAATATATTCAATGCAATTTTTACATTAAAAAAAACAAATGTAACCTTTCTTCTTCCTTCAGAGTGTGCAGGAGGACGTTGGGAGAAACCCAAAGGGAGTGGCGCCGCCGCGTCGACGCGGGGAAGGACGGCGGTTGGCGAAGGCCGGAGGCGACGCTCTGGCAGGCGGCGCGGAGCTACGGAGAGGGGCGACGGCGGTGCGGGCCGGCCACAGCTGAAAGTTGGGAGTGCGCGAGCTGGCGGACCTGTGGAGGAGGGCGTGCAGCAGGTGGCGGTCGGCGGAGGAGGGGCGCCGGTGGGCCGCGTGATGGCGCGCCGGTGGGGTGAACGGCGGCGCGCGGCTGGTGGTCACCGGCGCGGTGGCGTGAGAGAGGGGGCGGCGGCGGTGGGCGGCACCCCCACCGCGGCTGCGGATTTGTTTGTTTTTTTTTGATTTTTTTTGTAATTTTTTTATTGTTTTAATTAGCTGCTGTAATAGATAAAAAGAAAATTTCTCTTTTTTTTTTGTTTTAGGTTGTTTAATTAATTTTTTTTAGTTTTGTTAATCAAAGAGATGCACAAGATGGAGAGAGAAAAAAATGATGTGGTGAAGGTAGTAAAGAACCTTTTTTTTAAATCTTTTTATCTTTTTCTTTAATTTTCTTTAGATAGGAAATATGTACACAAAAAGAAGGGGGGGGGAAAATGATAGTGAGATGATGGTGATGAAGATGAAGATGTATAAAATGATAGATGGAAGGTGGTGATATGATGGTCTAAAAAAAAATACAAAGATAAAAATAAAGAGAAGATGACTTAAAATTACATACGATGAACGCGGGCGCCATTGGAGTGCTCTCGTGAGCACGGTCTTCGCTCAAATCGCCGGCGTGCGATGAGCTCGAGCAGCGCGCGGTTGCGGCTGCGATGTTGGCCAAAAAACCAACGGATCACACCGGAGAGAGGGCCGTCGTCGCTCGACCGCGGTTGCGTCGCTGTCACCGATTCAACTCAGGGAACTAGGCTCTCCTCACATAAAGATGGATCAAAGGCAAAAATGAGGAGAATGGCATGTATATAAAGAAGATGGGATGAGAGGTTATTAAAGTGGTGGGGTTGAATGGGAGGTTGATTTATTAATGGAGTTGAATGGGAAGTTGGGAAAAAATGGTGGAATAATGGAGTTGAATTGGTGGTTATTGTAGAGAATGGAAATTAAATAATAAATAAATAAATAAATAAATAAAGTTGTCTACTTTAAATACAATAAAATAAAAAGAGAAGATAAATAGTGGAGAATTTACAAAAGAAGACAAAACACCATGTACATTTTTTTTACTTTTCTAATATGTAATTTTTTTGTCTTTTTAATAAGAGATATTTACAACGAAAAAATACAATAAAATAGTATAATTAAAATACAACACAAGTATGATTTTTTTGTATTTTTAATAATTAAGAAAGATATAATAAAAAATGAAGAAAGTATGAATATATACATAATGTACAATGTACATCTAGGTCCCAAAACCCAACTTTTGCAAACGAGCTCCGATTTTAATGAAACCACTTCCGTTGGATAGATAATTTTCTAACTTGAACTTTAAAAGTGAGTTTGGTGAATTTGGAGTTCATACGGAGCGGGAATTTAGCTTGGAAGTTGGACTTTACGGCTTTTTTTCTTTGGGATCTAGGAGCATTTATTTAAGGTAAAATTTGTTTTGTATTTTTGTATTTTTATATACATTATTATGAACAAGTTAGAGAAAGAATTAGCCAAAAAGGAGTTGAAATAAAATTATTAAAAATCCATGAAGTTTTGGGCTATTTACAAGTATAAAACTCCTTTGATTTTGCGGCTTTTTTTAGTGTTAATTTATTTTGTACAATCTTATATATAATAATTAGTGTGTTTTATTTACAAGAGTTATTTTGTTAATTTATTGATTTTATGGACATTTATTTGGGATTTTACTCGGGGATTTTGCTAAGATCAATATATTAAGATGATGAATCGTGGATTCATCACCCCCCTATACTTAAACTTTGCTAGTCCTCGAGCAAATAAGGAATGAATAAGTTGGGTTAACCCCTGACTGTGCATGTGAATACAAGACTTGATTCGTTCAAGAACTCTCGTTTTTAGAGATCCTAAAATTCTAAGCTGAACCAAGCTCTAGTCAAAAGGTACCCAATTTCCCTAATCATCAGACTCTCTTTGTATACGTATATATAAGGGATATGACTTTAAGTGTGGACTGCAGTTATAAGAGTAGAGTCACAACGTCACCCAAGGTTCTAGTCCAAGAGACTCTCCTATGGACCCAATCCTCAACACTAGGGAATAAATCATTTCTTGCATCCAATCCACCGTCTCTTTAGTTGTCAGACTTGAAAGTGTAGATGGAAGGCCAGTCGATGGAGGGCATAGGATTGTGTCATTTCTTCTCTCCCTCTCATTGGAACAAGGATCCTCTCAAGTGCCTTATTACGCAACGCATTTTTTTGGTGTTGATCAGTGCGTCCGTCAAGAGAAGTTGGAGCCGTCTGCACTTGTTTTCCTGGGAGTACACCGGGGTGTGCCTTTTTTGAGTACCTATCGTACCTTCTACACCCAGACTTGTAGCATTTACGATGCAGAGCCCTTTTTTGGTGCAAGCCCGACTCCTGGTCCTAATAGCGGTGGTCCAAGTGGACACATTGAAATGGTTGGGAGCGCTTGCCTTTGGTGGAAGCTCTTTTGATAATTGACTTTGTGGAATGAGAGCTTTTCTTTGACATTTCATTGCTTTGTAGTATTTGTGGCTAGCTCCACTGCTTTTACCAAGAGTTGGCGCACACTGATCAACATTTTTTATTTTATCACACCCTGGCACATAGGTAAATATCAAGAGATAGTACAAGAACCATGTTCTCATACTGGCTAAATGTGCTGACACTCAGGTTTCATGAAGCCTTCATTGATTTTATCCCATCCTCGAGCATCATCAAATCAAGTCCAAACTCAAATCCCTCATCCCAGTTCCTCAAGTGAAATTTCAACTCATCTCATCATAACTGCAGTCGTGTATGTGAGGTGCTGATCATATTCTTAAGGTAGAGACTAAGCATGCAATATAGCACACACATCTTTCAAACTAGGGAAATGTGAATAATTAAGTCAAGGACCCTAATGACTAAGGCTGGTTAACTCAAAATCTCAAGACCTCATAAACCAAGTGTTCTTGACATCACTAGTCTTGTGTGAAAGTGAATTGTGTCAGGGATTTAACCAACTTATTAGTTAGTTTTTTTATGATTTTTTTTTAAGTTTTAGAAAAAGTTTTTTTTCAAGAAGTTTTTTTTTTACAAACAAAGGCAAAGAAGTTTTCTTTTTGTTAGAAAAAGTTTTGCTTTTTTTTTTCAAGAGATTTTTTTTTGAAAAAGATAGGTAAATAAGAAAAGACTTTTTTTTTGAAAAAGTTTTTTTTTTGTTTTTTGTTTTTTTTGTTTAACCCACCCCATAATTATTGTATAATATATACAAAAATACGTGAAAGTACGAGGTATGGGTAAAGTATATATGTAATATATACACGCCCCCTATACTTAGCTTGTGCTATGTCCTCATGGCACTAGGTGACAAAAAAAACATAGCTCGTACTAAGCGTAGGAAAGCTAAAATAATAGAATGTATAGAAGTCGATCCGCCCCCCTATACTTAGGCTCTGGACAACCTAAGTGTAGAAGAAGAGCAAAAACAGGGCGGACGAGGTCAAGAGGAGAAATGATGAGTAAATACACATGGCGGGCATCAGTCCCCCCTATACTTAGGCTTTGGTCAGCCTAAGTATAGGACAAGAGTAAGTGTGAGAACCGATGTGATCTCGAGAATATACAAAGAAGAGAGAATATGTACAAGAGTGATGGAATCTTCTAAGATGTTGAATCTTGATGCTGCATCTTCATGAAGAGTAATAAGATGTATCTGCTCTGTGCTCACTCTGTATGAAGTTGATGACCTCGACTTGGACTAACTGCTCTTTGAATCAACAAAATGCTTCAACAGTTGTCCATTTACCACATGAGATTGTGCACCATCTGTGAGATCAGCTATCTCTACACTTCTATTCTCGTGCACTTTCTTAACCACAAAGGGACCCGTCCATTTAGATTTGAGCTTCCCATGGAACATCTTCAACCTGGCATTGAACAACCATACCTTTTGTCCAGGGACAAAGTCTTTGCACCTAATGTGCTGATCATGCCATCTCTTTACTTTGTCCTTATAAATCAAACTGTTGTCATATGCCCTGTTTCGGATTTCCACGAGCTCGTTCAAGTTCAAGTCTCGGCAAAGCTTCCCTAGGTGACAACTCCAATTAATCTTCTTAATTGCCCATTCGGATTTATGAATCAACTCTGCGGGCAAATGACATGGCTTTCCATAGATCATTCTAAATGGTGAAGTACCCAATCGTGTCTTGTAGGCTGTCCTATAGGCCCACAGAACTTGGTCCAAGAGTTGAGACCAATTCTTCCTATCGGGACGAACCAATTTCTGCAAAATACTCTTCACCTCTCTGTTCAAAACCTCGGCCATGCGTTGGACTGTGGGTGGTAAGGACTAGTAATTCTATGCTCAAATCCATAGTCCTTAGCTAAAGATCTCATATCTCGATTCACAAAGTGGCTACCCCCATCAGATATCAAAACTTTTGGCACCCTGAACCATAGCAATAATATGGTCTCTCACAAACTTACAGACAGTCTTGCTGTCTGCGGTTCGGGTTGGGATAGCCTCCACCCACCTGGATAAATAATCAACCACCAACAATATGTACTCATGTCCTTGGCTGTTGGGAAAGGGACCCATAAAATCTATGCCCCATGCATCAAAAACATCACAAATAATCATCGGTTGCATGGGCATCTCATCTCTCTGTCCAACTGTCCCTCCCATCCTTTGACAAATCGGGCACGACCTCACAAAATCAATGGCATCTTTAAACAAGGTCGGCCAATACAATCCACATTGAAGTACTTTGTGAGCGGTTCTCTTTCCTGAATGGTGTCCTCCAGCCTCAAGTGAATGACAATATGTGAGGACACTCTGGTATTCCTCCTGAGGAATACACCTTCTCCAAACACAATCCGGTCCTTCGAAGAAAAGGAAAGGATCGTCCCAGTGGTATCTCCTCGAATCCGACTTCAGTCGATCAATGCTGCTCCTAGTCCAGCCATGGGGAACCTGCTTGGAGACAAGATAGTTCACCATGTTGGCATACCACGGGAGGGAGTCAATAACACAAATTGACTCATCTGGGAAGGTCTCTCTAATCCGCTCATGATCAGGAGAATCCTTAAATTCAATCCGAGAAAGATGATCAGCCACAACATTCTTCACTCCAGGTTTATCTTTTATCTCCAAATCAAATTCCTGGAGGAGTAAAATCCACCTAAGAAGACGCGCCTTCGCGTCCTTCTTTTCCATTAAGTATCGAATGGCTGTGTGATCAGTATAAATTGTCACCTTAGAGCCCAAAATATATGATCTGAACTTCTCGAGGGCCCATACTACTGCGAGCATTTCCTTTTCAGTCACCGTATAATTTTTCTGTGTAGGATCTAAAACTTTGCTCGCATAGTGAATCGCAAACGGAATCCCCTCTCGCCGTTGTCCTAACACAGCTCCTATAGCGAAATCTGAAGCGTCAGTCATGATCTCAAAGGGGAGAGACCAGTCAGGAGCTTGTAGGATAGGCGAGGTACAAATCTTCCTTTTCAAGAGCTCAAAGGCCTCCAGACACCTGTGATCTACAATGAACTCTATGTCTTTCCCTAAGAGCTCAGTCTGTGGGCGGGCGATCTTTGAAAAATCTTGAATGAATCTCCTATAGAATCCAACATGCCCTAAGAATGACCGCACTGACTTCACGTTGGTAGGTGGATCGAGTTTCTTAATCACCTCCACCTTGGCAGGGTCAACCTCCATTCCCCTTTTGGAGATGACATGCCCCAACACGATACCCTCCGTCACCATAAAGTGACTCTTCTCCCAGGAGAGTACCAGATTCACCTCTCTACACCTCATGAGGACTCGGTCCAAGTGCGCTAAACATGTATCAAAAGAATCACCATGGACCGAGAAGTCATCCATGAACACTTCCAGGAAATCTCCCACCATCTCGGCAAATATGGCTATCATGCACCGCTGAAATGTGCCCGGGGCATTGCAGAGCCCGAATGGCATGCGCCTGAAAGCATAAGTGCCGAATGGACATGTAAATGTGGTCTTTTCCTGGTCCTCAGGGGTTATGGCCACCTGGTTGTAGCGTGAGTACCCGTCAAGAAAACAGAAGAATTCTTTCCCTGCGAGTCTCTCCAAGATCTGATTAATAAAAGGCAAGGGAAAGTGATCTTTCTTGGTCGCAGCATTCAGGCGCCTGTAGTCGACACAGACGCGCCACGACGTGGGTACTCGTGTCGCGATCTCTACCCCCTCCTCGTTGGTGACCATCTGAATTCCCGACTTCTTCGGGACAACATGAAGTGGGGCCACCCACTTGGAGTCAAAAATAGGGTATATGAACCCTGCCTTGCACCATTTCTCAATTTCATTCTTCACCACTTCCCGTAGATTGGGGTTAAGTCTCCTCTGAAACTCACGGGAAGGTCTCACGTTATCCTCAGTAAAAATATGGTGCGAGCAGAGAGCGGGGTTGATGCCCACGAGATCCGACACTGTCCAGCCTATTGCTTTGCGGTTCCTCTCTAGGACTTCTAACAACCTAGACTCCTGCTCTAAAGATAAGTCTGAGCTAATGATGACAGGATATCTCTCTTTGGGTCCCGCAAGAAAGGCGTACTTGAGTGTAGGAGGTAGTGATTTCAGTTCTGGCAATGTGGTATCATTAAGCAGATCTGGCTGAACTGAATCTGAATCTGGTTCCGTGCTGCATGAAGGTAGGCTAATCTGAGTAGTACTCGCCACCAAATCAGAAGTATCGGGAGTCGGATCGTCAAAAGTATCCAAACAATCGGCAAAAGCCACGTCTGACTCATCATCTATGTCCCATGATTGTTCCGAAGAGGAAGGAACTGACAGATCTGGATGGATCTCTAAGTCATCATGAGAATAGGTTGATGCATCTCTAGCAAGATCAGACAACACCTGGCAAACTGCGTCATGCACTATATCCTCTCCAGATGAAAGGGTCTCACTCTGTCCTGAAGGAATCTGTCCCCAAATCCCAACTGTGCTAATCAAACTGCAGTCTGCCTCTGAAGATGAGTACTCTGTGCTACTCTCTGAATCGGGTCGCTGACACTTGGTTTGCTTCATCTCAAGGTTCACTTCTCCGCCTGGAGAACGAAACTTCATCATTCCCGTACCATAATCGAAAGCTGCGCCTGCGGTCCTAAGGAAGGGTCGCCCGAGAATGATCTGAGATTCTCTCCAATGATTGGGGGTCTCCATGTCCAAGACTGTGAAGTCCACCTGATAGTTCTGGCCCTCAATCGAGATAACGACGTTCTTCACTTCTCCCTTAGGTCTCTTCATTGAACGATCTGCGAATTGGAGTAAAGCTCTCGATTTGCGAAGTGGTCCCAACTCCAATTTCTGATATAATGCTAAGGGAAGTAAGTTTATCGAAGAACCGTTATCTAAGAGTGTGCGTGCAAACGCAATGTCGTCAATACGACTCTCCACATAGTGAGCACCCATGTCTCTCTTTTTCTTTGGCAAAGTCTGATTCTTGAGACAATAGGTTGTGGCTACCGATAAGACATGTGTCTTTATATTTCGGTTATATTTCTTCCTGCTAACCCTTCTAGGTGTGCATCTCACCTTAAGGTATTTTTGGAAGGCAGGATATTTAGCCACATATTCATCAAATGGCACCTTAACTGTGATGTTTTCTTTGCAAAACCGTGCCATATCGGGGTCATCTTTCTGAATCTTTTTGATGCGCTTTCCTGCCGTAAGAGCACGGGGGAAAGGGATTGAAGCGAGGGAAACAGAGGATGAAGAATCTGAATCATGAACTGAAAGATCATTCTTTGCATTAATGGAAACAAAGTTCTTCATACATGAATCTTTGTGATGCAACATGGACTCGAAATCAAAACTATCTACTACAGGTTGTGGAATAGAAGCTGGAATGGTATCCGCCACAACCGGAAATGCAAGGTCCTCCATAGACTCAGAAGAATATCCATGCTGACGATGCTGCGTACGTGCTCTCCTCCTCCTCTCGGCTCCCTGAGTAGAAATCCTCGAATGATGCTGATGGGGCTCTGAGATATGATGCCTCTCCTCCTCGTCCTCTGAAGACTCCTCAGGTAGAGCTCCAGAGATGCCCCTCCTCGTGTCCCTCGCCCGGTCAGGTACGACCACGGTCCTTCCGCTCCTGAGTGACATGTGATTAGCCTCGTCACACGAAAGAATCTCATGTTCAGATTTAGGAGATGCTGAATAGTATACCTGACCAAAGTGCTGCTGAGAACTAGAACGGTTCAGGCTATTGGGGTTTGCCTGAACTTGGGCTGGGATCGAGGTAGAGGGTGCAGTCTGCTCGTCTCGCCATCTTGACAGGCGGTTGACATCCACCCGTAAGTCCTGAACCTCGTTCCTGTAGGAACGTAGCTCGTCGAGTATCTGCTGCTGAATATCCATGGGACTAGACGATGAAGGAAGTGGATAAGATTGAGAAGAAGAACGGGAAGACTGGCCCTGCTGGCCAGTGTACTGCCTCTGCTGCTGCTGCTGGGGTTGCGGGCCCTGCTGGCCCGTCTGGTAATGGCCCTGTCGGCCATACTGCTGGTACTGCTGCCTCTGCTGCTGGGGTGGATGGAATCCAGGGCTCTGCTGTGAAGGAGGTGGTGCGGAGGTGAATGCGGTGTTGTGAAAGGTCGGGGGACGCTGATAGGTCTGTCGGTCTCCCGTACTTCCCTGCCTGGCAGGGTCCTGAGTATACCATATCCCATTCTCCTCCCAAACTGGTGGAGGCTCCTCCTGGACTGTCTCTACTGCTGGAGGTGGCTGCTGGAAAGAGTGGGTGTAGGATTGGTCCTGCTCCCACGGCTGGGGTTGCCCTGACACCAACTGCTCCTGAACATGGTGAACTCGGTATACGGGAGTAGAGGGTGCAGTCACGGCGGGTATCCTTATCTTAGATACCTTCTCAGTCAACTCCTCCATCTGTTTTGGAAGTTTGGAGATGCTCCGGTCTAACTCATCAATCCTCCTGTCGATCTTCTCAACTACAGTAAGCTTGTCAGCAAGAAGTCCCATGCTAGGGATCACGTCCTGAGAAAGATCGACTACAGCAGATTTTCCCCCTCCAAATGAGAGTGAATTGGGGGATGGTGTATAGGCCCTGCTGGCCATCTGTGAGCGGCTAGTTTCAGCCATCTGCTCGAATACCCTCCAGACGGTATCCGCTCCTCGTGATGTATAGCTGCCTCCACAGGCAGCGCTCACTAAACCCTGCATCTCAGGATTGAGACCAGTGAAGAAGGATTGGACCAAGATGTTGTCATCTAGTCTATGACAAGGGCACTTTTGCAGGATGTCCTTGAATCTTTCCCAAGCATCACAGAAGGCTTCATTGGGTAATTGGGAAAAACTCGTAATTCGCGTCCTCATCATGTTAGTTCTACTCAATGGGTAGAACTTCTTTAGGAATAGGTCCTTGAACTGGGCATAAGTGGTGATGATGATTCCAAGATTCTTCACCCAGTAATCGGCTTTTCCACCCAAGGCAAATGGAAGGGCTTTGAGCCTAATATAATCCTGGCTAACATTATTATGTTTGAGGTTAGCACAGATGAGCTCAAAGTCCCTTAGGAATGCATATGGCTCCTCAGAAGCATTCCCATCAAAATGTGGCAGCAGGTTCAGGAAATGCGGCTTCAATTCAAAATCAACTTCGGGTTCGGCCGGACTCAAGTAGTTATGAATCTGATATTGTCCGGGGTTGTATGCCGCATCCATTGGTAGTTGGACCCCAACATTTAACTGTCCCAACTGAGCTCTCAGTAATGCTTGTTGCTGCTCAGATGCAGCCAATCGGGCAAGTATCAGTTTCATCGGGTCTTCATGGTTCTCTTCTTCCTCTTCTTTCCTCTTTGGCATTTTAGTCGAATCTTCTTTATGTCCTGAATCAGCAATGTTTTCTTGATTAGAAGAGGATTTATGAATCATGATATTCTCACCAAGGCGATGGTCTTCCTCGGTGAGGTGGGAAGAGAGAAATGGAATGGTTTGAGGGTAACCATCCCGAGAATGAGTGATCCTGGGCTCAAGAGGGTCATGAGTCCAGGTTGGTCCAAGTTGCGCTTGGACCTTTGAAGACGTACTTTTTGAAGGGTTCAACGAGAGATTCGCAAAGTCCGAATAAATATCCCCCCAATCAGTCATCTTCGATGTCAAAAAGAACCGATTAGATCACGATAGTCAATGAGGCGCTAGTTCTACGGTGCACGTAAATGTGCGGAGTGAACTCACACAATTCAAACGCAATTCAAAACCCTCAATTTCACCAACTCAACACGTGATGGCCGTAAGAGTTCGGCTGAATTATCTGGTCAATTTTAGTTGGCGAGAATACAATCTTTGAAAGATTAACGAGCTGTTAGGTGTCCGTATTTTCCTACAGACTGGCCCGGTTCTTACGACTAGTTTGACCTACTTTCAGCCAGTATAGGAGTAAGTACGGACCGTAAGAATACGGCTACCCGTTCCTTGAGGACTAAGGCGTCCTCTAAACCTCCCACTCTGCTAAGGAAGTCCGGACCGTTTACCGGCTACCCGTAAATCCTCACTGAAAAGTAGCTAATCGCCTAAAAAGAAAGAACCAGTAGTAAGTAAGAAATCCAGACTTGGCTCTATCCTAGGGTCGTCTCTCTCTCACTTGCAGTTAAAACAAACAATGAGGGCTTTATGCACCCGAGAACAAGGGTTCTTTTTATTCCAATTAATTAGATCGACCTGCTCAATTCAGTCCCAATTTTAGAGTTAGGTTATCACTTGAATTTTATGTGAACACACAAGCACGTCTACCGTTCAGTCCCAATTTTCTTTTGACCTTAAGTTGTAAAACAAGAGGGGAATCGGAAATCAGAATGCAAACGAGAAACTATGATGCATGCTCAGAAGAAGGTATACTTACAGTGAATCCCAGCACTCTTCATGCGTTATGCAAAACTAAATTTGTAAATATTACACTAAATGCATGCAGATCGAGAAAACCGCACCTAAACAATATACTATTAGCGGGGAAGAATTGATTGAATTTGAGCTAAGTAGTACGTGTCTATGTGCGTCTCATTATGAATCTTATAAGATATGTGAATCTTCTAAGATAAGTGTGGCCTAAATTACGATGGGCACAAACAAGTTTGAATCTAAACTACCGTGTGCCTAATCCTTAATTTTCGCCACTCAAGTCAAGCCCCACCCTCGCTGGAGAGTGAAACAGGCTCGACACACCACAAGTAATGTCTAAGTCTTTTTACATGCGCGAGCTCTCAAACAAGAGCTGCTAGAAAGGAGCAACTACCTAAATAATTACAATAATTTACAAAAAATTCTCTCAAAAATAAATAAATAAATTATCCTCGCGCTTCAACAGTCGGCTCGCGTCGCGTCCGTCGACCTCCGATGCACTCCAAGTCCACCGGGCCCTCGCAAGGAAAATAAGATTTTTGTTAGAGAGATAAAAACAAGATATATACAAAAATATTAAGAGAAATAATTGCAAAAAAATGGAATAAATACAAGGTGACTCGGGGGTCAGACTACCCGAGTAAATGGAAAACTAAATCCAAATTTTTAAATTAGTCCCTAAGCCGTTTGCCTCCCCGGCAACGGCGCCATCTGACTAGTCGCTAGATACGGTGTTTAATTAGGTCACGTTGTAGCACGTGTACTCAGCGATTCGGTCAGAACCGAGAGAAGATCTCCGTGAAGAGTGTCTCGGCTTAATTTATATCCCGGGCAAGTCCGGGGTCGAACACAGGGAGGCAAAGGAACAACTTGGGTTTAATTTACAAATTTAGGTCTAGATTTCCGATGTGGTATTTTTTTAGATTTTTTTATGCAAGTAGAATGCCAAAAACAAAAAGCGGGTGAATTACAACACTAAGAAAACATACAACAAGGCCAAATTAATTTTAATGGAAAAGAAGTCCAATTTAGCCAATTCGTATTTTTCCTAGAATCCTAATCCAGTGATGAACACAAAACATATTTTTTTGGAATTTTAGGGGTTGAAATGCAATAAATAAAAATGCACACTTTTTATGGGTTTTTTCGCAATTTCTCACACAAACAGTAAGCAAAAATTATGAAAAATTTACTAAAATGAAAACATGATGCACGAAGACTACAGTAATTTTTTTAGAATTTTTTGACAAGTTATGAATTTTTTATGAATTTTTTAGTGAAAACAGAGTGGAAATGAGTAATTAATTCTTATTAAATCCACGTTGTCAAATTAATCAACTTGCGAATTATCTCAAATAGATATTTAGATGAGCAATCCAGGAGACTTGAAATTTTGCAAAAAAGATATTTGTGGATTTAATTAAAAATCGATTACTAAATACACCCTATAATTTATTTCAGGCACAAGACATCTCCAATTTAAAAGAAATTTGGCTGTAAGTTCATCACATATTAAGGCATCATATGTATTTGTTTTAGAATTTTTAGAGCAACGGTGTGTGATATATAAATTTAGGAGCACGGATTGGGTAAAATACACAGAATTTCAATTTGACAATTTTAATTAATTACCCAACTATCATAAAAATACAAATAAATAATCACATGATAGAGTATAAGTTGCTCAACATGATAGCATTTTTCATTGAACAAAAATGTGCATAAACAAGGTCCAAATTAAAGTAGGAACACAGGGGTGTCTCTGCAAATTCAGAAAATGAAATTATAACTTGAACTTATGCACAGGGACTAAAACGTAATTACAGAAACATGAAATATATTCAATGCAATTTTTGCATTAAAAAAACAAATGTAACCTTTCTTCTTCCTTCAGAGTGTGCAGGAGGACGATGGGAGAAACCCAAAGGGAGTGGCGCCGCCGCGTCGACGCGGGGAAGGACGGCGGTTGGCGAAGGCCGGAGGCGACGCTCTGGCAGGCGGCGCGGAGCTACGGAGAGGGGCGGCGGCGGTGCGGGCCGGCCACAGCTGAAAGTTGGGAGTGCGCAAGCTGGCGGACCTGTGGAGGAGGGCGTGCAGCAGGTGGCGGTCGGCGGAGGAGGGGCGCCGGTGGGCCGCGCGATGGCGCGCCGGTGGGGTGAACGGTGGCGCGCGGCTGGTGGTCACCGGCGCGGTGGCGTGAGAGAGGGGGCGGCGGCGGTGGGCGGCACCCCCACCGCTGCTGCGGATTTGTTTGTTTTTTTTTTGATTTTTTTTGTATTTTTTTATTGTTTTAATTAGCTGCTGTAATAGATAAAAAGAAAATTTCTCTTTTTTTTTGTTTTAGGTTGTTTAATTAATTTTTTTTTAGTTTTGTTAATCAAAGAGATGCACAAGATGGAGAGAAAAAAAAATGATGTGGTGAAGGTGGTAAAGAACCTTTTTTTTTAAATCTTTTTATCTTTTTCTTTAATTTTCTTTAGATAGGAAATATGTACACAAAAAGAAGGGGGGGAAAATGATAGTGAGATGATGGTGATGAAGATGAAGATGTATAAAATGATAGATGGAAGGTGGTGATATGATGGTCTAAAAAAAATACAAAGATAAAAATAAAGAGAAGATGACTTAAAATTACATACGATGAACGCGGGCGCCTATGGAGTGCTCTCGTGAGCACGGTCTTCGCTCAAATCGCCGGCGTGCGATGAGCTCGAGCAGCGCGCGGTTGCGGCTGCGATGTTGGCCAAAAAACCAACGGATCACACCGGAGAGAGGGCCGTCGTCGCTCGACCGCGGTTGCGTCGCTGTCACCGATTCAACTCAGGGAACTAGGCTCTCCTCACATAAAGATGGATCAAAGGCAAAAATGAGGAGAATGGCATGTATATAAAGAAGATGGGATGAGAGGTTATTAAAGTGGTGGGGTTGAATGGGAGGTTGATTTATTAATGGAGTTGAATGGGAAGTTGGGAAAAAATGGTGGAATAATGGAGTTGAATTGGTGGTTATTGTAGAGAATGGAAATTAAATAATAAATAAATAAATAAATAAAGTTGTCTACTCTAAATACAATAAAATAAAAAGAGAAGATAAATAGTGGAGAATTTACAAAAGAAGACAAAACACCATGTACATTTTTTTTACTTTTCTAATATGTAATTTTTTTGTCTTTTTAATAAGAGATATTTACAACGAAAAAATACAATAAAATAGTATAATTAAAATAAAACACAAGTATGATTTTTTTTGTATTTTTAATAATTAAGAAAGATATAATAAAAAATGAAGAAAGTATGAATATATACATAATGTACAATGTACATCTAGGTCCCAAAACCCAACTTTTGCAAACGAGCTCCGATTTTAATGAAACCACTTCCGTTGGATAGATAATTTTCTAACTTGAACTTTAAAAGTGAGTTTGGTGAATTTGGAGTTCATACGGAGCGGGAATTTAGCTTGGAAGTTGGACTTTACGGCTTTTTTTCTTTGGGATCTAGGAGCATTTATTTAAGGTAAAATTTGTTTTGTATTTTTGTATTTTTATATACATTATTATGAACAAGTTAGAGAAAGAATTAGCCAAAAAGGAGTTGAAATAAAATTATTAAAAATCCATGAAGTTTTGGGCTATTTACAAGTATAAAACTCCTTTGATTTTGCGGCTTTTTTTAGTGTTAATTTATTTTGTACAATCTTATATATAATAATTAGTGTGTTTTATTTACAAGAGTTATTTTGTTAATTTATTGATTTTATGGACATTTATTTGGGATTTTACTCGGGGATTTTGCTAAGATCAAGATATTAAGATGATGAATCGTGGATTCATCAGCCATTATTTTTAATGAAGTGATTTTTTATGTGATAAATGAGTCCCGGTTATCCTTATTCTTGCTCTGATTTGATGACTGCTCTTCATGTCGGGATTAAAATGACTCTGATTTCATTTTATATTGTGTTGCTCATATTTTTAGGGTTTAATTGTAATCTTGTGTTTGGCATACACGTAAACTTGCATAGTTGTTCATCCATCACTTTAAATTGCATAAAAATCAATTAAAAAAATGCATGCATCTTAGTATTGCATTGTAATTAGCATAGTTCATCATGTGGACCTGAGACTGAAATTAATTCACAGTTGTGCTTTATGAATCAAAATTCAATAAATAAACTAAGTACATGTGTCATTGCGTTCGACCTTGGTAGACTTGCCAAGTATAAATACTCCACAACATTCAAAGGACTGTGATTTTTGCTGAACCGAATTTGTCTCCTATACTATGACAATTATCTATTATTAAAGAGGTAAATTTCGCGCTCATCAGAAAACTTTGAACATCAAAATTATAGATAATTAAATATAGAAAAATACAAATTTGATTTCAAACAGAAATAATTTACAGAAAAAGATATACTCAGAATAAGTTTCCGAAATCCCAACTTCCCAGACCCATATCTCTCAAATAAAAACTCAAAATATATAAAAATCACTTTAATTGTATATAACTTTTAATAAGCTATTTAAGAAGGTGGTTTCATATTTTCTGGAGTTACGGTGTGAAAGTTAGGTTTTGGACCCCTACTACATAGTTTACCCGATTAAAATATTCATTTTATTTATTTGTTACTATTTTTAAAAATTTTATATTTTTATTCTTTCGTAGATATTATTTATAATATATGTACATATTAAAACATGAATAAAACAATAAAGAAAACATCAAAATAAAATATGTATATAAAATTCGTAGATGAAATGCCTATATTATATTTATACCTATATAGATAATATATCTAATTATTTCAGTGTATAGAATAAATAAGAAAAAGAAAATAAAAATATATTTAAGTCTATAAAAATAAATTATAATTATATAAAATAATAAATTAAATTAATAAAATACAAAATACAAAATAAAAATAAAATACTTAAAATATAAAGATGAATATACCTATACTTTAACCCTAAAAATTAAATTGTAATTACAAAGCTCTAATAAATAAATAATAATAATAATAAAATTCTTCATTAAATAATAAATATTTTTATTTTATAACATAAAATTAATAAAATCCTTTATTATTTTTTATTGATTTTTCTAATCTTTTTCCATGGTTTTTTCCTGGTTGGTCCACGTGGACCAACCAGGTACGTCGGAGAGTTGACCACATGTCAACTCTCTGACCAGCCTCTACCACTCATGTCAGACCTCGTTTCGCCTCGATTTCTCCCATTTATAGAGGTCGATTCTTGCATCAATTTTGTGCCCTTCCTTACTTTTTCTCCTCGATCATCGAGCATACTTGTCAGATGCTCTTCAAAGGGATTACGCTCGCAACGCCTCGTTATTTGGAGCTATCATGCTCACATGTACAAAACCTTCCCTTCTTCCCTTTTCGAGTTTGAACCCTTTTTACCCATGTTCTTGCCCCCTTTCGCGTGCTCCGAAGGAAGGAGGGTGATAGCCTCCTTCGCCAACCCTTGGGAGTGAGCTCAGGCGGTCTCCTACGTCTTTGGTTGTTCGAGGTCTTTTCTCTCCATTTTTTTCATTTATTGCTTAGTGTAATTTATAGGCTTAACTAGCATCATTATTTTGTCGCTTGATTACGTGATTTAGTCCCAAACACCCTCGCCGAAGCTCCACTCCGGTCACCTGCCTTTTTGCCCCCACGACCATTCATCGCACATCCATCGTCGCTAATAAGGCCTCCAAACACCCCTTTGTTTTTTGCACTAACCCCTGCAGGGTCTGGAGGCCAAGGGACGTCGTTTGACGTTGATTTTTGGCAACACGAGGCACCTAGGGCTCCTGCCCTCTCCTGTGCCCTTGTGACCCCTCTTGAGATCCGGTGGTCCTCCTGAGGCTGCCATCTGAAGAGGAGTGTACGCTCCATTTTACACCCTCTCCGAGCATTCCAGAAGGCCTGAAGAGGTCAGGAGAGCAGATTGAAACTCAGTTCCTCCGAGTTCTTGCTCTGTTCGTCCTAGCCCTCTCCCTATCGTTCGATCCTTGACGAGCCCCAGATGAAGCAGCCTCCAACCCATCTTTCACCTCATAGCCGTCAAATCCAGCACCGTCATCTATTCCCGGGCGTTCAATCAAAGCGTCATCGCCTTCTGTGGGTTTGAAACGTGGCATAAGCAGCGCAGATCAGCCGTCCGCCCGTGCCCTTGGCTTGGGTATTTTGCAACTTTGCCATGTCACATTTTGTATTTGTATATTAGTCTATAAACTTTTGTCTACAGTTGTATTTTATTCGTAATTACTCTACTTTAGATGTCTTTCCATATATTGTCACGTGTTCTTTTTTAAAATTCTATCAAAGTTCAACCACACATCCGTTGTGAGTTTTTTCTATTTCTTTGATTTAGGATTTGTATTTTTTTTCTCAATATCATTACTTGAAATTTCAATGGATGTATCGGTCTTCATTATATCAAGAATGATCAAGTATCGACATAAAAATAGATGTATCATATAAATATGGTAACAAATGCAAAAAAGGTACAACTGTGCATAAACCAAATAGACCTTTATGATATTTTTTTATTCTAATGGCTACAACAATAAGAAATGGATATAAATCAAACTAATTGAGTATAGTATCTGACAGTTTAAGAAACAAGTGAAAAAAAATAGGAGTCGTAGGACTTGTTAGTCATTACCACATCCAAGGGGGAGGAAGGTGTTGTTGTCGACAGCAGAGGAGGAAGCGGCATGGCGATGGAGATGACTCAGAGGAGGCGTGGTTGGCAACATCAAGGAGTTGGGGTGGTGGTGGTGTTGTTGGGGGTGGGGGAGGCGACGATGACATGGAGAGGAGAGGAAGGGGGTTTATGTATGTTGTTATTGGTGGCGGTGGAGACGGCGGTGCAGAGAGGAGAGGAAGGAGAGTTGCCACCGACCCGTGGACTGGCGGTGGTGTTGTGACTGGAGATTCGTAAGGGAGGAGAAGGATGGCAATGGCGGGTGGTGGGGGGAAGGGGGTAGGCGTCAAAATTAGGGATTTTTTTGGGATGTCGGGTGGGATTTGGTTTCTTTTGGCGGGGTTAATTTAATTGGGTAAAATTATATGAAGCCCCTTATGTTTATATTATATTACTTGTTACAACACGTAGGTAATTACTAGTGCTAATTTTAAGTGGTTATATTATAAAGATACCCTCTAAGTCAATAGTATTATATATTTTATTTATTGAAATATAAAAAAACGAATATTCACATTCGTATCCGTTAAAAAAACAACATTCGTATTCGTATTCATATTCGCAAAAAATTAGGATGTTAAGTTCCTATTTGTATTCGTATTTGTCGGATGTTGATTTAAATATCCATATTCACATTCGTATTTGACAGAGATAAAGAAATAACATCCATATAGCTCATTTTACGAATGTGAATATGAATGAATGCAGATATATGTGTATCCGTTTTCATCCCTAATTATGCATCACTTCTTCTTTTGATTTGTTATTTCAAGTCTTGTTTTGTTAGATTATCATTTTATAAGAAGAAACTCTGTTGAATTTTTATTTGGAATATGAGCCGATATAAGGGGAAATTCTGTCAAAATTTTGCTTGAACTATCGTCCAATATAGATGGAAACTCCGTCGAAATTTTGAGAGATCATGTTCTTTGTGTTCTTCGTGTTCTTGATGCAAAAATAGATTTCAATCATCTTAGGAGTTGTTAACCATCTTATTTGAAAAACCAACCAAAGTAGGTTGCAGCGCATGCGAGAGCGAACACGTAGGTAACAAAATCATGCCTCTTGTTGTTAGATTTTCAAGTTAACTGGATAAAAATAATGTTTATTGTGTTTTTTATTTTGAAGAATGTTCACATGCTTGTTCCTTAATTACTCTAAAATAATTGCTAAAGCAAAGTTGGTGAAATGAATCATCCTTGAAGTTGTTGTGATAATTGTGTAATATTATACTGATACTAGCTGAAAATTTATATGGCATAAATGAGATCTGATTACAATTTTCATATTATCTTTAAGATAAGGATGACATGGAGTAGATATTACAGATTGGGAATGCAACCTGTAGGTTTGTTAGAAGAATATCCATATTGGCATGCCATACCTTGGTTTTACACAGTTTCCCTGATATGTTGAGCGTGTGAAATAAATTATCTTCAACGTGTGATACTCGATTGCCACTAGACGGGTTGACTAACTGAAGATGTGACCGTGCCATATGGAGGCACAAGTTGTTTAATAGCGGTCGGATCATGATAACATGTATTTAAGATGCTAGTATATGTGATTAAAAGTTAGCTTGTATTTTTTAGATACCGAGTCCTCGAGGACAATATACTTCCTTATTTTTTAGGCCGAGGGTTTAGAACCCTGAATAATAAATAAAAAAGGAAAATAGTCATTGTAGTATAGGAGGATTGGTCAAGGCGATGTGCGGCATCATAAGCTCACCAGATCAACATAATCTACAATCCCGAAGTGTCCACAACTTCGGAGTCCATGAGAGGTGAGGGGAGTTGATGAATTCGTGATTCATCACTCTAAAAGTTGAAAATAGAGCTTTGTTCCCAAGTAATTAGCTGCATTTCATCACTTAGATTGCATAATTAGCATTCATGTATGTGTAAATAATATCTGCATTTTAGCATTCATATTTGCATTAAATAAGGAGCCAAATTCACTTGTAAATATTCACCTGTATATTATCTAAAATTAAGTAATTGTATATATTTTATAATAACTCTAAATTCAATAAAATGAACTCTATATTTTATATATTACTAACACTAATAAAAGAAAAATAACAAAAAAATTCTAACTTGTGAAATTGTCCAATAATCCCAAATCCAAGTTTGAGACCAAGAACCTTAAGATGTACATATCTCTCTCATACAATGTCCAATTTAGATCTACTCACTTAAAGTAATATACATTCAACGACCTTCAAAACAAGACTAATTTCATAAAAATCGGATATTGTATGTGAAACTTGGGTTTTGGGCCTCTATTGTATATTGTACATATTAACCATAATACCCTCCATTTTATATTTTTATTTTTCTTAAATATTAAAAATCCAAAGAAATTAGATTAAGTTATAAATATTTCTTTCATATTTTTTCTAAATTTATTTTTATTTTTCTTGAATTTAAAAATTGCAAAAAACAAAAATGCGATATTTTATACATATACGATACCACCTAAAATTACTTTTATATAGATGACTTTCTTTGATTTTCGACCTTCACGGAAGCTGTAGATCTCATCGAGACAAGCAACTTTTGTATTGACTACCTTTTTATTTGACATGTTTTGATATTTCTTTTTTTATTTTTCTTTTGATCTAAATTGAGATTTTTCTGGGTGTGACATGTGGCCGCTCCTGGAGCTGCCACGTGTCACCATTTTTATTATTTTTACTTATTTTATTTTATTTTAATTATTTTAATTCATTTATTTTAAATAATTAATTTAATTATTTAATTATTATTATTATCTTTTTAATTATTTTAAATAGTTAAAAATAACACACCACACAACCGCTGTCGGGCGCACAACGTGTCACCTTCTCCATCCAGCCTCATCACGTGCGACGCACATGATGAAACCCCCTCCCCTTCCTCTCATACGCTTGTCTTCCTCGGGCGAAGCGCTACCACCGTGCCCCCGCGCCTTACGTGACGGTCCACCTCACGCCAGACTCGTTCCCTCTGCCTCCTACGCGAGCTGCTGACCTGCCCGCATCGCATGGCGGTGCGCAACGGTCGCGCTGGCGTCGCCCATTCCCATCAACCCGCACCTCCGCCTGATGCGGCGGCTCTGCATATGAGCAGCCCGCTTCCTCCACGATCCCCATCTCTCCCTCTCCTCCCGTTTTCTCTCTCTTCCCATGCCAACCACCTCCATCTCCTGCGCAACGGCCCAGTGTGCAACAACCGCCCTTCTCTCCACTTCAAACACCTCCCATTAGAACCTCCACCAATTCCTCTCGCACCAATGACCTTTAAAGCCTCGACGAACCCCTACGCTTCAATATATACGTCATTCCTGGGAGAAACCCATCTGAAGCTTCGAGCTCCCAAGAACACCTTGATCGGTGACAACGATCCGAGGTGGGTTGAGAGAAGGCAAGCAAAGATTGACCTCCTCGACGAGATCCAAGGGAAACCTCCCCTTGTTGCAGCTGCTCCATGCATCTGCCCTGCTCGTCGCACGCCAACGACTTCGAGCAACGACCAAGAAACCTCGAGGTTCCCCTTCCCAGGCGTCACTTCCCGCCATCGTCAGGTATTGTCTCCTTCCTTCTCCATTTACTTCTCTTCTTCTTCTCTCCCTTTCATTCTCTTCCTCTGTTTTCTTGTTTTTCCTCTGTTTCTCCCGTCCTTCCTTCTTTCCTTTGTTTCACCTTCACGGGTTCACCATCTTCACCTTCATCATGATCATCATCGTCTACCATTCACTTCGCCCACCCTTAAAGCTCTAGTAGCCAGCGCTGACGGCCACGCCTTCATCATCAACCCGATGATCCACCTCCGAAGACCCCCCGCTTTGTTCTCACTTGCAGGGTCACACAAAAGACACACGTAATCCACTACCTGTACGTGCCCCACCAACCCTCGCCCTGCAGCTTTCGTCGACGCCTGCACATCTCCTTCAGCTTGGAGCCCAGTCGATCCGTCTTTGCCAGCTGGAGACCATGAGCTAGGTTGCGCCGTCGAGCAGCACTGCCCTCATCATCGACAACTATCGGAGGCCCGCACCACCTCAGTTGTGTGCCGGCCAAGGCCTCGAGCATACCGCCTCCATTGTCGCAACTCCGGCTAGCCACCGATCATCACCGACCACCGCCCTCGCTTCGCACCTCCATTTAGGCTGTGTGTCGGCCAACCTACTTCACCCTCCAGCCGGCTCCATCTACCAGGGCTACCTCGAGCTCCACTGCCTCTCGCCACCAGCTTCGCAGGCATGCCTCCATCGCCGTCAGACCCGTGTGAGGCTCCACCAGTTTTGCAGGCAAGACTGCACCGCCATCTCATTCTGCCTTCGAGCAAGGCGTCCACCTCAGCCCGGGAGCCCGGCACCACTGGACGTTGCCTCGTGGACATTGGCTCCAGCAGTCCACGGGGTCCAGCGCCTGCCAAGACCCCTTCCCCCATCCACGTGAGCAGCACGTAGGTGATGTGTAAATTGCACTTGAGCCCCTAGAGCTCTAGGAAATTGCGTTCAAGTTCTTCTCAAGCACGTGCCCTAGCGGAGAAATTTCAGCAGAAGCCCTTCACTTTTCCATAAATAACGTGTGCGTCCCTGCCTACTGAAGTCACGATCAAGGCACGCCTCCCCCTGAGACATTTTTCATCCATGCCCTCTGGCATATAGGTAATTGCATTATAGTCCGTGATGAATCCGTGATTCATCACCTTTATTCTTTCATTTTGGCTAAAATCTTTGGTAAAATACATGTATATAATCACTAATTCTATCTAATTATCATTCTAACTATAATTATTAATATTATATATTTAACACTTATTTTTATCTAAAATAAAAGAATAAAGAGAAAAAAATAAAAAGAAAAGAAGGATGTATATGTAATATACAGACTGATCCTAACCCTGAGACCAAGTCAATATTGACCTGGTCGACAAAATAAATAAGTAGGGGGAGATAAGGATCCTAATTTTAAAAATACCAAGAAAATAAAGACCAAAAATATAAATTACCCATTTTCATCTTGTAAATATTTCACCTATTTTATTTATCAATCAAAACCATCTCAAATCAAATCACTCTTTTTGTAAAAGTTGTTCATAAAAATATATATTATTTTATAAAAATATCAGAAAAATATTTCAACATAAAAATAAATTAATCGCAATGAATCGTAAAAGCCGTAATAACCGACTTCCAAGGTTCATAACTATTTATAGAAAACTCCAAATGGACCAAACTCACTTTTAAAATCCGTTTTCTACATAATACAGTTTACTAAAAATATCAGAAAAATATTCGGATAAAATCAGTGATTTTCAGCTTTTTGGACCCGTTGTGTATTTGTACTACACGTAGAAACTTCCCGAGTTTTTAATTAAATAACTGTAAACTCGAATAACTTGATTCCTTCTCCTAAAATCTTATAAAATTATATATAAAAATATAGTTAAGCCAAAATACCAATAAAACCCGAACCCTCGATATCGCTATTTTTTTCTTCCGGACCTCATAAGTCAGCCGTATGAACTTCGAATTAAGAAATTCGGTCCCAAAAATTATATTTTTCAATTATCTACAAAATGACACTAGTTTCGTAAAAATCAGAGTTAATGCAAAAATGCAGTTTTTGGGTCCGTATTGGTATATTGTACAATAAAATGTAGCTTATATTATTATTTAATACATTAATACTTTTATTACTTATTTTTTTATATAAAATAAATAATATTTCATTTATTTATTTAAATTATTTATTTATTTAATTACATTATATGCTTATTTATTTAATTAATTAATCCTTATTACTTATTAACTACTTAAATAATTTATTAATTATATTTATTTATTAGTTGTTTATTTAATTTCAAAATTATTATTAATTCATTTAATTTAACTATTAATTATTTAATTATATTGATTTTATTTTTTAGTTTTCTCTCTCCTCTCTCCCTCTTCTCTCTCTTACTTTCCCAATTCCTTCCTCCACCCTTGTCTTCTTCTTCCTCCTTCACGCACGTCGAGAACCCATCTCCTCTACCTCATCTTCGACCAACCGCTTCAACCATCCAATGGCCAGACATTGGCTAGTCGTTTCTTCCAACTACCCTGCTCCCGTCACCCACGATTAGTGACGACACCCTTCCATCTCTATAAAAAGGGCTAGACTCCTACCATGGAAGCCATCCGCATTCTTCATCTTCATTCCTCGAGTTCTGGAGAGAGAGAGAGAGAGGAGAAGCGCGAGGGTGATAGTCTCGCGCCGTCCTCTATCGGTGAGATCGCGTTGGCGTCGCAGCACATGCTCCGTCGCGCACAGCCTCCTCGTCCGCAGCGAGTAGAGGCGATCACCTTGGAGCTCCAATCGAGCACCAAGCCATAGGCGTTGACTCAACTGTTTCCCAGGTTAGCTTTCCGACTCTTATTTCCTCCATCTTCTATTCTCTTCTCAGTTTTTTCCCACTCTTCTCTATTCCTTTTTTTCCCATTCTTCTCTATTCCTCTTTCCAATTTCCATCTCCATTCATCTCATTTAATCCACTTTCATATCTCGATTTGTTTCATCCGATCAACCACCTCATCTTCCGAATGTCCTCTATTTGATGCTCTACTTCTCACATCTCTCACCTTCGGCCAAACTCGGTGGCCAGAGCCTAAGCTCAACCCTCTGTCTTTGCATAAGAATGTCTGTTTATTACCATTTCCTTCCATCGAGACTAACTCTCGACCGAGGACACGAACCTTGAGTTTTGTTTGATTAAACTGTAGGTTGTATGACTAGAGTTGACGAAGGACATCGGAATGACCTCCTGGAGTTGAATCCCTGAGTTGTAGATTTAAGCATTTTCCGTCGCATTCAAAAAAAACTCTAACCATCTGCAGATACAAAGCATCGAGAGTTCCGCATCGAAGTATTCTCGATATTAACCTTCGTCATATAGAGGTGTTCGACTGAAGAATCATCGGAGCCCCTTGATCGGCAACTTCCGCCGACTTCCTCCATTGCATTTCTTCCAAGTCAAATCCGATGGAGGATTCACTGTAGTATTACTTACATAAAGCATCATCGTGAGGATTGATACATCAGCAACCTAGAGGGAACGAAACCATCTCTGTTGGAGCTTTGTTTCTTCGAAGGACATTGTCTTCAGGTCGCATTTCAAATCATCACCAGAGATCTGAGTAATACTATCTGGGAGCACATACGATCCACCTGAGATTTGAAGAGAAGCTTCGCCATTAGGAAAGGAAATTGATTTGAAAATAGCCATCAACCGAGAGCTGCACACGGATTTAGAACCAATCGAGCATCATTTCAGATCAAATCCGTAGCCTGGAGATTGCACAACCACTGCTCGATTAGTCTATGAGAGTAGCATATCAACCGTCCGATCGAGGAGAGATTTCAGCCATCCGATCAGATCCGGAGACCCGATCTCAGCCTCACGCCGCCTGCCGCTTATGGCCTTCTCGTGCATGCCAAGTAATATGAGATACTTGGTGACTTTGCATACCAAACCCTCGAATACTTTTCATATAATGACTAGATCCACTACAGGTGCAGCTCTAGTTGATGGCGCGTGCGTGATCATGTGCTCGTGGGATATTTTACGCGCAAATCCCCGTTGCCTCTCCAAATTACGAACAGCTCCTCCCATGTGGTGATCACGTGAGAGTTCATGTGATTGGTGTGATTTTTGTGCAGGTCACGTGTACAACACGTGCATTTGGGGATTTTTACGCTGATGCTCCCTGGAAGTTCTACATATTACATTGGTACCCCTTAGATACCTAGAAAATAACAAAAAGATCCCTATAAACTTTATATAAATATACTACATATTTTAATACATATAAAGTAAAATCCAAAATAATAAAAATATAATAAAATTACATATAACTACCTCATCCTATACTATATACAATATTAAATAATATCTTAAAAAAATAAAAACAATTTTTATTCTTAACAAATCATTAAAAACACCAAAAATATAACAAACTTTCAAAACACATAAAAAATATAAAAATGCCCATAAAATTCCTATAAAAATTAGATATTGTTTATCTTACTATATTTCACATAATAAAATTAGAAAAAAAACAAACAAAAAATTAAATCATAAAACCAATAAAAAATTATCATTCATAAAAACTTGTAAAAATCATAACTAAATAAAGAAAAATCCCCTAAAAATGCACAGTATATCATTTTAAAGATAATTTCACCTACATTCTACTAAAAAAATTATTTTCATTCTGTTTTCATTATTAAAAATAAAAAAAGTCACTGTTTTCAATGAAAATAGTCCTTCTCTTTATAAATAGACCAAACACCATAAAAAATTCTAAAAAACTTCCTAATAATCTATAGAAAATAGAAAATAAAAATAAAAATACAAAAATCACAAAATAAAAATCAAATAAAAATTTAAATATTTTCTAAAATGATAAAAAATTACAAAATACTTTAAAAAATCACAAAAACAATATAAAATTCGTAAAAATCAAATAAAAATTCAGAAAAATTCTTAAACATAAAATAAAATTAGGAATCACTCTTCCTCGGGTTGTCTATAGTTTCCCCTAGTTTAACAACAGTTTGCCTCCCTGAGTTCGACACTCACGTACTTAACCGATATACACGTAAGTATAGGAGTATAAATAAAAAATAATAAAGAAGATTAACTAATCCTTAATCTTTTCTGACAAAACTCACGCGGTCTATACAACGACTGCGACATTTTCTCTATTTCCTTCTTTGCAGGATTCTGAAAAATTAAGACCAGGGAATTTTGAGTTTTTCAGATGACGCCATTGTCGGGGGGCATCGCTAAGGTAGCCGTAGACCTAGGTTTAGGGTTCCTCTTTTTTGCCATTTATTTTTTTAACATCATGGCTTTTTGTTTCTGAGTTGTGCAGCATAGGTTTAGCCGCATATCTGAGAACCGCAAAGCTGCAGAATTTTTTTTCTTTCTTGTAAAAATATATAAAAAATTTTTAGGGCACTTGCCCATTTATTTGTTTTCATAGAAAGGGGCCTCGTAAAGGTATCCCAATTTTTATCTTTCTCGGGGTATGTTTCATCAGAGTTGTACTCCTGGGGGAGCAAGGCACCCACCGCATCTTTTTCGCTCGCATTTTTCTTGAGATTTTCCGTGGTTTTCCGAGATAGGTACTTGTTAGGAGTCTTGCGGTTTATCCCTTCTCTACGCAGAGTAACCTAGATGCTTGCTTAGGTTACGACATCTAGGTGATTGTATCTAGGGCCAATCCTGAAAACAAAAATACGTTAGACGATTTTCTCTGAAAATATCCAAAAAAAGTGAAAATTGAAAATAAATCAAGAACTGTAATTTCTATTGGACTTAAAACAAAACGTAAGGACTCCACTTATTTTAGGGAGAGCAACTTCCGAAATTGCATTGCAGGTACTACCTAGATCAGTGAGTGAGGGATGACACATAAGGTAGAGCCAGAGCTCGAGCTTTTTCAAGAGACTACTACGGCCATATAGTTAATCACTATACTCTTTAGTGAGGACTCTCGTGTATCCGGCAACAGTCCGGGTTTCCTTAGCAGAGTGGAAGGTTTAGAGGACACTACGTAAGGCTCGGTCCTCAAGTAACACTAGTAGCCAGCAATGGTCTGTACTTACTTCCATACTAGCTGGGAGGAGGCGATTTTCTATAAGGACTTGGGACAGTCTTGAGGAAAAGCTTAGGTACCTATTAAGTCTACGCTAATCTGTGAAAACATGCTTTCCAAATAACCCTAAAACTGAAAAGATAAACGACCGAACTCTTGCGGTCATCACCAAAGTTGAGTTGGTGAAATTAGGGTTTGCTTTGCATTTATTTATGGTGTGAGTATTTTATCTTCCAGATATTAATCGCATCGATCATTTGTCATCTTACTCTCAGGATGATGGGTAGACGATCACTTCGGTTGACTCTTACGGCACCTCTTGCACGCACACGTACCCATCTATCTAGATTGGTTCAAGAGAATCCTCTCTTCGAACCTGAGATATATCAATCTCCCTCTGTAATCTCGTCTGTTGGCTCGGTTCGAGAGAACCTCCTGTTTGAGCCAGAATCAGGACAACATTCTTCTTCCAAGTGTAACTCTGACCCTGGAAGTTCTTTTCAAATTCCTTCTCTTAATTATTCTTTATCATCATCACCTATGGTTTGCAAGAACTTTGACCGCAAACCTGAGTTCTTTCAGCAGTTGAACATTGATCTGAACTTTCATGACCTAAATTCTTTTTCCTTTCCAGAGACTATGACAGGAAAAGGACCGTAGTCCACTTTGGTTGTGATTGATCAGGCTGCAATCAATAGTGGTATACTTGCTTCCCTTGAGACCATGCAGAACCAGATTAGGGAGCAAGGGGGACTAATGAACGATGTCAGAGCCGAGCTGACTCAGCTACATGCCCAACGCAACAATCCTGATGCTGAAAACCCGAGTTGATTATCCAAGACCTGAGGACCAGGACCAACCAGATGGAGCAGAGAGATCGCCACTAGATCATAATTGTACAATGCAGCAGCTCTACAACCTTGGAGCTACTACGACTTACCGGTGGATCGGTCTCCCTGTCATTCACAGGAACTTCGAGTTCCATCCCAGACAATCCAGCTGCTGCCCAAGTTTCATGGGCTTTCTATTGAGGAGCCGCATCTGCACCTTCAAGAATTCGAGTTGATCTGTAGTAAAGTGCATGATACACACGTGAATGAGGACACGATCAAGTTGATCGCTTTTCCTTTCTCCCTCGTTGATCGAGCAGCCTACTGACAGAAACACTTAGGGAGATACGTTTCAACATGGGAGGAGCTACGCACTGCATATCTGAACAAGTATTAACTCGGTCGAACAAATGCTGCTAGAGCTATGATAAGTAATTTCACCTTGATCAGGAATGAGCAGTTCCACGAGGCATGGAATCATTTTAGAGAGCTCATTGACCGGTGTTCCCATTATGAACTTTCTAATCCCACTCTTGTACAAAGTTTCTTTAGCGGGCTGACACCAGAGTTATAGGGACTGGTGAATGTGTCTTGTGGTGGATCGTATATTTCAATTCATGAGGACCGAGTCTGGGCCATTTACGAGAAAAAAAGGAAGAGAATTACACAACAATGTCCCAAACTCGGATCTTCAATCAGACGAAGCCACCTGTATATCACCAGCACTCCCGAGTGGCACACATTGAAGGGAATCCAACTCCGACTGTTTCGACACCAACTGAATCCTCTTCAGCTGATATGGGGATTATTTGCCAGAAGTTTGATCGAATGGCTCATGTGCCTTCAGGAGATTCAGATCGAATCTACGAAGTCTTCGAGATCACAGGCTGACTCGAACTGCCGAGACCGAGGCATACTTCCGCGACCATCAGTTCAGCAAATATACCATGTGCATTCTGAGCCGACTTAACAATCTTCAGCTTATCATCAGAGCCTGCAGACACCATCGTCCGATACACAGATGGTGGTGTATCAAGTGATCAGTCATTAGCATATATACCCCTTACTTATGCTGATATGCCTGAACCATTGACATAGGTAAATGGGATTTGGTATGACCAACCACAACAATCAGGAATCTGTCGTGATCATCTTAGATTCCGCTGGACTACCAAAGGTAACTTTTCCCAGCAGCCGCAGTAGGAACCAAGGGGCAGAACAGAAACCAACAACAACATTTCGGTCCTCGTCAGTTTCAGCAGACTCAGTGGAGGCAGAACTCCTATCCGTCTCAATATCAGCAACCTCCTCAACAACAGTCAGCTCCGCAACAACCTCAGTATCATCGAGGAAGCTCATCCGGGTGTCATGGTCCTTTCCATGATAACCTAGCTCTAGAGTGTCCCACTAATCTTATTTCTGACCAACAAGCCGCATTTAGGCGAGAAATGGATGAGTTCAAGACTCATGTTTCTGACTTAGTCAAAGGGAAGTCCACCATACCTGTTCAGATAGAGCCGAATCTGAATAATCTGAGGAGGAAGTTAGAGCAGGTAGATTTGATCACGTCCACCCTCCAGTTACAGGTATTTTCAGACAACTCTCTTTATCGTGATAACGCTGATTTTATCTCTCTTAGGAGCGGTAGGATACCAGTAGGCGGAGACTCTACTAGGCCCGAAGATGACATTCTAGACAACACAAGCGGGCCAGTAAAGGACATCTATGGTGATACTGAAGCCGCACCCTTTGACGATATGGATGATGGTGCTGAAGCCACCAAATTTGAAGTGATGCAGCCATAGCCAAATGCCAAATCAACTGCTTTACCTTTCTTTGTAAATAGTGCTGATGATAGGAAATCTTATAAAAATGTACAAAAGAGAAGAAATCAGAAGAGAAATAAAAATAAGACAGTTGATCAACTTCGAGATCATGGATCTTCTTCTTCTGACGATTCACAAAAAGCAAGTCATTATTTTACAAAAACATTTCCTTCTACTTCTTCTGATCCTCTGATTGTACAGACTAACCAGGAGGATGTACAGATTCCTTTTCCCAAATCACTCTGCTTAGGAAAAGGTGATAGAAAAGAAAACACCAAAAAGAATCAAATGCTTGATCTGACGAAAGAGATGCTTGATAAATTCACCATCCAGTTGACTCTTTCGGAAGCCTTGGCACACATCCCTCTTCTACAAAAAGGTCTCAAAGAGTGAACCACCATTCCAGAAAGAAGAGGTAGCGTAATCATTGTTTTGAAATCCATGTGTTGACCTAAGAGACTTGTCACGCCATCCATAATCGTCTCCCAACCAAAATATCAGACACGGGAGCACTGTATGTCAGATGCGAGATCCTCGATCAGACTTTTGATCGTACTCTTTTAGGTAGCAGATCATCGATTAATCTCCTTCCCTCTTCCTTACTCAACAAGTTCGAGTTCGGACCTCTAAGACCAAGCAGAACGATCTTGCAGTTTGCTGATAGATCGATCAAGAGGCCTAAGGGATTAATCGAAGATGTTATCGTCACCATTCAACATTTGAAAATTCCCTATGGACTTTGTCGTGTTGGACATGACAGTCCCTGAATATGTGACTGATACCCCGATCATATTAGGATGACCTTTTCTAGCCACAACAAAGGTCGTTTCCGATTATGATACTTGGAAGGTGTACTTTCGCGTCCAAGGCGAGAGTATACATATCGAGACGATCCAAGATCTCAAATCCAAATCAGAAGAGTCAGAGCGAGCATCTGATGACGAACCCGATAGTCATCAGGACTGTGACTTCGTGCAAACAGACGATAAAGCCGTTTGGGCCGAACTGAGCATACATTCTCATCATGCCTTCAAGAGAGTCTGAGTTGCAGATACTAGATGATGACTGATTTGATAACACAGTCTTAGAGAAGACACCGTCACAGGCTTAGGCGACGATTCTGATGATGATCATTCTGATTTTCGATCATGTTGTTCTGATTCTGATCCCTCTGATATAGATGTGGACTTTGATTGGTAGAGTGTTGATGAGTATGTGCCGCGTCTAATTTCAGATGAGCCTACAACCAGCCTGGAGACCGAACCCGTACAACAAAGTCAGCAATCATAAAAGCAGTCTCCAGATCTTTCTGAGTCAGAGCAGGATGAGCTTTCACATATCAATCTAGTAGCCTATACCCATGCCCTAATCAAACCCACTCTTCCTGTTCCTTCACCCCTTGAGCTTAAACCTTTACCTTAAAGCATGAAATATCGATTGCTTGCGGGTGAATCCAAAATGTTTCTGGTCATCATCTCTTCCAATCTGATTGAAGATCCGGAATCCCATCTGATGGCGATTCTTGAAAAGAACCGCAGGATAATCCGGTGGTCAGTAGCGGATCTCCATGTGATCAGTCCGGCTCTATGCTCCCACCACATCTTTCTCGAGGATGACGTCAAGCCATCTCGTGAGTTTCAACGTAGGCTGAACCCGAATCTTCGAGAGGTGGTTATGAAGGAAATATCCAAGTGGTGGATCACCGATTTTATCTATCCCATCTATGACTCAAAATGGGTTTGTCATTTACATATGGTACCCAAGAAGACGGGTATAACTACAGTGATTAATGAGGATGGACAGGAGATCGCTACCCGAGTACCGACTTCTTGGCGCATCATGCGTTTGAATCAGGCGACCAAGAAGGATCACTTCCCGCTACCGTTTATCGATCAGATTATTGAGAGATTAGTCGGGAAGAGCCAGTATTGATTTCTTGATGGGTACTCGGGGTATAACCAGGTGGCCATCGAACCTGAAGACCAGGAAAAGACGACGTTTACCTGTCCGTTCGGAACATATGCTTTCCAACGAATGCCCTTCGGATTATATAATGCTCCAGCTACATTCAAGAGGTGCCTGCTCTCGATTTTCACGAACATGGTAGGTGACTTTTTAGAGGTCTTCCTTGATGATTTTTCGGTCTATGACGACGTTTTCGACTCCTGTCATTCTAGCCTAGACCGAATGCTTCAAAGGTGCACTGAGGTAAACCTCATTCTTTCTTAGGAGAATAGTCATTTCATGATGACTCAGGGGACAGTCCTTGGTCACATTATCTCCAGCAGGGGTATGGAGGTCGATCCTGCCAAGGTGGACATCATCAAGAAGCTCAATCCACCGTCCAACTTGAAGAAGTTACAGTCTTTTCTACAACATCTCATTTCTACTGACGATTCATTAAGGACTTCAGCAAGATTGCCCGATCGTTATCTGATCTTCTTGCAAAAGACACCGAGTTTATTGTCGATGATGAAGGATATGGAGAGATCCTCAAGCGCATCACGGAAGCGTGAGCGTCGTATCAGATACGACGAAGAACGACTAGTCGTACTAGTTGTTCGGTGCAGCGGAATTTAAAAATTTTATTCGATGAAACCACATGATCCAAGAACGATTCTCGGATCATTTCATCTATAACCACAACAAGTATAATGCACTACCTCTTGAAGCGTGGTTGATCGAGTCTCTAAGAGAAGAGACCTCCTGTCTCAAGTCCGATCGTCGGAGAGATTTCTTGCGAGCGCGGGGATGAACCGCGGTGTCCTCGCAATCCAAGAAATTGATCCAAGCACGGTTGCTCCTGATCTCGTCGCACGAGATCGAACGTCTCCTTCGTAGGCGAAGCACTCGAAGTAGACGGAGAACCGCAGAGCGTCGAAGCGGCAGCGCGAAGGCGAGGGCGATGACGATTCTCTCCACCAAGGTGGACGGCCACCAAGAAGGAAGGGGGAGAGAGGGATGCCGAGTATGGAGAAAGAGAGAGAGAGAGAAGAGTGCTACAATAGCATGTAAAATAGAGAGCCAAGTATGCCTATCTATTTATAGGGTTTTGGGATCCATGGATCTCAATCCATGTGTCATATAAAATCAATGGTTGAGATTGATTTATGTCAATCCAATGATCAAGATTGTTGTTGGTAAAAACCAACAACTTGTGATTTAATTTGATAGAAATATATTTGATAAATCAAATAAATATTAATACCATATTAAATCAATCAAATAAGGAGAGAGGAAATAAAAGAGATCAACCTTCCTCTTTGGAAGGGGGGGACGGCCACCAATTTCACAAGGAAATTGGTGCCGCCCCCCTCTTTCCAAAAGGGAGGGCAATCTCATGGCAATCCATGAGATTGCACATCTCCTTGAATTTCTCTCTACTTATTTTCCCAACAACAATTTGTTGGCATTTTAATTCACCAAAATAATTCTCAATTAATTTTGGGAATATTGCAATCTTGACATTGGAATATTGTGAATCATATTCACAACCCAAAACAAAATGTAATTTACATTTTCAATTAATTAGACAATGTGTATCTAATACACATTAATAATTAATCTACTAATATAAATTATATTTAACTCTCTCTAATACATTATAAATCACATTTATAATATATTATGAATAATTGGATATTGCTATCCACATTATTCTTATCCATAATAATTAAATCACATTTAATTATATTGGATAATTTCTCATAAATCATGATAATTAAATCACATTTAATTATCAACTTCTCTTTGCTTAGATCTTATGGAATTGCTCTTAAACCATTTAAGAACAATGCTATTTCTCCTCAGATACTTGGAGATAAGGACAGGGCGATTGTATTGTTCCACGTATAGTGACTTGGATATTGAGATCACATCTCAAATCCAGATCCCATGGACCTCTCATAGATGCTTGATTAAATCAAGACCGTAAACCTAATCTTCTCATCGCATCTGAATCTCATTCAGATCAATGTCCAGTACATGGACTAAGATTAGGTCACTTCTCTAATGAGAGGAGTCACTAAATTCCAGACCTGCTTCATCACTCCCTCTGAAGGGAAGCGTCATGGTTATACAATCGTTTATGATCAAATCTCCCTTCAGGTATTCCCAATACCTGCACATCCTGCATACTGGAAGACTCATGATCATCATGAAGATAAAGATCACTTTTACACTGTCGTCTTCATAGTCTGATCATTAAGTTTCTCAATCTTGGTCCTTGGGATATGGTACAGATCATATGCTTTCACAAAGCATATATCTTACCTTCAAATTCATATCATGCTTCTAAAGCATGATGACCATGCATGGAATTTGGTCAATCCCAATACCTCATGAGTGAGCTCATGTCTCCCGGTTCACAAGTGAACCTGTATGATCCCTTTGAGAGATCATATTACTCATATGCCCTTACATGCACACCAGCTCGCCGGTGTATAGACCTTGATTAGGTCATCAACCTATTGGTCTGCCAAATGTACATGCTCAGACATATAGTAATATATCTGTCTCTGGTCAGAGGATGTTTGTGTGTGATGTGACAGTATTCATCAAAGGTCTTTGGTTATCTCGATCTCGTTAAGTCAACTCATTGACTCAACTAATCTGATACCTCCGAATCAATATTCCTATGCAGAGGACCTGCATCAAGAGGTCGATCAGATATCAGTCTAATGAGATGGGATTGCCATCTCCCACTCAGACTGGAGATCACTACTTGTTAATCATTGATGATGCTTGATGATTCTTCTATCTTACTCCTTAGATATTCATCCAAGCATCAGCCTCTATGATTCATTCATTGAATCAACAGCTGTATGATTATCAAGTTGGACATGGTACATAATCCTTATTGTACAGAGGGACCTTATAGTGCATTCATTCATTCAATATCATAAAGGGAGTGAAACAAAATCAATAACTTTTATTGATAAATCATTTATTACAATAACATTTATTGTAGGAATGGTTCGCCTTGGGCTCACATTGCTAACAATCTCCCACTAGCCCTCAGAACCATTCAGGAACAACCCTTAAACCCATACTCATTACATGCTGGTCAAAAACCTTCTGTGTCAGAGGTTTGGTAAGAGGATCAGCAACGTTGTCGGCGGAGGCCACCTTGGTGATGATGATGTAACCACGCTTTTGAATCTCCCGAATGATGTGGTATTTCCTTTCTACGTGCTTGCTCTTCTGATGCCATCTGGGTTCCTTCGCTTGGGCAATGGCTCCCGTGTTATCACAGAGTAGCGGGATGGGAGTATCAGAGGAAACTACGCCAAGCTCTTGGACGAACTTGCGCAACCACACTGCCTCCTTTGCAGCATCCGATGCGGCAATATATTCGGCTTCTGTTGTTGAATCTGCTGTAGTGTCCTGCTTCTTGCTTCTCCAGCTCACAACACCACCGTTCAACAGGAACACAAACCCTGATGTCGACTTTCGATCATTAATATCCGATTGGAAGTCAGAATCTGTATATCCCAAGACTTGGAGATCACCATCTCCATAGACCAAGATGTAATCTTGCGTCCATCTTAGATATTTGAATATGTTCTTTACTGCATTCCAGTGTTGTTCTCCATAGAAGGATTGGTAACGGCACTCCCACTGCATGGCAGATATCTGGCCTAGTACACATCATGACATACATTAAGCTTCCTACAGCTGATGCATAAGGACATCCAGCCATGGCCTTCTTTTCCTCAACAGTTTGAGGAGCCATTCCTTTAGACAGGTGGATATCATGTCTCAAGGGTAGGAATCCTTTCTTGGAACTATCCATACAGAATCGTTCAAGAATCTTCTTAATGTATCCTTGTTGTGACAATCCCAATATCCTCTTCTCTCGGTTTCTGAACAGCTTCAGACCAAAGATGTAAGAGGCTTCTCCAAGATCTTTTATCTCAAAGGTATGGGACAACCAAATCTTTACACTGGTCATCATCCCTGTATCATTCCCAATGATAAGGATGCCATCTACATAAAGCACGATGAATACAATGGCGCTCCCACTAAGCTTCTTGTACACACAAGGTTCATCAGGATTTTGCACAAAATCATAACTCTTTATGGTTTCATCAAATCTGATGTTCCAGCTACAAGAAGCTTGTTTGAGCTCATAGATGGATTTCTTCAGCTTGCATACTTTGCCATCCTCAGTCATGAAGCCTTAGGGCTGCTCCATGTAGATATCCTCCTCGAGGTATCCATTGAGGAAAGCAGTCTTGACGTCCATCTGCCGGATGTCGTAGTCAAGATATGCAGCTATAGCTAGCAATGCCCTGATGGATTTAAGCATAGCCACAGGAGAGAATGTCTCATCGTAGTCTATGCCTTCTCTCTGTGTGTAGCCCTTGGCTACGAGCCGTGCCTTGAAAGTCTCTACTTTCCCATCAGGTCCCCTCTTTCTCTTGAAGATCCATTTGCACCCAATGGGTTTTACCCCCTTAGGTGGATCCTCTAGGGTCCATACACCATTCTTATACATGGAGTCAATTTCTGACTTCATTGCTAGCATCCATCTATCCATGTCATGATCCGTGAGTGCTTCATCAAATGAAGTAGGATCATTTGTCAGTTTCACCTAACACATGGAATCCATACCTTTCAGGTGGTGCAACCACCCTCGAACTCTTTCGAAGAGGTATGGGTGTTTCATCTTTATTTACTTCTTCAGTTTCTGGTTCAGGAAGCTCAAGATCCTCAGGAGATTCAATGAGTTCCTTTACTTCATATTTATCTTGACCCTTAAGGAAATCATTCTCCAGAAATTTCACATCTCTAGAAACAAAAACCTTCTGAGTCTCAGGGTCATAGAGATGGTATCCAATACCATCTCTAACATACCCTATGAAGTAACACTCACGAGAGCGAGATTCTAGCTTGCTTGCATCCACATTCTTTGTATGGACCAAGCAACCCCAAACCCTCAAGTGATTAACACTAGGTTTGGTTCCATACCAGAGCTTATGAGGAGTCTTAGGTACAGATTCGTTAGGAATCTTATTCAGGATATATATTGCAGTCTCTACTGCATATCCCCAGAAACTAAGTGGTAAATGTGCTTTGCTCATCATTGAACGAACCATATCCATGATGGTTCTGTTGCGTCTTTCAGCAACACCATTAAGTTGGGGAGTTCCAGGAGGAGTGAGATTGGAAATAATTCCATTCTCTTTAAGGTATTCCTTAAATTCATCTGATAGGTACTTTCCACCTCGATCAGATCGAATTCGTTTAATCTTCCTATCGGTTTGGTTCTCAACCAAAACCTTGAACTCTTTGAACTTTTCAAAGGTTTCAGACTTATGATGTAATAGGAAGATAAACCCGTATCGCGAATGGTCATCAATAAACGTCAAATAATATCGATGTCACGGTACTGAAGGGACCGCATACATCAGTATGTTAATAATACCTTCACATCTTGTAACCTTGTTACGAAAAGGCATCCTGGTCATTTTTCATTGAATGCAGTTCTTGCAAGTAGGCAAAGGTTGAACCTGTAGAAAATCTAAAGGTCCATCCTTAATTAATCTATTGATCTTATCAACAGACAAATGACCAAGCCTTTGATGCCAAATCTCATTTGAGAGATTTTCATTCTCCATGGATATTTTAGGGTTTTTATTAGTGCTTGTAACATTCATAACACATTTATCAATGCACAATTCATAGAGTCCTCCAGAAGTCAAAATACCATCTGCAATATATTTATCATAACGATTTATGACTAATTTATTATAGAATAGGAATGAATACCCACTTCTAACTAGCTTAGATATAGATATTAAATTCCTTCTGACTTCAGGTACATAAAGACACTCTTTAAGTACTAGGACTCTACCACTAGATAATGATAGTCAACAAGTCCCGACAGCGACTGCTGCAACACTTGCATCAGATCCCATCTGGATGACTATCTCCCCTTCTTCAAGCTTTCTAGTTTCCTGAAACAAATGCAACAAATTGCATACATGAACAGAAGCACCAGAATCAACAACCCAACTTCCTTCTCGTCCGACGAGAAAGCTGGTTTCAATGATAAAAGTAGATTTCATACCTGATGGGGCTTTACCTTTGTCGACCGACTTCAGGTAATCTGGGCGATTACGCCTCCAGTGCCCCGGCTTCTTGCAGTGGTGACAGACGTCGGTTTTCTTCGACGCCATTAAAGTGGATGCATTGGAAGATGAGCCAACACTTTGTACCTTCTTCTTTCTCTTCTGGGCCGGGCCCTTCCGAGAACCTTGCTTCCGACCGCGCTTCCCTTTGACCTGTGCAACCATTGCAGTGCCAGTGGGACCATCTTTCTTCATTACGTCTTCTGAAGACTTTAATGCAGCAAGAAGCCCAGCATTTGTTAGTTCCAGCTTGTTCATGTTGAATGACACCACAAAGTTATTGAAAGATTTGGGCAATGACAGTAGAATGAAATCGGATTGCATGTCTGCATCCATCATCGCCCCCAGAGTCTCTAGCTCTGACAAGTACCCAAATATTTTGAGTACGTGTTCACGGACCGAAGTCCCTTCCTGCATCTTGCAGCGAACCAGTTCTTTCATAACATTGTACGGCTGGGTGCGGTTAATATCACAAACATATCCTTTAGATTCTGCATGATATCCTGGCAGGTACTCATCTCCACATGTTGTTTCTGAAGAACATTGGAGAGAGAACCCAAGATGTAGCATCTGGCCAAGACATGATCTTCATCATACTTGTCATTATATGCTTTGTCTTCCTTAGATTTAGGGTTTTCAAGCTTGCTTTCAGAGAGCACATAGCTGATGCGCTCCGCTGAGAGTACAAGCTCCAAATTACGGATCCAATCCGAGTAATTTGGTCCAGTCAACTGGTTGACCTCCAGAAGCCTGCTCAGTGGGTTCATGGCCTTCATTTTCTGAAATTGAGAATGTACTATATTAGAACATATAATATATTCAATTTAATTTTATTTGATTAAGGCATTTTAAATCAAATTAGTCTTGCTATGTCAACTATGAAAGTTTATTCCCTTATTCACTTTCAAAGTAGGAGACATACTTACCGATATATCTCAAGCAAGAACTGGGATCTCCTCTTTATCTTTGTTACATCCCAATAATATGAGAAACTGCAACTCCAATAAAGAGAAGCGGGAACACATTCCGCCTTGCAAGTCCAACTTGCATTTCCCAATTCGGTCTTTAATACCCAGGCCCACCACCCCTAAGGTGATGTTGACCTGTCATTAATTGAACCAACCGTCAACAGGATTAGAACTCGCTATACACAATCCAATATCGCCCCAATAATATGAGGATCCGATATTGGGGTCACTACGCATACGGCCTTACTCTTTCGAGAAGCAAAGAGTCCGATCCAGATGCGCTTGTATATAGGAGCTGTCACTTCGTACATGCGTCTCCTATATACAATCCCTGGCGACGGAAACCCTTCGCCTTGACGGGAGACCATGGATGTCACTTATGTGATCCTCCACCTCTTATTCAAATTTAATTAATTACTATGAATCACATTCATATAATTAATTCTTCCAAGGGAATTATTAACTCTAATCATATTAGAGTATTCTTAATTGGATATAATTAACTTAATCATATTAAATTAATTATCAATCCAATTTAATCAATCAAACTTAATTTTATGCTTGAATATATATATGGTATTATTCTCAAAGTACGTATTAATTCGTATTTTAATAATTAGAAAAATACATCATAATCCCTCGGACATTATCCCAGCCCTACCCGCTGTCGTGGCCAGTACCGGCGGGAGTGGGACAGACCGCATACGTTGCAACCCACTACCCCAGCGATCCCCGACTAGACACCATATCCGCCTCGGGAAAAGATAATGCCAAATTGATTAATTTGTACTTGAGATGATCATCGGTTCTTCAACCGAAATTATACCATATAGTAATCAAAACAGATTTGATTATAAGGAAATTTGCTAGACAAATTCCCAATCCTATTCAAGCAAGAAGTTTGATGATTGTGATTTCAATTATGATTTAGATCGAATCTAATCATCTAATTGATTGGGGCCAAGTCAATTAAGGAAATAATCATTCTCTAATATTTCACAAATATTTTTCATAATTATTTCTCGAAATTAACAATTAATTTCATTAATTGACAATCACATGGTTCTTGATTAGGAAAGTATTTTCAGCAGTAACCCCTACTTAGTAAAAGTAGCATATCTCAATCAATTTAAATCCAAATTAAGCAAAGTCAATTTCTAAAGTTTGCTAATTTGATTTAGGACAGAAACCAAGTGATGTTTTACGCATTTCGAGGCAAGTCTAAACAGTAATTAATATTTTAATCACGTTCAGATTCACAGTTCCCGCAACAATGCATACATGTTCATTAAAACGACCATATCTCGAGCATACGAAATCCGATTTACGCAAACGCAGATCCTATGGTTTTCTTATTTAATGGGGAACATAATCCAAGTATTAAATTCGTGTTTAAACAATTTAAAAAGTGTCTAATTTATTTACTAAACAGATCTGCGAAATCAAATGCGATGAAAACATTCGCGACCTTAACGAACCCAAGTCGTCCTCGGTTAGCGAATCACTATTCGAAATCGTCGACCTAGAGCTCTGATACCACTTGAAGGATATGGAGAGATCCTCAAGCACATCACGGAAGCATGAGCGTCGTATCGGATACGACGAAGAATGACTAGTCGTACTAGTTGTTTGGTGCAGCGGAATTTAAAAATTTTATTCGATGAAACCACATGATCCAAGAACGATTCTCGGATCGTTTCATCTATAACCACAACAAGTATAATGCAATATCTCTTGAAGCATGGTTGATCGAGTCTCTAAGAGAAGAGACCTCCTGTCTCAAGTCCGATCGTCGGAGAGATTGCTTGCGAGCGCGGGGATGAACCGCAGTGTCCTCGCAATCCAAGAAGTTGATACAAGCACGGTTGCTCCTGATCTCGTCGCACGAGATCGAACGTCTCCTTCGTAGGTGAAGCACTCGAAGTAGACGGAGAACCGCAGAGCGTCGAAGCGGCAGCGCGAAGGCGAGGGCGACGACGATTCTCTCCACCAAGGTGGATGACCACCAAGAAGGAAGGGGGAGAGAGGGTTGTCGAGTATGGAGAAAGAGAGAGAGAGAGAGAAGAGTGCTACAATAGCATGTAAAAGAGAGAGACAAGTATGCCTATCTATTTATAGGATTTTGGGATCCATGGATCTCAATCCATGTGTCATATAAAATCAATGGTTGAGATTGATTTATGTCAATCCAGTGGTCAAGATTGTTGTTGGTAAAAACCAACAACTTGTGATTTAATTTGATAAAAATATATTTGATAAATCAAATAAATAATAATACCATATTAAATCAATCAAATAAGGAGAGAGGAAATAAAAGAGATCAACCTTCCTCTTTGGAAGGGGGGACGGCCACCAATTTCACAAGGAAATTGGTGCCGCCACCCTCTTTCCAAAAGGGAGGGCAATCTCATGGCAATCCATGAGATTGCACATCTCCTTGAATTTCTCTCTACTTATTTTCCCAACAACAATTTGTTGGCATTTTAATTCACCAAAATAATTCTCAATTAATTTTAGGAATATTGCAATCTTGACATTGGAATATTGTGAATCATATTCACAACCCAAAACAAAATGTAATTTACATTTTTAATTAATTAGACAATGTGTATCTAATACACATTAATAATTAATCTACTAATATAAATTATATTTAACTCTCTCTAATACATTATAAATAACATTTATAATATATTATGAATAATTGGATATTGCTATCCACATTATTCTTATCCATAATAATTAAATCACATTTAATTATATTGGATAATTTCTCATACATCATGATAATTAAATCACATTTAATTATCAACTTCTCTTTGATTAGATCTTATGGAATTGCTCTTAAACCATTTAAGAACAATGCTATCTCTCCTCAGATACTTGGAGATAAGGACAGGGCGATTGTATTGTTCCACGTATAGTGACTTGGATATTGAGATCACATCTCAAATCCAGATCCCATGGACCTCTCATAGATGCTTGATTAAATCAAGACCGTAAACCTAATCTTCTCATCGCATCTGAATCTCATTCAGATCAATGTCCAGTACATGGACTAAGATTAGGTCACTTCTCTAATGAAAGGAGTCACTAAATTCCAGACCTGTTTCATCACTCCCTCGGAATGGAAGCGTCATGGTTATACAATCGTTTATGATCAAATCACCCTTCAGGTATTCCCAATACCTGCACATCCTGCATACTGGAAGACTCATGATCATCATGAAGATAAAGATCACTTTTACACTGTCATCTTCATAGTCTGGTCATTATGTTTCTCAATCTTGGTCCTTGGGATATGGTACAGATCATATGCTTTCACAAAGCATATATCTTACCTTCAAATTCATATCATGCTTCTAAAGCATGATGACCATGCATGGAATTTGGTCAATCCCAATACCTCATGAGTGAGCTCATGTCTCCCGGTTCACAAGTGAACCTGTATGATCCATTTGAGATATCATATTACTCATATGCCCTTACATGCACACCAGCTCGCCGGTGTATAGACCTTGATTAGGTCATCAACCTATTGGTCTGCCAAATGTACATGCTCAGACATATAGTAATATATCTGTCTCTGGTCAGAGGATGTTTGCCTGTGATGTGACAGTATTCATCATAGGTCTTTGGTTATCTCGATCTCGTTAAGTCAACTCATTGACTCAACTAATCTGATACCTCCGAATCAATATTCCTATGCAGAGGACCTGCATCAAGAGGTCGATCAGATATCAGTCTAATGAGATGGGATTGCCATCTCCCACTCAGAATGGAGATCACTACTTGTTAATCATTGATGATGTTTAATGAGTCCTCTATCTAACTCCTTAGATATTCATCCAAGCATCAACCTCTATGATTCAATCATTGAATCAACAGCTATATGATTATCAAGTTGGCCATGGTACATAACCCTTATTGTACAGAGGGATCTTATAGTGCATTCATTCATTCAATATCAGAAAGGGAGTGAAACAAAATCAATAACTTTTATTGATAAATCATTTATTACAATAACATTTATTGTAGGAATGGTTCGCCTTGGGCTCACATTGCTAACAGATGATAAGTGTCTTTCAACGTTTAACACTCTCAAGAATATGGTTGTAGAGGCTCCTGTCCTTCAGCCACCCAATTGGTCTCTCCCATTCGAGATCGTGACGGATGCCTCAGATATTATCGTTGGGGCTGTGTTGGGACAGAGGAGGGATGGATTGCCTTATGCCATACACTACGCTAGCAAGACTTTGGATTCTGCGTAATGGAATTACACTGTTACAGAGAAAGAAATGCTAGCGGTAGTATTTTCCTTGGATAAATTTAGATCCCGCATCTTAGGCTCGGAAGTCATGATTTTTACTGATCATACCGACATCTGATATCTAATGGATAAAAGGATTCAAAGCCGCATCTGACCAGATAGATCCTTCTGCTCTAGGAGTTCGACATCAAAATTAAGGATAAGCCTGGAGTCAAAAATGTGGTGGCAGATCACCTCTCCCAACTAGAACTCCCCGAGAATTCTGAGTTTGATGCACCCATCATGTAGACCTTCCCTAACGAGGCGATTCTTGCTGTCACCTCGCTGCCATGGAATGCCGACATTGTGAACTTTCTTGTTGCTAAGAAATTTCGATGAGGTTGGTCCAGGCAGAGGCTTGGGACTTTCCTCACGAAAGCCAAGTCTTACCATTCGGTGGATTCAATCCTTTATCATGAAGGAGCGAGAGTGTCCTCACTTATTGCCATAAATTCGAAGATGGAGGACACCATTCAAGGAAGAGGACATCACAGAATGTGCTTCAGTCGGGTGTTTGGCCTACTCTCATTGCGGATGCCCACACATTTGTAATGAGATGTACTAACTGTCAGAAAATGGGCACTTGCAGACATAGAGATATGATGCCGATGCAGCCGATTAACTTTGGTGAGGTTTTCGACGCATGGGGCATCGACTTTATGGGCCTGTTTCCTAAGAATCAAGGATTCAAGTATATTCTTCTGGTTGTAGATTTCATGAGTCATTGGGTAGAGGCTATTCCTGCTCGAAATGCAGATGCAAACACGGTTTGCAAGTTTCTAAAGAAACACATCATTACACGGTTCAGGGTTCCTTGAGTTCTTATCTTAGATGGGGGTAGACATTTTATCAACGACAAGGTAAGGGCTCTTGCTAACGAGTTTGACATATATCATCGGGTTGCTACTCCGTATCATCCTCAGACGAATGGTCTAGCCGAAGTTTCGAATAGGGAGGTTAAGACGATCTTGCAGAAGGTTGTTCGCCCAGACCGAAAGGATTGGTCACAGCTATTGGACTCAGTTCTTTGGGCGTATAGGACATCCTTCAAAACTCCATTGGGCACATCTCCCTTTCGACTCGTTTATAGCAAGCCATGCCATTTACTTGTGGAAATCAAGCATCGATCTATTTGGGCAGTGAAAGAAGTGATCTTTGGACTAGATGATGCGGGAGATCAAAGGCAGACTGAATTGGCAGCCTTCGAAGAACTAAGAGACGAAGCTTTCACGAGTAGCCTGCATTACAATAAGCGGATGAAAGAGTGGCATGATTCTCACATCAGCCACAAGCAGTTTGAGCCTGGTCAGAAAGTATGGCTATTCGATGCGAGACTAAAATTATTTTCAGGAAAACTTCAAAGCAAATGGAAAGGCCCTTATATTTTCATAAAGGTGTACGACAACTGTAGCATCAACATATCTGAGTTGTCTTCTGAATCCACATTTCGAGTCAATGGTCAGCGATTGAAACTCTTTCTCGATCATGATCCGCCGACCGTTGAAGTTTCCCCGATACATTTTGTATAAGATATGAGCTTCATTCTTACATTATGCATCTCCTACCCAATTTTCATGATCTATTCTGTACATATGTGTTTCCGATTTTATTCATTCATTCCATCATTTGTCTTACACCCTTAGGTTCATCTAGAATTTGCTATACTTAGGATGTGCTTGATCCTAAGTATAGGGGGTGCAGACATCATTGTATTTTTCATTCGTCCTGTTCGATCACCCATGTTGTTGCTTATACTTAGGGCATGCTTTACCCTAAGTAAAGGAGGGTGATCTCGCTCATTCCGTCTTTTGATCGTTTTCAATTTGTGTATCGTATGCTCCCTCGCTTGTCCTTCATCTTTTGATCTTCATCTCTATACTTAGGGATATTTTACCCTAAGTATAAGGGAGGCAAGCCGATCCACTGAGTATGTACATTCTCTTGACCTAGATCATCTTCGATTTTGAGTCTTCTATTCTTAGGATCACTTTATCCTAAGTATAGAGGAGATGGCCGATTTTTACTCATTTATTCGTTATTCTTTGAGTCATTGTAGTATAGATTCTTTTCACCGATCTATACTTAGCCCGAGTTATGTCTTCCTTTGCCGCTTCTTTGGTCACAATGAGGACATAGTTCATGCTAAGTATAGGGAGGTGTCGTATATATATATATATATATATATATATATATATATATATATATATATGCTATATACTTTAGAAACCATAACTCGTACATTATTGTATTTTAATAATATGGCTCTTTAAAAGTATGGGTGTTTTCCCACTCTTCTTTATTCATTCCTCTTTCCAATCTCCATCTCCGTTCATCTCATTTAATCCACTTTTGTATCTCGATTTGTTTCATCCGATAAACCATCTCATCTTCCAAATGTCCTCTATTTGATGCTCTACTTCTCACATCTCTCACCTTCGGCCAAACTCGGTGGCCGGAGCCTAAGCTCAACCCTCCGCCTTCGCATAAGAATGTTTGTTCAGTACCATTTCCTTCCATCAAGACTAACTCTCGACTGAGGATAGGAACCTCGAGTTCCGTTTGATTAAACTGCAGATTGGATGACTAGAGTTGACGAAGGACATCGGAATGACCTCCTGGAGTTGAATCCTTGAGTTGTAGATTTGAGCATTTTCAGTCGCATTCAAAAAAAAAATCTCTAACCATCAGCAGATACAAAGCATCGAGAGTTCCACATCGAAGCATTCTCGATATTAACCTTCATCATATAGAGGTGTTAGACTGAAGAATCATCTGAGCCCTGAGATCAGCAACTTCTGCCGACTTCCTCCACTACATTTTTCCAAGTCAAATCTGACAGAGGATTCACTGTAGTATTACTTACATAGAGCATCACCGTGAGGATTGATACATCAACAACTTAGAGGAGACGAAACCATCTCTTTTGGAGCTTTGTTTCTTCGAAGGACATTATCTTCAGTTCGCGTTTCAAATCATCACCAGAGATCTGAGTAATACTAAGTGGGAGCACATACGATCCATCTAAGATTTGAAGAGAAGCTTCACCATTTGGAAATTAAATTGATTAAAAATAACCATCAACCGAGAGCTGCACGTGAATTTAGAACTAATCGAGAATCATTCCAGATCAAATCTATGGCCTGGAGATTGCACAACCACTGCTTGATCACTCGATGAGAGTAGCATATCAACCGTCCGATCGAGGAGAGATTTCAGCCATCCAACCAGATCCGGAGACCCGATCTCAGCCTCGCATCGCCTGCTGCTTAAGGCTTGCTCATGCATGCCACATGATCTGAGATACTTGGTGACTTTGCATACAAAACCCTCGAATAGTTTTCATATTATGATTAGATCCACTACAGGTGCAGCTCTAGTTGATGGCGCATGCGTGATCACGTGCTCCTGGGATATTTTACGCGCAAATCCCCGTTGCCTCTTCAAATTACGAACAGCTCCTTCCAGGTGGTGATCATGTGAGAGTTCACGTGATTATTGTGGTTTTTGTGCAAGTCACGTGCGCGACACGGGCATTTGGGGATTTTTATGCTGATGCTCCTCGGAAGTGCTACATATTACATTGGTACCTCCCCCTTAGATTCCTAGAAAATAATAAAAAGATCCCTATAAACTGTATATAAATATACTATATATTTTAAAACATATAAAATAAAATCCAAAATAATAAAAATATAATAAACATATATATATATATAACTACCTTATCTTATACTATATACAGTATTAAATGATATCTTAAAAAAATAAAAATAATTTCTATTCTTAACAAATCATTAAAAACACCCAAAATATAACAAACTTTCAAAACACATAAAAAATATAAAAATACCCCTAAAATTCCTATAAAAATTAGATACTATATATCTTACTATATTTTACATAATAAAATAAAAAATACAAACTAAAAATTAAATCATAAAATCAATAAAAAAAGCATCATTCATAAAAACTTGTAAAAAACATAACTAAATAAAGAAAAATCACCTAAAAACGCACAATATACCATTTTAAAGACAATATTACCTACATTCTAATAAAAATAAAATAAAAATTTTTTATTATATTTTCAATATTAAAAATAAAAAAACGTCACATTTTTTAATAAAAAATAGTCTTTCTCTTTAAAAATAGACCAAGGACCATAAAAATTCTAACAAACTTCCTAAAAATCTATAAAAATAGAAAATAAAAATAAAAATATAAAAATAAAAAATCAAATAAAAATTTAAACATTTTCTAAAATAATAAAAAATTATAAAATACTTAAAAAATTCATAAAATAATATAAAATTTGTAAAAAATCAAATAAAAATTCAGAACAATTCTTAAAAATAAAATAAAAATTAAGAATCCCTCTTCCTCTGTTTGTCTATAGTTTCCTCTAATTTAACAACAGTTTGCCTCATTGAGTTCGACAATCCTGTACTTAACCGCTATAGACTTAAGTTTAGGAGTATAAATAAAAAAATAATAAAGAAGATTAACTAATCCTTAATCTTTTCTGATAAACATCACCCGGTCGATACAACAATCGCGACATTTTCTATGTTTCCTTCTTTGTAGGATTCTGAAGAATTAAGACCAGGGATTTTGGAGTTTTTCAGTCCGTCAACATATTTTGTTTTAATCAATTTAGTTATCCCCTTCGACCCTCTGTCGCTAGATATCCGACGTGACTTGGTGGTGGAAGAGATCCCAAGGCTCGGGAGCGAGGCTGCGGAGAAGGCCATCAGAGAGTGGGGTCGGCCCAAGTCAGACATCACCCACCTCATTTGCGTTTCCACATGCGGCTTCGACCTTCCAGGTATGGACTTCGAGATCATCAAGCTCCTCGGACTTCGTCCCACCGTCTGGCGCCACCTCATGTACTACCAAGGTTGTTTCGCGAGGGGCATGGTCATGCGGCTGGCCAAGGATCTAGCTGAGAACAACAAGGGTGCGCGTGTGCTGATCATGTCCGCGGATATCACCTCATTGATTCGTGGGACTAGCCAAGATAAGGCCCACTTTAACAACCTTCTCGGGCAGGTCCTTTTCAGCGATGGTGCGGCTGTAGTTGTGGTGGGTTCGGATCCAATTGGACCCAGTGAGAAGCCCATCTTTGAGATTGTGTGCACTACTCAAACATTGATCCCGGCCTGCGAGGACCGCATAGTCGGTCGGCTAACCGGTACTGGCCTAGTGTACCAACTAGGTAGAGATGCAGCAGACATCATATCAAAGAACATGGAGGGATGCTTGCTAGAGGCTTTCAGCGAGCCTCTACCAAGCATTCGTGACTGGAACTCCATCTTCTGGATCGTCCATCCCATAGGGCCCACGATCCTCGACAAGCTGGAGGAGGGGCTCGATCTCGAGAAGGGGAAGTTGCGTGCTTCGAGGCACGTGCTAGGGGAATATGGGAACATGTCAAGTTGCACGGTGATGTTCGTGATGGACGAGATGCGACGGAGGTCGGCAGCCGAGGGAGCGAGGACCACCGGTGAGGGGCTAGACTGGGGGTGTTGCTAGGGTTGGGACCGGGGCTCACGGTCGACACGGTGGTGCTCCGAGCTGTGGAGTGTGCGCATGTTTGAGCTGGGACTAGGCTCACTCTTCGTCTATCTACATTGAGATCAATTTGAATAAATGTGCGCATGTCTACGTGCAAATGTTTGTATTTCTACATTTACAAGTATCTGTGTAATTCACGGATGACAGTAATTATTCGGTGATATGAAAACTATGCGATATATAACATAATATAATGGGAGCTGGGAGCCTACACCCACGGGTGTAGGTAACTACCTACACCCGGCCTTCTTTTTCATGTTTTTTGAGTTCTTTTGAATGAAACCATAGGGGGATTTTCTTAATATATTGAGAGGATTATGTGTTTCAAGTTTCATGCAAAACAAACATTTCTAACATGTTCATCTAGAAGGTACCATTTTCAGCAATTTTCAGCAATTCTGATACCGTTAAATTTTTACGGTCTTGATGAAGATGATAGGAGTGTCGAATTAAGTTGAATTTTGAATGACACCATGGTGATATATAGTGATCTAATTTCTCAAAAGTTTCATTTAAAAAAATCAAAAAATAATGAAAAAATGAGCTTTTTCCCTAATATAATATCAACTTCATCGTTATGTTGCTTCTTGTGGTCTCTGCCGCCATATTATCCAATGTCAACTTCACGAGGATGGATATCATTAATTGCAAGGTTGTCAACTATAAAACACATGATATATTCGTTGATGTATATATCAATCACTGTTGGCAAATTACGAGACAACAAGTATATATGTGGATATTCTCTTGATACTAAACCTTGCTAAATTAGTTATTATAGCAGAAGTTCTACAAAGAAAGGAAGTATATAATCGGTATCATATATATGTGGACTATTGCCAGAAAAATCGCAACTGATATGTTGCTTGTTGTGAATTTTCACAACATTAAACAGCTTCTTGCAATGGGTAGAGCTAGTCTTTTTGATATATGCAACACTGTCTTTAAAGAAGTTGTCAAGAATTTTGTTCAGCTTCTTTACGGTGGACGTGGATCCTCTGTTAACGCAGAGGTGCTGTAACAGAGGAGGTGGCCCACCAAAACCGTGTGCCTGTGTGCGTCGCTCGGCGGCCCACCAAAACCGTGAGCCTGTGTGCGTCGCACGATCTTGATCGAGCGCCTCCTGGCTGTTACAACACTCTGTTATACAGCAGCAGTTCTGTTTGAGATATCTAGACATTAGCGAGGCCCCACTGCAAGTTCGCCTAGTCACGACACGACGGCGCGAGGTGCTACCTGGAGAAGCACGGAGAACTTGTTGCGGACAACCTGCAAATGTTATGGTTCACTCTTTTGGAAAGCATGATTACGTATAACAGTAGATTCCACTCAAGTGAATTCTTTTGCTTGCTATATATTATCATTTCATGCTATGCTAGCACTTATACGTGCTGCTTGATGTTACTTCTATACAGATCTGGATTATTTGCATACCGGTTGCAAACCAGCCATTGTTCATAAAGACATGAAGCCAAACAACACAATGTTGAGCTGGCATCTGGAGGCTAAGATTGTCGATTTCGATCTAATTATTTCTTTTTCAAAAATGATGTAAACCCATGTTTCAACGATAGTAATAATGGGCATTGCAGGCTATCTTGATTTCAAGTAAGTTTTTTCCCTCAATAGTAATAACAACTACCTGATACAAGAGTAAGAGATTAATCAAGAACAAAAGAAATTTTGCAGCTGCCGCATTTGCAGAGAAGGAGGAGAACGTACACATACGTCAACTGGCAGCACAAAATCATGAGAATGGGAAGATTGATGAATTGGTAGATAAAAAGCTTAATGGAAGATATAACATGAATACCGTGTTGAAGGTATTAGAGCTGGCACTGTCTTGTTCTTCACCCAAATTCTCGTCCACATGAAAGAATATTTAGAGCTAGATATGGGCCATTATCCTTTCTCAGAACATGAAAGGACTCGAGATTCAACTTAAAATTGTAACATTGATGACAACAGTGAAATGATCAAGATCGTCGGCATGGACGATGATCAAATTTCGTGCCAATTGGCAAGAAAAATCATTTAATGTAAACATCGTGTGTTACCTAGCCTTCACTAAGGGGCAGAGATTGATTTTATAGACATGATAATAAGGATCGCAATATATTTAGTTGTATATTGCACATATATTATTGAACTTTTTTCTATATATATTATTCAAAAGGAAATTGTATATTAAGGACGTTTGTGTTGATTATGTATATTATTTCAGTTATATAAAACAATGTGTTCTTGTTGCATATATGTGTTTGATCAATTGATACTATGTAGTGATTTAAGGCCAGGCATTGCGACAAATGTAAGTTTCCTTAACTCTCGTTGATCACTTATTTGTTGTTGTGTCCTTGCTCAAAGGAAGGATCTCGTAGGAAATCAAAGTGGGTTCCCTCAATAATGATCTTTAGATTACGTAAGTGATTGTAGCACGTAGTGTACTATATTCACTTGCTGACCCAAGATTGTTTCTTTGGTATTGCTGCTCTATAAAGTAAATGATGGGAGATTGATTAAAGCAATACATATGCATACCAAAACTTACTCTATAATATAAAACTCATCGTCTTCCTACAAAAATCCTCCTTATGTGCATACATAAGAAGGAACATACAAAACTTCAATTGGATTTCCGAAAGAAAATGAAATCATATTAGAAATCACTCAATTATACATAAATATTTGTATTCCTACAAAAAGCTACTCGTGTGCATGCATAAGTTGGAACATAAAAAAGCTCTATCAAATATACAATAGTGAACAAAATCCTATAAAAATGTAAATTATACAAAAATCCAAGTATTTCTATAAAAGCCTCCTCGTGCGCATACATAAGAAGGAACCTACAAATTTCTCTCAGATGCAATAGAGAATGAAATCATAAATGAATTCAATATATTATACAAAACTCATCGTATTCTTACAAAAAACTACTTAAGCGTATACATAAGATGGAACATACATAAGTTACCTTAGCTATGCAACATTGAGCTAAATCCTCCTAGAACACACGCTATTATCCAAAGAGTTTCATTTTCCTACGAAAAGCTACTTGTGCTCATATATAAAAAGAAACATAACAAACTTTCCCTGATATGCAACAATGAGCTAAATCCTACAATATGCACTAGTATACAAAAGTTTCATTTCATAAAAAACTCACTGTCGTGACCTACTAGAAAGTGAAGTTCATGTACCTAATCAAAAAGAGATGATGAAAATTAAATAGAGTGAGATTTTGTATGATAGTCTTCTATGTTGTACATTTGAGAGAGTCTTGGTATGTTCCTTCTATTGAGTGCGCATAAGTACTCTTGTATGAAAACAAAGACTTTTGTATAATGGAGTGAGTTTTTGTTTGAATATCTTCTTTCTTTCATATTTGAGATAGTTTTGGTATGATCCTTCTATTGAGCACGCACAAGTATTCTTTTGTAGGAAAATGAAGTTTTTTTATAATGAAGTGATTTTTTGTATAAATGTCTTCTCTGTTGCATATCTGAGAGAGAACTGATATGTTCTTTCTATTGAGAATATCACCCTTTTGTAGGAAAACAAAGATTTTGTATAATGGAGTGAGTTTTTGTATGATAGTCTTCTTTATTACATATATGAGAGAATTTTGTTATGCTTCTTCTATTAAGTGTGTACAAGTACCCTTTGTAGAAAACGAAGATATTTATATAATGAAATGAGTATTTGTATGAAAACTAAGAATTTCGTAGCCTCATCTTCTCTGTTGCATATTTGAGAGAGTTTTGGTATGTTTTGGTATGCTTCTTCTATTAAGTGTGTACAAGTACCCTTTTGTAGGAAAACTAAGAATTTTTTATAATGAAGTGTGTTTTGATATAGTTGTCATAAATCTCCATTTCATCATCTTTATTCTATCATTTTGACCTTAAAACCCTGAGTAGCGTGTGAATACACTTAATTTGTGCATTTTATCATTCATGCATCAATGTGCAAATAGTATATAAATAGCGGTTTTTAATGCCAAAATTATAGAAAATAAAAGAAAAAGAATAAAATATTGAAAATTTTTTATGACCCTAAACACCGAGACCTAGCATCTCGATGACTAGGTCGACAAAGATTAAATTAGGGGGAAATAGTGGCCAAAATACAATAAATTATGATTTTTATTTAATTCTTTTTTATTCGTTTTTTGGGACCTATTTTAGTTCCACTTTTTATACTTCAAATAAAGAAACTTTGAACATCAAAATTGTAGATAATTAAATATAGAAAAATACAAATTTGATTTCATATAGAAATAATATACATAGAAAAAGTTATACTCAGAATAAATTTCCAAAATCCCAACTTCTCAGACCCATATCTCTCAAATAAAAACTCAAAATATATATAAATCACTTTTAATTGTATATAAATTTTAATAAGCTATTTAATGAAGGTAGTTTCATATTTTCTGGAGTTACGGTGTGAAAGCTAGGTTTTGGACCCCAACTGCATAGTTTACCCGATTAAAATATTCATTTTATTTATTTGTTATTATTTTTAAAATTTTATATTTTTATTCTTTTGTAGATTATTCACAATATATGTACACATTAAAACATGAATAAAACAATAAACAAGACATGAAAATAAAATATGTATATAAAATTCATAGATGAAATGCTTATATTTATACCTATATAGATAATATATCTAATTATTTAAGTGTATAGAATAAATAAGAAAAATGAAATAAAAATATATTTAAGTCTATAAAAATAAGTTATAGTTATATAAAATAATAAATTAAATTAATAAAATAAAAAATACAAAATAAAAATAAAATATTTAAAATATATAGTTGAATATACCTATACTTTAACCCTAAAAATTAAATTGTAATTACAAAGCTCTAAAAAATAAATAAAAATAATAATAAAATTCTTCATAAAATGATAAATATTTTTATTTTATAACATAAAATTAATAAAATCCTTTATTATTTTCTATTGATTTTTATAATCTTTTTCAAGGGCTTTTTCCTGGTTGGCCTACGTGGACCAACCAGGTACGTTGGAGAGTTGACCACGGGTCAACTCTCTGACCAGCCTCTGCCACTCATGCCATACCTTGTTTTGCCTCGATTTCTCCCATTTTTAGATGTCGATTCTTGCATCAATTGATGTCGCTCCCTTCTTAACTTCTTCTCCTCGATCATTGAGCATACTTGGCCGATGCTCTTCTCGGGGATTACGCTCGATACGCCTCGTTATTTGGAGCTGTCCACCGCGCATGTACATAACCTTCCCCTCGTCCCCTTTTCGAGTTTGAACCCTTTTGACCCTTATTTTTACCCCCTTTCACGTGCTCCGAAGGAAGGAGGGTGATAGCCTCCTTCGCCAACCCTTGGGAGCGAGCTCAGGCATGTCTCAGGCGGTCTCCACCACCTTTGCTGGTCGCCAGCATCGAGGTCCCCCATCTCACAGTCTTTGGTTGTTCGAGGTCTTTTCTCTCCATTTTTTTCGTTTATTGCTTAGTGTAATTTTTAGGCTTAATTAACGTCATTATTTTGTCGGTTGATCGCGTGATTTAGTCCCAAATACCCTCGCCAAAGCTCCACTCCTGTCGCCTACCGTTTTGCCCCCATGACCATTCATCCCCCATCCATCGTCGCTAATAAGGCCTCCAAACCCCCCTTTTTTTTCTACACTAACCCCTACAGGGTCTGGAGGCCAAGGGACGTCGTTTGATGTCAATTTTTGGCAACACGAGGCACCTAGAGCTCCTGCCCTCTCCTGCGCCCTTGTGACGCCTCCTGAGATCTGGTGGTCCTTCTGAGGCTGTCGTCTAAAGAGGAGGAGTGTACGCTCCATTTTACACCCTCTCCGAGCATTCCAGAAGGCCGGAAGAGGTCAGACGAGCAGATTGAAACTCGGTTCCTCCGAGTTCTTGCTCTGTTCGTCCTGACCCTCTCCCTATCATTTGATCCCTGAGGAGCCCCAGATGAAGCAGCCTCCGTCCCATCTTTCGCCTCATAGCCGTCAAATACAGCGTCGTCATCTAATCCTAGGCGTTCAATCAAAGTGTCATCTCCTTCTGTGGGTTCGACACGTGGCATAAGCAGCGCAGATCAGCCGTCTGCCCACGCCCTTGGCTTGGGTATTTTGCAACTTTGCCATGTCACATTTTGTATTTGTATATTAACTATAAACTTTTGTCTGCAGTTGTATTTTATTCGTAATTACGCTACTTCCATCTGATTTTAACATTGAACAAATTTGTTGTTGGCCATGCTCTATCTTAATTCTTTTCGGACAACATTTCGAGTGATTTATTAGATGAGTCGTTCCCATGCCTGAACCATGATGCAATTCTTTGGTGCACCTCTTATATTTGGCATATGCCATGTCACGCTCGGATGTCTTTCCATCTATTGTCACGTGTTCTTTTTTAAAATTCTATCAAAGTTCAACCACACATCCGTTGCGAGTTTTTTTCTATTTTTTTGATTTAGGATTTGTATCCTTTTTCTCAATGTCATTACTTGCAATTTCAATGGATGTATCGGTATTCATTATATCATGAATGACCAAGTATCTACATAAAAATAGATGTATCATATAAATATGGTAACAAATGCAAAAAAAAGTGCAACTGTGCATAAACCAAATAGACCTTTATGATATTTTTTTATTCTAATGGATACACCAACAGGAAATGGATATGAATCAAACTAATTGAGTATAACATCTGACAGTTTAAGAAACAAGTGTAAAAAATTGGAGTCGTAGGGCTTGTTAGTCATTACCACATCCAAGGGGGAGGAAGGTGTTGTTGTTGACATCAGAGGAGGAAGTGGCGTGGCGATGGAGATGACTCAGAGGAGGCATGGTTGGCAAAAACGAGGAGTTGGGGTGGTGGTGGTGTTTTCGGTGGTGGGGGAGGCGGCGACGACACGGAGAGGAGAGGAAGGGGGTTTAGGTGTGTTGTTATCGGTGGCGGTGGAGACGGTAGTGTAGAGAGGAGAGGAAGGAGAGGTGTCACCGACCTGTGGACTGGCGGTGGTGGTGTGACTGGAGACTCGTAAGGGAGGAGAACAATGGCAATGGCGGGTGGTTGGGGGAAGGGGGTGATGACCGACCAAGCGACCAAGGTAAGGGTATCTAGATAGGTCGTTGCGACCTCGATCGCTCAGCTAAGTCAATCGAGAAAAATATCAGACCACTCGAAACAAATAAAACCAATCAAGCACGAAGATAGCGGTCCAGCTATGAGTTTAACCTGGTATAGCACCCAGGGTCGAACTCGAGGAGCACGGGTTGGCCAAAGGCCTACGAAGTAGTAAAAATGAAATCAAATAAAAGACAAAATATTTTTAAAGCTTTTTAATGATTTTTATATTTTTTTGGATTTTTAATATGTGAAGAAAATAAAAGAACACAAAAACAATCACACTTTAGCAAATTATTTAATGCATCAAAAATCAAGCAAAAATTCAAACAAAAATATTTTTATGTTTTTTAGTGTTTTTGGTTAATTTTTGATAATTTTCTGATGTATATTTTATTTTCTAAAAATCAAACAGTAACAAAAATGCAAGGTACTGTCCAGCCAGACCCAAAATCCCTAGATAAAATATCTAAGGACTCAAAAGGGTCTGGAGGTATTTTTCCTGTAAACTAGATAAAACAAGGAAAATTTGAGTACCAAAATTATTGTTTTTGGGTTTTTAGATAATTTAATAGAATTTTATGGGATTTTAGGTGTTTTTAGGTTTTTATGGTTTTTAATCAGTGAAAAATAGCCAAAATTGGCTAGAAAATAAAGGAACACAAAATAAACAGTACCTAATTTTTATAGAATTTTTGAGGGGGTTTTTATATTTTTTTTGGGGTTTTTAAAACTAGACAGTGGCTAAAATGAAGGTTTTTGAATTTTTAAAAATAACAAATAAACTCAAAAAAGTCCTCAAAAATTCTCAAAAATCCTACAACATGGCAGGAGCCATGTGTCAAATTTTCATCGAATTTGGAGGTGATTTGATATTTTATTCAAAAATCACAAGAGGGCACTGTGCACAAGGACTGAAGTGCAAATACCCTAAGTTCTGGGGGTCCAGGTGCAATTAACCCAGCAAGTCACGCGTGCGGCGCGTGCCTGGGGCACTCAGGGACCTCTTTGTAATAAAACTAAGTTCCAGGGACTAATTGGTAACACGTACCAAAAGTCCGAGGGCCTCAGCTGCAAATATCCCAAAAATAAACGCACATGCGTAATAAAACCATTCACAGGGGCATAAATGCAATTACTCAAAAAGTTTCATTCATTCATAAACATCCATAACTACAGGGGTGTATGATGCAAATAACCCACAAATACACGTGACGAAGCACGTGGCTCACACAGACAGGGGTATAAGTGCAAATAAACTAAAGCTCGTGGTCCATTGTGCAAATTAACCTTAAACTAAACTACGGAATTAAATATTTACAGGACTAAAACTAAAAGCATAAAAGCAAAGGGGGCCTAAGATAATTTACCCCTTATTTAACGTCGAGGGCCAGATTTGTGATGTGTGGCGAATCTGACGGCTGAGGACGAAGGCGCCTTTGTCTTTGAAAACGTCGGCCTGATCGAACGACTGAGGGCTCTCCACGTGGCTATCGGACGGCTGTGGCGCGCTGGTGGACGAAACCCTCGAATAGCTAACGGCTGAGATCGATCCTCGGGAGATCTGGCGGTTGCTGCAGCTCCATGGATGGACGGACACGATGTAATCTGGAGCGCCGAGGTCAATCCGACGATCGGCGAGGATCCTGGAAGAACAAGTCGCCGGTGACTTTCTCCGGCCTCGTGTGAGCGCTGGGATCCTCCCCTGCTGCCTCTGGAGATCGGAGAAGGTCCGCGATGAAGCTCCGCAGCTAACGGTAGGCTCCGATGGCCCAGTCGAGCCTTGAAGGGCTCCGGCGAGGTCGGCGGAGGTGAAGCTCCTGGCCCAGATGACTCGAACCCTCAGATGGGCTCGCAATGACCTGCAAGGTAGACCAGGAAACTCGCGGGTCGAGGGCAAAGTGCCTCGACCCGGTTAGGCGTCGTGGAGGTGACCGGTGGGGCGATATGGTCGAACTCCGGCGAAGCGGTGGACGGAGGAGTTCGAATCCCCAGCTCCTGTGCGAGCTGGGTTGGATGGGGGTATGGAGAAGGTGCGCAGAAGGAAGGCGGAGATGAAGATGGATTCTGATGATCTAATGGAGGTGTGAGGCGGTCGAAATCGGCGAAACACGGCGGCGGTGCGATTTGGGGCAAAATGGAAATTAGACTAAACAGAGGAGCTAAGGGACTACCTGGGTGGATGAATCGACTGTGCTGGAGCTGGGGGTGCTCCCGGTCCTCGCCTCAAGGAGCGTCGACGTCCGAGGCTCGAGCTCCAACTCAGGGCGGAGCACAGCGGTGAAGACTCGCCGGATCAGTGGCTTTCGCCTCCTTTCCTCGCTGCGACAGGTCGAGACTCGAGCTGTCACCTCTCTCTCTCTCTGGAGCTCACTGGAAATCGAAGCAAATGGCCAAAGATGGAAGAATTTGGTGGCGGAGCTCGCTTAAGTAGGTTGGGGGGATCCGAAAAGAACGGCTCGGGTAGGGTCACGGTGGCGCGCGGACCCCGAGGTCGATGCCCGGCGAGGGTGTCGGATGTGGGAGGTGTCAAACGGAGCCAGGGTTTAGGTGTTAGGCAATCGGGTCGAGCGGGTATAAATCCGAGAAAAGAGTCTGGTGCTCGAACCCGTGAAGAGTGGTCCTGGGGGGGGGTCAGTTGACCGGGCGGTCAACATCCCCAGGGCCAATGGCTGAAGGCCACGTGGCTGGATAATGAAGTGACAAATACACAGAGCTAGGGGCCGAATCAGCAAAAACCCAAAACATGAAATATTTTTATTTTATTTTTTTCTATTTTTTGGTGATTTTTAATTAATTTTTGGAAATAAAAATAAGGTATTTACACTATATAGCTATATATAGGTATATGTACAATATGTAGGTTTTTGATTTTTGATTTTTTAATTATTATTTTTGTGCAATTTTATTCCTATTTTATATTTTATTTATTTATAGAATAAAATGAGGAATAAAAGGGTATTTTTATTTGGTTTTTATTATTTATATACATAGGTGAAATAAATAGATATATACATTTATATATATGGTATATATACAATGTATTTTTATATTTTAAAATTTGTTATTTTTATTTGATTTTTGTTTTGATTCTTTTCATTTTATTTATTTACAATATATAATATAGGATATTTACAAAAAGTTTAGAAAATAATTTTATTTATTTATAAGGTTGAATAAATATAGGAGTATGGTTTATGTACATGGTGAAAGGGCATTTTTGAACTTTTTGATTTTCAAATTTTTATTTTGTTTTTAATATTTTCTAAATATATACAAATATGTACAAGCATATTTGGGTGAGGAAAAATATGATTTTATTTATTTACATAAATATATACACATGAGCCCCTATCTCCCTCTACTTGGCTTTTATGCGGTCAGGCCCATGCTGAGCCCTCCCTTGGGTTAGGTTGCTCAATATTTATTCTAAATATTTCCCTCTTTTTCTTTTTAATCTTTATTCTTTTATTTTTGCACAAAAACATGCTAATTATAGGTTTTTACACAATGCATGCTTTTGCTAATTATCCCTATTTACACATATCTACATGCATTTGCAAAGGTTTTTGTAGCTAAAATATAAGAATAAAGAGTGATGAATGGGTATTCATCACCCCCCTATACTTAACTTTGCTAGTCCCTTAGCAAACACTTATTTGAAAAAGAAGTGAAGAAGAAAGAAAGAAAAAGAAAAAGAGGATGTACATGGATCAAGGTTGATTATTAAACTTGCCCTCATTAAATTGAGGTATGGAGCTCAATCAGATCTTTGGATTATTAATGTGTCGGAACCTTATTTAGACTTAAGCTTAAAACCTAACAGCCTCTAAGTTCCACTAATCTATAACCAAGACTCCTCAATGCTCCAGATCAGAACAAGTCATCAATCACAAACCCTGAAGACCATGAATCTTTTCTTGTCCTGTGAATGTGAAGTCTAAGCTCTCCACCTCAGAAATGGCAACTTGACAACCCTCCTCAACAAGGTAACTCTATGACCTCAATCTGGCCACTCTTTCCTCGAGGAGCGGGGTATTCCCTTCTAAGTTCAAGTTCAACCGGCTCAAGAAGAGGGGGAAGAAGAGAATGGGTCAAGGCCAGTGTAGCCAAGTACCCTTGGGAGCTTGGCCAGTGTAGCCAAGTCTCCCTGCTGCAAGCTACAACAGGTGGATCATGAAACCAAGCTTTGCTTATTGCACTTATATACATACTCCGGTGGGATTATCATTTTCTTTCAGACCCACCACTTTTTTGGAGTTCTTTTCTTTTTGCATTTTTTTTTCGAGTGCATCTATACAACATATACATGTGCAGCATATATACAAGGAGTTTTTCCTCTTGAGCCAGTAGACTATCCCTCTTTTGAAGCTTTATTGCAACCCACAACTCCCGTCGTTAGACCTCATGGCAACCAGACCAAGTTGAGACGCACTTCCTTCACTATAAGAAGAAGAGAGGTTCCGCCTAGAAGTACTACCCTCATATGCTACCCCAAGTCAAGGAAGACTGCCTCCTCACCACCTCATCCGTAGAGAGCTCGGTGCATAGTGCGGGTGTCCAAGTAAAGCCATAATCTATATGAGTCATGTGTTGTTGTTAAATGCTCTACTTAGGCTCATTGAGATGACATGTGATCATAGCCTAGTGGACTCAAAGAATTAAGTCACCATGGACCTGAAAAGACTTAAACCTAAGTCCTATAAGGTTCCTCTTAGAAGTTAGGTGGATTAAGATCTTAATCAAGCTCCATTTCTCAATTTGATTCCAGGCTAGTTTAAATGTCAACTATCATCCAGAAAAACTATATACATATGTACAAAAAGATGCTTATTTATACAATATTTTACAATCATGCAAAATTTTTGAAAAATGTTTTGAAATCATGAATGATGATGCATGAAGTACAAGTTTTGCAAAAAGGTATTTACACACATTTACACAAGATTTTTGCAAACTTTTGATTTTCAAAACATTTTGGAAAAATTTTGTACTATATACATAATTTTGATACGAAAATATTTACACAAGCTTTACACAAAAGATTTTTGAAATCATTTTTACAAAAATAATTTGTACACTAGCTACGTATGTGCAAATAAAAGAAGATTATGTACATGAAAAATTTTTAATTTTTGTGGTTTTTAGCCATTTTTATTTATTAACACACTCTCACAAAGTACGAGTTATGGCTAAAGTATATATGAAATATATACACACCCCCTATACTTAGCTCGAACGATGTCCTCAGAGTTAAGAGCGATGAAGAAGACATAACTCGTGCTATGTACAGGTAAGTGAAAAGAAAGGCTATACAAAAGGGAAATGAAAAGTCAAGAGGGACTCAGGTCTCCCCCCTATACTTAGGATCAAATAATCCTAAGTATAGCAGGCTGTATACTAAGGGAAAACCTGAGTGCAGAATGTACAGAGTCTACCTCCCCTATACTTAGGGTGAAATATCCCTAAGTATAGGCAGCAAAAACAGGGGTAGACGGAAACAAAAGAAATACCCGAAAAGTCTCGCATCCCCCCTATACTTAGGGTAAAGTGCACCCTAAGTATAGCGTAATCACAAGATGAAGAAAGGGATGTGGGACTAAAGAATGTGATGATATGGACATCTGGATCTATATACAACGGGAGATCAGTGAAACTCAGGCGTAAGATGCATTAGATGTGAGTCAAAGACCACATCTCACGCAAAATGAATAGGGGCAAGATCAACGACCCGCGGCTCATGATCTAGAAATGGCTTGAGCCGCTGGCCGTTCACTCGAAAGGTACTCTCAGAAGACAACTCAGATATGTCGATGCTACCGTTGTCGTGTACCTTTCTAACCAGATAAGGTCCTTTCCATTTGCTCTGTAGCTTCCCTGGAAATAATCTAAGCCTCGCATCAAACAGCCATACTCTCTGTCCAATCTCAAAATGCTTGTGGCTGATATGAGAATCATGCCACTCCTTGACTTTCTCCTTATAATGTAGGCTGCTTGAGAAAGCTGCATCTCTAAGCTCCTCCAGGGCAGCTAGCTCTACCCTCCTCTGGTCTCCCATACCATCTGGATCCATGATAATGTCTGTAACTGCCCAAAGTGACTTGTGCCTCAGCTCAACAGGTAAATGGCATGGCTTACCATATACGAGGCGAAAGGGAGATTTGCCCAAAGGTGTCTTGAAAGACGTCCTATATGCCCATAAGACCGAGTCCAAAAGCTGTGACCAATCCTTTCGGTCAGGGCGGACGACTTTCTGCAGAATAGTCTTGAACTCCCTATTCGACACTTCGGCTAGACCATTTGTCTGTGGATGGTAAGGTGTAGCAACACGATGGTCTATGCCGAACTCGCTAGCAAGTGCCTTCACCTGGTCGTTGATGAAGTGAGATCCCCCATCAGAAATCAGAACTCGTGGAACCCCGAACCGCGTGATGATGTGCTTCCTCAAAAATCTGCAAACTGTCCTCGCATCAGCGGCCCGGGCGGGGATAGCCTCCACCCAACGACTCACATAATCAACGGCCAACAGAATGTACTCAAATCCCTGACTCTTAGGGAATGGACCCATGAAATCGATGCCCCATGCGTCAAAAACCTCACAGAAGTGAATGGGCTGCATCGACATCATATCACGCTGTCCACAAGTGCCCATCCTCTGACAGTCAGTACACCTCTTCACGTACTCATCTGAGTCCTTGAAGAGGGTAGGCCACCACAAGCCGGATTGGAGCACTTTCTGTGCCGTTCTCCTCCCAGAATGATGTCCTCCTGCCTCAAGCTTGTGGCAGTAAGTGAGGACGCTATGGTGTTCCTCCTGAGGAATACACCGACGCCAGACGCTATCCCCTCCTTCGTGGTAAAGGATGGGATCCTCCCAATGGTAAGACTTGGCCTTCGCTAGGAAGGTCTCAAGCCTCTGCCTGGGCCAATCTTGTGGGACTTTCCCAGCAACGAGAAAGTTCACAATATCGGCGTACCATGGGAGTGAGGCTATAGCAAGGATCGCCTCATCTGGGAAGGTATCTCGGATGGGATCAATCTGCTCAGTCTCCTCAGGCTGCTCTAATTGGGAGAGATGATCCGCCACCACATTCTTGACTCCAGGCTTATCCTTAATCTCAATGTCGAACTCCTGGAGTAGAAGGATCCATCTAGTCAGTCTGGCCTTGGCATCCTTCTTTGCCATGAGGTACTTGATGGCGGTGTGATCTGTAAACAAAGTCACTCTAGATCCGATGATATACGATCTGAACTTATCCAGGGCAAACACTACTGCTAGCATCTCCTTCTCTGTGACAGTGTAATTCCGCTGGGCGGAATCCAATGTGCGGCTAGCGTAGTGTATAGCAAATGGCACTCCATCCCTCCTCTGTCCCAGCACTGCCCCTACGGCAAAATCGGAGGCATCCGTCATGATCTCAAATGGGAGAGACCAATCAGGCGGCTGGAGGACAGGAGCCTCAATAACGCACTGCTGGAGAGTAGCAAACGACGAAAGACACTTGTCATCGACAAGGAACTCGGTGTCTTTCATCAAGAGGTCAGTCAACGGCTGGGCAATCCTGCTGAAATCCTGAATGAATCTCCTATAAAATCCAACGTGCCCCAGAAATGACCGTAACTGCTTCAGATTGGACGGCGGTGCGAGTTTCCTAATGACATCAACCTTGGCCGGATCAACCTCCATGCCCCTGTTGGAGATGATGTGGCCAAGCACCGTCCCTTGAGTCACCATGAAGTGACTCTTCTCCCAAGATAGCACCAAATGATACTCAATACATCGCTGGAGTACTCGGTCTAGGCAGTCAAGACAGGAGTCGAATCCGTCGTCGTAGACCGAGAAATCATCCATGAAGACCTCCAAACACTCCCCTACCATGTCCGAGAAGATCGACAGCATGCACCTCTGAAAAGTCGCAGGGGCATTGCATAGCCCAAATGGCATGCGTCGAAAAGCATATGTGCCGAAGGGACAGGTAAAGGTGGTCTTCTCCTGATCCTCAGGAGCGATGGCCACTTGGTTGTAGCCCGAATACCCATCCAGGAAGCAATAATGGCTCTTCCCTGCTAGTCTCTCAATGATCTGGTCAATAAAAGGCAGGGGGAAATGGTCCTTCTTGGTGGCTTGGTTGAGTCTCCTGTAGTCAACACAAACCCTCCAAGAGGTGGGTACTCGTGTAGCGATCTCCTCTCCCAACTCACCGATCACAGTCGTGATGCCCGTCTTCTTGGGCACCACATGCAAGGGGCTGACCCACTTGGAGTCGGAAATGGGATAAATAAAACCTGCACCCCACCACTTTGATATTTCCTTCATCACAACCTCTCTCAGGTTGGGGTTCAGACGCCGCTGGAACTCACGTGACGGCTTCGCCCCCTCCTCGAGATAGATATGGTGGGAGCACACTGATGGACTAATCCCATGGAGATCTGCTACGCTCCATCCGATCGCCTTGCGGTTCTTTTCAAGAACCCCCATCAAACGGGATTCCTGCTCTCCAGTCAACTCGGCGGAGATGATGACTGGGTACATCTCTGGCTCGCCCGCAAGGAATCGATACTTCAGCGAAGTAGGGAGCGGCTTCAGCTCTGGAATGCTGGGTGCCGGCAAATCTGGCTGCGGAAGAAACTGAGTGAAAGCTGCAAGGTCGGCCAAATCTGCCTGGGAAAGTGAAAGCGTACTCTCGCAAACTGGATCGGGAGAAGGCGGCTCAACTATACTGTCTCTGCTCGGCTCTGCATCTACCTCCTCCTCATCTATAGGCTCGGATGGGCTCAAGTCTGGCATCTGATCATAGCAATCGGCCCACTCAGACTCTGAATCCGAGGGATCTGTATCAGAATCAGTGGCATCAGTACCACCGGAAAACAAGGTGGCCTCAGCACCACCATCACTAATCATCGTGCTGCGATCAAGGACCGGCTCTGTTGCCTCAATGGTATCCTGAACCAGGTATGTGCTCTCCAGACTCTCCTCTGCTGTCGTCTCTGCATCAGCTGTATCTGAAAGTGAGAGGATGGTCTGTGTCTCAAGATCTGCCCAAGCTGCCTCATCATCTGTGATCACAAAATCACAGTCCCGGTGGATGTCTGGCTCTGCGTCTGTCAGCTGCTCTGAATCTGTACTCGCATCTGAGCGGGCTCTGCATCTAGCTCTGTAGTCCTCGACCGTCTCTATTTGTATACTCTCGCCCTCGACGCGAAAGTACACCTTCCCGCTATCATGATCAGTCACCGCCTTGGCTGTGGCCAAGAACGGACGACCAAGGATGATGGGGGTATCGGCCACTGACTCAGGGATCTCCATGTCCAACACTACGAAGTCCACCGGGAATTTTAGGCCCTGAATCATGACGATAACGTCTCGTAATAACCCCTTCGGCCTCTTGACAGATCGATCAGCGAACTGAAGGACTGTCCTGCTCTGTCGAAGAGTGCCCAACTCGAAGCGGTCGAGAAGGGCTGCCGGAAGAAGGTTGATCGACGATCCGCTATCTAGAAGAGTACGGTTGAACCTCTGCTCACTGATCTGGCATCTGACATACGGGGCCCCTGAATCTGGCCTCTTGGCTGGCAGGCGGTTCTGGATCGCGAAGCACGTGGCTTTGGTCAGCACATGGATCTCGGAAGTGTGGTTTCTCCTCCTCCTCCTGACTGTAGTCCTCTCTCTCAAAGATCGCTGGAGAAGGGGGATGTGCTGCAAAGCCTCCTGGAGGGTCAGCTGGATGTGGAATCGATCGATCATGCTCTGGCTGAACTCCTCAAGCTCTCTCTTTTTTGGATTTTCTTTTTTCTTCCCCTTCCCCATCTGAAGGGCTCTAGGGAAGGGGATCACTGGGTCCTTCTCAGATGAAGGACTAGGAAAAGGTCTAGGCGGTTCAAGGACCGGATCCACACATACATCATGCACCACAGTGGGACCAGAAGAAAGTAAACCTTTTCCTTTATTCACAACAGAGTTCCGAGATACAGGAATACGAGGAAAGACAACATCTCTATCTGTACAAACACCGGTGGCCTCAGTACCACCACGGGCTGGCTCTGCTGCTGCTGCTGGTAGACGTCGTGCGGCATCAGTACCGCGGGCTGGCTCGGCTGAACGGGTGGCATCAGTACCACCTCCTAGATCTGGTGAAGCGGCGGCCTCAGTACCGCCGGTGGGATCAGCATCCTTGGTGGCCTCAGTGCCACCGTCATCGTCTGGAGCGGCCTCAGTACCGCTCTCCTCCTCCTCATGTGGCGCCTCTGAAGTGTCCTCGTGGTGAAGCTCAGATGAGGCGCCGCCGCCTGCTGGGGTCCTACCGCTCCTAAGTGTGACAAAATCAGCATCAAATAGATCCGAAGATGTATCATCAAAGGGGTCACTAGGAGTGGCAAACTCAGTATGTATTACCTGCTCAAATTTCCTCTTGAGGTTATTCGGATTCGGCTCAATCTGGGCTGGAATGGCGGCCTTCCCTCTCACCAAGTCCCGCATCTCCTGGCGGAACTTGTCCATCTCCCGTCTGAATGTGGCCTGCTGGTCCGTGAGGATGCGGGCGATGTCATCCAAAGCAGGGCTCTCGTGGGAACCCGACGGGTAGCCTCTCTGTGGGTGAGGCTGCTGGAACTACTGCTGCTGGTGCTGGTAAGAGGGGTATGAGGAAGGGTGCTGCTGCTGAACTGGGTGAGCCTACTGCTCACGTCTCCACGACTGTCCCTGCTGCTGATAGGGACGAGGACCGAAGGATGATGGATGGTGCTGCTGATATGCTGGGGGCTGCTGCTGCGGCTGGTGCTGGTCTCTCTGCTGGGAGTACTGCCCTCCCTGTCCTGACGGCTGCTGCTGGGGCTGGGCACCACCACTCCCCCACCTGAATCCGGGATGGTCTCGTCGGATCCCAGGCTGGGGGCGGTCATACCAAATCCCGTTGACATCCATCAACGGCTCGGCATCGTAGGGGGCTGGCGGGAGTACTGCCAGAGGCTGGTCCGGCTGGTAGACCACCATCTGCATCTCTGGAGATGGTGGGGACTGGTAGGTGGGCTGCGGCTGCTGGTACGGCTCCGCCTGTACAAGATGGACCTGTCTAGGCTGCACGTGGGTGCTGGAGCGCTGGGACGAGCTGCTGCTGCTGCCGGCGTCGCCTCGCGACTGAAGACGGGGCTGAGAAGCCGTCTGTGCCTCCTGGAGACACATGAGCTGTGTCTTCATGTCGCTCAGAACCTGTGCCATCTGCTCCATCTGCGTGATACTCTGGCACTGCTTCTTCTCGATCAGCTCCATGCGGTCCAGCTTCTCGCTGATAATGCCCATGTCCGCAGCTGACGACTCTGCCTGTGCTGCTGCGGCTGCGGACGAACTGGATGGACCTGCATCTACCCGTGCTATCCGCTGGTACTGCACGGGTCCTGGCTGATGTGGCTGGGTTTTCTGAGTATACAACCTGGTCTGAGACATCACCATATAGTTCTCAGCCATCTCCTCGAAGATGGCCCAAACCTGGTCGTGGTCCTTGGCGAAGTAGGACCCGCCGCAAGAAGCATTCACCAGGCCCTGTAGCTCTGGTGTCAACCCGCTAAAGAAGCTCTGCACAAGGTTCGGCTTCGTGATGTCGTGGTGCGGGCATCTGTCCAGGAGCTCTCGGAACCTCTCCCATGCCTCGTGAAACTGCTCGTTGGGGAACATGGAGAAGTTGCTGATCAGGGCCCTTGCTACATTCGTCCGCCCGAGTGGATAGTACTTGTTCAAGTACTCGGTGCGGAGCTGCTCCCAGGTATAGACAAACCTCCCAAGATGCTTCAGCCAGGTGGCTGCTCTATCTGCCAGTGAAAACGGGAAGGCTATCATCCGGATCGTGTCCTGGTCCACGTGGCGATCGTGGACAGTGCTGCAAATCATCAGGAACTCCTGGAGGTGGAGGTGGGGCTCCTCAGTGGCGAGTTCGTGAAAATGAGGAAGCATCTGCAGGGTGTTCGGGGGGGAACTTGAAGTCCCCCACGATAGCAGGTACCACCACCCAATGGTGCATCAGTGTAGATCCGGGGTTGTGCAACTCCCGCATCGGTCTAGGTGGTCCTCCTCCTCCCGCGGCTGCTGCCGCTGCGGCGGCGGCTGCTGCTGCTGCGGCTCGCGCCTCTGCATCCGGTATCTCCTCGGGCTCGCTCTGCTGGTCTCTCTCTGCTCTGAGCCTCTCCAACTCTCGCCTCATCTCTATCATAAATGCCCCCTGATCGCGGAGCTGCTACTGGACTGTCTCGAGTGATGCGATCAGGGTGGAGTTGATCGCTCCCTGGTCTAGTACAAAGTGCTCTGGCTGACGGGAGTGATCGTCTGAACTGCCGGCTCCGGCCATGTCGACGTCTACAAAATCAAACGAGCCCAACTCAGGTGTTGTCAAATGTATCAATCTCTCCTCGGGCTCGTGTCTCTCAGGTAGATCAGAAAGGGGGTCGAGGGGGAACAGGGTGGAATCATACTCGGGCTCGGAGAGCGGGTCTGGGCTCTCGCGAGCCAACCTAGATGATGAGGCAGACGTGCCCGAAAGCGGTGCAGCCAGAGGCTGCCTAAGAGACCGTCTACCCATCATCTTGATCTGGCGAGTAAGGCGGATGAGATCTGGAAAAATTATGATCAGAAAACAAACCCCCGGTTCACCAACGCAACACGAGCTGAAGACCGTGAAAGTTCGGTCAAATTATCTTGTCGATTTTATTTTGGTGAACACACAGAATATCAGAGCGCTTACGTGACCTGTTGGGATATCCGATGCTAACCCAACTGACTGGCCCGCACGTAAGAGTCGGTAATCAGTCGGGACTAGCAACGGGGGGCTCTACCTAGGGTGCGGGTCACTCTCTCGTGCATCCAAACCAAACAATGAGGGGGTTGCTCTCTCCAAGACAAAGTTTTTAGGGTGAGCAGATTTTAAGATCAATAAGATTAGCAGTCCCAATTTTATGGTTTCACTTTTTTTTAATCTTTTTCAAAGCAAACAAAAAGGCCTAACAAATTTTTCAGTTCTCCTGATTATTAAGGCCAAAACAGGGGGGAGAAGACGAAAAAGCCGATGCACGAAAAATCAATGATGCATGCAAAGTCAGAAATGCGTACCTTGCCTCCAGCACTCTACATGCAAGATGATCCGCGCATAAAAGTAAAGACAGAAATAAAACTAACCTAAATGATGCAACGGTAAAGCCGAGTCCTAGGTGAGCAAGTCTAGCGAAGAGCCGTCTAACCGGTCACCGACCTCCAAGCCAAAGAGTCCGGTCTTGGCCCGTCCCTCCTCTGTCCGACAAATCGGGGGTAGGAGTAAGCACTTTACAGGACGGGCTGCGGCACGTAGGCTACGGAGGCAAATGAATCGGTTATTTTTATTATTGATATTAAGTAGGTCCAATTATTCGATCTATGGGAACAGATATGCAATTAGGTGTGTGGATCCTACTAATTACGGCACATTCACCAGAAAATCCTAAGTCTAGGAGCTAGAGCAAAAACCGCGAAAAACCGGAAAAGACAGAAATAAAAGAAAAATAAAACTGCGAAAAAGCCGCGAAAAACCGCGAAGGTCCTAAAGGGTCCCCCGAGCACACCGGTGCTCGGCGAAATAAACCCGCTACGGTAGAAAAGTCCAAGAGTGTCCAAGCAGTCCAAGTCCCTGTATTATTACAATAATACTAAAAATAAAATAAAAACCTAATCTAACCTCACCCACTCAACTCTCTCCCTCTCGCTCTCTCCTGCGGTTTCGTAAAGAAGGAAGCCGCCTCCAAGTTCCTCGGCTGCACCGGCTCCTCGAAAGTCGCCTCCACGGTCCTTGGGCCCTCGCAAGAAAAAGAGATGAGTGGTCAGACCAGCAAAAATAATCAAATAATAAGGAAAAAGAAATGAAAATTAAAAGTGAGGGTATATATGCAAAAATACAAAATCAAATAATCACACAAAATCAATCAAAAACAAGAACCAAAGAAAATAAAAATAAAGCAAAATAAAACAAAAAGAAACTATAAACAAAAACCGCGAAAAGCCGCGAGCTCCGAAGAGCCGCGAAAAGCCGCGAAAACAAAGATGAAAATGAAAAGAAAACGAACTACTAAGCCGTGCTTCCCGGCAACGGCACCATTCTGATGACCGACCAAGCGACCAAGGTAAAGGTATCTAGATAGGTCGTTGCGACCTCGATCGCTCAGCTAAGTCAATCGAGAAAAATATCAGACCACTCGAAACAAATAAAACCAATCAAGCACGAAGATAGCGGTCCAGCTATGAGTTTAACCTGGTATAGCACCCAGGGTCGAACTCGAGGAGCACGGGTTGGCCAAAGGCCTACGAAGTAGTAAAAATGAAATCAAATAAAAGACAAAATATTTTTAAAGCTTTTTAATGATTTTTATATTTTTTTGGATTTTTAATATGTGAAGAAAATAAAAGAACACAAAAACAATCACACTTTAGCAAATTATTTAATGCATCAAAAATCAAGCAAAAATTCAAACAAAAATATTTTTATGTCTTTTATGTTTTTTAGTGTTTTTGGTTAATTTTTGATAATTTTCTGATGTATATTTTATTTTCTAAAAATCAAACAGTAACAAAAATGCAAGGTACTGTCCAGCCAGACCCAAAATCCCTAGATAAAATATCTAAGGACCTCAAAAGGGTATGGAGGTATTTTTCCTGTAAACTAGATAAAACAAGGAAAATTTGAGTACCAAAATTATTGTTTTTGGGTTTTTAGATTATTTAATAGAATTTTTATGGGTTTTTAGGTGTTTTTAGGTTTTTATGGTTTTTAATCAGTGAAAAATAGCCAAAATTGGCTAGAAAATAAAGGAACACAAAATAAACAGTACCTAATTTTTATAGAATTTTTGAGGGGGTTTTTATATTTTTTTTGGGGTTTTTAAAAGGGTTTTTATCAGTTGTGCCCCTCCGAGATATCGCAATATCAGTTATGCCCCTATCTTTTTGGTAATATCAGTTGTGCCCCCGACTTCTTGCCAATATTTCACTTGTGCCCCTCAGAGGGGCATAACTGATAAAAGATTTTTATCAGTTATGCCCCTCTGAGGGGCACAAGTGAAATATTGGCAAGAAGTCGGGGGCACAACTGATATTACCAAAAAGATAGGGGCATAACTGATATTGCGATATCTCAGAGGGGCACAAATGATAAAATCCCTTTTTAAAACTAGACAGTGGCTAAAATGAAGGTTTTTGAATTTTTAAAAATAACAAATAAACTCAAAAATGTCCTCGAAAATTCTCAAAAATCCTACAACATGGCAGGAGCCATGTGTCAAATTTTCATCGAATTTGGAGGTGATTTGATATTTTATTCAAAAATCACAAGAGGGCAGTGTGCACAAGGACTGGAGTGCAAATACCCTAAGTTCTGGGGGTCCAGGTGCAATTAACCCAGCAAGTCACGCGCGCGGCGCGTGCCTGGGGCACTCAGGGACCTCTTTGTAATAAAACTAAGTTCCAGGGACTAATTGGTAACACGTACCAAAAGTCCGAGGGCCTCAGCTGCAAATATCCCAAAAATAAACGCACATGCGTAATAAAACCATTCACAGGGGCATAAATGCAATTACTCAAAAAGTTTCATTCATTCATAAACATCCAGAACTACAGGGGTGTATGATGCAAATAACCCACAAATACACGTGACGAAGCACGTGGCTCACACAGACAGGGGTATAAGTGCAAATAAACTAAAGCTCGTGGTCCATTGTGCAAATTAACCTTAAACTAAACTACGGAATTAAATATTTACAGGACTAAAACTAAAAGCATAAAAGCAAAGGGGGCCTAAGACAATTTACCCCTTATTTAACGTCGAGGGCCAGATTTGTGACGCGTGGCGAATCTGACGGCTGAGGACGAAGGCGCCTTTGTCTTTGAAAACGTCGGCCTGATCGAACGACTGAGGGCTCTCCACGTGGCTATCGGACGGCTGTGGCGCGCTGGTGGACGAAACCCTCGAATAGCTAACGGCTGGGATCGATCCTCGGGAGATCTGGCGGTTGCTGCATCTCCGTGGATGGACGGACACGATGTAATCTGGAGCGCCGAGGTCAATCCGACGATCGGCGAGGATCCTGGAAGAACAAGTCACCGGTGACTTTCGCCGGCCTCGTGCGAGCGCTGGGATCCTCCCCTGCTGCCTCTGGAGATCGGAGAAGGTCCGCGATGAAGCTCCGCAGCTAACGGTAGGCTCCGATGGCCCAGCCGAGCCCTGAAGGGCTCCGGCGAGGTCGGCGGAGGTGAAGCTCCTGGCCCAGATGACTCGAACCCTCAGATGGGCTCGCAATGACCTGCAAGGTAGACCAGGAAACTCGCGGGTCGAGGGCAAAGTGCCTCGACCCGGTTAGGCGTCGTGGAGGTGACCGGTGGGGCGATATGGTCGAACTCCGGCGAAGCGGAGGACGGAGGAGTTTGAATCCCCAGCTCCTGTGCGAGCTGGGTTGGATGGGGGTATGGAGAAGGTGCGCGGAAGGAAGGCGGAGATGAAGATGGATTCCGATGATCGAATGGAGGTGTGAGGCGGTCGGAATCGGCGAAACACGGCGGCGGTGCGATTTGGGGCAAAATGGAAATTAGACTAAACAGAGGAGCTAAGGGACTACCTGGGTGGATGAATCGACTGTGCTGGAGCTGGGGGTGCTCCCGGTCCTCGCCTCAAGGAGCGTCGACGTCCGAGGCTCGAGCTCCAACTCGGGGCGGAGCACGGCGGTGAAGACTCGCCGGATCAGTGGCTTTCGCCTCCTTTCCTCGCTGCGACAGGTCGAGACTCGAGCTGTCACCTCTCTCTCTCTCTGGAGCTCACTGGAAATCGAAGCAAATGGCCAAAGATGGAAGAATTTGGTGGCGGAGCTCGCTTAAGTAGGTTGGGGGGATCCGAAAAGAACGGCTCGGGTAGGGTCACGGTGGCGCGCGGACCCCGAGGTCGATGCCCGGCGAGGGTGTCGGATGTGGGAGGTGTCAAACGGAGCCGGGGTTTAGGTGTTAGGCAATCGGGTCGAGCGGGTATAAATCCGAGAAAAGAGTCCGGTGCTCGAACCTGTGAAGAGTGGTCCTGGGGGGGGTCAGTTGACCGGGCGGTCAACATCCCCAGGGCCAATGGCTGAAGGCCACGTGGCTGGATAAAGAAGTGACAAACACACATAGCTAGGGGCCGAATCAGTAAAAACCCAAAACATGAAATATTTTTATTTTATTTTTTTCTATTTTTTGGTGATTTTTAATTAATTTTTGGAAATAAAAATAAGGTATTTACACTATATAGCTATATATAGGTATATGTACAATATGTAGGTTTTTGATTTTTGATTTTTTAATTATTATTTTTGTACAATTTTATTCCTATTTTATATTTTATTTATTTATAGAATAAAATAAGGAATAAAAAGGTATTTTTATTTGGTTTTTATTATTTATATACATAGGTGAAATAAATAGATATATACATTTATATATATGGTATATATACAATGTATTTTTATATTTTAAAATTTGTTATTTTTATTTGATTTTTGTTTTGATTCTTTTCATTTTATTTATTTACAATATATAATATAGGATATTTACAAAAAGTTTAGAAAATAATTTTATTTATTTATAAGGTTGAATAAATATAGGAGTATGGTTTATGTACATGGTGAAAGGGCATTTTTGAACTTTTTGATTTTCAAATTTTTATTTTGTTTTTAATATTTTCTAAATATATACAAATATGTACAAGCATATTTTTGGGTGAGGAAAAATATGATTTTATTTATTTACATAAATATATACACATGAGCCCCTATCTCCCTCTACTTGGCTTTTATGCGGTCAGGCCCATGCTGAGCCCTCCCTTGGGTTAGGTTGCTCAATATTTATTCTAAATATTTCCCTCTTTTTCTTTTTAATCTTTATTCTTTTATTTTTGCACAAAAACATGCTAATTATAGGTTTTTACACAATGCATGCTTTTGCTAATTATCCCTATTTACACATATCTACATGCATTTGCAAAGGTTTTTGTAGCTAAAATATAAGAATAAAGAGTGATGAATGGGTATTCATCAGGGGGTAGGCATCAAAATTAGGGATTTGTTTTGGGATGTCGGGTGGGATTTGGTTTCTTTTGTTGTGGTTAATTTATGTTAGTAAAATTATATGAAGCCCCTTATGTTTATATTATATTACTTGTTACAACACGTAGGTAATTACTAGTTCTAATTTTAAGGGGGTTATATTATAAAGATACCCTCTAAGTCAATAGTATTATATATTTTATTTATTGAATTATAAAAAAATGAATATTCGCATTCGTATCCGTTAAAAAAAGTACTTTCGTATTCGTATTCATATTTGCAGAAAAAATTAGGATGTTAAGTTCGTATTTGTATTCGTATTTATCGGATGTTGATTTAGATATCCATATTCGCATTCGTATTTGTCAGAGATAAAGAAATAACATCCATATACCTCATTTTACGAATGCGAATATAAACGAATGCATATATACTTGGATTCGTTTTCATCACTAATTATGCATCATTTCTTCTTAGGATTTGTTATTTAAAGTCTTATTTTGTTAGATTATCATTTTATAAGAAGAAACTCCGTCAAATTTTTATTTGGAATATGAGCCAATATAAGGGAAAATTCTGTCAAAATTTTGCTTTAACTATCATCCAATATAGATGGAAACTCCGAGAAAATTTTGAGCGATCATGTTCTTTGTGTTCTTTGTGTTCTTGATGCAAAAATAGATTTCAATCATCTTAGGAGTTGTTAACCATCTTATTTAAAAAACCAACCAAAGTCGGTTGCAACGCATGCGAGAGCTAACACGTAGGTTACAAAATCATGCCTCTTATTGTTGGATTTTCAAGTTAAACAGGATAAAATTAATGGTTATTGTGTTTTTTTATTTTGGAGAATGTTGACATGCTTGTTCCTTAATTACTATAAAATAATTGCTAAATTAAAGTTTGTGAAATGAATCGTCCTTGAAGTTATTTTGGTAATTATGTAATATTATATTAATACTAGCTGAAAATTTATATGGCCTAAATGAGATCTGATTACAATTTTCATACTATCTTTAGGATAAGGATGACTTGGAGTAGATATTACAGATCAGGAATGCAACATGTAGGTTTGTTAGAAGAATATCCGTATTGGCATGCCATACCTAGGTTGTACATAGTTCCCCTGATATGTTGAGCGTGTGAAATAAATTATCTGCAACGTGTGATACTCGATTGCAACTAGAGCGTTGACTAACTGAAGATGTGACCGTGCCATGTGGAGACACAAGTTGTTTAATAATGGCCGGATCATGATAACATGTATTTAAGCTGCTAGTATATGTGATTAAAGGTTAGCATGTATTTTTAAGATACCATGTCCTCGAGGACAATATACTTCCTTTGTTTTAGGTTGAGGGTTTAGAACCATGAATAATAAACAAAAAAGGAAAATTGTCACTATAGTATTGGAGGATTGGTTGAGGCGATTGCGGCAGCATAAGCTCACCAGATCAACACAATCTACAATCCTGAAGTGTCCAGAACTTCGGAGTCCATGAGAGGTGAGGGGAGTTGACAAATTTGTGATTCATCATTCTAAAAGTTGAAAATAGAGCTTTGTTCCCGATTAATGAGCTGCATTTCATCACTTATATTGCATAATTAGCATTCATGCATGTGTATATAATATCTGCATTTTAGCATTCATATTTGCATTAAATAAGGAGCCAAATTCACTTGTAAATATTCACCTGTATATTATCTAAAATCACCTATTTATATCTATTTTATAATAACTCTAAATTCAATAAAATGAACTATATATTGTATATATTACTAACACTATTAAAAGAAAAATAACAAAAAAATACTAACTTGTTAAATTGTCCAATAAACCCAAATCCAAGTTTGAGACCAAGAACCTTAAGATGCACATATCTCTCTCATACAATGTCCAATTTAGATCTACTCACTTTTAAAGTAATATACATTCAACAACCTTCAAAACAAGACTAATTTCATAAAAATCGGATATTGTATGTGAAACTTGAGTTTTGGGCCCCTATTGTATATTGTACATATTAACCATAATACCCTCCATTTTATCTTTTTATTTTTTTAAATATTAAAAATCCAAAGAAATCAGATTAAGTTCTAAATATTTCTTTCACATTTTTCTAAATTTATTTTTATTTTTCTCAAAATAAAAAATTGTAAAAGACAAAAATGCGGTATTTTATACATATAAGATACCACCTTAAAATACTTTTTATACAAATGACATCCTTTGATTTTTGATCCTTCATAGAAGTTGTAGTTCTCATCGAGACGAGCAACTTTTGATTTTGACCACCTTTTTATTTAGCATGTTTTGATATTTCTTTTTTATTTTTCTTTTGATTTAAATTGAGATTTTTTCTGGGAGCGACACATGGCTGCTCCTGGAGTTGTCACGTGTCACCCATTTTTATTATTTTTACTTATTTTATTTTATTTTAGTTATTTTAATTCATTTATTTTAATTAATTAATTTAGTTATTTAATAATAATTATTATTACCTTTTTAATTATTTTAAATAGTTAAAAATAACACGCCACGTGACTGCTCCCGGGCACGCCATGTGGTGCCATCTCCATCCAGTCTAATCACGTGCGACGCACGTGATGAAATCCCCCTCCCTTCCTCTTACGCGCCCGTCTTTCTCGAGCAGAGTGCAACCACCATGCCCCTGCGCCTTACGCGGCGGTCCACCTCACGCCAGACTCGTTCCCTCCGCCTCCTACGCAAGCTGCTGACCTGCTCGCATCGCGTAGCGGTGCGCAATGATCGCGCTCGCGTCACCCATTCCCATCAACCCGCACCTCCGCCTGATGCAGCGGCTCTGCATATGACAGCCCGCTTCCTCCATGATCCCCATCTCTCCCTCTCTTTCCGTTCTCGCTCTCTTCCCCACGCCCAACCACCTTCATCTCCTGCGCAACGACCCAGTGCGCAACAGCTACCCTTCTCTCCACTTCAAACACCTCCCGTTAGACTCTCCACCAATTCCTCTCACGCCAACGACCTTTAAAGCCTTGACTAACCCTACGCTTCAATATATCCGCCATGCTTGAGAGAAGCCCATCTGAAGCTTCGAGCTCCCAAGAATACCTCAGTTGGTGACAACGATCTGAGGTGGGTTGAGCGAAGACAAGCAAAGATTGACCTCCTCGACGAGATCCAAGGGAAACTCCCCTTGTTACAGTTGCTCCACGCAGCCGCCCCGCTCTTCGCATGCCAATGACTTCGAGCAATGACCAGTAAACCTCGAGGTTCCCCTTCCCAGGAGACACTTTCCGCCATCGTCAGGAAGCGTTTCCTTCCTTCTCCCTTTACTTCTCTTCTTCTTCTCTCCTTTCTTTCTCTTCCTCTGTTTCTTGTTTTTCCTCGGTAACTCCCTTCCTTCCTTCTTCCCTTCGTTTCACCTTCATGGGTATACCATCTTCACCTTCGTCACGATCATCATCGTCTACCATTTGCTTCGCCCACCCTCAAAGCTCCAGTAGCCAGCACCGACGGCCACGCCTTCGTCATCAACCCGCTGATCCACCTCCGACCACCCCCCGCTTTATTCTCACTTGCAGGGTCACACAAACGACGCAGGTAATCCACTACCCGTACGTGCCCCACCGACCCTCGCCCTGCAGTTTTCATCGACGCCTGCACATCTCCATCAGCTTGGAGCCCAGTCGATCCGTCTTTGCCATCTGGAGACCACGAGCTAGGCCCTGCGTGCCTCCGCCTCAGTTGCGTCGTCGAGCAGCACAACCCTCGCCATCGACAACTATCGGAGGCCCGGTACCACCTCGGTTGTGTGTCGGCCGAGGCCTCGAGCATACCGCCTCCACTACCGCAACTCCAGCTAGCCACTGATCATCACTGACCATCTCCCTTGCTTCGCACCTCTAGTTAGGCCGTGTCTCGGCCAACCTACTTCGCCCTCCAGCCGGCTCCATCTACCAGGGCTACCTCGAGCTCCACTGCCTCATGCCACCAGCTTCGCAGGCATGCCTCCATCGCCATTAGACCCGTGCGAGGCTCCACCAGTTTCGCAGGCAAGCCTGCACCTCCATCTCGTTCCGCCTCGGGCAGGGCATCCACCTCGGCCCAAGAGCCCGACACCATTGGACGTTGCCTTCCGCCTCGCTCCTCCGCCCTCGACATCGGCTCCAGCAGTCCACGGGTCCAGCACATTCCAAGACCCCTTCCCTATCCACGTGAGCAGCATGTGGGTGGTGCACAATTGCACCCGAGCCCCTGGAGCTCTAGGAAATTACGATCAAGTTCTTCTCAAGCAGGCACGTGCTTTGCATGCGCCCTAGTGGAGACATTACAGCAGAAGCCCTTTGTTTTTCCATAAATAACATGTGCGTCCCGCCTACTGAAGTCACGTGCGAGGCACACCTCCCCTTGAGACATTTTCATCCATGCCCTCTGGCATATAGGTAATTGCATTATAGTCCGTGATGAATCCGTGATTCATCGCCTTTATTCTTTCATTTTGGTTAAAATCTTCGGTAAATTACATGTAAATAATCACTAATTCTATCTAATTATCATTCTAACCACAATTATTAATATTATATATTTAACACTTATTTTTACCCAAAATAAAAGAATAAAAAGAAAAAGAAAAAGAAAAAGAAAAAGAAAAGAAGGATGTATATGTAATATACAGACTGATCCTAACCCCGAGACCAGACCAATATTGATCAGGTCGACAAATAAATAAGTAGGGGGGATAAGGATCCTAATTCAAAAATACTAAGAAAATAAAGACCAAAAATATAAATTACCCATTTTTCATCTTGTAAATATTTCACTTATTTTATTTATCAATCAAAACCATCAAAAATCAAATCACTCCTTTGGTAAAAGTTGTTCATAAAAATATATATTATTTTATAAAAATATAAGAAAAATATTTCAACATAAAAATAAATTAACCGCAATGAACCGTAAAAGCTGCAATAGCCGACTTCCAAGGATCATAACTATTTATAAAAAACTCCAAATGGACCAAACTCACTTCTAAAATATGTTTTGTACATAATATTATTTATTAAAAATGTCATAAAAATATTCGGATAAAACCAGTGATTTTCAGCTTTTTGGACCCGTTGTGTATTTATACTATACGTAGAAACTTCACGAGTTTTTAATTAAATAGCCTTTAACTCGAATAACGTAATTTCTTCTCCTAAAATCTTATAAAATTATATATATATATATAAATATAAAAATATAAGTAAGTCAAAATACCAATAAATCCCGAAGCCTCGAAACCGCTATTTTTTCTTCTGGACCTCATAACTCGGCCGTATGAACTCCGAGTTAAGCAAACTCGGTCCCAAAAATTATATTTTTCAATTATCTATAAAATGACATTAATTTCGTTAAAATCAGAGTTAATGCAGAAAATACGATTTTTTGGGTCTGTATTGGTATATTGTACAACAACATGTAACTTATATTATAATTTAATACATTAATACTTTTATTATTTATTTTTTCATATAAAATAAATAATATTTCATTTATTTAAATTATTTATTTATTTTATTAATTACATTATATACTTATTTATTTAATTAATTAATACATAGTTACTTAATTAACTACTTAAATAATTTATTAATTATATTTATTTATTTATTGTTTATTTAATTTCAAAATATTATTAATTCATTTTTTTACTATTAATTATTTAATTATATTAATTTTATTTTTTTGTAGTTTTCTCTCTCCTCTCTCCCCTTCTCACTTTCCCAATTCCTTCCTACACCCCCGTCTTCTTTTTCCTCCTTCAACACGTCAAGATCCCATCCCCTCCGCCTCGTCTTCGACCAACCGCTTCAACCATCCAATGGCTGGCCATTGGCTGGTCGTTTCTCCCAACTGCCTGCTCCCGTCACCCACGACTAGTGACGACACCCTTCCATCTCTATAAAAAGGGATAGACTCCTGCCATGGATGCCATCCGCCATTCTTCATCTTCATTCCTTCAAGTTCTGGAGAGCAGAGAGAGAGTGAGAGGAGCAGTGCGAAGGGTGACAGTCTCGTACTGTCCTCTATCGGCGAGATAGTTGGCGTCGTAGCACCTGCTCCGCCACGCACAACCTCCTCGTCCGCTGCGAGTAGAGGCGATCACCTTGGAGCTCCACTCGAGCTCCAAGACACAAGCATTGACTCATCTGTTTCCCAGGTTAGCTTTCCGACTCCTATTTCCTCCATCTTCTATTCTCTTCTCAGTTTTTTCCCACTCTTCTCTATTCCTCTTTCCACTTTCCATCTCCATTCATCTCATTTAATTCACTTTCGCATCTCGATTTGTTTCATCCGATCAACCACCTCATCTTCCAAATGTCCTTTGTTTGATGCTCTACTTATCACATCTCTAACCTTCGGCCAAACTCGGTGGCTGGATCCTAAGCTAAACCCTCCGCCTTCGCTTAAGAATGTCTGTTTAGTACCATTTCCTTCCATCGAGACTAACGCTCGATTGAGGACACAAACCTCAAGATTCGTTTGATTAAACTGCTAGTTGTATGACTAGAGTTGACGAAGGACATCGGAATGACCTCCTGGAGTTGAATCCCTGATTTGTAGATTAGAGCATTTCTCATCGCATTCAAAAAAATCTCTAACCATCTGCAGATACAAAGCATCGAGAGTTCCGCATCGAAGAATTCCTGATATTAACCTTCGTCATATAGAGGTGTTCGACTGAAGAATCATCGGAGCCCCGAGATCAACAACTTCCACCGACTTCCTCCACTGCATTTCTTCCAAGTCAAATCCGACGGAGGGATTCACTGTAGTATTACTTACATATAGCATCATCGTGAGGATTGATACATCAGTAACCTAGAGGAGACGAAACCATCTCTGTTGGAGCTTTGTTTCTTCGAAGGACATTGTCTTCAGGTCACATTTCAAATCATCACCAGAGATTTGAGTAATAATCTGGGAGCACATACGATCCATTTGAGATTTGAAGAGAAGCTTCGCCATTAGGAAAGGAAATTGATTAAAAATAGCCATCAACCGAGATGTGCACATGGATTTAGAACCAATCGAGCATCATTTCAGATCAAATCCGTAGCCTGGAGATTGCACAACCACTTCTCGATCAGTCGATGAGAGTAGCATATCAACCGTCCGATCGAGGAGAGATTTCAGCCATCTGATCAGATCCGGAGACCCGATCTCAGCCTCACGCCACCTGCCGCTTAAGGCCTGCTCGTGCATGCCACGTGATTTGAGATACTTAGTGACTTTGCATACCAAACCCTCGAATACTTTGCATATTATGATTAGATCCACTACAGGTGTAGCTCTAGTTGATGGCGTGTGCGTGATCACGTGCTCCTGGGATATTTTACGGGCAAGTCCCTGTTGCCTCTCCAAATTACGAACAACTCCTCCCAGGTGGTGATCCACATGAGGAGTTCATGTGATTGGTGTGATGTTTGTGCAGGTCACGCGCGTAACACGAGCATTTGGGGATTTTTACGCTGATGCTCCCTGAGAAGTTTTACATATTACATTGGTACCCATTAGATACCTAGAAAATAACAAAAAGATCCGTATAAATTGTATATAATAAACTATATATTTTAATACATATAAAGTAAAATCCAAAATAATAAAAATATAAAAAAAACATATAACTACCCTATCCTATACTATATACAGTGTTAAATAATATCTTAAAAAAAATAAAAACAATTTTTATTCTTAACAAATCATTAAAAACACCAAAAATATAACAAACTTTCAAAACAAATAAAAAATATAAAAATGCCCTAAAATTCCTATAAAAATTAGATACTGTATATCTTACTATATTTTACATAATAAAATCAGAAAAAAACAAAGTAAAAATTAAATCATAAAACCAATAAAAAAATTCATCATTCATAAAAACTTGTAAAAATCATAACTAAATAAAGAAAAACCTCCTGAGAACGCATAATATATCATTTTAAAGGTAATTTCACCTGCATTCTAATAAAAATAAAGTAAAAATATTTTCTTTCTATTTCCATTATTAAAAATAAAAAACGTCATAGTTTTCAATAAAAAATAGTCTTTCTAACACCATAAAAATTCTAAAAAACTTCCTAAAAATCTATAAAAATAGAAAACAAAAATATAAAAATCACAAAATAAAAATCAAATATAAATTTAAACATTTTCTAAAATAATAAAAAAATTACAAAATACTTTAAAAAAATCACAAAAACAATATAAAAATAAAAAAAATTCAGAAAAATTCTTAAAAATAAATTAAAATTAGGAATCCCTCTTCCTAAGTTTGTCTATAGTTTCCCCTAGTTTAACAACAGTTTGCCTCCCTAAGTTCGACACTCCCGTACTTAACCGATGTACACTTAAGTTTAGGAGTATAAATAATAATAATAAAGAAGATTAACTAATCCCTAATCTTTTCTGACAAAACTCACCCGGTCGAACGACTGTGACATTTTCTCTATTTCCTTCTTTGCAGGATTCTAAAGAATTAAGATCAGGGATTTTTTAGTTTTTCAGATGACGCCATTGTTGGTGAGGCATCGCTAGGGTAGCCGTTGACCTAGGTTTAGGGTTCCTCTTTTTCGCCATTTATTTTTTTAACATCACAGCTTTTTATTTCTGAGTTGTGCAACACAGGTTTAGCTGCATATCTGAGAACCGCAAAGCTGTAGAATTTTTTTCTTTCTTGTAAAAATATATAAAAAAATGTTAGGGCAGTTGCCCGTTTCTTTGTTTTCATAAAAAGGGGCCTCATAAAGGTATCCCGATTTTTATCTTTCTTGGGGTCTGTTCCACTAGGGTTGTAGTCCTGGGGGAGCAGGGCACCCATCGTGGCTTTTTCGCTCGTGTTTTTCTCGAGATTTTCCACTGTTTTCTAAGATAGGTACTTGTTAGGAGTCTTTCGGTTTATCCCTTCTCTACGGCACAATAACCTAGATGCTTGCTTAGGATACGACACCTAGGTGATTGTATCTAGGACCAATCCTGAAAACAAAAATACGTTAAACGATTTTTCTCTGAAAACATCCAAAAAAAGTGAAAATAAAAAATAAAACAAGGGCTGTAATTTTATATTGGACTTAAAACAAAACGTAAGGACTCCACTTGTTTTGGGGAGAGAAACTTCCGAAATTGCATTGCAGGTACTACCTCCAGATCAGTGAGTGAGGGATGGCACATAAGGTAGAGCCAGAGCTCGAGTTTTTTCAAGAGACTACTGCGGCCGTATAGTTAATCACTATACTCTTCAGTGAGGACTCTCGGGTAGCCGGCAACAGTCCGAGTTTCCTTAGCAGAGTGGAAGGTTTAGAGGACACTGCATAAGGCTCGGTCCTCAAGTAACATTGGTAGCCAACAACGATCCGTACTTACTTCCATACTGGTTGGGAGGAGGCGATTTTCTATAAGGACTGGGGATAGTCTTGAGGAAAAGCTTAGGCACCTATTAAGTCTGCATTAATCTGCGAAAACCTGCTTGCAAAATAACCCTAAAACTGAAAAGATAAATGGCCGAACTCTTGCTGTCATTACCAGGGTTGAGTTGGTGAAATTAGGGTTTGCTTTGCGTTTATTTGTGGTGTGAGTATTTTATCTTCCAGATATTAATCGCATCGATCATTTGTCATCTTACTCTCATGATGATGGGTAGACGATCACTTCGGCCGACTCATACGGCACCTCTTGCACGCACACGTACCCATCTACCTAGATTGGTTAAAGAGAACCCTCTCTTCGAACCTGAGATATATCAATCTCCCTCCGTAATCTCGTCTGCTTGCTCGGTTCGCGAGAACCTCCTGTTTGAGCTAGAATCAGGACAACAATCTTCTTCCAAGCGTAACTCTGACCCTGGAAGTTCTTTTCAGATTCCTTCTATTAATCATTCTTTACCATCATCACCTGTGGTTCGCAAGAACTTTGACCGTGAAACTGAGTTCTTTCAGCAGTTGAACATTGATCTGAACTTTTATGACCTAAATTCCTTTTCCTTTCCACAGACTATGGCTGGAAAAGGACCGTAGTCCACTTCGGTCGTGATTGATTAGGCTGCAATCAATAGCGGTCTACGTGCTTCCCTTGAAACCATGCAGAACCAGATTAGGGAGCAAGGGAACTAATGAACGATGTCAGAGCCAAGCTGACTCAGCTACGCTCCCAACGCAACAATCCTGATGCTGAAAACCCAAGAGTTGATCATCCAAGATCTGAGGACCAGGACCAACCAGATGGAGCAGAGAGACCGCCACTAGATACGAACTGCACAATGCAACAGCTCTACAACCTTGGAGCTACTACGACTTACCGGTGGATCCGTCTCCCTGTCATTCATGAAACTTCGAGTTCCGTACCCAGACAATCCAGCCGCTGCCCATGTTTCATGGGCCTTCTACTGAGGAGCCGTATCTGCACCTTCAAGAATTCGAGTTAATCTATAGTACAATGCATGATACACACGTGAATGAGGACACGATCAAGTTGATCGCTTTTCCTTTCTCCCTCGTTGATCGAGCAGCCTACTGGCTGAAACACTTAGGGATATACGTTTCAACATAGGATGAGATACACACTGCATATCTGAACAAGTATTACCCACTCAGTCGAACGAATGCTGCTAGAGCTATGATCAGTAATTTCACCATGATCGGGAACGAGCAGTTCCACAAGGCATGGAATCGTTTCAGAGAGCTCATTGACCGGTGTCCCCATCATGAACTTTCTAACACTGCTCTTGTACAGAGTTTCTTTAGCAGGCTGACATCGAAGTTACATGGACTGGTGAATGCGTCCTGTTGTGGATTGTATTTTTCAATGCATGAGGACTGAGTCTGGGCCATTTACGAGAAAGTGGCAGAGAATTACACAGCAATGTCCCAAACTCGAGTCTTCAACCAGCCGAAGCCACCTATATGTCACCAGCACTCTCGAGTGGCACACATTGAAGGGAATCCAACTCCGATTGTTTCGACACCTACTGAATCCTCATCATCTGATATGGGGATTATTTGCCACAAGTTGGATCGAATGGAGATTATTGAGAAAAAGTGCTAGAATTTGGACAAGCTCGAGAAGATCGACGAGCTTGAGAGATGTATAAGTGATCTGAAGACGCAAATCATGTGCCCTCAGGAGATTCAGACCAAATCTACGAAGTCTTCGAGATCATAGGCTGACTTGAACAGCTGAGACTGAGGCATACTTCCGTGGCCACCAGTTCAGCAAATATACCATGTTCATTCTGAGATGACTTACCAGTCTTCAGCTTATCATCAGATCTTGCAGACACCATCGTCCTATACACAGATGGTGGTGTATCAAAGTGATCAGCCATTAGCATCTATACCCCCTACTTATGCTGATATACTTGAACCATTGACATAGGTCAATGGGATTTGGTATGGCCAACCGCAGCAATCAGGAATCTGTCGTGATCATCTTGGATTCTGCTGGACCACCGGAGGTACCTTTTCCCAACAGCCGCAACATGCACCAATGGGGCAGAACAGAAACCAACAGCAACATTCCGGTCCTCATCAGTTTTAGCAGACTCAGTGGAGGCAGGACTTCTATCCGTCTCGGTATCAGCAGCCTCCTCAACAAAAGTCAGCTCTGCAACATCATCTGTATCATCGAGGCAGCTCATCCGGATGTCATGGTCCTTTCCATGATAACTCAACTCAAGAGTATCTTGCTAATCTTATTACTGACCAACATGCCACATTTAGGTGAGAAATGGATGAGTTCAAGACTCATATTACTGACTTAGTCAAAGGGAAGTCCGCCATACCTGTTCAGATAGAGACGAATCCGAATAATCTGAAGAGGAAGTTAGAGCAGGTAGATTTGATCACATCCACCCTCTAGTCGTAGGTATTTTCAGACAACTCTCTTTATCGTGATAACACTGATTTTATCTCTCTTAGGAGCGATAGGATACAAGTAAGCGGAGACTCTACTAGGCCCGAAGATGACATTCTAGACAATACAAGCGGGCCAGTAAAAGACATCTATGACGGTACTGAAGCCGCACCCTTTGACGATATGGATAGTGGTGCTGAAGCCACCAAATTGGAAGAGATGCAGTCAGCGCCAAATGCCGAATCAGCTGCTTTACCTTTCTTTGTAAATGATGATAGGAGATCTTATAAAAATGTACAAAAGAGAAGAAATCAGAAGAGAATTAAAATAAGACAGTTGATCAACTTCGAGATCATAGATCTACTTCTTCTGACGATTCACAAAAAGCAAGTCATTGTTTTACAAAAACATTTCCTTCTACTTCTTCTGATCCTTCGATTGTACAGACTAACCAGGAGGATGTACAGATTCCTTTTCCCAAATCACTCTGCGTAGGAAAAGGTGATAGAAAAGAAAACACCAAAAAGAATCAAATGCTTGATCTGACGAAAGAGATGCTTGATAAATTCACCATCCAGTTGACTATTTCGGAAGCCTTGGCACACATCACTCTTATACAAAAAGGTCTCAAAGAGTGAACCACCATTCACAGAAAGAAGATGCAACATAATCATTGTTCTGAAATCCATGTGTTGACCAAGGAGACTTGTCACGCCATCTAGAATCATCTCCCAGCCAAAAGATCAAACACAGGAGCACCGTATGTCAGATGCGAGATCCTCTATCAGACTTTTGATCGTACTCTTTTTGATAGTGGATCATCGATTAATCTCCTTCCCTCTTCCTTACTCGACAAGTTCGAGTTCGGACCTCTTAGACCAAGCAGAACGATCTTGTAGTTTGTTGACAGATCGATCAAGAGGCCTATGGGATTAATCTTAGACGTTATCGTCACCATTCAGCATTTGAAATTCCCTGTGGACTTTGTCGTATTGGACATGACGGTCCCTGAATGTGTTACTGATACCCCGATCATATTAGGACGACCTTTTTGGGCCACAACAAAGGTCGTTTCCGATTATGGTACAGGGAAGGTGTACTTTCACATCGAAGGCAAGAGTATACATATAGAGACGATCCAAGATCTCAAAGCCAAATCAGAAGAGTCAGAGCAAGCATCTGATGATGAACCCGATAGTCATCAGGATTGTGACTTCGGGCAAATAGACGATGAAGCTGTTTGGGCCAAACCGAGCATACATTCTTTCATCATGCCTTTAGGAGAGTCTGAGTTGCAGATACTAGATGAAGACTGATTTGATAACACAATATTAGAGCAGACATTGTCACATGCTGAGTGATGAGCCGCCCGAACAACTAAGGTAAAGGTAAAACTAAGGTCGTTGCGACCTTAGTCGCCCGGGACTCAGAGCTAAATCAAGAAAAATTCAGACCACCAAATAAAGGCAAAAATCGATGAAACTCAAGATAGCGGTCTCGCTAAAGAATTAACCTGGTATAGCACCCAGGGTCGAACTCGGAGAGCACGTGATGGCCTCGCGGCCTACGAAGTATAAAAAATAAAAACCAATAAAAGAAAATTATTTTTGGTGGGTTTTTAATATTGTTTAATATTTTTATGGGTTTTTTATTTATAAAGAAAATAATAAAATCAAGAAAACAAACAACTTCACACAATTATTTAAGCACTCAAAAATGCTCAAAAAATTAAAAAAAATATTTTTATGTTTTTTATTTTTTTCTTTATTTTTGGTGATTTTTTTGGTATTTTTCTGATTTTTATAGAATTTTATAAAAATAAAACAAGACTGAAAACAAGTGCTGTTGTCAAGTCAGGCTTGGAGGGCCAAAATAAAATCAAAAATGGCCTAACTAAGCGTGAAGATATTTTTCCTATAAACTAGAGACAAAAAGGAAAATTCAGAAGCCGAGTTTATTAATTTTTATTATTCTATTATTTATTAGAATTTTTATGGGTTTTTAGGTCTTTTTCAATTTTTATAAGTTTTATAAATCCAAACATGACCAAACTTGGTCAGAAAATCAAACACATTAAAATAAACAGAATCTATTTTTTTTAGAATTTTTGAAGATGATTTAATATTGTTTTATGAATTTTAAAACTGTACAGTAAGAAAAATTGATGTTTTTGAATTTTTAAAATACTAAAAATGCTAAAAAATGTACCCAAAAATTAGAGAAAGTTTTACACAGTGGCAGGAGCCACGTGTCCAATTTTCATCAAATTTGGATTAAATTTGCTATTTTATTAAAATTAAAAATCAGCAAACAGTGCACAAGGACCTATCTGCAATGAAAACAAAGTCCTGGGTCAAACTGTAACACAGCTGAAAACCTTGGGCCCTTAAATGCAAAATGCCCACCGACTCACGCGCTAGGCACGTGGTCCAGGCTTAGAGGGACCAAAGTGTCATTCCTATTTTAAGAGATACAAACAGTAACACACAAAGAACACATGATAAAACATGCAATTTCACCAAAACTCACGTGTGACACACATGTCCATCATGTACAGAGGTAGAAATGCAAATAAGACAAACAACAGGGTCCTCTATGCAAAATAACCAAAATAAAAACAACTACGGAACATATTTACATGACTAAATATTAAATGCAGAAAAGAGAAAGGCCTACAGGGTAATTTACCCTTTTATTAAGCGGAGGGCTGGATGCGCGCCACGTAGCTGATCAGACGGTGGAGTAGGCATGGGCACCAACGAAGGAACTTCGCTTGGATCAGACGGCTGAGGACCTCCCACGTGGAGGATCCGACGGCTGTGAATCGTTGTGGGTAAACGAAGGGACCTCTGCTCTGATCTGACGGTGGAGAGCTAGCCACGTGGAAGATCAACGGCTACTGTAAGCCGTGGCTAACGCTCGCTGATCTGACGGTCCAGATCTACCCTCCAATGATCGGACGGTGGTGGTTGCTCCTCAAGTGAACGGGTGCAATCTAATCTGGAGCTGGAGGGCTAGATGAACGGCTCCGGAGGATCCACGAAGAACAGGTGGCCGGCGAACTTCTCCGACCCAGTACGCGCACGGTGGTCCTCCTTGGGGGCTACTGATGATCGGAGAAGAAGCACGGAAGCCTCCCGCATCTGAAGAGGGCCTCCGATGAGGCTGGAGGCGTTGGAGATGGTCCGACGACCAAGGCGGAGCTGGAGCTGCTACTCCTGAACGTTCAAGCCCTCAGATGGGCTTGTCTTGACCTGCAAAGTGGCGTAACAGACTCCTGGGTCGAGGGCAAAGTGCCTCGACCCGATTAGCGGTGATGGGGATGGTCGGTGCGTCGATATGGACAAGTTCCGGCGAAGCGACGGCGAGGGAGCTCAAATCCCAGTTCCTGTGCGAACTGAGTTGAACGAACGGGTGGAGAACGTGCGTGGGAGAAGGGCGAAGGTGAGGGTGTCGTCCGATGATCGAAATGGTGAGGGAGGTGGTCGGAATCGACTGTCGACGGCGAAGGGGTGATTTGGGCGAAACTCAAAATTAGCTAAAGATAGAAGGAACGAAGGCTACTGATGGTCGATGTCGACTGTGCCTGAGCTGCTGGAGCTCCTGGTCCTAGCCTCGAGGGTCTTCGATGACCGAGGCTCGAGCACCACGCTGGTGGTGGCACACGGCGGCGCTAGGTCGCCGGATCGATGGTCCGGTCACTCCCTCCTCGCTGCAACACAACCAATCGTGAGCTGTCACTCAGGCGAGTGCAATGGAGTTCCTGGGGTGGAATGAGCTGAGACAAAGATACCAGAATTGTGCGGCGGAGCTGGGCATTTAAGTGGCTAGGGGTCCAAGAAGATGGGAGTCGGGTGACTCGATCGACGCTCGGATCCCCAAAACCTCGCTCGGGCGTGGATCAGGGAGGAACGTAGATGGATTATGACCTGGGATTTACGGATTTGGAGCTCGGATCAAGTGGCTATAATTTGGAGAAATCGGGTCAGTGCACTGGATCCGCGGGTCTGTGGTCCAGGGGGGAGTTGACCGGGGGGTCAACATCCCCCGTGGCCCAGTAGAATGCGGCCACGTGGAAATGATTTGGAAATTCAAATAAAAATAGAAAATGGCCGAATTTCACAAAAAGTCAAAACATGAAAAATGTTCCTTTTATTTTAAACTATTTTTTTGTGATTTTTATTTATTTTTTTGAAATAAAAATAAAGTATATACAATATAGTACTATGTATAGGTATATATACAATATTGATTTTTAATTTTTGATTTTTAATTAATTATTTTTGTGCATTTTTATTCCAAATTTATATTATATTTATTTACAAGATAAAATTTGGAGTATTTAGGTATTTTTATTTTATTTCTATTTATTATTTACAAGGGGTAAATAAATACTTTTATTTATATACATATATGGTATATATACTATAGTGATGCTGATTTTTATTTTTGTTTATTTTTATTTTATTTTTGTTTTTATTATTTTTATTTTATTTATTTACACCATGAGGTATAGGATATGTACACTTTTTATTGGGATTTTAATTTTTTATTTATAGGAAAAATAAATAGCTATGTGGTCTTATGTACATGGTGGATATATACAAGGAAAGGTATTTTATTTTCTTTTTGATTTTCTTATTTTTATTTTGATTTTGTATTTAAAAATATATACAAATATTTACAAATAAATACAACCCATTTTTATTTTTGTTTTTAGAGGAAAATATTTTTATTCTATTTACAGGTATATGTACAAAGGCGAGCTTCCTTATCTCTCTCTACTTTGGCTTTTATGCGGTCAGGCCCATGCTGAGCCCTTCCTTGGGATTAGGTCGCTCAATATTTATTCTAAATATCTCCCTCTTTTTCTTTTATTTCTTTATTCTTTTACTTTTGCACAAAAACATACTAATTATTTAATTTTATAAAATGCATGTTTTTTGGTAATTATTTGTATTTACAGATATCTACATGTATTTGCAAAGGTTTTTGTAGCTAAAATATAAGAATAAAGAGTGATGAATGGGTATTCATCACCCCCCATACTTAACTTTGCTAGTCCCTTAGCAAAGACTTATTTGAAAAAGCAGTGAAAAAGAACAAGAAAAAGATAAAGAGGAGAATGTACATGGATCAAGGTTGATTATTAAACTTGCTTTCATTAAATTGAAATATGGAGCTCGATCAGATCTTTGGATTATTAATGTGTCGGAACCTTATTTGGACTTAGGTTTAAAACTCAACAGCCTCTAAGTTCCACCAATCTATAATCAAGACTCCTCAACAAACCAGATCAGAACAAGTCTACAAACACAAACCCTGAATACCATGAGTCTTTCCTTGTACTGTGAATGTGAAGTATAAGCTCTCCACCTCAGAAGTGGCAACTTGACAACCCTCCCCAACAAGGTAACTCTATGACCCCAATCTGGCCACTCGTTCCTCAAGGAGCGGGGTATTCCCTTCTAAGTTCAAGTTCAACCGGTTCAAGAAGAGGGGGAAGAAGAGAATGAACCATGGCCAGTGTAGCCATGTATCCTTGGGATCTCAACCAGTGTAGCCAAGTCTCCCTGCTGCAAGCTACATAAGGTGGGACATGAATCTCAAGCTTTGCTTATTTGCACTATATACATACTCCGGTGGGATTATCATTTTCTATCAGACCCACCACTTTTTTGGAGTTATTTTCTTTTTGGATTTTTTTTCAAGTGCATATATACAACATTAACATGTGCAACATATATACAAGGAGTTTTTCCTCTTGAGCCAGCAGACTATCCCTCTTTTGAAGCATTATTGAAACCCACAACTCCTGTCGTTAGACCTCATGGCAACCAGACCAAGTTGAGACACACTTCCTTCACTAAAAGAAGAAGAGAGGTTCCGCCTAGAAGTACTACCCTCATATGCTACCCCAAGTCAAGGAAGACTGCCTCCTCACCACCTCATACGTAGAGAGCTCGGTGCTAGGTGCAGTGTCCAAGTAAAGCCCTTGTCTATATGAGTCATGTGTGTGCTGTTAAGTGCTCTACTTAGGCTCATTGAGATGACATGTGATCATAGCCTAGTGGACTCAAAGAATTAAGTCACCATGGATCTGAAAAGCCTTAACCCTCAGCCCTATAAGGTTCCTCTTATAATTAGGTGGATTAAGATCTTAATCCATTTCTCAATTTAGTTCCAGGCTAGTTTAAATGTCAACTATAATCCAGGAAAAAACTATACAAATATATACAAAGATGCTATTTACACAATATTTACACAAATGCAAAATTTTTGAAAAATGTTTTGAAATCATGGATGTATGCATGAATGCAAGTTTTGCAAAAGTATTTACACAAATTTACACAAGATTTTTGCAAACTTTTTATTTTCAAAACATTTTGGAAAATTTTTGTACTATATACATAATTTTGATATACACATATTTACACAAACTTTACACAAAAAGTTTTTGAAAGCATTTTTACAAAAATAATTTGTACAATAGCTATGTATGTGCAATAAAAGAACATTTATTTACAGGGAAAATTTTTTTAATTTTTGTGGATTTTGGATTTTTAGCCATTTTTATTTATTTGCACACTCACACAAAGTACGAATTATGGCTAAAGTATATATGAAATATATACACACCCCCCATACTTAGCTCGAACGATGTCCTAAGAGTCAAGAGCGATGAAGAAGACATAACTCGTGCTTAGTATAGGGAAGTGAAAAAAAAGGCTATATACAAAGACGAATGAATGAATAGAATATCAAGAGGATCTCGACTTTTCCTCCTATACTTAGGATCAAGTAATCCTAAGTATAGCAGGCTGTACACAAAGGGAAAACCGAGTGGAGAATGTACAGGGTCTACCCCCCCATACTTAGGGTAAAATATCCCTAAGTATAGGCAACAAAGATAGGGGTAAAAGAGTCAAAAGAATACCCAAGTCCTACATCCCCCCTATACTTAGGGTAAAGTACACCCTAAGTATAGCATAATCAAAAGATGAGGAAAGGGACGTGGACTAAAGAATGGAATGATATGGACATCTGGATCTATACAGGTCAGGAGAACGGTGATAATCAGGCGTGAGATGCAATAGATGTGAGTCAAAAGACCACATCTCACGCAAAGTGAATAGGGGCAACATCAACGACCCGTGGCTCATGATCTAGAAATGGCTTGAGCCGCTGGCCGTTCACTCGAAAGGTACTCTCAGAAGACAACTCAGATATATCAATACTCCCGTTGTCATGTACCTTTCTCACAAGATAAGGTCCCTTCCATTTGCTCTGTAGCTTCCCTGGAAATAGCCGAAGACTAGCATCAAACAACCATACTCTCTGTCTAGGCTCAAAATGCTTGTGGCTGATATGAGAATCATGCCACTCCTTCACTCTCTCCTTATACTGTAGGCTGTTTGAGAAGGCGGTATCACGAAGCTCCTCCAGGGCTGCTAACTCTGCCCTCCTCTGGTCTCCTACACTATCTGGATCCAAAAGAATATCTGTAACTGCCCAAAGTGACTTGTGTCTCAGCTCAACAGGTAAATGGCACGGCTTGCCATAAACAAGGTGAAAGGGAGATGTGCCCAATGGTGTCTTGAAAGACGTCCTATATGCCCACAAGACCGAGTCCAAAAGCTGTGACCAATCCTTTCGGTCAGGGCGGACGACTTTCTGCAAAATAGTCTTGATCTCCCTGTTCGACACCTCGGCTAGACCATTCTTCTGTGGATGGTATGGATTGGGAACTCGATGGTCTATGCCAAACTCGCTAGCAAGGGCCTTCACCTGGTCGTTGATGAAATGAGACCCCCCGTCAGAAATCAATACTCGAGGTACCCCGAACTGCGTAATGATGTGCTTCCTCAAAAATCTGCAAACTGTCCTGGCATCAGCGGTTCGGGCGGGGATGGCCTCAACCCAACGACTCACATAATCAACGGCCAACAGAATGTACTCAAATCCCTGACTCTTAGGTAACGGACCCATGAAATCGATGCCCCATGCATCAAAAACCTCACAGAAGTGAATGGGCTGCATCGGCATCATATCACGATATCCATAAGTGCCCATCCTCTGACAGTCAGTACACCTCTTCACGAACTCATCAGAGTCCTTGAAGAGGGTAGGCCACCATAGGCCGGATTGGAGCACTTTCTATGCCGTTCTCCTCCCAGAGTGATGTCCTCCTGCCTCGAGCTTGTGGCAGTAAGTGAGGACGCTATGGTGCTCCTCCTGAGGAATGCACCTACGCCAGACGCTATCCCCTCCTTTGTGGTAAAGGATGGGATCCTCCCAGTGGTAGGACTTGGCCTTCGCGAGGAAGGTCTCAAGCCTCTTCCTGGGCCAATCTTGTGGAACTTTCTTAGCAACAAGAAAGTTCACAATATCGGCATACCACGGGAGAGAGGCGATAGCAAGGATCGCCTCATCTGGGAAGGTCTCACAAATAGGGTCAATCTGCTCAGAATCCTCAAGATTCTCTAATCGGGAGAGATGATCCGCCACCACATTCTTGACTCCACGCTTATCCTTAATCTCTATGTCAAACTCCTGGAGTAGAAGGATCCATCTAGTCAGTCTGGCCTTGGCATCCTTCTTTGCCATGAGGTACCTGATGGCGGTATGATCTATGTACAAGGTCACTCTAGATTCAATAATGTATGATATGAACTTATCTAGGACGAATACTACGACTAGCATCTCCTTCTCTGTGACTGTGTAGTTCCGCTGCGCGGAATCCAATGTGCGGCTAGCGTAGTGGATAGAAAATGGAACTCCATCCCTCCTCTATCCCAGCACAACCCCCACAGCAAAATCAGAGGCATCCGTCATGATCTCGAATGGGAGAGACCAATCAGGCGGCTGAAGAACAGGAGCCTCAACAACACATCTCTTGAGAGTCTCAAACAACGAAAGACACTTGTCATCGACAAGGAACTCGGTGTCTTTCGTCAGCAGGTCAGTCAACGGTCGGGCAATCCTACTGAAATCATGAATGAAGCGCCGGTAGAAACCGACGTGCCCCAGGAATGACCGTAACTGCCGCAAATTGGACGGCGGTGCGAGTTTTCTAATGACATCTACCTTGGTCGGATCAACCTCCATGCCCCTGTTAGAGATGATATGGCCAAGCACCATCCCTTGAGTCACCATGAAGTGACTCTTCTCCCAAGATAGCACAAGGTGGACCTCTATACATTGCTGAAGTACTCGGTCTAGGCAGTCAAGACATGAGTCGAATCCGTCGCCGTAAACCGAGAAATCATCCATGAAGACCTCCAAGCACTCCCCTACCATGTCCGAAAAGATCGATAGCATGCATCTCTGAAAAGTCGCAGGGGCATTGCATAGCCCAAATGGCATGCGTCGGAAGGCGTATGTACCGAAGGGACATGTAAAGGTAGTCTTGTCCTGGTCCTCGGGAGCGATGGCCACCTGGTTGTAGCCCGAGTACCCATCCAGAAAACAATAGTGGCTCTTCCCTGCCAGTCTCTTAATGATCTGATCTATAAAGGACAGGGGGAAATGATCCTTCTTGGTTGCCTTATTGAGTCTCCTGTAATCAACGCAGACCCGCCAAGAAGTGGGTACCCGTGTAGCAATATCCTCTCCAGACTCGCTGACCACTGTAGTGATGCCCGTCTTCTTGGGCACCACATGCAAAGGGCTGACCTACTTGGAGTCGGAGATGGGGTAGATAAAATCGGTGCTTCACCATTTCGATATCTCCTTCATGACAACCTCTCTCAGATCGGTTTCAGCCGCCGCTGGAACTCACGCGACGGCTTCGCCTCATCCTTGAGATAGATATGGTGGGAGCACAGGGCCGGACTTATCCCCTGGAGATCTGCTACGCTCCATCCTATCGCCTTGCGGTTCTTTTCAAGAACCCCCATCAAACGGGATTCCTGCTCTCCAGTCAAATCGGCGGAGATAATGACTGGGTACATCTCATGCTCACCCGCAAGGAACCTATACTTCAGCGACGCAGGAAGTGGCTTTAGCTCTGGACAACTGGATGCTGGTGGATCTGGCCTCTGAAAACTCTGCGTGAAGGCTGCCAAATCTGCATGGGAGAACTGAAACTCTCTGTTACTCTCTGAATCTGGAGAAGGCTGCCCTAATGGACTGTCTTTGCTTTGCTCGGCATCTACCTCCTCCCTAGCTGCAGGCTCAGTGGAAGTCAGATCTAGTATGTGATCATCAAAATCTGCCCAGTCAAAATCTGACTCCGAGGGATCTGTATAAATCAAGGTGGCCTCAGTACCACCAACATAACAAAAATCATTCTCGCGATCGAGAACCGGCTCTGTTGCCTAAAAAGTATCCTGGACCAGGAATGTGCTCTCCAATCTCTCCTCTGCTGGCGTCTCTGCATCAGCGGACTCTGAAAGTGAGAGGATGACCTGTGCATCTGGATCTGCCCATACTGCCTCATCATCTGTTATCACAAAGTCGCAGTCCTGGTGGATGTTTAGCCCGACATCTGTCATCTGCTCTGTATCAGAAGTAGTCTCTGAGCATGCTCTGTCTATGGCTCTGGTGTCCTCGACAGTCTCTATTTGTACACTTTCGCCCTCGACACGAAAGTATACCTTCCCGCTATTATGGTCGGTCACTGCCTTGGATGTGGCCAAGAACTGGCTACCGAGAATGATGGGGGTATCGGCCACTGAATCAGGGATCTCCATGTCCAACACTACGAAGTCCACGGGGAATTGCAGGCCCTGAATCGTGATGACAACGTCTCTAAGCAACCCCTTCAGCCTCTTGACAGATCGATCGGCAAACTGAAGGACTGTCCTGCTCTGTCGAAGAGTGCCTAACTCGAAGCGGTTGAGAAGGGCTGCCAGAAGTAGGTTGATCGACGATCCGCTGTCTAATAGAGTACGATCGAACCTCTGCTCTCTGATATGGCATCTGACATACGGGGCTCCAGCATCTGGCCTCTTGGCTGGCAGACGATTCTGGATCGTGAAACAAGTGGCTCTCGTCAGTACATGAACATCTGAATGGTGGTTCCTCCTCTTCCTCCTGACTGTGGTCCTGTCTCTAAGTGAACGCTGGAGTAGAGGAATGTGCTGCAAAGCCTCCTGAAGAGTCAGCTGAATGTGGAAACGATCTATCATCTGCTGGCTGAACTCTTCCTGCTGCCTCTTTTTTGGATTTTCATTTTTCTTCCCCTTCCCCATCTGAAGGGCTCTAAGGAAGGGGATCACAGGGTCCTTCTCAGATGAAGGACTAGGAAAGGGTCTATACGGCTCGACGGCCGGATCCTCACTTACATCATGCACCACAGTGGGACCAGAAGAAAACAAACCCTTTCCTTTATTTCCAAAGATGTCTCGAGATACATCAGCAAAAGGGAAAACTACAGGAATCTCAGAAGAACTGGTGGCATCAGCACCACCATCGGCTGGTAGATGGGCGGCCTCAGTACCGCTATCTGGCTCGACAACATGGGTGGCCTCAGTACCACCTCCTCCAACTGGTGAAACGGCGGCCTCAGTACCGCCGGTGGGATCAGCATCCATGGTGGCATCAGTACTACCGTCATCATCTCTAGCGGCCTCAGTACCGCTCTCCTCCTCGTCGGGCGCTCTAGAAGGATCCTCACGGTGTCGCTCAGACGAGGCGCCGCCTGCTGGCATCCTACCGCTCCTAAGTGTGATAAAATCAGTATCAAAAAGATATGCAGACATATCACCAAAAGTATCACTCGGAGCGGCATACTCAGTACAAACTACCTGCTCAGATTTCCACTTCAGGTTGATGGGATTCGGCTCGATCTGGGCAGGGATGGCGGCCTTCCCTCTCACGATGTTCCGCATCTCCTTGCGGAACTCATCCATCTCCCGTCGGAAAGTAGCCTGCTGATCTGTGAGAAGGCAGGCTATGTCATCCAAGGCGGGGCTCTCATAGGATGGCCCATGAGAACCCGATGGGTAGCCTCTCTGGTAGTGAGGCTGTTGGTGCTGTGGCTGAGAGGGGTAAGAATGTGGCTGATGCTACGGCTGATGAGGCTGATCACGCCTCCAAGACTGTCCCTGTTGATAGGGACGAGGACGATACTACGGTGACTGCTGTGGCTGTGGATGGGTATATGCTGGGGGCTGCTGCTGCTGGTGATCCCTCTGATGGTTGTACTGGCCACCCTTTCCTGACGGCTGCTGCTGGGGCTGGGCACCTCCGGCTGCCCAACGGAATCCGGGATGGTCTTGTCAGATACCAGGCTGGAGGTGGTCGTACCAAATCCCGTTGACATCCATCAACGGCTCTGAATCATATTGGGGTGGCGGGAGCAGTGCCAGAGGCTGATCCGGCTGGTATACCACCATCTGAGTGTCAGTGGATGGTGGTGCCTGGTAGGTGAGCTGCGGCTGCTGGTACAGCTCCGCCTGTACAAGGTGAACCTGTCTAGGCTGCTAGTGGGAGCTGGATCACTGGGACGAACTGTTGCTGCTACTCGGATCGCCTCGTGCCTGAAGATGAGGCTGTGAAGCCGTCTGTGTCTCCTGGAGACACATGAGCTGTGTCTTCAGGTCACTCAGAGTCTGTGCCATCTGCTCCATCTGCGTGATGCCCTAGCACTGCTTCTTCTCGATAATCTCCATCCGGTCCATCTTCTCGCTGATGATCCCCATGTCTGCGGCTGAACTCTCTGCCTGTGCTGCTGCCGCGGACATACTGGAAGGACCGGTGTCTACCCGTGCTATCCTCTGGTACTGCACGGTGTGTGGCTGGTCTCGTCCCTGAGTGTACAATTGGGCCTGGGACATCACCATGTAGTTCTCAGCCATCTCCTCATAAATGGCCCAGACCTGATCGTGATCCTTGGCGAAATAGGACCCGCCACAAGAAGCGTTCACCAAGCCCTGAAGCTCTGGTGTCAGCCCGCTGAAAAAGCTCTGAACAAGGTTCGGCTTGGAAATGTCATGATGTGGGCATCTATCGGTCACCTCTCTGAACCTCTCCCATGCCTCGTGAAACTGCTCATTGGGGAGCATGGAGAAGTTGCTGATCAGGGCTCTAGCAGCGTTCGTCCGCCCGAGTGGATAGTACTTATGCAAGTACTCGGTGCGGAGCTGCTCCCAGGTGTAGACGAACTTCCCCAAGTGCTTCAGCCAGGTGGCTGCTCTTTCTGCTAAGGAGAAGGGGAAGGCAATCATCCGGATGGTATCCTGGTCCACCTGACGATCATGGATGGTGCTGCAGATCATCAGAAACTCCTGTTGGCGAGCCCATGGAAACGAGGGAGGAGCTGCAACGTGTTTGGGGGGAACTTGAAGTCCCCCACGATGGCTGGAAGTACGACCCAATGATGCATCAGTGTCGATCCGGGGTTGTGTAACTCCCGCATCGGTCTCGGCTGGTCTGCTCTTGCCGCGGCGGCTGCTGCTGCGGCAGCGGCTGCAGCTGCTGCTGCGACTGCCTCATCGGGGATCCTCGGCCGGTCTCTGCGCTGCTCTCAGTCTGCTCTCAACTGCTCCATCTTGCGCCTCATATCTAACATGAATGCTCCCTGATCCCTCAGCTGCTGCTGAACTGTCTCGAGGGAGGCGATCAGGGTGGAGTTGATCGTACCCCGGTCCAGAACGAAATGCTCATGCTGCGGACCTCTGGTGTGATCATCACTACTGCCAACCATAGTCTCTACAAAATCAAAACACCCAAACTCAGGTGTCGATAAATCATCTGTCTGTCTCTCCTCTGGCACTGGTATCTCGGTCTCAGAAGAAGGGGGATCGAGGGGGAACGGGGTGGAGTCGTACTCGGGTTCGGAGAGCGGGTCACGGCTCTCGCGAACCAACCTAGATGAGCGGGTAGACATGCCCGAAAGCGGTGCAGCCAGAGGCTGCCTAAGAGATCGTCTGCCCATCATCTTGATGTGGCGAGTAGTGCGGATGAGATCTGGTAACAACTATGATCACAAGCAAACCCCCGATTCACCAACGCTACGCGAGCTGAAGACCGTAAAGGCTCGGTCAATTATCTTGTCAATTTTATTTTGGTGATCAGTCAGGATAGCAGAGCGATTACGTGACCTGTTGGGTTACCCGATATTTTCTCAACCGACTGTCCCGTACAGAAATAGCCGGTAATCAGTCGAGAAGAATATCAGAGGGCTCTACCTAGTGTTCGGGGTCACTCTCTCGCACAAGCAAACCAGACAATGAGGGGGTTGCTCTCCCCAAGACAAAAACTTTTAAGTGAGGTGTCTTTTAGGGTCGATAGAGTTAGCAGTCCCAAATTTTATTGTTTTTTCTTTTTAGGTATTTTTCAATAAAAGCAAAAACGCCTCACGAATTTTTCGGTTCTCCTGGTTATTAAGTCCAAAACAGGGGGAGAAGACGAAAAAGCCGATGCGCGATGAAATCAATGATGCATGCAGAGTAAGAAATGCGTACCTGACTCCAGCAGTCTACATGCAAAATGATCCGTGCAGAATTGAAAGACAGAAAATAAACTACCTAAATGGTGCAGGCGGAAAACCGAGTCCCTAAATAGCAATTTCTACTCAAAAGAACAGCTAGTTGACCACCAGCCTCCGATCCAAAGGGTCCGGTCTCGGTCCACCCCTCCTCCTCCCGACAAATCGGGTTTAGGAGCAGCGCTTGGCAGGGCGAGCTGCGGCACGTAGGCTCGAAGGAAGCGAATCAACTATTTATTAATCTTTTATTCGGGGGTCATCTCTCGAAGGTTGATATCATCGAAAAGCGATCACAGAACTTTGAGAAACTCGTTGTGATCAAGAAAAGGACATAGAATCTCGACAAGATGGACCAGATAATCAAGAACTTGGACCTGCTGGTGGGCACTATCAGTTCTGTCCAATCGACAACACCATCCGCAGAAGCTCCACCTGAGAAGAAGGATGAGCCATCAACACCACACCAGGCTCAGCCGAGCCAGCAGCCGCCAACCATCCAGCATGTATACCATGTGAAGACTCCCGATCAGGGCCAGCCACAATAGCAACATATGGTTGTTTACTAGCCAGATTTCCTCAATCCATCGGATCCAACATTCCCACAACCACCCTTGATCCAAGAAGTTAATGGTATGTGGAGCAACGATGCACAGTTGGCCCGTCCTACCGAACACCCTCAGGACCAGCAACAAGCCAACAAGCAATACCACCAACCACAGTGTGATCAATTTGGTCAGTCCTCCCAACCTCCACCGCAGTATCAGCAACCTCCCCAATATGCCAATAAATGGAGGCATAATCAACATTACCAACAACCGTAGTACCGCCATCAGAAGCCATATCACCACTTTGTGGATGCTCCACCTCCACAATATCAGCAGTATCCTCCCTCCTACCCCCAATATCAGCTTCCTCCACCCCTCAGCACCACCAGCAGTCAACACCTCAATTCTCGAACAATCAGCAACAACGTGGCCCGCACGTTGAACCAACTGAGGCGAGTCCTGTGAACCCAACCCTCGATTGCTTGGCTTAGCTTTTTAAAGGGCTAACATATACGACAAGGAAGTTAGATGACCTGACCGCCACAAAAACTACCATTCCAACGCAGGTCGAAGCTAACCCCAACATCTTCAAGAGAAAGGAGCAGGTAGAATGTGATGTCCCATCTATGCCAGCAGAGTCAGATAGTTGTGCTATTGTTTTATCAAATGCTGCCGCTCTCAGGAGCGGTAGGGCTTTACCTCCGCCTGCCATCAACAAGGGTTAGAATAAATCTTAAGGTGAATCATCAGCTTCTGCATCAACCGTGCCAGGGACGGGTGAGGAAGAAGAAGAAGGAGGAGCCAGTTGAGCTGCCACTCACCACCATCAGCATTAACAAAAAGAAAAAAAAATCAACAAACGCAAAAAGAACAAAAAGAAGATTGTCGCCAAAGCGAAGCCGCGCCTGCCTTGGAGGAGCCGCCAACAACAGCCTATCCTGTGCCAAATGACAGTACGGAGGCCCCACTTTTTGCCCGTCCACTAGCACCAGCATCTCAGCTTCCAAATTGTACTCCTTTTTGTAACCCAGATGTACAACATATTGTGGATGATGATTTTGTTGAAAATAAGTATTCTGTTTCGGATTACAACAATGTACATATTCCTTTTTCTGATGCAATAGAAAAACAAAAAAAAATTCAAAAAGAACAAGTGCATTATCTGATCCTTGAGTTGTGGATATCATTAATAACTTGACTATTGAGATTCCTCCTATGAATGCCATGGAGTACATGCCAGCTGTGAAGAAAGGTTTAAAATAGGCATGTACAAGTAAGCGTTGCCCAGCATGACAGAACGGATGCAAACAGGTTGAGAAGCACGTTCTCACCATGGCCAGCAACCATCAGCAACCTCCCACAGAAGAAGCAGGACAGAGGAGCACCCTGAAGGATATGGGAAAAATCCTCAAGCTCATCACGGAAGCGTGATGATCGCATAGAATGCGATCGGGAGCGACTAGTCACACTAGTTGATCGATGCAGCGGAAATTAAAATTTTCTATGTGACGAAACCACATAATCCAAGAACACTTCTCAGATCGTTTCGTCTAAACCACAAAAAAGTAATATGATTACCTCTTGAAGCGTGGTTGCGATCGAGTCTCTAAACGAAGAGACCTCCTGTCTCAAGTCCGATCCGACGGAGGGGACGCTTGCGAACACGTGGATGAGACGCATGCTTCTCGTAATCCATGTTGATGATTGAAGTCACGGATCTCCTGATCTCGACAAACGTGATACGACGTCTTCTTCATGAGCAAGGCACGCCAAAGTAGATGGAGATCCACAAGCAAATGATCGGGCAACATAACGACGATGCTGCGGCGATGGAGGATCTCTCTAGGGCATCCATGGTGGACGACCACATGAGAGATAGAGAGAGTGGGCGTGTAGAGAGAATAGAGAGAGAGAGAGAGCATTCATTAAGTTTATCATTTGAAGAGCAATGGATGCCTCTTCTTATATAGGGTTTTGGGAGTCCATGGATCCCAATCCATGGACAACACACAATGAATGGTTGAGATTGATTTGTGTTTCTTTCAATGGCTATGATCTTGTTGTAAAAACACAACAACAAATAAATTAATTTAATTTAATATATATCAATAAATCAATATATTTAAATTAAAATAAAATTAATTAATTATCCTTGGAGATAATGAGGAGATAAACCATATCCCCTAAAAAGGAGGGACGGCTACAACATCTCATGAGATCTCATTATCTCATGAGATCTCATGATCTCATGATATCTCTAGGATTTACAACAACAATTGTTGTAAATTATTTCACAAAAATAATTTATAATTATCTTGTGAAATATTGCAATCATGCCATTGAAAAAATGTCAATCACATTCACATCCCAAAATAAAATGTAATTATATTTTAATTAATCATCCAATGTGAATCCAATTCACATCAATAATTAATTAACAAATATAAATCACAATATGCTCTCTCTAATATATTATAAATCACATTTATAATATATATGTTTAATATGGATAGTGCTATCCATATTATTCATATCCATGATAATTAATTCGTATTTAATCATCTTGGATCTCTATTCTCATGTGCCAAAATAATATGAATCACATTCACATTATTCGCATCTTTGATAATTAAATCACATTTAATTATCTCAGATAACTCTTCTGATAATACGAATCAAATTTATATTATCCATGATAATTGAATCACTTTTAATTATCAATTTTCTCAATACTTGGATACATATATCACCAATGAAATTATCAGTGAACTCTTTCAAGGATAATGTGCTTTCTCCACGGATACTTGGAGATAAGGACATGGCGATTGTATTGTTCCACGTATAGTGACTTGGATATTGAGATCACATCTCAAATCTAGATCTCGGGCCTCCCATAGATGCTTGATTAAATCAAGACCGCAAATCTAATCTTCTCATTGCATCTGAATCTCATTCAGATCAATGTCCAACATTTGGACCAAGATCAGATTACCTCTCTACAGAGAGGAGCCACTAAAATCCAGACCCGTTTCATCACTCCCTAGAAATGGAAGCATCATGGTTATACAATCGTTTATGATCGCATCACCCTCAGGTATTCCCAACACCTGTACATCCTGCATACTGGGAGACTCAGAATAAACCCGAAGTATTAGATCAACTTTATACTGTATACTTCAGGGTTTTATCAATAGATTTCTCATTTGATCATTGGGAATTGGTATCGATCATATACTTTCCAAAAGCATATATCATACCCAGGTCTTGATCATATAATTTCAAAAAGCATACATCAAACCTACAAATTCAGTCAAGCTTCCAAAGCGAGACTACCATGCATGGAATTTGATTCTTCCCAATATCTCATGAGTGAGCTCATGTCTTCTGGTTCAGTAGTGAACCTGTATGATCCCTTTGAGAGATTGTATTACTCATATGCCCTTATATGCATACCAGCGTGCCGATGTATAGACCTTGGTTAGGTCATCAACCTATTGGTCTGCCAAATGTACATACTCAGACATATAGTAACACATCTGTCTCCAGTCAAAGGATGTGTGCCTATATCATGACAGCATACAATATAGGACTTTGGTTATCTCGATCTCGTTAAGTCAACTCTTTGACCTAACTAATCTGACACCTCTAAATCTCTATTCCCATGCAGAGGACCTGCATCAAGAGGTCAGTCAGATATCAGCCTATGTGAGAAAGTATTGCCATCTCCTACTTAGGCTGGAGATCATCTCTTAACAATCATTTAACGGTGCTTGATGAGTCCTCAATCTAACCCTTTAGATATTCATCCAAGCACCAATCTCTATGATTCAATAGTTGAATCAACAACTATATGATTATTAAGATGGCCATGGTACATAACCCTAATTGTACTAATGGACCTATTATGTAAATTATTTATTCTTCATTTCAGATCAGGGAATGATATTCGCAATAACATTTATTGCATAATGGCTTGTCGTGGGCTCGCATGTCCAACACACCCCATACCAGTTGCAAGATTTTCGATCAAGTCTTCGAGCGCACTCTACTTGATAGCAGTTCTTCCATCAACCTTCTACCCTCGTCACTATTGCAAGAATTTGGGCTAGGTCCGCTCAATAAGACAAGGATGATCCTTCGATTTGTTGATCGATCCATCAAGCAACCTAGAGGTCTTTTGGAAGATGTGGTGGTGAGGGTGCGGGAAATGCAGTTCCCCATTGACATTGTAGTCCTTGATATGGACTCTCCCGCACCTTTACTTAGACTCCTATCATTCTTGGTCGGACACTCCTACACACCTTAGAAGCCGTGGTTAACTAAAGGTTTGGCAAGATTACATTTAGCTCGGGCAATCAAAGAATCGCCATAGACATGATCAGCGAGCCCAAAGTTGTAGCTGATAAGGGATAGACAACTACAGACCGTGACTTCATTGCAGAAATTAGAGAATCCCAACTCTCTTTGAATGATCCTTGGACAAAGGAAATCCTCTCTTTAGAGGAGGACCTAGAAAGCATAGTCGATGCCGGCTCCGATTATACTTGGGAGAAAGATTCCAACTTGCTGATGAATCTTTTTGACTCCAGTGACACACTCCAGCCCGAACGCGACGATCTCATTCCATATATGTTCGGCACATTATCAGAATCTCAACAGAATACTAAGGATAGCAACTCTGCAAAAGGTCAAGCAGCACATTCTACCACCAATACAATTTCCGAAGTGACTGATAAGTTGGACAGATCTGAACCAGAACTCAAGCCACTTCCAATAGGCTTGAAGAATGCGTTCCTTGCAGGTGCCGAAAATATGTATCCGGTCATCATCAGCAGCATGCTGACCCCAGAGCAAGAATCTCGACTTCTTGAGGTTCTAGAGAAAAACCGCAAGGCACTTGGTTGGCATGTATCAGATCTCCGTGGGATAAATCCTACATTGTGTTCACACCACATTTACTTGAAAGAAGATGGCAAGCCATCCCATGAATTCCAAAGAAGACTGAATCCAAATCTCAGGGACGTCATAATGAAAGAAATCACTAAATGGTGTAATGTAGACTTCATTTATCCCATCTCCAATTAAAATGGGTGAGCCTCTTGCACGTAGTTCCAAAGAAGTCAGGGCTTACCATGGTTACAAATGATAGAGAATAGGAGATATCTACTCGGGTACCGATATCCTAGTGTGTATGTGTTGACTACCACCGTCTTAATGCAACAATGAAGAAGGACCACTTCCCCTCGCCATTCATTGATCAGGTTTTGGAAAGACTAGCTGACAAGGAGTTCTTTTGCTTTATAGATGGGTACTCCGGGTACAACCAAATGGCAATCGCCCCTGAGGACCAAGAGAAGACTACCTTTACTTGCTCGTTCGGCCCCTATGCTTTCAGAAGAATGCCCTTTGGATTGTGCAATGCACCAGCGCCATTTCAGAGATGCATGCTTGCAGTCTTCTCTGAGATGGTAGGAAGTTTTCTCGAGGTGTTTATGGACGACTTTGCTATCTATGGTGATAGTTTCGATTCTTGTCTTGAGCACCTGGACAGAGTACTTCAGAAATTCCGTGAAGTCAATCTAGTATTGTCATGTGAAAATAGCCACTTCATGGTCACAGAAGGGATTGTGCTGGGTCATGTCGTTTCCAAACGTGGCATGGAAGTCGACCCGACAATGGTGAATGTGATTGCCAATCTTGAGCCACCTCAGACAGTAAAGAATGTGAGGTCATTCTTGGGATATGTGGGATTTTACAGAAGGTTCATCCGAGGTTTCAACAGCATTTCCCGACCCCTCACGGAACATCTATGCAAGGAGACTGAGTTCAATGTTGATCAACAGGTTCTCCTTTCATTTAATCAGCTGAAGGAGCTCATCACTCAAGCTCCAGTCCTACAGCCACCGGATTGGTATCTCCCCTTTGAGATCATGACGGATTCATCAGATTTTACAGTCGGGGTTGTTCTTGGACAAAGAAAAAACAAGGCACCCTATGCCATTTATTACGCCAACAAAACATTAGATGAAGCTCACAGAAACTACACGGTAACAGAGAAAGAGTTGCTGGCTGTGGTATTCACCTTGGAGAAGTTTAGATCTTATTTGCTTGGATCGAAAATTACCATATTCACCGACCACTCTGCTACCTGATATTTATAGTAGAAGAAGGATGCCAAACCCAGACTAATTAGATGGATCCTTATTCTCCAGGAATTTGATTTGGAAATCAAGGACAAGCCTGGAGTTTAGAATGTGGTAGCAGATCATCTCTCTAGAATTGAGCAGCAAGAGCCTTCGCTGAGCAGTACACCTATCACAGACACCTTTCCTGACAAGTCGATTTTGGATGTGGATTCACACCCATGGTATGCTGATATTGTCAACTACCTTGTTTATGGGGAGATACCACCGGATTGGACGAAGAATTAGAAGGACAAATTCTTATTGACCATCCATTTCTACCAATTGGAAGATCCTCTCTTATTCAGGGAAGGAGCATATTGCATTTGGCATTGGTGTATCCCTCAGGAGGAGCATCATAGTGTCCTCGAGCATTGTCACTTGCTCGAATCTGGTGGGCACCATGCCGGAGATCGAACGACAACACCGGAGATCGAACGACAACAAAAGTACTTCAGTGTGGCTTCTAGTGGCCCACACTATTCAAGGATGCAGCAGCCTTCGTCAAATGATGTATTGACTATCAGAGATTGAAAGGCACACTCACTGCGAAAGGCTCAATGCCCCTGAAGATCATTCATATATCATATATATTCGATGCTTGGGGCATCGATTTCATGGGACCTTTCCCTAACAGTCAGGGCTATGAGCACATCCTTATTGCCATTGACTATGTGAGTCACTAGGTTGAAGCTATCCCCGTTCGAGCCGCAGACAGCCGGACAATATGCCGATTTCTAAGAGGGAAAATCATTTCACGGTTCGAGATTCTGAAGATTCTGATATCAGACGGGGTAGCTCCTTCATTAACAAAGAGGTCAAGAAATTAATGAAGGAGTACAACATCGACCATCGAGTCGCATCTCCTAACCATCCCTAGACTGATGGTATGGTAGAATTATCGAACAAAGAAATCAAGATGATCCTTCATAAACTTGTGAGGCCAGACAGAAAGAATTGGTCCCAACTATTGGACTCCATCCTCTGGGCTTACAGAACTGCTTACAAGCCCCCCTTGGGCATGTCACCCTATCATCTTGTATATGGGAAACCATACCATCTACCTGTAGAATTAATTCATAAATCCTTGTGGGCAATCAATATGTGCAACTTGGACTCACATAGTAGTGGTCAGAAAAGAAAAGATGATCTGAACAGACTGCTGGAATTCTGAGACTATGCATATGATAACACATTGATGTACAAGGAGAAGGTGAAACGCTAGCATGACTAGCACATCAGACGAAAGATCTTCGAAGATGGACAGAAAGTGTGGTAATTTGATGCAAAGTTAAAAATCTTCCCGGGAAAACTAAAAAGCAAATGGACAGGGCCATTCAAAGTTCGAGAAGTATGTGACAATAGAAGTATTGCAATATCAGAATTGTCTCCTAACACACGACCATTCATTGCCAACGGTCAACTACTGAAGCCCTACCTTGAGCCTGATACATTCTTGGCTGTTGTCGACTCAATCTAGGTTTCACGCTCTGAAGACACATCCACAACACTTGCAACATCAAAAGATTCAGACAATTCACCTCAAAAACTTTTCCTCTAATCACTTCTTTTTTCTTCTTGTCTTTTTTTCTTCTTTTCCTTTTCTATTTTCTTTTTCTACCAAAAAGGTATCGCTCATTGTTATCAGTCTGCTATACTTAAGACGTACTTCATCCTAAGTATAGGGGGGTGAGCACCCCGAGTCCATTCTGTTGGACATGTGAGCCCACGACGAGCCATTATGCAACAAATATTATTGCAAATATCATTTCCTGATTTGAAATGAAGAATAGATAATTTGCATAATAGGTCCATTAGTACAATTAGGGTTATGTACCATGTCCATCTTGAAGATCATACAACTGTTGATTCAAATATTGAATCATAGAGGCTAGTGCTTGGATGAACATCTAAAGAGTTAGATTGAGGACTCATCAAGCACCGTCAAATGATTGTTGAGACATGATCTCCAGCCTGAGTAGGAGATGGAAATCCTTTCTCATTTAGGCTGATCTGACCGACCTCTTGATGCAGGTCCTCTGCATGGGAATAAAGATTCGGAGGTGTCAGAGTAGTTAGTCAAAGAGTTGACTTAACGAGAACGAGATAACCAAAGTCCTATGATGTATGTTGTCACGATATAGGACCAAAGTCCTATGACATATGCTATCACGATATAGGCACGCATCCTATGACCAGAGACAGATGTGTTACTATATGTCTGAGTATGTATATTTGGCAGACCAATAGGTTTATGACCTAATCAAGGTCTATACACCGGCACGTTGGTGTGCATACAAGGGCATATGAGTAATACGATCTCTCAAAAGGATCATACAGGTTCATTACTGAACAAGAAGACATGAGCTCACTCATGAGATATTGGGAAGATCAAATTCCGTGCACGGTTGTCTCGCTTTGGAAGCTTGACTGAATTTGTAGGTTTGATATAAACTTTTGGAAAGTATATGATCAACACCTAGGTATGATATATGCTTTTGGAAAGTATATGATCGATACCAATTCCCAATGATCGAATGAGAAACTTAATGATAAAACCCTGAAGTAGAAAGTGTATAATTGATCTTATACTTCTGTTTTATTACGGGTCTTCCAATATGCAGGATGTACAGGTATTGGGAATACATGAGGGTGACGTGATCATAAACGGTTGTATAACCATGATGCTTCCATTCCTAGGGAGTGATGAAACGGGTCTGGATTTTAGTGACTCCTCTCAGTAGAGAAGTAATCTGATCTTAGTCCAAATTTTGGACATTGATCTGAATGTGATTCAGATTCAATGAGAAGACTAGATTTGCGGCCTTGATTTAATCAAGCATCTATGGGAGGTCCAAGATCTAGATTTGAGATGTGATCTCAATATCCAAGTCACTATACGTGGAACAATACAATCGCCCTGTCCTTATCTCCAAGTATTTGCAGAGAAAGCGCATTATCCTTAAAAGAGTTCAGGATAATTTCATTGTTGATATATGTATCCGAGCATTGAGAAAATGGATAATTAAATGTGATTTAATTGTCATGAATAATATGAATTTCATTCATATTATAAAGAGAGTTATCTAAGATAATTAAATGTGATTTGATTATCAAATATGTAAATAATGTGAATGTGATTCATATTATTTGGGCACATGAGAATAGAGATCCAAGATGATTAAATGTGATTTAATTATCATTGATATTGAATAATGTGGATAGCACTATCCATATTAATCATATATATTATAAATGTGATTTATAATATATAAGAGAGAGCTATTTGTAATTTACATTTGTTAATTAAATGTTGATGCGAATTGGATTCACATTAGACAATTAATTGAAAATGTAATTCATTTATTATTTTGGGTTGTGAATGTGATTTATAATTTTCCAATGGCAAGATTGCAATATTCACAAAATAATTATGAATTGTTTTTGTTGAATAATTTACAACAAGTGTTGTTGTAAATGTTGGAGATTTCCATGGAATAATGTAATATCATGAGATCTCATGAGATTACATGAGATTGCCACCAAATCCCATATTATGGAAGGTGGCAATCTTCATTCCATGATCTCCATGTTTGATTGCTTTAATTTGGGATTAAATCATATTGATTTATCAATATATATTTAATCTAAATTAAATTAATTATTGTTGGTTTTTTCCAATAAAATCTTAACCATTAAAAGAAATACAAATCAATGAGAGCCATTGGATTTGTGTTGCCTATGGATTGAGATCCATGGATCCTAAAATATTATAAATAGAAGGGCATCCCTTGCTCTTCATATGCTGATGAGAACATAAGTCTCTCTCTCTCTCTCTCTCTCTCTTTACACGCCCTCTCTCCCTCTCTCATGTGGCTGTCCACCGTGGATGCCCTAGAGAGATTCTCCATCACCACAGCATCGTCGTTATATGCCCGACGGTTTGCTTGTGCATCTCCGTCTCCTTCTGTGCGCCTCGCTCGTGAAGAAAACATTGGATCTCGTGTGTCGAGATCAGGAGATCCGCTGCTTGGATCATCAACATGGATTTTGAGAAGCACGTGTTTCATCAACACGCTCGCAAGCGTCTCCTCCATCGGATCGGACTTGAGACAGGAGGTCTCTTCGTTTAGAGACTCGATCGCAACTACGCTTCAAGAGGTAATCTTATTACTTGTTTGTGGTTTAGAAGAAACGATCCGAGAAGTGTTCTTGGATCATGTGATTTCGTCACATGAAAATATTTAATTTCCGCTGCATCGATCAACTAGTGCAACTAGTCGCTCCCGATCGTAGACGATGCGATCCTCACGCTTCTGTGATGCGCTTAAAGATCTTATCATATCCTTCAAGTGGTATCAGAGCCTTAGGTCGAAGATTTCGGATACGATCCATAAACCTAAGCCAATTTGGGTTCGTTAAGGTTTGTGAAAGTTTTATCGCATTTCATTTTCGCATCTCTGTTTAGTGATTATTTTCGGCCCTATTTAAATTGTTTAAACACAAAAATAATAATTATATTTTGTTTCCCATTAAATAAGGAAACCATAGGATCTGAGTTTGCGTGATTTCGAATCCGTTTGCTCAAGTTGTGATCAAATTAGTGAACATGTATCCACTGTTTCGGGGACTGCGAATCTTAACGTAATTAAGGAGTTAATTAGTGTTTATAAACACCTTGAAATGCGTGAAAATCACTTAGGTTCCATTGTAAATCAAATTATCAAATTTTGGAAACTTACTTTTCTTAATTTGGATTGAAATTGATCGAGATATGCTAATTTTAGTAAGTGAGAGTCACTGCTGGAAATTACTTCCCTAATCAAGAACCTTGTGATTGTTATTTAATTAATTAGTGAAATTAAATGGTTTAATTTCCTGGAATAATTATGGATAAATATTTGTGAAATATTTGATGATAATTATTTTCTTAAATGACATTGCCTTAACCAATAATTGATTAGTTATGATCTAGATCACAATTAGTTACACAATCTACTTTCCTACAAACAATGTTGCTTGAATAGGATTTGGGATTTTTTTAGCAAATATCATAATAATGTTAATCAAAAATGTTTTGATTATTATTATATGGTATAATTTCGGTTGAAAAACCTATGATCATCTCAAGTACAAAGTGATCTATTTTGCAGTATCCTTTCCCGAGGCTGATATGGTGTCTAGTCAAGGAGCGTTGGGCTAGCAGGTTGTACCGTCTGTGGTATGTCTCACTCCCGCCAGTACTGGCCATGACCGCGGGTAGGGTTGGTATAATGCTTAAGAAATCATGATGTATTTCTAATTATTAAAATTCGAAATAATATGTATTTGAGAAGATACTATAATTCAAGTAGCAATAAAGATTGTTTGTTGGATATTAATTGGATCATTAATTTAATATGATTAGATTAATTGGAATCCAATTAAAATTAAAACACTCTATTATGAGTAGAGATGTTATTTTCCTTGGAAGAATTAATCATAATGAATATGATTCATGATGATTAATTAGAATTTGATTATGATATTGAGGATCACATAAGTGACATCCATGGTCTCTCGTCAAGGCAGAGGGTTTCGTCGCCAGGGATTGTATGTAGGAGACGCTTGTCCGAAGTGACAGCTCCTGTATAAAAGCGCATCTGGATCGGGCTCTTCGCTTCTCGAAATAGTAAGGACGTATGCGTAATGGCCCCAATATCGGATCCTCATATTATTGGGACGATATTGGATTGCGTATAGCGAGTTGTATTCCTGTTCACGGTTGGTTCAATTAATGACGGGTCAACATCACCTTAGGGGTAGTGGGCCCGGGTGTTAAAGACCAAATTGGGAGATGCAAGTTGGGCTTGCAAGGCGGAATGTGTTCCCGCTTCTTATTATCTGAGTTACAGGTTTTCGTATTATTGGGATGTAACAAAGTTAGAAAGGAGATCCTAGATCATGTTGAGATATAATGGTAAGTATATCTCTTACATTGAAAGTGATTAAGGGAATGAACTTTTAATGTTGACAAGACAAGACAACTTTGATATAAAAACTCCTAAATCAAAGAAAAATATGTATTTGTATAAATATATGCACTTATAAAAATTTCTTATTTCAGATAATTTTTCATTAAACACACTCAATGTTATACTCAATAATAACCAGTTAACATATGGATTGGATCCATGATGAAGATATTGTACTTGCAGTTGAACACATAATGTATGTGGTTGCAATGTACATGTTTCCTCATGATAATGAGGAATGACAATTATAATAGACAATAGGACTTCAACCCTATGGTTTGTATGTCTCTATAGTCCTGATCTCTCATCAAATGTACTTTGGAAGTGACATGTCGATGATGATCGTAATTGTCGAATAATCCTTATAAAATTCTAAGAAGATGTTCTGGCATACATATGTGCTCTTGACATTTAATCATGAATGACATGGTTCTCTGCACCATGGAGAATGGAGGCTCTATAAGAGATGATGTATTCAAATTTTTTGAGTACCCGCCTGAACCAAAAGTCTTTAAGAGTTAAAGATGTATGTAGATATGATGAGTGTCATCATTCTACTATATGTACTCTACTTATTCATGAAGCTTCTGAATAATCATATTATATGATTTGAATGAAGCATGTATACACGTTGGAAAGCTCTTATATGGAAATCTTTTTGATTTCGATATAAGAGATCCTTTGTCTTGAGCAATGGTTTCTTATAGATAAAGGGAGCGCAGTGGAAGCATGAGTTGGACCCAAGTAAGAAGGAAAGTTAAAAAGGTGACTGTACTTCTGTAAATTCCATGTGACATCCAAAGAGTTGGATGAATGCCAATATTGCAATAAGTTGATGTGTTGATAGTATGACTATCAAATCTATCTAGAATCCTTAGAGAAGGAATCAGACAGTACATCAGAATAATCTACATATAATCATTGAAATTGACTTACTTATTTGATAAGATAAAGTCTAATAATTGTATCTCGATCTTCTAATGACACTTTCAATTGGTTGCATATGTATTAGAATATTAGAAATTTGATCTTAAGGTTTAATGGTCATCCATGTTGGAAGTGATGTAATTGTTGCAACAATTTCCACCGGATCAATAGACTTCATATTATCAGTGGGAGCCCTTAGTCTTAGAGAATGTCTCTGTGACCAGGATATTAGAATACACTCATAGTTTATTTCTAAATATTGGGAATAAGCATGAGTTCTGGAATAGACCTATCATAAAGAGTTATGATGGAGATATTTCAGATAGTAATCTAACATCTAGTGGACTCCCTAAATTAGAAAATTAATGAATGGATCATTAAGATTTCTAATACTGAAAATTAAACCTTTAAAGATCAATAGGAGGTTGAAGATCATTTGACAATGGTCTGGCATCATGTTTTGGACATAGGTCTGTTGATGAGATCAATAGACAAGTAAGAGATGAAACTTTAGAATGTCTAAAATTTCAAATCTACATACTTGTGAATATTGTATTCAAAAGTAAAAATGTCCAATACACCCTTCCTTGGAATGGTGTAAGATGTCATGGTATTCAAGAACTCATACATATTGATGTATGTGAATCATCTATATCAGAATAAACATTATGGATATGTGATATCTATTGATGATTATTTGTGATATAAGATTTCTTCTCTTCACTTAGAAACCTTTGAAATGTTCAAAGATTTCACAATTTTGGTTTAGAACCAAAGTTTGAAGGAAGATTAAATGGATTTGATCTAATTTTAGTAGTCAATACCTATTAGATGAATTTATGTAATAACTTATAGAGATATGAATGTCATTTCTATCTCACTCCTCCTAATAAACCTAAACTCAATGGAGTTGTAGGGAGATACAATTGGATCATGTGTGACATGATTTGATCAATGATGATTCTTAGCATAATTACCTCTTAGTTTCCAAGGTATATATGTAGTAGAGACTACAATATATATCCTTAATAAGGTTCCAAGCAAGTAAGCTGGAATTTAACACCTAAGAGTGTTACTTCATTAGGAAAATAAAGGATGGTATTGGATACCTACTTTATGACCTTGAGATTCTTAAAAGATCTCATCTATGAGAATGTGATTCTTAGAGGATGAGACTCTTGAGAATCAAGATGAAAATGAAGTGAAGGAACTCATTTATTGTTGAGAAGATAATGAGCTCCTAAAACTAGAAACTAAAAGGATAATTAAAGATGAAACACTAGTACCTCTTCAAATATGTTTGAAGATGGATTCCATGTGTCAGTTGAATCTGACAATGATCTGACTCCATGTGATGAAGCTTCTGAAGATCATAGCATGGAAGGATGGATGTTAGAAATAAAGTCTAAAGTAGACTTCATATACAAATGTTGTATATGGACCCTCGAGGATCCGCCTATATGGGTAAGACCCATTAAGGTGTAAATGGATCTTCAACAGAAAGAGGGAACCTGATGAGAAGGTAGAGACCTTCAAAGCACGGCTCGTAGCCATGAGTTGCACACTGAAGAGAAGACATCGCTTGCGATGAGACATTCTCTTCAGTGACCATGCTTGAACCCATCAGAACATTGCTGCCTATAGCTACACAACTTGACTATGACATCTTCATGATGTAAGTCAAAATTGCATTCTTCCATGAATACCTCTTTGAGGATATTCACATGAAGTAGCCCCAAGGCTTCATGGTTGAGGAAAGCAAGGTGTGCAAGCTAAAGAAACTCCATCTATGGACTCAAATAAGCTTCTTGTAATTGGAACATTGGATATGATGAATTCATAAATGTTATGATTTTAGATAGTATCTTGATGTACCATGTGAAGCTTAGTGGGAGTGCCATTGTGCTCATTGTGCTATACGTAAACTATTACTAATCCTACTATGGAGATAAAACACTTGATTGCAGTAATAATAATATCTTCAAAGATAATGAAACTTAGAGATACTGATCTCAAAGTCTTATCTTCAAAAGTTTTAAACCTTGTAGATAGTGGTCTATAAGGGTCTTAACTGTAGATACCTTAGGAGATAGAGATCTCCAGGAATAAAGCTATTCTGATAAGGATTATGGGAATGCTGATTATAATAATTGTTAAGATGTAGTGTCAAGGACACTATAACTGACAATGTTGAGTATTGGTTGCATAAGATGCAACTTTCGCATTGGATGCGAGCACTGTTACCTTGGGATATGCAAGTGCCGTAAAAGGACTAGGCGTAGTCTCTTGGGAATTGAGTGACTGATCATCTTACCTAGCTACTTTTTAGCCTATGATTGTCACATGAGTGTGGGTTTAAATGATTAGCCCATTAATGGCTCTTTGGGCTAGTGGGAGATTATTGGACATGCGAGCCCACGATGAGCCATTATGCAATAAATGTTATTGCGAATATCATTCCCTGATCTGAAATGAATGAGTTTGATTCATATTATAAAGAGTGTTATCTAATATATTTAAATGTGATTTGATTATCAAAGATGTAAATAATGTGAATGTGATTCATATTATTTGGGTACATGAAAATAGAGATCCAAGATGATTAGATGTGATTTAATTACCATGGATATTGAATAATGTGGATAGCACTATCCATATTAATCCTATATATTATTAATGTGATTTATAATATATAAGAGGGAGCTATTTGTAATTTACATTTGTTAATTAAATGTTGATGTGAATTGGATTCACATTAGACAATTAATTGAAAATGTAATTCACTTTTTATTTTGAGGTGTGAATGTGATTCATAACTTTCCAATGACAAGATTGCAATATTCACAAAATAATTACGAATTATTTTTGTTAAATAATTTACAACAAGTGTTGTCATAAACATTGGAGATTTCCATGGAATAATGTAATCTCATGAGATTACATGAGATTTCCACCAAATCCCATATTATGGAAGGAGGCAATCTTCATTCCATAATCTCCATATTTGATTGTTTTAATTTGGGATTAAATCATATTGATTTATCAATATATTTAATCTAAACTAAATTAATTGTTGTTGGTTTTTTCCAACAAAATCTAGCCATTAAAAGAAACATAAATCAATGAGAGCCATTGGAATTTTGTTGCCCATGGATTGAGATCCATGGATACCAAAATATTATAAATAGAAGGGCCCCTTGATCTTCATATGCTAACGATAACATAAGTCTCTCTCTCTCTCTCTCTCTCTCTCTTTCTCTCAACATGCCCTCTCTCCCTCTCTCATGTGGCCGTCCACCATGGATGCCCTAGAGAGATTTCACATCGCCGCAGCGACGTCGTTACGCTGCCGACGATTTGCTCGTGGATCTCTGTCTCCTTTGGTGCACCTCACTCGTGAAGAAGACATTGGATCTCATGTGTCAAGATCAGGAGATCTGCTGCTTGGATCATCAACATGGATTGTGAGAAGCACGTGTTTCATCTACACGCTCAAAAGCATTTCCTCCGTCGGATCAGACTTGGGACAGGAGGTCTCTTCATTTAGAGACTTGATCGCAACCATGCTTCATGAGGTAATCCTATTACTTGTTTGTGGTTTAGACGAAACGATCTGAGAAGTGTTCTTGGATCACGTGGTTTCATCACATGAAAACTTTTAATTTCCGCTACATCGAGCAACTAGTGTGACTAGTCGCTCCCGATCACATACAATGCGATCCTCATGCTTTCGTGATGCGCTTAAGGATCTTACCATATCCTTCACTTTCCTTCTTTGATCCTCTCCATTGTCTCCTCTTCTTGTCTATACTTTGGGATATATTGCCCTGAGTATAGGGGGAGACAGTTTGAGTACGGTCTGCTCGTTCTCATCCTTGACCATCCCTGCCTTGTGTACAGCCTACTATACTTAGGATTATTTGATCCTAGTTACAAGGGGACGATCAACTTCTTGTTCATTTACTTGTCTCCTCATTCCTTCATTCTTTAGACTTTTCTATACTCAGTCTGAGTTATGTCTTCTGTTTTTCTCTTTGATCTATGAGTACATGGCTCGAGCTAAGTATAGGAGGGTCGTATATACTATGTATATACTTTAAGCCATAACTCGTACTTTTGTATTTTAAATAACACCTATGGCTAAAAATAATGTTAAATTCATCACAATCTTCTAATAAGAAGAGGTTTATAACTCCTCAAACTCTTTTTGTACATTCTGATTAATAAATCAGACAAACATACTTTTGCAAAATGTTTGAAAAATAGTTTGAAACTCTTTTTGAAAAATCTTTTGAAAGCTGTTTGGAAAATATTTTGTAAATAGTGTTCAACCTTTGTAAATATTTTTGTTTGAAAAAAAATTATTTTCTTTGCGTGAAAAAAAATGTTTGAACAACAATTTGCAAATGGTTGGAAACACAGCTGCAAAAATATTTTGAAAAAAATCTATATATACTGTTTGAAAAACCTTTGCAAAATGATTTTCAAATTTGTGTAAATGTTTGTAAAGATCATGTGTGAAAATTATGTTGGAGTATAGTTTTCAAAAATATTGAAAAATGATTTTCAAATAAGTTTGAGGATTATACACACCATACTCAAAAGTACTTTGATATCGCTCCCGCACCCTTAATTAATTCGGGCAAATTAATGTCCAAATCAATTGATATGATTCGTTGCAGTCAGATACGAGGGGTTGATCAAAAACCACTTATCGATTAATGTGAAGTTAACTTTAAGCGACAATTTTTTTACTTGGGTTAAGTCCAAGGTCGATCTCAGGGAGGCATCTGTCTCCTTAGGTGAATTACAGCAATTGTTCAAGTGTTGATGTTCGAGGATCAAAATTTTTTTGGTCTTTTTAATTTTTATGCAGACATATGCAGACAAGGTGAGCCAATTTAGCGTTTAATTTAATTGATGTATCAAATGAAGTCCAAAAATAATGAAAATTGGTCAGATGATTATTTATGAAGAAAATGACCTACACTAATTTTTTTGGAATTTTTCGACTCAAAATAAATTTTCTGTGAATTAAATGAACAGACAGAGTGATTTTCAGTATTTAATTTTTAATAAATATCAAATCACAATTTTTCCAAGAACTAAAATTATCCTAGGTGGGTCTAGTGATAAGGGACCTAGGAAAATTAACAGGACTTAAATTTACTGTGAAATGAATTAATTAAAATTAATTCAAGAAAATCACTAAACTATTTATTTAGGCCTCGATATGCATGCAAAAGCTATGAAATTTTTATGGTGTGTTAGAAATGAAGTCCTTAAGCTACTGTGAATTTTTGGTGATTTTTGAAGGCACAGATAATTAAATAAAAATCAAAAGTCATCACTGGGCAAAATATGTCACAAATGATCCAATTAATTCATTAATAATTCAAGTAAGCCTACAAAAACCAGACACGTGTACTAACAAATAGAGGACAAGATTTCCAACAACATGCAATTTTTAGAATCTCAAAATGATGAAGAATGCACTCTAGGGACACGTGCAAACACAAGGGTGTAAATGCAATACTGGAAATTGAAACTTCAATAAATAAATATGCTGACATGGACTAAAATGCAATTACCGATAATATGCAGGACTTGTATGCAATTTCTCCACGAGACACGTGCTCCTCACGTGGGGTCTGCTTCACAGGGACCTTTTTGTAATATCCAAAAGCTTCAGGGGCGTCTGTGCAAATAACCCAGGCCGCACGTGCTCCTCACGTGGGCGACCTAGGTTCGGAGGACGTCGGAGGCTCGGAGCGAGGGTCGGGTCCTCTAGAGGTTCGGACTAGCCTCGGTGCAGCTTCGGGTCAACCGATCCTAGGCTTTGAGGCCGAGGCTCGGACTCGTCTACGGGGCAGCCTGAAGGCCCTTGGATCAAGATGGATCCAAGGGTTGTCGATGAAGATGCGTGGCTCCTGGCGAGGCGTCGGATTAGAAGCGCGATTAACGGCAGAGGACTGTCGAGGTGGTGGAATACGTGGCGGGACGAGGGCCGTTCGATCGGATGATCGAACGGCCGCTGCTTCTTCGTCTCGAACGGTCCTCCGCCACCTGCGGAGGAGGAGGCGGTGCTCCGGTGAAGGTCGCCTAGCTCCGCCTCGGTTGCCAAGCGCCGATGAAGAGCTTCGTCAGCTCCCACGTAGCTCGGAAGAAGCGGAAGTGCACGACGAAGCCTCCGGTGACCTTTAGATCCTTGGAGGGGTGCTGGAGCTCGATGTCGATGAAACTCGAAGGGAGCACCGGCGAGGCTCCGGCCAATGAAGAATTTAGGACCTGCAAAGGGTTAGACGTATAGCCGAGGCGTGCAGGTGTTTGTGGAGGAGAGTGGAATGATCGGCGAGGCCTACAGCGGAGTGAGGTGGTCCGGCGAACGAGCTCCAGCCAAATGGCGGAGCTGTTGGCCGGAGGAAGGTGAAACTTGTCGTCGGAGTGCGCGGAAGATACCGCGAGGATCGGAGATTCGACGCGAAGCTCGTCGAGGTGATTGGAAGGCGCGAGGATGGTCAGTGACGGCGAATAAAAATGGAGAAAACTCAAGAAAATGGAGAAGAAGATCGGCGGACGGATGGAGGGAGTTACCTGGGGAATGGGGCTCAGCTTTGAGCTCCAGGTCGTCGCTCCAGGGATCGGTAGGGTCCCGAGCTCTAGCAGCTGCTCGAGGGAGGCTGCGGCACGGCGGTGGCGGCCGTGGATCTCGCCGGAGTGGATCTCTGTCTTCGCTCGACAACTCAACCAATTGCTGTCACCAATAGGTAGCTTGGAGCTCGAGGGACCTCTCTGGAGTGGCGGATGGGGGTGAACGGTGCCGGTGGCTGAGTATTTATAAGGAGAAGGAGGTGGTCTGGCTGGGTGAGTGGCGAGGTTGGTGGTCGTCGTGGGGCGAGTGTGGTGGAGATGGTGGTGCTCGAGGGAGCTGGCGAGGGAGAGGGACGAGTGGGGGATGTCGTGGGGAGGTCAGCGGCCGGAGGAGATGGCCGACGTGTGTCCAGAAAAGGAAAGGGGGCGCCCCTCCCGCAAGGAAAGGGACGTGGGGGAGAGGGGCGCCTGGAGGTAGGAGACGAGGTCTCCACCGTTGGATCTTGTGATCCAACGGTGGAGATCAGAGCGTGGAGCGACGGTGTAGATCTGATCAGGGAAGGAGCGATCAGAGGCGGATGGAAGCGCCACGTGGTGCGCTGTGGATCAGGCGGTTACGAACGGCTGTGATGGACAGTGGGGGCCGATCGAGCGGATGAGGATCGAGGTGGAAGCGTCGGCTGAGATGGAAGATCAGAAGAGTGATCCAGTGGTGGATGGATGCGCCACGTGTCTGGCTGAGGGAGCGGCGCGAATGGAGGGATCAGATGGAGCGCAGGGGAGATCTGAGGGTCGAGACTCGCGGGGAGATGGGCGGCTGTGATGAGAAGATCGAGGGCGCGATCAAGCGGCGCAGGTGCTTCCATGTGGAAAGCTGAGAGCGCGACGCTAAGGGACGGTGGAGATGAAGTGTGAAGCGGATCTGATGGCTGGGAGATGGTCACGTACGTGGAAAGGCCTGGGCCGTTGGATCTGAAGCGAGATCCAACGGTGGAAGGCGCGGGCGGATGAGGCGATGGACAGCGGGCCGCGTGGCGCAACCAGAGGGCGCCACGTGGCCTGCTGTGAATGGTTGGATGAAGAAACACGTGTAGAGAGAAGAGGAAGCCGAATTTGGAAAAACTCAAAACATGAAAGTTGTAGATCTTAATGAGATCTACAAGTTTCATGTTGACCAAAGACGGAGATGAGGTCAAATATGATACATAAATACAAGGATACATAAATATACATATGTAGTATACAGAATGACCCAAAAACCCAAGTCTCTCATACAAGCTCCAATTTCAATGAAATTAGTGTCATTTCGAAGGTCTTTTAATGTGTAGTATTCTAAGAGTGAGTAGACCTAATTAGGAGTTTGTATGAGGGCTTTATTTGTGTTTTAATGTACAAAGGTTCTCCGGCTATTGTGGCTATTCTACAAGGGTGATTTTTAGCAATCTTCCCTATATTATTAAGGAATATATACATATATTATAGAGAAGAAGTTATTTTGATGAAGAGGTATTTTACAGGGGATTTTTGGCTTCTTATTTAAATGCAGATGAGCTGCTAAAATGCATGAATTATGGATGCATGCATGAGTGTTATTTATGCAAGATAAAAGGAAATATGCCTCTATTTTCTCGGGAACAAGGCTCTATTTTTGACTTTTGATGTGATGAATCACAGATTCATCAACCCCCTATACTTAAACCTTGCTCGTCCCCGAGCAACTAAAATGAAATGCAAGAGTGAAATGATTTTGGGTTCCATACCAAGGTCATGAACAAAAGTTGAAAAATGGAGCCTGACTCAAACTTTGGATTAATTGTGTGGCGGAACCTTATTTGGACCTGGACTTAAGACCTAACAGACTTCAAGTTCCACAAGTCTTCTATTCAAGACGCCTCAATAGTCAGGTCAGAACAAGTCCTCAAACGCAAATTTCTGATGACTATGATTCTTACTTGTACTGTGTAAGTGATTTGCAACTCTCCACATCAGAAATGGCTCGGAACCAGCCTCCTCTAACAAGGTAACTCAATAACCCGGTATAGTAACTCTTTCCTCGAGGAGCGGGGTATTCCCTTCTAAGTTCAAGTGCGACCAACTCAAGAGGAGGGGGTAGAGAAGAGAATGGACGGTAGCCAGTGTAGCTACCTATCCCGGGATGCCTGACCAGTGTAGCCAAGTCATCCAGCTGCATTTCTTTACTAGTATACAGGCTCCGACAGGTATTTTATTTTTTTCTTGAACCTGTCTGATTTTTTGGAGTTTTTGCAATTTTTTTTAGAAAGCAGCATGTACATCAGGAGTTTTTCCTCTTGAGTCAGTAGACTATCCCTCTTTTGAAGCATTATTGCAACCCACAGCACCTTGTCCTTAGATGTCAACACCACTAGACTAGGTTGAGACGCACTTCCCTCCCTAGAGGAGGACGGATGTTTCCACCCGTGTGCTACTCCAAGTTAAAGGATTCTACCTCCTCACCACCTCATCAGTGAAGAGCTACGTGCATAGTGCTTGTCCAAGTTAGGTCATTATCTATAAGAATCCTGCGTATGCACGAGATATTCTACTTAGACTGGTTAAGATGACATGTGAACATAGACATGCGGACTCAAAGAATTAAGTCTCTTGACCTGAGAAATCTTAACTCCAGTTCCTATAAGGTTCCTCTAAAATTAGGTGAATTAAGGTCAAATCAAGTCCATCCTCAATATTTACTCATAACTTGGTCTAGAACCCACTAACTTTTCACTTTGCATATGCAAGGTATGCAGATGAGATGAGATGTCATGCTATGAAAATGCAAGACTCTTGTTATTTTTTTATGCAGAGATGATATGCGAGAGTAAATAAGAAGCCTATATTAAAAATAATTTTTTTTCCCTTTTTTACCCACCCGTAATTATTGTAAATATATATACAAAAATACGCGAAAGTACGAGCTATGGGTAAAGTATATATGTAATATATACACGCCCCCCTATACTTAGCGTGTGCTATGTCCTCAGAGCACGAAGAGCGAGGAAAAAGACATAGCTCGTGCTAAGCGTAGGAGATCCAAAGAGGAATAGAAAGTATAGAAGTCGTCTCGCCCCCCTATACTTAGGCTCTGACAGCCTAAGTGTAGAAGAAGATCAGTAATGGGGCGGACGAGGGATAGATGAGTGTATAAAGCGGGCATCAGTTCCCCCTATACTTAGGCTTTAGTCAGCCTAAGTATAGGACCGGAATGAGTGTGAGAACCGATGTGATTTGGAGAATGTACAGTGACTCGATTCGGGTTACCCCTCCCCCTATACTTAGGATTTGGTCATCCAAAGTGTAGTCCAAGATAATGGTTCGATGATGTGGGGATGGGTTACTAGAATCGTGGAGGTAAAGGATAGGATATACAGGAAGAATGAGATATATACAAATGAGTCGATCTGAATCTTTTGAAGATGCTGCTGATGGCTGGAGTTCATTGCTGCAAGGTCTCATACGCGGCTTGAGATGTATCTGCTGTATCTGTCTCGCGTATGAATACAATCTCCTCTACATGGACTAACTGTTCATTGGATTCGACGAAGTGCTTCAACAGCTGTCCATTTACTAGGAATGTCGGTGCGTCATCTGCGAGATCTGAGATCTCGATACAACCACTATCATGCACCGTTCGGACAACGAATTGTCCCGTCCACTTAGACTTTAATTTGCCTTGGAAAGTCTTCAGCCTGGCATTGAACAACCATACCTTCTGTCCAGGAGCAAAGGTCTTTCGTCTGATATATCTATCGTGCCAACGCTTCACTTTGTCCTTGTACACCACACTGTTGTCGTATGCTCGGTTTCTGACTTCCGCAAGCTCATTCAGATCCATGTCTCTCTGTTTCTGGCCCAGGTGTGTGTTCCAGTTGACCTTCTTTATTGCCCATTCTGATTTGTGCACTAACTCTGCGGGCAAATGGCACGGCTTTCCGAATACCATTCGGAATGGGGAGGTGCCTAACGGTGTCTTGTAAGCCGTCCTATACGCCCAGAGGACTTGATCCAAGATCTGAGACCAGTCCTTCCTGTCCGGGCGGACAAGCTTTTGCAATATGGTTTTCACCTCCCTTTCGGACACCTCAGCCATACCATTAGTTTGTGGGTGGTAAGGACTCGTGACACGGTGTTCGATGCCGTAGTCCTTCAGGAGTTTCTTCACCTCCCGATTCACAAAGTGGCTACCCCCATCTGATATCATCATTTTGGGGATCCTGAACCTAGAGATTATGTGCTCTCTGATAAATTTACAGACAGTCCTGCTGTCTGCGGCTCGGGTCGGGATAGCCTCCACCCATCTGGATAGGTAGTCAACCGCAAGAAGGATGTATTCGAATCCGTGGCTGACAGGGAATGGGCCCATGAAATCGATGCCCCAGGCGTCAAAGACATCACAAATGATGACCGGCTGCATTGGCATCTCATCCTTGGAACCAACGGTTCCTCCCATTCTCTGGCAAACTGGGCACGACTTCGCGAAGGCGGTGGCATCGCGAAACAGAGTCGGCCAGTAAAAACCACACTGAAGTACCTTCCATGCGGTCCTCTTCCCGGAGTGGTGTCCTCCTGCCTCTAAGCTATGGCATAAAGAAAGGACACTCTGGTATTCCTCCTGAGGAATACAACGCCTCCAGACACAATCCGGTCCTTCAAAGAAAAGGATCGGATCCTCCCAATGGTAGTGTCTAGCGTCCGACTTTAGTCGGTCGATTTGGCTCTTGGGCCAATCCTCGGGAACTTTCTTGGAGACAAGATAGTTCACGATATTGGCGTACCATGGGAGTGAGTCGATAACAAAAATCGACTCGTCAGGGAAGGAGTCTCGAATTGGGGAAACCTCGGAAGTATTAAGATTTTCGAGACGAGAGAGATGATCGGCCACTACGTTCTTCTTTCCAGTTTTATCACGGATGTCCAAATCAAACTCCTGGATAAGTAAAATCCAACGAAGAAGACGCGCCTTCGCGTCCTTCTTCTCCATCAAGTATCGTAGTGCCGTATGGTCTGTGAACACAGTTACCTTGGATCTGATTAAATGAGATCTGAATTTGTCCAAGGCAAACACTACCGCAAGCATTTCCTTTTCGGTAACTGTATAGTTACGCTGAGCAGAATCAAGCACTTTGCTTGCGTAGTGAATTGCAAACGGGACGCCATCTCTTCTTTGTCCCAATACAGCCCCAACAGCATAATCTGAGGCGTCCGTCATGATCTCAAAAGGTAGAGACCAATCTGGGGCTTGTAAGATGGGTGCGTCCATGATCATTCCTTGTAACAGCTTAAAAGCAACGGCGCCATTTTGATATCGCTCCCGCACCCATAATTAATTCGGGCAGATTAATGTCCAAATCAATTGATATGATTCGTTGCAGTCGGATACGAGGGGTTGATCAAAAACCACTTATCGATTAATGTGAAGTTAACTTTAAGCGGCAATTTTTTACTTGGGTTAAGTCCAAGGTCGATCTCAGGGAGGCATCTGTCTCCTTAGGTGAATTACAGCAATTGTTCAAGTGTTGATGTTCGAGGATCAAAATTTTTTTGGTCTTTTTAATTTTTATGCAGACATATGCAGACAAGGTGAGCCAATTTAGCGTTTAATTTAATTGATGTATCAAATGAAGTCCAAAAATAATGAAAATTGGCCAGATGATTATTTATGAAGAAAATGACCTACACTAAATTTTTTGGAATTTTTCGACTCAAAATAAATTTTCTGTGAATTAAATGAACAGACAGAGTGATTTTCAGTATTTAATTTTTAATAAATATCAAATCACAATTTTTCCAAGAACTAAAATTATCCTAGGTGGGTCTAGTGATAAGGGACCTAGGAAAATTAACAGGACTTAAATTTACTGTGAAATGAATTAATTAAAATTAATTCAAGAAAATCACTAAACTATTTATTTAGGCCTCGATATGCGTGCAAAAGCTATGAAATTTTTATGGTGTGTTAGAAATGAAGTCCTTAAGCTACTGTGAATTTTTGGTGATTTTTGAAGGCACAGATAATTAACTAAAAATCAAAAGTCATCACTGGGCAAAATATGTCACAAATGATCCAATTAATTCATTAATAATTCAAGTAAGCCAACAAAAACCAGACACGTGTACTAACAAATAGAGGACAAGATTTCCAACAACATGCAATTTTTAGAATATCAAAATGATGAAGAATGCACTCTAGGGACATGTGCAAACACAAGGGTGTAAATGCAATACTGGAAATTGAAACTTCAATAAATAAATATGCTGACAGGGACTAAAATGCAATTACCGATAATATGCAGGACTTGTATGCAATTTCTCCACGAGACACGTGCTCCTCACGTGGGGTCTGCTTCACAGGGACCTTTTTGTAATTTCCAAAAGCTTCAGGGCGTCTGTGCAAATAACCCAGGCCGCACGTGCTCCTCACATGGGCGACCTAGGTTCGGAGGACGTCGGAGGCTCGGAGCGAGGGTCGGGTCCTCTGGAGGTTCGGACTAGCCTCGGTGCAGCTTCGGGTCAACCGAGCCTAGGCTTTGAGGCCAAGGCTCGGACTCGTCTACGGGGCAGCCTGAAGGCCCTTGGATCAAGATGGATCCAAGGGTTGTCGATGAAGATGCGTGGCTCCTGGCGAGGCGTCGGATCAGAAGCGCGATTAACGGTCGAGGACTGTCGAGGTGGTGGAATACGTGGCGGGACGAGGGCTGTTCGATCGGATGATCGAACGACCGCTGCTTCTTCGTCTCGAACGGTCCTCCGCCACCTGCGGAGGAGGAGGCGGTGCTCCGGTGAAGGTCGCCTAGCTCCGCCTCGGTTGCCAAGCGCCGATGAAGAGCTTCGTCAGCTCCCACGTAGCTCGGAAGAAGCGGAAGTGCACGGCGAAGCCTCCGGTGACCTTTAGATCCTTGGAGGGGTGCTGGAGCTCGATGTCGATGAAACTCGAAGGGAGCACCGGCGAGGCTCCGGCCAATGAAGAATTTAGGACCTGCAAAGGGTTAGACGTATAGCCGAGGCGTGCAGGTGTTCGTGGAGGAGAGTGGAGTGATCGGCGAGGCCTACAGCGGAGTGAGGTGGTCCGGCGAACGAGCTCCAGCCAAATGGCGGAGCTGTTGGTCGGAGGAAGGTGAAACTTGTCGTCGGAGTGCGCGGAAGATACCGCGAGGATCGGAGCTTCGACGCGAAGCTCGTCGAGGTGATTGGAAGGCGCGAGGATGGTCAGTGACGGCGAATAAAAATGGAGAAAACTCAAGAAAATGGAGAAGAAGATCGGCGGACGGATGGAGGGAGTTACCTGGGGAATGGGGCTCAGCTTTGAGCTCCAGGTCGTCGCTCCAGGGATCGGTAGGGTCCCGAGCTCTAGCAGCTGCTCGAGGGAGGCTGCGGCACGGCGGTGGCGGCCGTGGATCTCGCCGGAGTGGATCTCTGTCTTCGCTCGACAACTCAACCAATTGCTGTCACCAATAGGTAGCTTGGAGCTCGAGGGACCTCTCTGGAGTGGCGGATGGGGGTGAACGGTGCCGGTGGCTGAGTATTTATAAGGAGAAGGAGGTGGTCTGGCTGGGTGAGTGGCGAGGTTGGTGGTCGTCGTGGGGCGAGTGTGGTGGAGATGGTGGTGCTCGAGGGAGCTGGCGAGGGAGAGGGACGAGTGGGGGATGTCGTGGGGAGGTCAGCGGCCGGAGGAGATGGCCGACGTGTGTCCAGAAAAGGAAAGGGGGCGCCCCTCCCGCAAGGCAAGGGACGTGGGGGAGAGGGGCGCCTGGAGGTAGGAGACGAGGTCTCCACCGTTGGATCTTGTGATCCAATGGTGGAGATCAGAGCGTGGAGCGACGGTGTAGATTTGATCAGGGAAGGAGCGATCAGAGGCGGATGGAAGCGCCACGTGGCGCGCTGTGGATCAGGCGGTTACGAACGGCTGTGATGGACAGTGGGGGCCGATCGAGCGGATGGGGATCGAGGTGGAAGCGTCGGCTGAGATGGAAGATCAGAAGAGTGATCCAGTGGTGGATGGATGCGCCACGTGTCTGGCTGAGGGAGCGGCGCGAATGGAGGGATCAGATGGAGCGCGGGGGAGATCTGAGGGTCGAGACTCGCGGGGAGATGGGCGGCTGTGATGAGAAGATCGAGGGCGCGATCAAGCGGCGCAGGTGCTTCCACGTGGAAAGCTGAGAGCGCGGCGCTAAGGGACGGTGGAGATGAAGTGTGAAGCGGATCTGATGGCTGGGAGATGGTCACGTACGTGGAAAGGCCTGGGCCGTTGGATCTGAAGCGAGATCCAACGGTGGAAGGCGCGGGCGGATGAGGCGATGGACAGCGGGCCGCGTGGCGCAACCAGAGGGCGCCACGTGGCCTGCTGTGAATGGTTGGATGAAGAAACACGTGTAGAGAGAAGAGAAAGCCGAATTTGGAAAAACTCAAAACATGAAAGTTGTAGATCTTAATGAGATCTACAAGTTTCATGTTGACCAAAGACGGAGATGAGGTCAAATATGATACATAAATACAAGGATACATAAATATACATATGTAGTATACAGAATGACCCAAAAACCCAAGTCTCTCATACAAGCTCCAATTTCAATGAAATTAGTGTCATTTCGAAGGTCTTTTAATGTGTAGTATTCTAAGAGTGAGTAGACCTAATTAGGAGTTTGTATGAGGGCTTTATTTGTGTTTTAATGTACAAAGGTTCTCCGGCTATTGTGGCTATTCTACAAGGGTGATTTTTAGCAATCTTCCCTATATTATTAAGGAATATATACATATATTATAGAGAAGAAGTTATTTTGATGAAGAGGTATTTTACAGGGGATTTTTGGCTTCTTATTTAAGTGCAGATGAGCTGCTAAAATGCATGAATTATGGATGCATGCATGAGTGTTATTTATGCAAGATAAAAGGAAATATGCCTCTATTTTCTCGGGAACAAGGCTCTATTTTTGACTTTTGATGTGATGAATCACAGATTCATCAACCCCCTATACTTAAACCTTGCTCGTCCCCGAGCAACTAAAATGAAATGCAAGAGTGAAATGATTTTGGGTTCCATACCAAGGTCATGAACAAAAGTTGAAAAATGGAGCCTGACTCAAACTTTGGATTAATTGTGTGGCGGAACCTTATTTGGACCTGGACTTAAGACCTAACAGACTTCAAGTTCCACAAGTCTTCTATTCAAGACGCCTCAATAGTCAGGTCAGAACAAGTCCTCAAACGCAAATTTCTGATGACTATGATTCTTACTTGTACTGTGTAAGTGATTTGCAACTCTCCACATCAGAAATGGCTCGGAACCAGCCTCCTCTAACAAGGTAACTCAATAACCCGGTATAGTAACTCTTTCCTCGAGGAGCGGGGTATTCCCTTCTAAGTTCAAGTGCGACCAACTCAAGAGGAGGGGGTAGAGAAGAGAATGGACGGTAGCCAGTGTAGCTACCTATCCCGGGATGCCTGACCAGTGTAGCTACCTAATTAGGAGTTTGTATGAGGGCTTTATTTGTGTTTTAATGTACAAAGGTTCTCCGGCTATTGTGGCTATTCTACAAGGGTGATTTTTAGCAATCTTCCCTATATTATTAAGGAATATATACATATATTATAGAGAAGAAGTTATTTTGATGAAGAGGTATTTTACAGGGGATTTTTGGCTTCTTATTTAAATGCAGATGAGCTGCTAAAATGCATGAATTATGGATGCATGCATGAGTGTTATTTATGCAAGATAAAAGGAAATATGCCTCTATTTTCTCGGGAACAAGGCTCTATTTTTGACTTTTGATGTGATGAATCACAGATTCATCATACTTACAAATGTATGAAAGTACTCAATGAACCCTTGTAAATCCTTTAAGAACCAGAATTCTTGTATATACATAAGATATATCTCCATGTAAAGATATGTACCCATTTTTAAAAATCAAAAAAACATCTCCAAAATTAGAAATACCAAAAATATTTTGTATGTACGCATCCTTCATGTATATAATGATTAATAAATCAGGTTATAAATGTTTTTGCAAAAGAATTTGAAAAATGGTGTGACCAATTTGGAAAACTTTTTGTGAAAGGTTTTCAACCTTTGTAAAAATATTTTGAATTGCAAAAATTCTTTTCTTTGTGTGAAATAAAGGATTTGAAACCCTATTTGCATGTGATTTTGAAAATATTTTAAAAAATATTTTGAAAAATGTATATATATTGTTTGAAAAATCTATTCAAAATCGCTTTCAAATGTTTGTAAAAATTATTGTGTACTATAGTTTTCAAAATTGTTTCCAAATAAATTCGAGGAATGAATGCATCATTAAAATAGGAATAAAAAATGTATATAATTGTAAATAAAATTCTTTACTAATTATACATAAATACTTGTAAAAATAACTTAGTAAAACAAGATAAATTCTTTAAAATTCTTAACCCTTGTAAATAAATAAAAAGCAACACACCCATGTAAATAGATGTATATATTTTATACTTTCTTGTGCCACAATTCTTTTATTTGCAATTTTTTTATGTAAAAATTCTTTTTCATTTTCAAATTCTTTTTGAAAAGTTACATCATTCTTAGCATCAATGTACATAGCATTTGCATAGCATTCATATTCTTTGATTGAGCTTTATGATTGAACTAGTCCAATAAAGTCGAAGATTGGATCTTAGATGGACCTTCCTACACCTAACCACACTAGAACCTTATGGGAACTAGGTTTAAGGTACTTCGGGTCCATTGGGTCTTAATTCTGTGTCTGGGCTGGGTTCAAGTCACCTCAACTAAATAATCAGAACTTTTCGAGACACATACATGACTCTTGTCGGCCTTGACCTAACTTGGACACTTGCACCTTTCACTTGGATGAACTCAGTTGGAGTGGTGAGGGGAAGGGATTTTCCAGTTTGAGACGCACATGAGTGGAAACATTCATCGTCGTCTAGGGAGGGAAGTGTACCCCAACCTAGTTCAGTTACCATGAAGTCTAAAGACAAGAGAGTGTGGGTTGCAATAAAGCTTCAAAAGAGGGATAGTCTTCTGACTCAAGAGGAAAAACTCCATATGTAAATTTGTTGTAAATAGTATGTTAAAAACTCCAAAAAAGTGGACGGGCTTGCAAATAAAAATAAAATGCCCGTCAGAGTATGTATATATGTTGTATAGAAAATAAGCAAGCTTGAGCATCAAAGTTACACTATGTGAGCCTCCAGCTGGATGACTTGACTGCACTGGTCAGGCATTCCAGGATAGTTAGCTACACTGGCTACCATCCATTCTTTTCTTCACCTCTTCTTGAGTTGAATGCTACTTGAACTAAGAAGGGAATACCCCGCTCCTCGAGGATAGAGGGCTGGATTGGGGAATCATTGGGTTGTCATTCTGGAGAAGTCAGTTCCTTTGTCATTTTAGTTGGGGAGAGCCACTATCACTTACACTGTGCAAGTCGGTTTCATAGTCATAAGGGTTTGCATATGATTTTGGCTAGTTTTGACCTGGCTATTGAGGTGGTTTGAACCGAGCTCTATGACTCTCGAAGGCTATTGCGATTTAAATTTGGTCTTCGACTAGGTTTCACACACATTCTCACAAAAACCCAATTCTTTTATTCATCATTTATGCTTTTTTGAAACCTATTTTATTCTATATTATTTATTCATCAAATGAAGAAACTTTGTACGTGAAAGTTGTAGATAATAATGTAAATAAAAATACAAAATTGAGTTTGTACAAAAATAAGACATAATGTTCATTTTATGCACAAAAGAAAAAGCTAGATATCCAACTTCACAGACCCATATCTTTCAAATAAAAACTTAAAACATATCAAAATCATCTGTAGTTATTTCTAACTTTTCACAAGCTATTTAGTGGCGGTGGTTTTCTATTTTTGAGTTACTGTGTGAAAGTTAGGTTTTTGACCCTCATTGTATATTCTACTAATTAAAATATTCATTTTATTCATCACACACGAGCATATTGAGATTAAAATAAAAAAAGAAAATGTAAAATAATATAAGTCTATAAGAATACGTAGACAAAATACCTATGTTATTATATGTATATAAACAAAAGGGAATTTTATTCTTATTCTTTAGATTTTCATAATATTGTAAATATTATATATATTTTATTAAAAATACAAAACCAAGATAAAACTCAATAAAATACATTAAAATAAAAAGATGCATATAAAACATAAGTAAATACCTATAAATATACCTATAGAATATACTTATTTATTTAAGTATACAAATTACATGATAAAAATAAAAAAAAATATTTTTATACTCACAAAAATAAGTTATAAATATATACATTAAAAGAATAGAATAATAAAAAATATACAAAATAAAAATAAAAATGTATAAAACATAGATGAATATACCTATATATACATTATTAAAAATTAACTACTAATAAAATACACCAAAAAAACTAAAAATCATAATAAAATACTACATTAAACAATAAACATTTTTATTTTTACTCAAAAATTAATAAAATCGTTTACTATTTTAATTAATTATTCTTTATTAAAATTCCCTGCTTTGTCATTTAGCGGCTAACATGGACCAATCAAGTCGCGTCAAATATTGACCCTGGTCAACTTGACCCTCTGCTTCTGATTTGACTTGCAGACATGTTTTCCCGCGATTTTCGCCATTTTTCCTGGGCATATCATCGCTCAATCGCCTTTTCCACCTTCATACGAAATACTCATTGATCATTGCACATACATGCCATGAATTCTAATCGCATGTACATACGCCCTAATCATTGTTTTTAGCCGGTCAATAAGGGTGCTCAATAAGGTCTATAAATAAACCCCCCTGAATCTCCTTGCAATTTTCGTCACCATTAAGCATCTAGGAGCCCTGGTTTAGTGTCTAGGAGAAGTCCTCGTGACAGGGGGAGCGTCTTCAACGTCAGGCCGAGCCCTAGGACGATGGGGTGCACCCACGGCCGCCGTCACCGGCGACCCTGCTCCCTGGTTCATTCCAGGTATAAGAGTCGTTCCTTTCTCATTCTTTTTGCTTATCTTAGTCGTAGGTTTCATTTCCTGCTGTTAGTTTAGGATTTAGTTAATTAGAGTATGGTTAATTAATCATCTCATAGTTCACCGGAGTCGAGCTCCGACGAGCTCCTCCCTGCGTAGCCATCCAAGCTCCGCCATATCTTTCTCCTCCATAATGACCCTCACTGCTTCTCGATCATCCCACGCGCATCTAATCAACAAGGATCATCTCGATTCTATGAATCGAGGTTCATCTCAGCCGCCTTGTCGGAAACCTAGCCGTCCACCTCCCTTTTCGCGCAAACAACTTCATTCTTGGTCGAGGAGGACGCCCTCGAGCCAGTCGTTCTTCCTGTGCAGGTCACTCGCTCAAAGGAGCCCTATTGGGCTTAAATCGACTTGACTTGAAGGTTCCCATGACCCCCTTCCTTCCCGAGCTCGCTAGGCCTCTTCATGGGTTCCTGGACCTTCTTGTTCACCCCAGCAGCTGCGGAGTACCTCCCCGGACATGTAGAGCATCTCGCTAGTGAAGAAGACCATCAGAGGATGGAGAAATCGAGGATCGAAGCTCGGAGGCAGGCACCTTATTTCCTGTTCTTCGAGCGAAGCAGCAACCATCCGATGAAGGGCGCATCTCCAGTTTCAGTCTCCACCATCCATCCTCGCCAAGTCTCGGTCATTGATGAAGACCCCGGATCTGATCCAGAGCGCTCATCTCTGAAGGGGTATCGACTCACCAAAACGTGTCACGTGTCTAAGTGAAGAGAGGAGGACCGTTAGATCACGCATATATTTGTGGTAATTGCATATTTACCCCCGTCCTTTTTGTATTTATTATTTTATGCTGTAAATAAAAGTTAACGCTTATAAATAAATGGACATTTTGCAAATGGACCCTTGACTTTTATGTATTTACACTTTTGGTCCAATCCACGTCGCCTTACGTGCCATCCCACGTGAGGTGGCAAAATTACATGTAAACCCCTACGAGTTTTTGTATTTCTAAAAAGTCCAATAAAATTTAAAGCACATTATATATTTTTTGTGACAATTGCTGGACGACCTCCAAACTTTTTGCGTTTGCATTTTGGTCCCTCCCAGCATGCATCCCGTGTTATCCCATGTGATATGTAAATTACATGTGTACTCCTGACATGTTTGTATTTTTAGAAAAGTTCATTAAATTTTCCATTATGTTTTATATTTTTGGTACTTTGCATAGAGCCCCCTGCAGTTTATTTTTATCGCAAAAATACCCCTGGTAGGACATATATTTTTGTATTATTTATCTATTTATTAATAATACCTAATGAGCTCCTAAAAATATGAAAAAATAGGGATAAATGTTTCATGCCATGTTGTTTCATGCCCATATTTTTAATTGGCATTTTTTTTGCAATTTATTAAAAATGAAATGGAGCATCATTATTCCCTGTTTAATAAAGAAAATACCAAAAATAATATAAAAATGTGTCTAAAAATTCCAAATATATATATATTGTATATTTTATCCTATTTTAATTACATACTAAAAATCAAAAAAAATGGAAAAATAAAAACCTAAAAAATTGAAAAACCCTAAAATCCAATGTAAAAATTTTAAAAATTCTTAAAAAGTCCAAAAATATATTTTTCTATTTTATAATTTTATTTATTTAAATATTTATACATTAAAATTGATTTGGGTAATTTTGGAGTTTATCTACTAATTTTTTAGATGTAAATCAATTTCAGGTATATATTTAAGCCCTTATTTAGGCTATTTTTTATTTAAAAAAATATTCGAAAAATATTAAAAACCAAAAACAAGTTATTTTCTTAATTTTATCTATATCTAGTAGCATTTATAAATACATTATTATATATTTAGTATATATACCCTTATATATGTCATATTGTTTATATAAAAGAAAAAGAAAATGCAAAAATATAAAAATATAAAAAGAAAATATAAAATCAAAAAATTAAAAATAAAAAATACAAAAAATATAAAATAAAAAAAAATTAAAATTAGAAAACCCACAAAAAAGACCTATTCAAATGAATGACTCCATTGTACATAAATAGCCCTAGGCTACCTTTATTGCTCTCAGTGGTTCGACCTCTACATGCTTGCTTTCTATGCATTTTATGGTAGAGAAAATAAATTTTAATTCCACATTTTTTCTATTCATTGCTTTATTCATATTGTGGGTTAATTGTTGATTAACCGAGGTTTATTGAGCGGTCAACGCATCGACTATTGATCTGCCTTGTGGATTAATGCGACCCATGACAAATCTTAATTATCACACATATCATTAATCTTGTTGTTCAAGATGGTTTGAAGATGATCTCTAAGTCAATAGAGAAAGTACGACTGAGCATCAAATTTGTTACATGTTCACCTCAGATGGTGGTAAATTTTCTGGAGACTGCGAAACATGTTGATTTTGGTTCAAAAAAAACTTTATCATTGGATTGTTGCATGAGATGGAACTCCACTTACCTTATACTCTCAACTCTTTGGAGTATAAGGATGTATTCAAAAGATTTCGATTCCGAGATGTAAATTATATTCATGGATTAAGTGATGATGAGTGGGGTTACATCAAAATTATGGAGGAGTGCCTAAAACATTTTTATGATGCGACAGAGTTGTTGTCTGGTTCAAATTATGTCACATCAAATCTTTTTTGTTGAATTGTATGAGATTTAGTTACTCTTTGTTGATTGGTTAAAGAGTAATAGTACCATTATTATTTCAATGGCAACTGTAATGGAAAAGAAATTTGACAATATTCGTATATGTGCAATCAACTGCTAGCCATTGCTTCTATTTTGGATCCTCACTATAAAATGAAGGCAGTTGTCGTTTAGACATATATCAATCCGATGGAATAAGAAAAGTGGAGGAACTTCGTGACATCATGACCAATATTTTTAATATTTATGCTTCTGTTGGGACTCCAACGAATGTGTCACGGATCATATCTGCTCATCCTAGTCATACATCTGAGAAAAAAGAGAGTAGATTTGCTCAGCTTATGGATGATGGAGATGCTCAACCATTGAAAACTGAGTTGTATGAGTAATTGGAAGAGAAGTGTTTGAGATGGAAGGAGACAAGTGAACTTAAATTTGATAGTTTGGGATGGTGGAAACATAATATCGGAAGATTTCCTATTCTTGGGAAAATAACTAAGGATATTCTTGGAGTTCCAATGTCCAATGTTGCTTCCGAATCTACAATTAGTACTGGAGGTCGAGTAGTTGATGCATATCATAGTAGACCAAATTCTGATATGGTGGAGGCGTTGATATGTAGCCAAGATTGGTTAAAAAGTGAATTCAAAGGTAAGTAATTTTTTTTATTTTTCTCATTTTTTGTAAAAATGATATTCATAACTTAATGATGTTGTACATCTAGATGTAGGCGATGACACTTTCACTGATATGAATGAAGTGGTTGAGACTCCATCCCAACTTTAAGCGTCTCCTCCGAGTAAGATTTTCTAACATATATTAATAGTAAGCTATTCATCAATTTATTTAATAATATCTTTTTATTCATTTAGTACCAAGTACTGATAAGGATAACAAGGAAGGGTGTGAGACAGATTTCATGGATGATGACTTCGGGTATAGTTGATGTATTTTAAATGTATCAATGTAAATGAATGGCTCATTTTGTTGCCTTTTCAATGTATCAATTCAATCTATGATTTTTCTAATGTATTGTATTCTTTGTCATGTTTTTTACAGGTATTGGCGAGAAGAGATATAAGTAGAAATTATGAATGGCATATTTTGATGTAATCTATATGGACCTTATCACGTGGAAAACATATTTTTACTTTTAAAACATTTTTATTAACATTTGACATGTAGCAAGTTATATATATGTATATATATATATATATATATTTCTTATTGACTCTACCATATCACTTTGCGTTTTAGTAACTATTACAATTAGGTTGTAATATGACTTATTGAAGAGAATATGTAGTATTTGTTTGGTTCTTTTGACTTTATTTGTAGGTGACAAGACACATATGGGTTGATATGATTACATTTTCCCATAGCAAGATATCTCAGGTATGTTCCATATTATGGCCATGTTGTGTCAAATTGAATTAGATCGCCACGTTGAGCCAAATTTGAATTAGATGATCATGTCGAGCCAAATTAGATTTTTTTAGCCTTGTCGAGTCAAATCACTCTTTAGCTGGCCATGGAATGCCATTTTGCCATGTTTTGTTCTATTCTTAAATTTCAGCTTCTCAAATTGTAAAGAGCATGTGATATGAATAATGGACGAAGATACACACTTATAACAAATAAGATTGGTATTTGGTAAGCTTCTTTTACTACCTACTTTTGTTTTGTTAAATTTTATTATCAAAATAGTCAACGCACTCGTTATAGATAGAAGTTTACTTTGAAGCAATGTTTCTATAGATTTTTAGTAAATTAGGTTATTTATAACATTTGTATAAGAATTCACATTCGTTTGTCAGATATTCATATCCAAATTGACAGCATTCGTTTTGCATTCGTATTCGTATTTTGAGGATATGGTTTTGTATTTTACACATTAGTATGACATTCGTATTTGTATCTATGTCCGAATATTAAAAAGGATAATAATATAACAATATCTATATTCGTATCTGTATCCGATCGTTTTCATCCATATGCATAATTGGTACACCTCGCATCATGGTGGGTGATGCACACATTCACTAACGCTCCAAACGCCTGTACTTAAGTAGGGCGTTACCCATGTTTCCACATCATACAGCAACAATATCATCATACAACAAAGAATCGGTTAGTCTCATATCATGGATGAGTGAAGCGTGTTCACTAACAGTATAATTGCCTGGACCTAAGTAGGGCTATGCTTAGATACCTCCCTTATATGTTAATACTAACATAGAAAAGGAAAATAACATTGAAATAACTTGAAATCATAGATCAAGATAGACTCACTTACCTCCTAATCGAAGCCGTCGAGGAGAGGAGTACACCACCCTCTTTCTCCTCTTCTTCTCGACAATGCTTCGCTACACTACAAAAGAAGGCACGATTAGTGTGCACATGGTGGCTCATGATGTGCACGTCGATCGCATACTCTTGGCGAGCACATGTGCTCGCCCGATGTGTGTTCGCCCAATGGAGGGTCGTTAGGTTTGGTGGATGAGCACCGATATATGCTACGTGCTCGCCTGACCTAATTGTGTACACAATTATGTTCACCAAAGTCTCTCTCACGTCTGTGCTAGCAAGCCAACACAGAGCACTAGGCGAGCTGATGAATCCATGATTCATTAACTTTTCTGTCGCATTTTGTCTTAAAACCCTTAACAAATGCATGTAAATATTCATTAATTTCCATCTTTTAATAAATCCTCATTCATGAATAAAAAGCCACTTTTAACCATCAAAATCATGTAAATAAATAAAAAACAAGAAAAGATTAAAGGCAGATTGAATATATGTAAATATATACAATATGACTTAAAATATAAATATAACTGAAAAGATATATTTATAACCTAACCCCCGAGACCAAGTCAGCATGGATTGGTCAACAAACCAAAAAGTAGGAGGAGATAAGGAAAGAAAACCGTAAAAATAAATTAAGTCATACACCTTTCATTAGTTATCAAATCAATATAAAACTTCAACGATTTTTAATTAATTCATATGAAAATATTTTTCGCCAAACTCTTTTCCTAATTATTTCTAAAAATGTATATAAAAATATAAAAATAATTAAAAATAGTACCCTGTATATATGCCAAGAAACCCAGCCTATAAATTGTCAAAATCTCAACTTCCGAACATCATAACTTCCTCATACGAACTCCAATTTCAATCTACTCACCCTTAAAGTACATGAAATAATACTCTCTAATTAATAAAGGTGGTTTCATCGAATTCAGAGTCCGTTTGCAAAAAGTCGGTTTTGGGACCAAAAGACAATGGGGTTTCTGGGCTATTTATTTTATATAACACATATTATTTATAATTTTTTTAATTTTATAATTTTTAAATATTTTCATGATCTTGTAGTTTATCCCTAATTTATTTCATAATTTTTGGAGACTATTTATTATTTTAATAAAATAAAAAAACACTAAATTATAAGTATAAATAAACTAGATAACTTATACCTCTATTTATTAAAATATGTAAATTAATTTATAAAAATCTATAAAAATTCACACAAGTCTTATTTATTATTCTAATAATTAAGAAAATATAAAATTAATATTTATTTATTTATTAAATTAAAAATCTAAAACCTATTTTTAAATACATATTTATTAATATAATATTTATATTTTGAATAATATTTATTATTTATTAAAAGTATTTATTCCATAATTAAGATTATTTAATTATTTACATTTCTTGTATTTAAACCTATTTAAAATAACCTTAACTACTATTTATTAATGATTTTACAATCATTTTCTAACTTCTGGCCAACTAGGTGCTGACACTTGTCAGCACCTGGGTTTTCATCTTCAAGAATCTGGTGTACTGGAGATTGTTCCAACTGGCCAACTTCAGCCATTTCTCTAGCACACATTTCAACACCTTCAACCGATTTAAACCATCGATCCGATCCTCCTAACAACCACCTCCGTCGCTGACTATTCGATTCGACTTGCGGATCAAGAAATCTCCCTATTTAAAGCGCTAAAGATCCGCCATCGCGAACTTAACTTTCCATCTAACCTGAAGCTCATGCTCCAGTAGCCGACCCCCCACTTCTCCACCTTGTACCGGCCATCCTCGGTGGTGACCGCATCTAGGAGACACCCATCGTGGAGGAGGGACATCGGAGGAAGAATTCCAAGGCCGTTCGCCGCCTTGCATCGCCACCGTCGTGTGCGTGAAGCTCCGGCCAAGGTCGTCCATCGAGCGACTTCGTCCAGGTAATAAACCTAGACTATCCCCAGACCTATCACTCATTTTCTTTGAATTTTCTTCTCGATTCTCGTGTAGAAGTTAGCGAACTTAAGCCGTCATTAGGACGCTTAATCCCTTAGGTTAGACGCCCATTTCAAATACCTTTTCCAATCGCTTCGAATCTATTCCAAATCATGCATCATTTCACCGCCATCCTCACGCACCTCATAATAATCCTGGGAACTTCATTTTTTTACTAAGTTTTGATCTTGCAAGACCGTAATTCTTCGGCCGATTGTTCGAATCGAGCACGTATATCTTTTATTTGCAGATCAATCTTCACAAAGGAGCAATTCAACGCCATCTGTAAGCTTGCGATCATCGTTATAATCCACCTCAAAGAAGGGTCATCAGACTGCAACCACCTCTAGGATTCGTGAACCTTCATCTTCACCGCGCCTCCACCGCCGCTCGGAGCCGCCTCCGTCAGCCACCTACCGCGGGCGAGCTCGAGGGGTGGAGGAGCCACCCCTTTGGCCCCGCCGGAGAGTCCAAGACGTCGGCATTTGCTCGGGAGAAATCAGAGAAGGAGGCCTATTCGTCACACATTCAACAGACTCAAGAACATGCGAGGTACAAGTGTGTGACACGTGGCACACCCGCACGCCATCCGATCACACCGAATAACTTCTAATCTGAGTCGTCCGTGCTGAAGCGGTGGAAATTTTGCGCAATAAACCCAGCGAGTTTCCAAAATTAATCTCCGCCTCCAAGGTTTCCAGTATTTGCATTTAGGTCCCTCTACAGGGACCTAAATGTAAAATAATTGTATTTTTCTTTCAGAACAGTCCTTTGAGGAACTTTTTTGCAATAATTTTTAGTAGTTTTTCTTACGCTTATGCCCCGGGGCTGTAGGGGATCTTTGGACCTCATTTGACCTTGTTTCTTGACAATTTCTTTAGGGTAGTTACATAGCTACCCTAGCTAGTTTGTATTAGATTTTCGTTTGATTTTATCGAGTTTTGATTTTTGAAAACCACATCGTTTTGTTTTGTTTTCGTGTTTAGTTTGAGCCCATTGCTCGACCCGCTTTCCACCTATTATATAGTACCACTTACCTATATTCACCTATTATATAATAAATAAATCTTTTTGAAAAATATCACTTTTTGAAAATTAAATAAAAATTTGAAAAGAATAAAATCAAATAAAAAAATAAAAAGCAAAATCAAATAAAAAAGTGTTTCTTTTCCCTTTGATAACTTTTAGAAGAGATAAAATAAAATTGCAAAAATATCCCTTTAAAAAAATCAAAGTCTTCTATTCCGCCTCCTTGAGTTCGACCCAGACACACTCACCTGGTTAAATAATTAGTGTAGGTTTTCGACCGAAAATCGAATTTGATTGATAGACTAAGATCTGATTTTCGCGGCTTTTTCTACACCGACACCTTTATCATCTAAAAAAGCCCCGAACTGATTTTTAGGTTTATCACGAGCACAAGCTAAAAAGTAAAAAAAAATATATATGTTCGATGGGGTTTAGACGCCCTGTCGAACCTTTATAGCCTGCTAAGAAACCACTGCATGTGCTTATTAGAATCAAGAAAAGTACCTTACATGTGCCGTTCATCTAATTAATTCAAGTAACTTGTACGTGCCAAACATAGAAAATATATATGAACTTACGAACTAGACATATAAGAAAATATTCAATTTCAGTATATGCACCACATTTAGCAGCTAAATATAATGCTAATAGATTTTTGAAATGTTCGAAATGTTGATGAATCTCCATTTCATCACCTTTATTCTATCATTTTGGCCTTAAAAACCCTAGTAAATGTGTATAAATACCCTTTATTCATGCATTTTATCATTCATGTATTGTTGTAAAAATAGTGTATAAAATACATTTTTAATGCCAAAATTACAGAATAAAGAAAAGAAAAGAAAAAGAATAAAATATTGAAGATATTTTATGACCCTAAACTCCAAGGCCTAGGCATCTTGGTGACTAGGTCAATAAAGAATAAAGTAGGAGGAGATAAGGGTTCTACTTTTTATACTTCAAATAAAGAAACATTGTACATGAAAGATGTAGATAATAAAATATAGAAAAATACAAAATTTATTTCATATAAAAAATAATATACAGAATAAAAGTTATGGTCTGAATAACATTCCAAAACCCTAACTTCACAGACCCGTTTCTCTCAAATAAAAACTCAAAATATAACAAAATCACCTTTAATGTATATACAATTTAATAAGCTATTTAATGAAGGTGGTTTCATATTTTTTGGAGTTAAGGTGTGAAAGTTAGGTTTTGGACACCTATTGTATAGTATACCCGATTAAAATATACATTTTATTTATTACTCATTATTTTTAAAATTTTATATTTTATAATTGTGTAAATATTATTCATAATATATATACATATTAAAAATAAAATAAAACAATAAAGAAATCATTAAAATAAAATATGTATAGAGAATACATAGGCAAAATATCTATATCTATACCTATAAAATAAATACATCTATTTATTTAAGTGTATATAATATCATAAAAATATAATAAAAATATATTTTTATATATAAATAAGTTATAAATATAGAAAATAATAAACTAAATTAATAAGATTTAAAATACAAAAAATAAAATAAAATAAAATACATAAATACATAGATAAATGTACCTATATATAACCCTTAAAAAGTAATGTGTAATTATATATCTCTATAAAATAAATAAAAATCATAATAAAATACTTTATAAAATAATAAATATTTTTTATTTTATAACCCAAAATCAATAAATTAATTTATTAATTTTAATTGATTTTTCTAACATTTTCCATGTGGTTTTTCCTGTTTGATCCACGTGGACCAACCAGGTGCTGTTGAAAGCTGACCGCTAGTCACCTCTCTGACCCGCCTGCTGCTCCTGTCAGAACTGTATTTTAACCCCGTTACTCGCATTTTTCCACGTCGATACGAGCCTCTTCTTGGATAGATATCGTCTGAACTATTTTTTTCTCGGTCAATGGTGATACACACCTAAGCATTTCCTAGGGTTGAGGATCACTGCTCCGCCAGAACTCCGTCGTTCTACCATTCAGTTCCACCACGTGTATAAGAAACCACCTCCATCCAAAATTGGATCTTGATCCCTCTTCCATCATTGAACCCTAGACCTAAGCTCTGGACCTTCTTCCTGGTGACTGCAGGAGTCGTTCCAACTTTCCAGTGGTCCGATCACGCGTAGAATTGAGGCGATCCAGTTCATCGGAGTCACTTCACCAGAGCTTGCTTTTGGTGTGCCCCAGTGAGCTTCTTTCCTCTTATTTTTGTAGTTTGAACTACTTAGAGTAGCATTTGCTTAGTGCAGCCTTCCTTTTCGTTAGATTCTATCGCTCATCGTGTAAAAATCCAAATTTCCCGATCGTCGGAGCCTTGGCTCTGCCGCCCCTTTCCGACTGCCTCATCCACGCTCTGCCTCCACTAACCCTCATCATATCCCTTGTCATTTTACGATCACCTGAAGCCCCTTCATCCACCTTGATCTCGTTAAGAGCAAGAACACCACCTCTCTTCCTCTATCGCTCGTCGGAGAGGCCCACACCCTACACCCGTCACTCATCCCGACCAGCTAGAGCTATCCCCAGCTCCGTTTCGTTCCCTCTAACGTATCCTGCAGGTTCGTGAGCCTCGAGACCCCAAGTTAGCTACATGTCTTGTGCAAACATAGGTACCTGGAGCCATCATTTACTTCACACCTCTCGGTGGTGCAGCAGTACCCTACGGGCCATTTTGACACTGCCAGCGGGTCGAGGAGTCATCCATGAGGATCTTGGGCCATTTTGGAGCCACCAAGAATGCTGGAGGAGGACAACATCGCCGAAGGATTCTCGCTGCGGTGAGCCTTCTTCCCTGTTCATCCACCACCAGTCCTCGCCGTCGGATCAAGAACCCATGCCCTGTTGGATCTTTGGAGCGTTCGTCGTTGATCATCCTTGGAGGATCAAATCTGGACCGCTCATCGGCGAACCATCATCAGACGTGGTGGCGTCGACACGTGGCAGGTGACTCCATCCCAGCCGTCCGCTAGTGCCCTATACCTTAGGTATTTTGCATGTTTCACCCAATGCTATTTTGTATTTAATAATTAGTACTTAAACTTTCATCTGCTGCCTTATAATTTTGTAATATTTAAATTGAGCCCTCCAAACTTTTCCGTAATTGCATATTAGTCCTTGTACCGGTCAGCCGACAAAGTTAGGTTATTTTGCAACCAAGCCCTCGTGGGTTTAGTTTATTGTTGTTTAGTCGGAATTTTTGAATATGCAGTTATAAAATTTTGAAAATTTTACAGCTAGGACCTCAAACTATTTTTATTGGCATATGTGTCCTAGCCAGCATAGCTCACGTACCCGTGCACATGGGCTTGGCCATTTTGCGGAAAGGCCCTCACGAGTCTTAGATTGGTATAAGGTCTAGAAATATTGTGTGTCCATTGAAATATTTTGGTGAAATTACAGATTGGCTGCTGTACTTTCTGATATTTACATCAATGCCTCTACCGACATTGTAGTTTCTCTTTGTTTCTTGTATTAATTTAATATAGCTACATTGCTCAAAAAATTCTCAAAAAATAACCTTAAGCTCCTGATTGCATCTAGATTTATGCCTTCTTTTTATTTTATAATTGAGAGCCATTTTATTATTTACTAAAAATAAAAAAACCTCTCGTTTTGTCCCGGTTTGCAATAGAAAATACATAAAAATTTAGAAAACGTTTTTGAAAATTCCAAAAAATATATTTTGTGTATTTCGGTGTATTAAGTCTTCAAATCAAAAATCATTAAAAAATACAAAAGAAAACTCTAAAACATTGAAAAACCCCTAAAACCTTATAAAAATATCAAAAATCCTTGAAAAATCCCAAAATATATTTTCTATCTCAGATTTTTTCTTTATGTAATTATCTATCTATAAAAATTAATTTGGAGGAATTTTGTTACTGTATGCTATTTCTCTTCTCCATTTAATTTCGGGTATTTATTGAAACCTTGATTTATGGTATTTTTAACTTTAAAAATAAAAAACATTTAGCAAAAACTCCTAAAAGATAACAAAATTAGTAAAAAAATATTGAAAATCCAAAAAACATATTTTTCTTATTTTGGCTATTTTTATTAATATTTATCTTTGCCCTAGCCTATATTGTATATATATATCCTTTATATAGCTTTATATATAAATTACAAGAAAAAGAAAATATAAATTTCTTAAAAGAAAATATAAAAGAAGATATAAAAAAACAAAAATTTAAAAATAAAAAATAAAAAATTCAAAATTCAAAATTCAAAACCCACAAAAAACCCAAGATTGGCTAAGTATTTGAGAGATAAATCGTGCCTTGATTTCTTATCTTGCCTGCTTTATTCCCTTGCTTCCTGTTTTTGACCCCTCCTTGCTTTCCATTATACATTCTTAGTAGGGTATAATAAATTTTAACTCTTACTCTTAATTGCTTATTATTTTTGTGGGTTAATTGTTGAATAACGAGCGGATTCGAGTAGTTGCCACAACGACAGTGAGCCTGATTTGTCAGGATATTATTTAGCAACTCCCTTCCTATCCTCTTTCAAATGGCGCCGTTACCGGGGAGCATCAGCTTATAGAGTAGCTTTTATCTCTTTCACTTGCATAGCCATTTTCAATTATTTCTCTTTATTTGATTATTAACTTTGAACTATCTGACATCTCTTTTCTAGTCTTTTTTGTGAGGGACTACGGACCGAGGAGGATCGCCTAGGTGATCCTATGCAACCTTGGGAAGCGGAGTCGGCTATTCTACCCTAGCTGGCAGGAGAAAGCATGAGGAGCTTGAGAGGGAGAGGATAGTCTAGGGTTTTTACTTTTTGATGAGAGAGAGATTCATTTTGAATATTAAATTATAATAATATAGGTACCCAGGACTTTGTAATACTAAATAGTTTCCCACAGTTTTGTGTTTTCCGCCCTTTTTCTATTTGTTTTGTGGAATGAGCCCTTTGTTTTTAGGCTTGCTTGATCGTCTAGTCTAAGGCAAAACACATTAACCACCATTGCATGCACCTATAGTCTTTGCATTTGGACTTTAATGGTTAAGTACCCATTCTCGAAACCGTGTATCAAGAGAGGTCGTATACAATGCTTGTAGGGCCCGTTGTGGCATGCACTGATCGACATCGAAGATCGGACTTATGTTTCATTCTGATTACTTAGCATTTGGTTCTTCAGCGTGTAGAAATGGCCTACTTAGGATGATTTCTGTGTGCATATCGACATTTAGTTTAGGTTTATAAATTCCTATTTTGCTTCTCGCATGGAAAGAGCTGGGAAGCATTGTAATTCTTCTAACTAAGCATTCATCATTTAGGAACTAAGATGATATTTCCATCTTAGTGTCGCCTTGTATTGCTTTTCCGACCTTCTCCCTCTGTTTTTAGATCAAATAGGAATCAAAGAAAACAAAAATGTTAGGTGCTAGTATTGAATTTACTCAAAGCAAGTGATAACACAAAAAAATTAAATAAAGGGACTGCTAAAAATACTTGACCTAAATAAAATTGGTCAATTGGACTCATTGCCTTAGGTGAGAAAAGATTTCATTTATTTTCAGGTTGAATTGGAAGGTCGCCTTCTGATGAATCCACATTTCATCATCTTTATTATATCATTTTGGCCTCAAAAACCCTAGTAAATGCGTGTAAATATCATTAATTCCAGAATCTTAGCATTCATGCATGTGCATGCAGATAGTGTATAAAATACTGTAAATAAAGTTAAAATTATAGAATAAATAAAAAAAGAAAAATAATAAAATATTGTAAATATTTTATGACTTGAAACTCCGAGACCTAGGCATGTCGATGATTAGGTCGACAAGGAATAAAGTAGGGGAGATAAGGTCCAAAAACCAATAAAATATCTATTCTTTTTATTCATTCTTTATTTATTTTAAGACCTATTTTTGGTTCCACTTTTTATACCTCAAATAAAGAAACTTTGTACATGAAAGTTGTAGATAATTAAAAAAATAAAAATACAAAATTGATTTCACCGAAAAATAATGTACAGATAAAAAGTTATTGTTTGAATAAAATTCCAGAATCCCAACTTTCCAGACCTGTATCTCCCAAATAAAAACTCCAAATGCATTAAACTCACATTTAATTGTATATAGTTAAAAATAAGCTATCTAATGGCGGTGGTTTTGCATGTGGCAGAGCTACGGTTTGAAGTTGAGTTTTGGACCCCTATTGTATATCTATACAGAGTAAAATATTCATTTTATTAATTATTCTTTATTTTTACAATTTCTTATTTTTATAATTTTGTAAATATTTCTTATAATATATTTATATATTAAAATCATAGAAAAAACTCAAAAGAAATACAAAATAAAATATTTGTATATAGCATACATAGGAATAATACCTGTATACACACCTATAGTATTAATACTTTTATTTTATTAAGTATACAAATTACTTCAGAAAAATAAAATAAAAATATTTTTAAGTATATAAAAATACTTTATAAAATTATAAAATAATAAACAAAAATAAATAAAATTAAATTCACAAATTAAAAATAAAATAATAAAATATATAGATATATATACCTATATAGCCTAAAAGGGTAACTTGTAAAATTATACCTCATAAAAATAATTAAAAATCACCATAAAATAATTTAGAAAATAACAAACAAATTTTATTTTATAACCTAAATTTAATAAAATCATTTAGTATTTTAAATCTATGTTACAAAGCATTTTTCAGAGGTTTTTCCTGGTTGGACCACGTGGACCAACCAGGTGAGTCTGACAGTTCACCGCAGGTCAACTGTCTGACTCTTCCTCTCTCTGTTGTCAGAAGCACGTTTTGACTCATATTGGCAGATTTTTCGAGGGCGCCACTTACATCATCTTGTAATGGAGCCTTCTTAACTTTTGTTTGCCGTTGATCGAGGATACACGCCCTTGTGTTTTCTGGGGGAGAGCGCGATCGATTCACCCGATATTCCTTGTTCTTTGAGGCCCATCGGTCAGCCATTCAAAACCCCCCTTCTCCTTCCATTGAGTTTTGAACCCCTCTCCCATAGGTTAGCTCCCTCCTTTGTGCCCTAATCGAAAGAAGAAGGTGACAGCTTCTTCCTCCGACCTTCGGGTGGGTCGAGCGACGCCTGAGGCGGCTCCAGTCACCTCCGCCATCTCGCCGGTGTTGAGGTACCTACCTCTGGCTCCGGCCATTGAGGCATCTCTCTATCTCTTTTATTTTCGTTGCGTTTTGTTCACCATAGCATTAGGATTAATACCCCTCGAAAACCTTCACGTTTCATCCATTCAACCACTCAATCGATCACCTCGCTGGAGTGCTCCTCTGGCCGAGCCCCTTCATGCCGTTTCACGCCACCATTTCACATCCGCGGGGTCCATGCACTTTGCCCTGGACCCTCTCACCCTTTCTTGTAGGTACTTGGACCTTAACGGGTGCCTGGGGGTCATTTTGACCTTCGCCGGAGACCCCCGAAGCCCCACCAGCTCCGTCGTCGTCTCCAGCGAACCTCGGCCATCGCTGAGGAATTTTGGACCCGCCATCACCTAGAGGAAGGTCCCAGGAGCTTGCGGTCCCATTTTGAGCCTTCCAGAACGTCGGAGGATGGAGTTGGAGCTCGGGGAAGTTCGCCTAGCCGGCGCGCCTCCCCTGTTCTTGCTCCGCCCCTCAGCATCGTCGAATCGGGCCGCATCTCCATTTCGCACAACCATCGTCGGATCTTCAGCGCTCTCCACCGTCGCATCTCGATTTGAGATCTAATCTCGGACGTCGGCCGCGAAGCGTCATCCGCCGTCCGGCGTCTGCCACGTGTTCAAGTGAATCGTCCCCGGCCATTGGATCGTGCGTATAAGGGGTATTTTCCATCTGATCCCCGTGCCATTTTTGTATTTCTATTTAGTCCTTAAAATTTTATCTGTACTTTAAATTTTTTTGTAATATTTGCATCTAGGCCCCTGAGCTTTGGTTATTTACATTTAGGTTCAGTCCACGTCACCTCACGTGATCTGTGCATATTTACATTTAGGTCTAGTCCACGTCACCTCACGTGATCTGTGCACGTTGGGTGTTGGTGATTTTGCACTGGACCCCCACGACTTTCGTTATTTTGTTTTAGTCCAGGAACTTTTATATTACGTGTAATATTTTTGGGTAAATTGCATAGTAGCCCTTGGATGTTTTGTATTTTGTACTTAGGTCCTTCCCAGGTGCTTTCCAGTCACGCGTTGGGGTGGCTATTTTGCAGGTGTGCCCTTGTGGCTTTGAATATTTGTATTTAGTCCTAGAAAGTAATTTATAAGTTATATATTTTGCGTGAAAATTGCACTTTGGCTCTTGGATGTTTGTCTATTTACACTTATACGGCTGCCAGGCCTTGTGTTTTTGTATGCTTTCCCTATTTATTTTGTGCATCATTTTAACTCGAACAATTACCAAAAAAATACCATAGGCTCCTGTTTGCTTGCTTATTCACGCCATATTTTTGTATTGCATTTTTATTGCATTTTAATATTTATTAAAAATAAAAAATATGCATTTTCAACACTGTTTGCATTAGAAAATCCATAAAAAATTAGTAAAACTTTTTGAAATATTTTAAAAAAATTCTATTTTGTGTGTTTCAGTGTCTTTTAGCTTCAAACCAAAAATCATTAAACATTTTAAAACAAAAACACTAAAAATTAGAAAACTCTTAAAATCTTTATAAAAATCTAAAAATTTATACAAAAATCCTAAAAATGTAATTTTTGTTTCTATATTTTCCCTATTGCAATATCTTTAGTCAAAGATTTATTTGGAAAATTTTATCTATTGTTTGCTATTTTATTTCTCCATTTTGTCCCAGCTTTTTATTTTCTACACTGTTTTCAGTATTTTTGATTTTAAAAATACCAAAAAAATTCAGAAAAATCTATAAAAATCACAAAAACATCATAAAATTGTAAAAAAACCAAAAAAAATTTAATTTCTGAAATTTGGCTATTTTTCTCTATTTTTATAAATACCCTATCATCCTCTTTTCTTAGTTTGTGTATATTCAATTTATAAAAACAAAAATAAAAAAATATAAAATCAGTAAATTTAAAACCAAAATACAAAATTATAAAAATTAAAAAGAAAATAAAAAAATATAAAAATTAAAAACCCACAAAAATTTGCATACTTGTAGGCACTTGATCACATATCACAATTTGCATAATTTTGCTTGATTTATCCTGCTTGCTCCCTGAGTTGGACACTCTACACACTTGCACACTATACACATTTTTATAGAGTTAAAAATAAATTTGACTCCACATTTGTTTCTCATTGCTTGATTTATATTGTGGGTTCATTGTTGATTGTAATCCGGATTTCTGAGTTGTCGGTTCAGCGATTGGGTTCCCACCTTGTGTGGAACTTAAGACCACCGATTTTCGCTTACATCAAATGGCGCCGTTGCCGGGGAGCAACAGCGTATAGACCGTATTTTTGAGTGATTGTGATTGTTTACAGTATTGCTTTAATTGATCTCTCTATTTTTGATATATACCTTATTGAGCTATCTGACCATTTTCTTTCTTGTCTTCTTGCGAGGGACCGCGGATCGAGGAGGATCACTTAGGGGATCCGGTGCATCCTTGGGAGGTGGAGTCGACTACTATAGCCTAGCTGGCAGGAGAGAGCAGGAGGATTTGAGAGGGAGGATAGTGAGTGGTTTTTATTTTAGTGAGAGAGAGAGAGACATTATTAAGTTGTAATAATACATGTACATTGGACTTTGGACACTCGGGCCAAATTTCCAAGTGTTTGTATACCTGGGGGATCACCGCGGCTTTCTCGCATTTTTCTTCGCAATGTTTTCTTTTTATTTGTTTTCCGATTCGATTTTATTTCTTTTTGTGTGATTGAGCCTTAGCTGTAGGAGTTGCTTTGCGATCGAGTAAATTAGGTCCAAACACCTTAATATCTTGCATGTACCTATAGTGCGCTTTGGACTTAGTTCAAAACTTTAAACAGTCACCTCATCATCTTCGAGCCTTCGTGCCGCGAGCCCACCCCGCCAAGCGTTGCTCCTGAACTCGATGTGTCGAGAGGAGGAGGGGTGAGCCTAGACCGGACTCCTGGATTGAAGATCAGTGTCCGACTTGTGGTTCTTCACGCAAGCAATTGCCTGCTTAGGATGATTTCCGTGGGCATATCGACATATAGCATAAGTTTAAAAATTCCTGTTTTGCATCCTGCATGGATAGAGCTGGGAGGCGCTGTAAGTCTTCTATCTTGGCATTCATCATTTAGGCACAAAGGTGAGATTTCCATCTTGGTGCCACCTTGCATTGCTTTTCCGACTCTCTTCCCCTGTTTTTGGATCAAATAGGAATCAAAGAAAAATACAAAAAACGTTAGGCGCTTGTATTGAATTGACTCAAAGCAAGTGATAACACCAAAAAAAATTAAAAAAGGACTGCTAAAGAAAACTTGACCGAAATAAAATTGGATAATTGGACTCATTGCTTAGGGTGAGTAATACCCTATTGTATTCAGGTTGCATGGGAAGGTCTCCTTCCAAGTGAGTAGAGCAGCTTCGTAAGGATTAGAGTCCAAAACCCAGTCTGTGGCTGCCTTGTGTATCGCCTGGATTTCCGAAGTATTGGCGCTACTATCGTACGTAGACGAGTAGGGCTTGGTCACCATTGATGACTCTCTATTGTGTAGAGCATCGACCTTGTCCAAAGTATCGAGCATAGGCCACGCCTTCACGAGGGTGTCTGTCTCATCGTCTTGCGTCCAACTAGGGTCTTGCACGCTCACGGGTGATTCCGTTGCGAGCGAGATCCGAAGTATCGGTTTCGCCTATCGGCTTCTTCCCTCTTTTCTTTGGCTGAGTAGGGATCCAGGAAGGGTTACAAGGACCCAAATAGCGCAGACTACATGTTACACAAGAGGAGGACAAGTACGGGATTCTTTTCCTGTAGTACTCTCTCTCCTATAAGCGAAGCGCTCTAAGGACTCGTTCAAAGATAATTGCTTGAATTCAATCTAAAAACTACAAAGATAAAAGCCGAACCTTCACGGCTTCACGCGTTGAGTTGGTGAACCCCTTGTTTTGTGTTTGATTTGCTAGTTGAATTAAGGTCATGATCAATAACACCGCACAATTGTGCGTAATTTTGCCCCGTCCCCCCTTTTTCTTTATTTCTCAACCTTACTCTTCTCAATAATCATGATGATGGGAAGGAGATCTCTCAGGCCGTCTTTGGCGGCACCGCTATCCAGCACTCCTCCCTACTCATCTAGGACAACCTCGGGGAGTCCAGACCCACTCTCCGAGCCTGAGTTCACTTCCACCCTGTTCCCCCTCGACCACCCTTCTCCATCCATCAGTCCAAGAGTTTGAGAATTTAGTGCATCACAGAGCTCAGATCATTTGTCGGCACCTGATATGGGTTCTTTTGCCTTTTCAGAGAATCCAGAGATGGCAGACAGAGGAGAATACCCAGATGAGCAGGAACACCCACCATTCATATATTATCAAGCTGCCATTAACAACTCATTGCTATCTTCCCTAGAGACCATGCAGAGACAGATCATGGACTAGGGAGTTTTCATGGGTGACCTCATGAGGGAGATCACATAGATGCAAGAAGGACGTGAAGATAGACCTGGGGGCGGTGGCGGTGATATACAGAAGTAGCCGACAAAGGAGGAGAACCTAACCAGTAGAGGACGCCGCCGATGACTATGAGGCAGTTGCATAACCCAACTGCAACCCTCACTCACCGATGGATTCAGCTTCCTCCCATTGTTGGGAACTTTGAGCTTTGCCCACAGACTATCCAGTTGTTGCCCAAGTTCCATGGGCTAGCCACCGAGGTGTCTTATCTCCATCTGCAGGAGTTTGAGATGATTTGCAGCACTGTCCACGACTGATTAGTGGACGCGGACACAATCAAAATGATTGCCTTCCCTTTCTCATCAGCTGATAGAGAAGCCTACTGGCTGAAGCATCTTGGGAGGTACGTCACTTCTTGGGCACAGCTCTGGCGAGAGTATCTGAACAAATACTATTCACTCGGCTGGACTAATGCAGTGCGAGCTATGATCAGCAACTTCACCATGATCCGAAATGAACAATTCCACGAGGCTTGGGATCGCTTTCGAGAGCTCATCGACCGGTGTCCACATCATAACATATCAAAGCCCAATCTGGTTCAGAGTTTCTTCTGTGGGCTGACACCGGAGCTGCAGGGGCTTGTCAATGCCTGGTGGATCTTATTTCTCCAAGGGAGAGGACGTAGTTTGGGAGATCTATGAGGGTATGGTAGAGAATTCCACTATCATGGCCCAAGCCCGCGTATACACACAGCCGAAGATTCCACCAAAGGCAGTTGGATATCAAAGGATTGCATGCATCGATGCCAGTACACATACTCCGTCAGCAGCCGCAGCTCTGGCTGAATCCACTGCTGCAGACATGGGGATCATTTCCGAGAAGCTGGACCGCATCGAGATCCTCGAGAAGAAGCAGAGTCAGGGGCTGGCCCAGATGGACCAGTTGACGAAGACCATGAGTGACCTGAGGACACAGATCTTGTGTATTCAGGAAGCACAGACGTCGGCGCAGCCCCCCAGATCACGGGATGATCCTAGCAGTAGCAGCTCAACCTAGCCCTCTGCCACGTACCATCAGGTTCACCACATCTAGGTAGAGCCGATCCCGTTGCTACAATACTACCCATTGCAGCCACCATCTCAGGACACTCAGATGGTGGTCTATCAGCCGGATCAACCACTAGCAGTTCTTCCACCCCCCGTCGAGCAGGAACTATTGATGGAAGTCAATGGGATTTGGTACGACCGGTACCTACAATAGCCCGGGATACGTCGCGATCACCTCGAATTCCGTTGAACCACTGGTGGCACCTCATCCCAGCAGCAGTCTCCAGCTCAGGGCCACCAAAGCAGCCAGCAAGAGCAGCCCCAGTATACCGACCAGCAACACCAGCAGGGTCCTCATCCTGTCTATTAGGGACATCAGTGGAGGCATCGTCAGCAGTCTCACCAGACTTACTCCCATCCTCCCCAATACCAACAGGAGCAACAGCTTCATTTCCAGCAGGGGAACACTTTCGGTTCTCAGGCGTCCGCCTTTGAGAACCCAGCTCTAGATGACCTTGCCCGCTTGCTTTCTGAACAGTGAGCATCCTTCCGGTAGGAAATGGATGAGTTCCGGGAGGAGATGAGCGATATCATCAAGGGCAAAGCCGCCATACCAGCTCAAATTGAGCCAAATCCGAACAATCTGAAGAGGAAGTCTGAGCAGGTATAGTTCATAGAGGATACCTATCCTAGTGATTATTTGAGTGACATGTCTTCTTTGTATGATGCTGATTTTGTGACTACTAGGAGAGGTAGAATGCCAGCCGGCGACGCCTCATCTGAGCGACAACCGTAGGACCAATCAAGAGCGCTAGATGAGAAGAGAAGCGGTGCTGATGCCGCTGATGATGATGTTGATGACGGTGGTGCTGATGCCACCAATGATGGAAATCTAGATGATGGTGCTGAGGCCTCGTGACACCAGATGCTGATGGTGACGCTGAAGCTGCCATTTTTGATGCAGAGCCAAAGCGCGATGCTGATGCCATGAAGTCAGATGCCGTTGGTGATACTGAAGCCACCACTTCTACTTTTGTTGATCTCCCACATGTTGTGTTGCCACCTTTTGTATCTACGGACTGTGGTAAGAAAAAGAACAAAAAAATGAATAAAGGATAGGTTTCTGTTTACACTTCAGATCCATATGTTTTGAATGATGATCATGGTATGGATTCCATTCCTTCACAGGCATAGGAACCTCATCCTAATCCTCCATCTGAGGAGGCCCCTTCCATGCCCTTCCCTGAAGCACTCCGCTTGGCGAAGGGGAATAAAAGAGAAAATCCAAAAAAGACCCAACAGGTAGAGTTCAACAACCAGATGATTGACAGATTCCAGATTCAGTTGACTCTACAGGAAGCACTTGAGCACATCCCCCTCTTCCAAAAGAGCCTGAAGGAGAAAACTACAGTCCACGGGAAGAGGAGGAACCATAGAGATCAGATCCATGTGCTCACTCATTCTACTTGCTGCACCATTCAGAACCAATTTCCAGCAAAGAGACCTGATGCAGGAGCTCCCTATGTCAGATGCGAGATCAAGGAGCAGCAGTTCGATCGTACTCTATTAGACAGATGCTCTTCGATTAACCTTCTTCCGGCAGCCTTACTCGACCGATTCGAGTTTGGTCCTCTTCTTCGGAGTAGGACAGTCCTGCAGTTTGCTGATAGGTCGACTAAGAGGTCGAAGGGGTTGTTGAGAGACGTGGTCGTTACCATTCAGGGCCTGAAATTCCCTATGGACTTTGTTGTATTGGACATGGAGATCCCTGAGTCGGTAATCGATGCCTCCATCATACTAGGATGCCTAATCTTGGCCACAGCCAAGGCGGTGACCGATCATGATAGTGGGAAGGTATGCTTTCGTGTAGAGGGCAAAACCATACAAATAGAGACGATCGATGAGATCAGAGCGAGAGAATATGCATGCTCAGAGCAGTCCAACGATGCCACGTAGATGACAGAGGACGAGATAGACATCCACCAGGAGTGTGATTTTGTGATGACAGATGATGAATCCATTTGGACAGATCCCGTAGCATAGACCCTCGCCTTGCCTACAGATTCACCATATTTACAGCTTATGGCAGTTGAGAGCTTGGAGAACACATCTCTAGAGGAGGATACATTTGAGGCTGACAGTTGCGGGACGAATGGTGAGGCTGATTTTCATTCATGTTCATCTAGTTCTGATCCCTCGGATTCTGACATTGATTGGGATGATTTTGATGACTATTTACCATGTCTGATTCCTTTTGAGCCGACAGCTAGGATGGAGTGCGAGCCCGTGCAGTACGTAGATGATTCAGCAGGGTCCCCTTTGTCAGATGTTCATTCACAGCGAGAGTTCTCTCATGCAGACCTGGTAGCCTTCACACAAACATATCAGAAGCCAGATCTGCTACCTCCCAGTTGTCCATAATTGAAACCCTTGCCGCAGTCGCTGAAGTATAGATTCCTTGCGGGTGAGCCAGATATGTACCCAATCATTATCTCAGCAGGTTTGACTGGAGAGCAAGAATCTCGTTTGATGGAGGTTCTTGAACGAAACCGCAAGGCGATAGGATGGAGTATAGTCGATCTTCAGGGGATTAGTCCGGTTCTGTGCTCCCACCACATCTATCTTGAGGAGGACGCTAGGCCTTCGCGTGAGTTCCAGCGATTGCTGAACCCGAATCTTTGAGATGTGGTCATGAAGGAAATTTCGAAGTGGTGGAGCGCCTATTTTATCTACCCCATCTCCGACTCCAAGTGGGTTAGTCCATTACATGTGGTACCCAAGAAGATGGTATCACTACAGTTGTGAGCGAGTCTGGAGAGGAGATAGCTACCCGAGTACCCACTTCTTGGAGGGTCTGTGTGGACTGCAGACGATTGAATCAGGCCACCAAAAAGGATCATTCCCCACTGCCATTCATTGATAAGATTATCGAGAGGCTAGCTGGGAAGAATCACTACTGTTTCCTTGACGGTTACTTCGATTACAATCAAGTGGCCATTACGCCCGAAGACCAGGAGAAAACGACATTCACCTGTCCGTTTGGGACTTATGCTTTTTGACGGATGCCCTTTGGTCAATGTAATGCCCCGCGACATTCTAAAGGTGCATGTTGTCCATTTTCTCGGACATGGTGGGTGACTGTTTAGAGGTCTTCATGGATGACTTCTCGGTCTATGGCGATGGGTTTGATGCTTGTCTTGACTGCATAGACTGTGTGCTTAAGCGCTGCATAGAGGTCAATCTTGTCTTGTCTTAGGAGAAGAGTCACTTTATGGTGACTCAAGGGACGGTCCTTGGTCATATCATCTCCAACAGGGGCATGGAGGTCCATCCGGCCAAGGTGGATATCATTAGAAAACTCAATCCACCGTCCAATCTGCGTCAATTGCGGTCTTTTCTGGGGCATGTCGGTTTCTACTGACGGTTCATTCAGGACTTCAGTCGTATTGCCCGACCGCTTACTGATTTGCTGACAAAATACACCGAGTTCATTGTAGATGATAAGTGTCTTGCATCCTTCGAGACTCTCAAAAGTATGGTCGTCACGGCTCCTGTCCTTCAGCCACCCGATTGGTCTCTCACATTCGAGATCATGACGAACGCTTCTGATTTTGCCGTTGGGGCTGTGCTTGGACAGATGAGGGATGGATTGTCATTTGGCATTCACTACGCCAGCTGGACTTTGGATGCCGCTCAACGGAACTACACTGTGACAGAGAAGGAGATGCTGGCCGTAGTCTTTGATTTGGATAAGTATCGATCATATATTCTCGGATCTAGAGTGACTATCTTTATAGATCACACCACCATCTGGTACCTAATGGCCAAAAAGGATGCCAAAGCATGTCTTACCAGATGGATCCTTCTGCTCCAGGAGTTTGATATTGAGATTAAGGATAAGCCTGAAGTTAAGAATGTGGTGGCGGATCACCTCTACCGCTTAGAGAACCTTGAAGAATCTGAGCCCAGCGCACCTATCACTGAGACATTCCCAGATGAGGTGATCTTGGCGATCACCTCGCTCCCATGGTACGCCGATATTGTGAACTATCTTATTGCCAAGACGGTCCCACTGGGTTGGCCCAGGCAGAAACTTGAGACCTTCCTGGCGAAGGCTAAGTTTTATCATTGGGAGGATCCCATCCTTTATCATGAAGGAGGGTTCAACATCTGGAGGAGGTGCATTCCTCAAGAAGAGTAGCATAGCATCCTCACATACTGCCACAAGCTTGAGGCAGGAGGACATCATTCTGGGAGACGGACAGCACAGAAGGTACTCCAATCCGGCCTTTGGTGACCTACTCTCTTCAAGGATTCAGATAAGTTCATGAGGAGATGTACTGACTGTCAGAAAATGGGTAATTGTGGACATAGAGACATGATGCCCATGCAACCCATTCACTTTTGTGAGGTTTTTGACGCATGGGGTATTAATTTCATGGGCCTATTTCCTAAGAGTCAGGGGTTTGAGCACATTTTGCTCGCTGTAGATTATGTCAGCCGATGGGTTGAGGGCATCCCCGCCCGAGCCGCAGATGCTAAGATCGTGTGTCGATTTTTGAGGAAAAATATCATTTCATGGTTCGGGGTACCTAAAGTCTTGATTTCAGACGGGGGTCTCACTTTATCAATGACAAGGTTAGGGCCCTTGCAGACGAGTTCGGCATTGACCATCGTGTTTCCATGCCATTTCACCCTCAGACTAATGGTCTTGCTGAAGTATCGAACATGGAGATCAAGACTATCTTACAGAAGGTTGTTTGCCTAGACCGAAGGGATTGGTCACAACTTTTGGACTCGGTCTTGTGGGCCTATCGTACTTCCTTCAAAAATCCATTAGGGACATCTCCCTTACATGTTGTCTATAGCAAGCTGTGCCATCTACCAGTGGAGATCAAGCACAAGTCACTTTGGGCTGTTATTGAATTATTATTGGACCCCGAGAGTATAGGAGAATAGAGGAAAGCATAATTGATAGTCCTGGAGGAGCTGAGAGATACAACCTTTTCTAACAGCCTACAATATAAGGAAAAAGTGAAAACATGGCACGATTCGCATATCAGCCATAAACAGTTTGAGCCTGATCAGCGCGTATGGTTGTTTGATTCCAGGCTGAAATTATTTCCAGGGAAATTACAGAGCAAGTGGAAAGGTTCGTATGTGGTCAGGAAGGTACATGACAATGGTAGCATTGTTAACGGTCAACGCCTGAAGCTATATCTAGATCATGATCCGCCGACCGTTGACGTTGCCCCCATTCTTCTGGTATGATATGTACTCTTTGACTCATATCATTTGCATCTCATACATGGTGATCACTTCCATCTTCCACTATACAGATCCATCCATCCATATCATTCTTTCATCTGTTGATATCTTTTCTTCTTTTCCTTTTCTATCTTCTTTTTGTATCTAAAAGGTGCTACCCCTTGTTGTCAGTTTTCTATACTTAGGACGCACTTTGTCCCAAGAATAGGGGGGTGTGTGCCCCGAGTTTCTCCATTCTTTTTGATCCTCTCCATTGTCTCCTCTTCTTGTCTATACTTAGGGATATCTTACCCTAAGTATAAGGGGAGACAATCTGAGTACGATCTTTTCATTTCCACCCTTGACCCTCCCTGCGTTATGTACAGTCTGCTATACTTAGGATTATTTGATCCTAAGTATATGGGGGATGGTCAACTTCTCGTTCGTTCATTCATTCATTTATTCTTTAAACTTGCCTATACTTAGTACTAGTTATATCTTCTCTTTTTTTCTCTCCGATCTATGAGGACATAGCTCAAGCTAAGTATAGGGGGGTCGTACATACTACGTATATACTTTAGCCATAACTCGTACATTCGTATTTTCTTAATAATATTGCTAATAATTCTTTAAATTCATTAAAATCCTCAATAAAAAGATGTGATTATTCCTCAAATTCTTTTTGTATATATTGATTTATAAATCAGGTGAAAATGTTTTTTGCAAAATGTTTGAAAAATAGTTTGAAAATCTTTGTGAAAATCTTTTGAAAACTATTTTGAAAATGTTTTGTTACATGTTTTCAACCTTTGTTAAGACATTTTGGTTTGTAAAGTTTATTTTCTTTGTGTGAAATAAAATGTTTGAAAAATGATTTGCAAATAGTTCGAAAAATGGTTGCAATTTTTTTTGAAAAATCTATCTATACTGTTTGGAAAACCTTTGCAAAATGATTTTCAAATGTGTGTACATGTTTGTAAAATGTTTGTAAAAATTATTTTGGACTATAGTTTTCAAAATTGTTTGAAAAACCTGTGTGAAATAAGTTTGAGGAATACATACATCTCCTTAAAATTCTTTATTATCTATACTTATAAAATTGATCACTTACCCCTGTAAATTCTTAAAATCCACTTCTTGTAAATATAAGAAGCACTCCCGTGTGAATATTTGTACCTAGTTTTTAGCCAAAAATTTTTGTTTTCAAAAATCCCAAAAACATTTGCAAAATTTAGATGCCAAAACATTTGAAAAATCTTTTTGAAAAAAAAACCGCATATGCATCATCATCATCTTTGCAAAAATCCATAAAAAGTTCAAAATCTTGAAAATTGCATCACAAAAATATTTTCTGCATTCTTCATAGCATTAGCATTTTTTGGATTGAGTTTGATAGTTGAACAAGTCTAAGTAAAATCCAGAGATTGGAGCTTGATTGGACCTTAAAATCTACCTAATAACGGAAACCTTATAGGAACTGGGTTTGAGGTACTTCAGGTCTAGTTGACTTAATTCTTTGAGGATCACGAGACTTGGTTCAATGGATTCTTGACTGCCTAAATTAGAGTATTTCGGAACACACGCACGACTCTTGTTGATAATGACCTAACTTGGACACCTGTACCTTTCACATGGCTCGACTCAGTTGTAGTGGTGAGGGGATTGGATTTGCCAGTATGAGACGCACACAAGTGGAAACACTTGTCCTCCTCTAGGGAGGGAAGTGCACCCCAACCCGTCCAGTGATGAGGAATTCTAAAGACATGAGAGTGTGGGTTGTGATAAAGCTTCAAAAGAGGGGTAGTCTACTGGCTCAAGAGGATAAACTCTTTATGTAAATGCTGTTGTGAATAGTATTTCACCAAAAAAATGGACAGGCTTGTACAAAAATAAAATGCCTGCAAAGTATGTACATATGTTGTAAAGTCAATAAGCAAGCTTGAGTTCCAAAGTCATATCATGTGAGCCTGCAGCTGGATGACTTGACTACACTGGTCTTGCATCCTAGGATAGGTAGCTACACTGGCTACCGTCCATTCTTCTCTTCACCCCCTCCTCTTGAGCTGGTTGCTAATTGAACTTAGAAGGGAATACCCCGCTCCTCGAGGAAGGAGTCGTTGGATTGGGGAATCATTGGGTTGTCAAGCTGGAGAAGTCAGTCTTTTTGTCATTCTAGTTGGGGAGAGCCACCATCACTTACACTGTACGAGTCAGACTCATAGTCGTAAGGGTTTGCGTATAAGTTGAAACATTTCTGACCTGGCTATTGAGGAGACTTGGGCAGAGTTTTGGGATTCTCAGGGACTGTTGGATTTCAAATTCGGTTCTCATTTAGGTTCTGCCCGCACTAAAATTCCAAAGGTCTGACTTAAGCTCCAAATTTTGATTTTGTGAAGACAAGTTTGACAATTAAACTTTAGACATCTTTCTTCTTTTTCTTTTCTTTGTTTTTCTTTTCTGCACTTATTGCATAAGTGTTTGCTAGGGACTAGCAAAGGTAAAGTATAGGGGGATGATGAATCCACATTTCATCATCTTTATTTTATCATTTTGGTCTCAAAAACCCTAGTAAATGCGTGTAAATATCATTAATTCCAGCATCTTAGCATTCATGCATGTGCATCCAGATAGTGTATAAAATACTGTAATTAAAGCCAAAATAATAGAATAAATAAAAGAAAAGAAAAGAATAAAATATTTTAAATATTTATGACCCGAAACCCCGAGACCTAGGCATCTCGATGATTAGGCTGACAAGGAATAAAGTAGGGGGAGATAAGGTCCAAAAACCAATAAAAATATCTATTCTTTTTATTCATTCTTTATTCATTTTGGGACCTATTTTTGTTTCCACTTTTTATACCTCAAATAAAGAAACTTTGTACATTAAAGTTGTAGATAATTAAATAAATAAAAATACAAAATTGATTTCACCGAAAAATAATGTACAGATAAAAAGTTATGTTCTGAATAAAATTCCAAAATCCCAACTTCCTAGACCTGTATCTCCCAAATAAAAACTCTAAATGCATAAAACTCACCTTTAATTGTATATAGTTCAAAATAAGCTAAATAATGGCGGTGGTTTTGCATTTGGCGGAGCTACGGTTTGAAAGTTGAGTTTTGGACCCCTATTGTATACTTGTACAGATTAAAATATTCAATTTATTAATTATTCTTTATTTTTACAATTTCTTATTTTTTATAATTTTGTAAATATTATTATAATATATTTGTATATTAAAATCAGAATAAAAACTCAAAAAAAATACAAAATAAAATATTTGTATATAGCATACATAGGTATAATACCTGTATACATACCTATAGTATTAATACTTTTAATTTATTAAGTATACAAATTACTTCAGAAAAATAAAATAAAAATATTTTTAAGTATATAAAAATACTTTATAAATTTATAAAATAATAAACAACAGTAAATAAAATTAAATTCACAAAATAAAAATAAAAAAATAATATATATATATATATATACCTATATAGCCTAAAAGGGTAACTTGTAAAATTATACCTCATAAAAATCATTAAAAATCACGATAAAATAATTTAAAAAATAACAAAATTTTTTAATTTTATAACCTAAATTTAGTAAAATCATTTTATATTTTAAATCTATTTTACAAAGTATTTTTCAAAGGCTTTTCCTGGTTGGTCCACGTGGACCAACCAGGTGAGTGTGAAAGTTGACCGCAGGTCAACTGTCTGACTCTTCCTCTCTCTGTTGTCAGAAGCACGTTTTGACTCATATTGGCGGATTTTTCGAGGGCGCCACTTACATCATCTTGTAATGGAGCCTTCTTGACTTTTGTTTGTCGTTGATCGAGGATACACACCCTTGTGTTTTTTGGGGGGAGAGGGCCATCGATTCGCCCGATATTCCTTGTTCTTTGAGCCCCATCGGTCAGCCATTCAAAAACCCCCCTTCTCCTTCCATTGAGTTTTGAACCCCTCTCCCATAGGTTAGCTCCCTCCTTCGTGCCATAATCGAAAGAAGAAGGTGACAGCTTCTTCCTCCGACATTCGGGTGGGTCGAGAGACGCTTGAGGCGGCTCCAGTCACCTCCGCCATCTCGCTGGCGTTGAGGTACCTCCCTCTGGCTCCAGCCATCGAGGCAACTCTCTATCTCTTTTATTTTCGTTGCGTTTTGTTCACCGTAGCATTAGGATTAATACCCCTCGAAAACCTTCGCGTTTCATCCATTCAACGACTCAATCGGTCACCTCGCCGGAGTGCTCCTCCGGCCGAGCCCCTTCTTACCATTTCACATCGCCATTTCGCATCCGCGGGTCCAGGCACTTTGCCCTGGACCCTCTGACCCTTTCTTGCAGGTACTTGGACCTTAACGAGCGCCTGGGGGTCATTTTGACCTTCGCCGAAGACCCCTGAAGCCCCACCAGCTCCGCCATCGTCTCCAACGAACCTCATCCATCGCCGAGAAATTTTGGACCCCCCTGCACCTAGAGGACGCTCCCAGGAGCTTGCGTCCCCATTTTGAGCCTTCCAGAACGTCGGAGGACAGAGTTGGAACTCGGGGAAGTTCGCCTCGCCGGCGCGCCTCCCTTGTTCTTGCTCTGCCCTCAGCACCGTTGGATCGGGCCGCACCTCCAATTCGCATAGCCACCGTCGGATCTTCAGCGCTCTCCACCGTCAGATCTCGATTTGAGATCTAATCTCGAATGGCCGTGAAGTGTCATCCGCCGTCCAGCGTCTGCCACGTGTTCAAGTGAATCTTCCCCAGTCGTTGGATCGCGCGCATAAGGGATATTTTGCATCTGAGCCCTGCGCCATTTTTGTATTTCTATTTAGTCCTTAAACTTTTATCTGCACTTTAAATATTTTTGTAATATTTGCATCTAGGCCCTGAACTTTGGTTATTTACATTTAGGTCCAGTCTACGTCACCTCACGTGATCTGTGCACGTGGGGTGTTGGTGATTTTGCACTGGACCCCCCGCGACTTTGGTTATTTTGTTTTAGTCCAGGAACTTTTATATTACGTGTAATATTTTTGGGTAAATTGCATAGTAGCCCCTGGAAGTTTTGTATTTTGCACTTAGGTCCTTCCTAGGCGCATGCCAATCACGCGCTTGGGTGGCTATTTTGCAGGTGTGCCCTTGCGGCTTTGAATATTTGTATTTGGTCCTAGAAAGTAATTTATAAGTTATATATTTTGCGTGAAAATTGCACTTTGGCCCTTGGATGTTTGTCTATTTACACTTACACCACTGCTAGGCCTTAGTTTTTGTATGCTTTCCCTATTTATTTTGTGCATCATTTTAATTCGAAAAATTACCAAAAAATACGATAGGCTCCTGTTTGCTTTCTTATTCACGCCATATTTTTGTTTGCATTTTAATATTTATTAAAAATATGCATTTTCAGCACTGTTTGCATTAAAAATCCATAAAAATTAGTAATACTTTTTGAAAAATTCCAAAAAAAATCTATTTTGTGTGTTTCAGTGTCTTTTAGTTTCAGACCAAAAATCATTAAATATTTTAAAACAAAAACCCTAAAAATTGGAAAACTCTAAAAATCTTTATAAAAATCTAAAAAACTCTAAAAAATCCTAAAAATCCAATTTTTGTTTTTGATTTTTCCTTATTGCAATATCTTTAGTTAAAAATTTATTTAGAAAATTTTCTCTACTATTTGCTATTTTATTTCTCCATTTTTGTCCCAGCCTTTTATTTTCTATAATGCTTTCAGAATTTTTTATTTTAAATATACCAAAAAATTTAGAAAAATCTATAAAAATCACAAAAACATCATAAAATTGTAAAAAGACCAAAAACATTTTAATTTCTGAAATTTGGCTATTTTTCTCTATTTTTATAAATACCCTACCATCCTCTTTTCTTAGTTTGTGTATATTCCATTTATAAAAACAAAAACAAAAAATATAAAATATAAAAAATATAGAATCAGTAAATTTAAAACCAAAATACAAAATTATAAAAATTATAAAGAAAATTAAAAAATATAAAAATTAAAAAGCCACAAAAATTTGCATACTTGTAGGCACTTGATCACATATCACATTTTGCACAATTTTGCTTGATTTATCCTGCTTGCTCCCTGAGTTCGACACTCTACACACTTGCATACTATACACATTTTGTAGAGTTCAAAATAAATTTGACTCCACATTTGTTTCTCATTGCTTGATTTATATTGTGGGTTCATTGTTGATTGTAATACGGATTTATGAGTGGTCGGTTCAGCGATTGGGTTCCCGCCTTGTGTGGAACTTAAGACCACCGATTTTCGCTTACATCACCTTCCCAATGAGAGAGCGACTTCGTAAGGATTAGAGCCCAAAACCCATTCTGTGGCTGCCTTGTGTATCGCCTGGATTTCTGAAGTATCGACACTTCTATCGTACGTAAGCGAGTCGGGCTTGGTCAACAATGTTGTTATCTACTGTGTAGAGCATCAGCCCTGTCCAAAGTATTGAGCATAAGACGCCTTCACGGGGGTGTCTATCTCATCGTCTTGCATCCAAGTAGGTTCTCGTACGCTTACGAGCGATTCCATTGCGAGAGAGATCTGAAGTAGTGGTTTCGCCTATCGGCTTCCTCCCTATATTTCTTTGGCTGAGTAGGGATTTAGAAAGGGTTACAAGGACCTTAAAAAGTGCAGACTATAGGTTACAAAGGAGGAGGACAAGTACATGATAATTTTCCGTCAGTACTCTCTCTCCTATAGGCGTCATGCTCTAAGGACTCATTACAAGATAAATTACATGATATCAAATCTAAAACCTACAGAGATAATTATCGAATCTTCACGTCTTCACGAGTCGAGTTGGTGAATCTATTGTTTTGAGGTTTGATTGATTAGGTTTGATTGATTAACCTTATCTAGGTCAAGATTAAAACCATCATGCAATTTTGCTCTCCTCCATAATTGACCCTTGCTCATTGAGAGCCTTCTACTGTTTTACACTCCCTTTATTCCTTCTTTATCTCTGTACTCTTCATCCATCATCTATCTCCTTTGACCCTCTTAAGATGGCATCACACGGATAGTTTAGTCGGGATCCCGCCGATGCCCACATCGATTTCATGTCACCAACATCTTTAATAAGGTGGGGTGTTCTCCAAGAAGTTAGTTCAGATCTTGCGAACATCTCCTAGGACTCCCCGATTCTCTCTTCATTTAATACTTTCCTTTCTCCAATAAATCCATTGTTCGGGATGGACTCATAACCGAAACTAGTTCTTCCATTCCAAATAAATCAGGGCTTCTCTTGTCCCAAAATTAACCCCTTGTGGATGGAGATCGATTTTAGTCAATATCCTATGCTCCGTTCACAACAATCTGTGATTGACCTTAATTCCAGATTCATCTCAGTAGTTGGTGTTCAAAAAGAGACTGATCAAGGTTTACTTCATCATGGTGATTCTCTCCCCGATCACGAGACCGAAGTTCTAGCCAATTCTGAGATGGCTCCTACCGGAAGAGGAAAGGGTCCGCAACCCCAACCCGTCGAGCCGGTAGATAAGGTGGATGGGCAATATACTACACAGATGAGGTCAATAGTCAGCTGCTCGCTTCCATCTAGGCCATCCAATAGCAGCTGACTAATCAGGCCTTGGCCCAAACCATATTTCAGGACATGCTGAACGACTTGAGGAGAAGGGACAACGAGAGAGACGATAGAAGGGAGGATGAACAATGATAAGAGAACGAGCCTAATCAAGGAGTTGTAGGAGATGCATTTTTCGTGGGCAGACCCCGTTTCGAGAGATTTGAGGAAGGACCAGCGCTGCCAAAGTCAACGCTGAAGGAAACATACAACCCTGGGGCAGGACGCGTCACTAAGTGGATTCGGATTCCACCAATCCGTGCCCATTTTGAGCTAAAACCGCAGTTTATATCTTTGCTTCCTACCTTTTATGGGAATACAACTGAGGAACCTAACATCCAACTCAAGAAATTAGGTCGCATCTGTGCCACCGCGCATTACCCTAATATCCCACTAGGGGTAATCAAGATGTCTGCTTTTCCTTTCAGCCTTCAAGAGAAGGCCCTATACTGGGTCAATCATCTGGGAAAAGTAGTGACGACCAGGGAGGAATTGAAGTCAGCTTTCCTGCATAAATTTTACCCTCTTGGATGACTGAACCAGATGCATGCTCGCATCTCCAGCTTTTGTCAGCAACCCCATGAGACAATACATGAAGCGTGGGAGAGGTTCAATGAGCTACAAGATAGATATCCCCTCCACGATATTCCCAAGACTAGTCTCATGTATCACTTTTTCGGTGGGCTGACACTGAAAAGCTAGAGATTCGTCGATGCCGCTTGTGGAGGCTCGCATTTCAAGAAAGATGAGGACGTTGTGTGGAACATTTTTGAGGAGATGGCCGAAGGAGAGGCTGCTCAATCCTCATCGCGTGCCTACATGAAGATGCCTGCCACCATCAACAAGATCGTTAATATGGCTACCCATACCAAAGATAAGGATGAGAGCTCCAACCTCAACATCATCGGGGGCCACTTGTCTAAGGTAGACATCATTGAGAAGAGGTCGCAGGACCTCGAAAAATTATCAGTCATTGAGAAGAGAACACAAGGCTTGGAGAAGCTCGATTTGATCTCTTAACAGTTGGAGCAGCTAGTCTATGCTCTGAATGCCAACACTTGCAACTATATGTATGCCATTGTAGAGATCTCCGTTGAGCAGAAGGAACCATCACAGATACAACCTCCTCAACCGAATATCTCACATCCTCAACCAGTCTAGCACGTATACTACGTGCATGTCCCAGAGCAGACCCTGTAGTCCCAGAACCAGATGGTTGTCTATCAACAAGAGCTGTAGCTAGCCCATCCGGAGCAGTTTCCTCCACCTCCATTGCAAATTCAAGAGATTAATGGTGTGTGGGGAAACGAACAACAACTGACCCGTCTTGAGGGGAATCCCTAGAATCAGAATTCGACCAACCAACCACACCACCAGCAGCAACAGAGAGGGAGAAATTTCCAGCCTACCAACCCCAGAACCAGCAGCCTCCACAATACGGGAACACATGGAGGCAGGGGTATCAATAGCAGCAGTCCGGCTACCGTTATCAGGGCTTTCCACTACAAAAATCGACTGCATCATATCAAAATTCTTATCCATCCCAACAGTATTCACAGTATTCCTCTTGTTCTTCTACTCACCACATTTCACGGGTTTACCAACAACAACCTCCCCCACATTATCAGCACCAGAGGCCCCAAGTGGGTGATTCTTCTGAGGTTGCACCGGTAAACCCGACCCTCACTTGTCTGGAGCATCTGGTCAAGAATATGGCTGAGATGACCTAGAAGATAAACAACATCAAGGCTGCCAAAACCGTCATACCAGCCTAGGACGAAGCTAATCCTAACAATTTCCGACGCAAGGAACCGATCGTTTATAGTGATCTGCCCCATTCTGGTAGAAATGATTTGTTTATATCTAACATTGTTACTTTCAGGAGCGGTAGAGAATTGTGGCCATCAGGTGCCGTGAAAGGAAAGCACATTACATCTGATGGGGAGTCGTCAGTCCAGCCAACACAAGGGCCAAGTAGCATTTTTGGAGGAACACCATCTGCAGAAAAATATCAAAAAAATGAAGAAAATACAAAAATACAAAAAGACAACAACAACCTCGATAGAGACCAACTAGCATTGGAGACGCCCGCACGTGGCACTGATCCAGATCTAGTCGTGAAGAATTTTGCACCTGCAGCGAGTCCAAAGCTAGCAATAGAAGCTGAGCCTACAATTTTTGGTCCACCTATTGTAGATGACTCTATACCTTTTTGCCATCTACCCGTAAACAATGATATGAAATCAATTTTGAATGACACTATTTCAGATTATGTAAATATTCATTTTCCAAAAGCAATGAAAAAGTACAAAAAATTAAAATTTTGAAAAATGCTTTGTCTAATCTTGCCACTGTGGAAATTATCCAGAATTTGGTCTTGAACATGTCGTTGATGAAAGCTCTTGAGTACATGCCAGCTGTGTAGAAAGGACTTAAAGATGCATGTACAAATAGGCATATGCAACATCCTCACAATCCTAGGAGAAAAGGTGGTAAGTTTGAGAAACATATTCTTACAATGGCCATAGTCAACACCATCAGCAATCTCCCATACAAGAAGCCAGCCAATGGAGCACCGCTCGTTTGCTGTCAGATGTTCAATCAAGAGTTTGAATACACTTTGCTCGATGCACTGGAGAGATCACCTTCGGCTCCAATGACAACAAAATGAGGATAGAGATCATGTCCGACACTAGACCATTAGAAAGAACTTCTACAACATGTGTGAGGGTGATCAATCATGCTGAGGACTGTGACTTTTTGGTAGAAATTCGAGACACCAACCTCTTTATGGATGATAATTAGATCCATGAAGTCCTCTACCCCGAGGGAGAAATGGAGAATGTAGTCGAATTTCCCCTTATTAACCATGATGAGATCCAGGCGATTTGCTTGATGAGGTTCATATAGAAATGATTTGCCTTCAAGACCAAGAGCAGATCATTAAATATTTCTACAATGAAGAAGACATTATCGAAAATTTCTGTGAATTTTTGAATGAATGGGTACAACAAAGACTGGTGGACACTAAACAGACGAAAGAACCACCACCTGCTATCATAGCTGAAGTCACCAGTGAAGCAGCTCCCACTCCACCCGAGCTGAAACAGCTGCCCTCCAATATGAAGTATGCCTTCCTTGAGGGTGAACCTAATATGTACATGGTCATTATCAAATGCTCATCTAACCATAGACTAGAAATCTTATCTGATGGAGGTTCTTGAACGTAACCGTAAGGCAATAGGCTGGAAAACTTCGGATCTCCATGGGATCAATCCATCCTTGTGCTTGCATAGCATTTTCCTTAAAGAAGACAGTAAACCCTCCCGAGAATTTCAGAGAAGGCTCAATCTGAACCTACAGGAGGTTGTCATGAAAGAAATTCAGAAATAGTGTGATGTGGGATTCATATATCCCCTCTCTGACAGCAAATGGGTGAGCCCTCTGCATGTAGTGCTAAAGAAATCATGGATCAGTATCGTGAAGGAAGACAAAGGAGATGAGATCGCAACCAGAGTACCCACTTCTTGGCAAGTTTGCGTCGATTATAGAATACTCAATCTCGCCACCATGAAGGTCCACTTTCCGTTACCCTTTATCGACCAGATTCTTGTTAGACTGGCTACAAAGGAATACTTTTGCTTCTTGGATGGTTACTCTGGATATAGTCAAGTTGCTATAACTCCTGAAGACCAAGAGAAGACCATGTTCACCTGTCCCTTTGGTACATACGCCTTAACACAGATGTTGTTCGGGCTTTGCAATGCCACGTCCACATTTTAGAAGTGTATGCTGTCAGTTTTCGCTGACGTGGTGGGAAATTTTCTTGAGGTCTTTATGGATGATTTCTCAGTCTACGGGGACTCTTTTCATCAATTCCTTGACTATTTAGATCGAGTAATGGAGGTGCTATGAAGTAAATCTGTTGCTCTCATGGGAGAAGAGCAACTTTATGGTGACTGAGGGAATTGTGATGGGTCACGTTGTATCTAAATGTGGAATGTAAGTTGACCCAGCCTAGGTAGAGGTGATTTCCAAGCTATAGCTACCAACAACCATCAAACAGGTCTGGTCATTCTTAGGCCACGTCGGTTTTTACCGACGGTTTATCAACGATTTTAGTAAATTGGCCAGGCCGTTGATCGAGTTGTTGGGCAAGGAGAATGATTTCATTGTGGATGATCGCATACTCCTTGCCTTAAATCAATTGAAAGAACTTATCACTCATGCCCCTCTCTTGTAGCTACTGATTTGGACACAATCTTTTGAGATAATGACAGATGCATCAGATGATGCATCGGTGCTGTGCCGGGATAGAGGAAATACGATATAGCATTTGCGATTCACTATGCTAGCCAAATGCCCGATGAAGCCCAAAGGAATTATACAGTCACTGAGGAAGAGCTACTAGCAGTAGTCTTTGCCATGGAAAAGTTCAGATCCCATCTCCTCAGATCCAAGGTTATCATTTACACAGATCATTCAGCCATCCGGTACTTACAGCAGAAGAAGGACACCAAACCACGTCTCATCCGGTGGATCCTTCTCCTCCAGGAATTTGACCTTGAAATTCGAGATAAACCTGGAGTTAAGAATGTGGTTGCTGACCACTTATCTAGACTTCCCGAGCCTGAATCTGCTGAGCTCATCTTGTAACTGATCACAGAAACCTTCCCAGATGAGGCAATTTTGTCAGTCACCTCACTCCCCTAGTATGCTGATATTGTGAATTATCTTGTGTCCAAGAGAACCCAACAAGATTGGTCAAAGCTGAACGTAGAAAATTTTTTATCTAAAATCCATTTCTATAAGTGTGAAGATCCATATCTATTTCATGAGGAGGCAGATTGCATCTGGAGGAGGTGTATTCCTCAAGAGGAAGTTCTAAGTGTCCTTGCACTTTGTCATGATCAAGAATCTGGAGGACACCATTCAAGCAGACGAATGACAACAAATGCTCTTTAGAGTGGCCTTTGGTGACCTACCTTATTCAAGGATACAGAAGACTACGTCATGTTTGCACTGACTGCCAGACAGTGGATGGCACCATCGGAATGAGAGACACGATGCCTCTGAAATTCATTCGGATATCGGACGTCTTCGATGCATGGGGCATCGCCTTTATGAGCTCGTTTCCCAACAGTCAGGGCTACAAATATATTCTGCTTGCCGTCGACTATGTGAGTCGCTGGGTGGGGACTATTCCTGCTTGAACCGTCGACAGTCGGACTGTATGTCGATTCCTTAGAGATCACATCATAGCACGGTCAGGGATTCCCAAAATTCTAATATCTGATGGGGGTAGTCATTTCATAAACAGAGAGGTGAAGAAGCTAACTCAGGAATTCTACATAGAACATTGTGTTGCTTTACCATACCACCCACAGCCCAATGTCTTAGTTGAATGTTCAAACATGGAGATAACGACAATTCTACCGAAGCATGTGCACCTCGATCGCAAGAACTTGTCTCAGTTGTTGGATTCAGTTCTTTGGGCTTACAGAACTGGGTACAAGTCGCACTAGGAATGTCTTCTTACCACCTTTTGTATGCCAAGCCATGTCATTTGCCAATCGAGCTTATTTACAAATCTTTATGGGCCATCAATATCCGCAACTTGGACTCTGAGAAAGATGGGAAGAACCAAAAAGTGGACCTGAACAGATTGTTTGAATTCAGAGATTATGCATATTTAAACGTCCTGATGTACAAGGAGAAGGTCAAGAAGTGGCCCAACAAGCATATCCGTCGTAAATTCTTCGAGCCAGGTCATAAGGTGTGGTTGTTCGATGCGAAATTTAAGATCTTTCCAGGCAAGCTGAAGAGCAAGTGGACTGGGCTATTTACAGTGAAGCATGTGCATGACAATGGAAGCATAACGATATCTAGATTGTCAGCTGACGCACAACCATTCGTGGTCAATGTATAGCTTTTGAAGCCCTATCACATGACACATTCTTGTCTGACGTTGACTCTGTTCAAGTGATTTATGATGATGAACTGAACACTTCCGAAGCTAAAGTCGAAGACAAAGCAAATCAAAATATTTTTGAATGAATTTTCTTCTTTTATTCTTTTCCTTCTTTCTTCTCTTCTTCTAACGAAAAGGTGTCATCCCCTTCATCATTGCTACACATAGGATGTAATTTATCCTAAGTGTAGGGGGGATGTGCACCCTGAGTTGTTCATATTTCTTCTTCCATTTTCAAATCTCTTTTCTTATTTTCTTCTTTTATTATTTTCCTTCTCAATTTTCTCTTTCTACCGAAAAAGGTATCGCCCCTTTTTGCCAGTCTTCTATACGTAGGACAGACTTTGTATTAAGTATAGGGCGTGTGCACCCCGATTTCTTTCATTCTTTGATTCTCTCCATTGTCTCCTCTTCTTGTCTATACTTAGGGATATCTTACCTTGAGTATAGGGGGAGACAATATGAGTACGATCTATTCATTCCTACCCTTGACCCTCCCTACTTTGTGTACAGTCTGCTATACTTAGGATTATTTGATCTTAAGTGTAGGGGGACGGTCGACTTCTCATTCGTTTTTTTATTCTTTAGACTGTCCTATACTCAGTACGAGTTATGTCTTCTCTTTTCTCCCTGATCTATGAGGACATAGTTCAAGCTAAGTATAGGGGGGTCGTATATACTCCTTATATTCTTTAGCCATGACTCATACTTCCGTATTTTTAATAACAATTATAGCTAAAAATACAATCAAATTCATTAAAAACACTTAATAAAAAGATGATTATTACTCAAAATTCTTTTTGTATTTATTGATTAATAAATCAGGTAAAATTATTTTTTGCAAAATGTTTGAAAAATAGTTTAAAAACCCTTTTGAAAAATCTATTGAAAACTATTTGGAAAATATTTTGTTTAATATTTTCAATCTTTGTAAAAACATATCGTTTGTAAAATTAATTCTTTGTGTGAAATAAAATGTTTGGAAAATTATTTGCAAATGATTTGGAAAATAGTTGCAAAAATATTTTGAAAAATATTATATATTGTTTGTAAAGCCTTTGCAAATTGATTTTCAAATGTGTGTAAATGTTTTTAAAAATGGTTTGTAAAATTTATTTTGGAATATAGTTTGCAAATTTTTTTGAAAAATCATTTTCATATAAATTTGAGGAATAGATACATCACATTAAATTTCTTTATTAAACTGTATATATATATAATTGATCACTTACCCCTTGTAAATTATTGAAAAAAAACCTAATTCTTGTAAATATAAGATACATCCCCGTATGAATGTTTGTACCTAGTTTTTATCCAAAATCTTTTTGTTTTAAAAAATCACAAAAAAATTATAAAACTAAAAGTACCAAAAATATTTGCAAAACCTTTTCGAAAAATAAAAATGCATATGCATCATCTTTTTAAAAAATCCATAAAAAGTTCAAAATCTTTGAAAATTGTATAACAAAAATATGTTCTGCATTGTAAATTGCATTTGCATAGCATTCGAATTTTTTGGACTGAGTTTGATAATTGAACAAGTCTAAGTAAAATCCGAAGATTGGAGCTTGGTTAGACCTCAAATCTACCTAATAACAGGAACCTTATGGGAACAGGAATTAAGGTAGTTTAGGTCTAGTTGACTTACTTCTTTAAGAATTATGAGACTTGGTTCCATGGATTATTGACTACCTAAGTAGAGTATTTCAGAGCACACACATGACTCTTGTTGATAATAACCTAACTTGGACACCTGCACCTTTCACATGGATCAACTCAGTTGGAGTGGTGAGGGGATTGGATTTGCCGGTATGAGACGCACACAAGTAGAAACATTTGTCCTCGTCTAGGGAGGGAAGTGCACACCAACCCGTCTAGTGGTGTTGATATCTAAAGACATGAGAGTGTGGGTTGTAATAATGCTTCAATAGAGGGATAGTCTACTAGTTCAAGAGGAAAAACTCCTTATGTAAATGCTGTTGTCTATAGTGTCAAAAAAACTCCAAAAAAAGTAGACAGACCTGATTGAAAATAAAATGCCTGTCGGAGTGTATATATTATATAGTCAATAAGCAAGCTTGATCTTCAAAGTCAAATCATGTGAGCCTGCAACTGGATGACTTGACTACACTGGTCTTACATCCTAGGATAGGTAGCTACACTGGCTACCGTCCATTCTTCTCTTCACCCCCTCCTCTTGAGCTGGTTGTACTTGAACTTGGAAGGGAATACCCCACTTCTCAAGGTAGGAGTTGCTGGATTAGGGAATCACTGGGTTTTTATGCTAGAGAAGTCAGTCTCTTTGTCAATTCAGTTGAGGAGAGCCACTATCACATGCACTGTACGAGTTAGATTCATAGTCGTAAGGGTTTGCTTATGAGTTGAAGTATTCTGACATGACTATTGAGGAGACTTGAGCAAAGTATTGGAATTCTCGAAGGCTTTTTGATTTCAAATCCCATTCCCAGTAAGGTTCCATCTGCACTAAAATTCCATAGGTCCAACTTAAGCTCCAAACTTTGATTTTATGAAGACAAGTTTGATAATGAAACTTAATCCAATTTCTTTCCTTTTCCTTTCTTTGTTTTTCTTTTTTCTGCACTTATGGCATAAGTGTTTGCTAGGGACTAGCAAAGGAAAGTATAGGGGGTGATGAATCTCCATTTCATTACCTTTATTCTATCATTTTGGCCTTAAAAACCCTAGTAAATGCATATAAATATCCTTAATTCATGCATTTTAGTATTCATGCATTGTTGTGAAAATAGTGTATAAAATATAGTTTTTAATGCTAAAATTATAGAATAAAGAAAAGAAAGAAAAAGAATAAAATACTTAATATATTTTATGACCCTAAACCCTAAGGCCTAGGCATCTTGGTGGCTAGCTCGACAAGAAATAAAATAAGGGGAGATAAGGGTTCAAAATATAATAAAAATCCATTTTATTTATCCATTTATTATTAATTTTTGGGACCCATTTTATTTTCCGCTTTTTATACTTCAAATAAATAAACTTTATACATGATAGATTAGATAATAAAATATAGAAAAATATAAAATTTATTTCATACAAAAATAATATACAGAATAAAAGTTTTGGTCTGAATAACATTCCAAAACCCCAACTTCCCAGACCCATATCTCTCAAATAAGAACTCAAAATATATCAAAATCTCCTTTAATTGTATATAACTATTAATAATCTATTTAATGAAGGTAGTTTCATATTTTTTGGAGTTAAGGTGTGAAAGTTAGATTTTGGACCCCTGTTGTATATTATACCCGATTAAAATATTCATTTTATTTATTATTCACTATTTTTATATTTTCATATTTTTATATTTGTGTAGATATTATTCATAATATATATATATATATATACATATTGAAACTAAAATGAAACAATAAATAAATCATTAAAATAAAATATGTGTATAAATATCATGGGCAAAATACCTATATCTATACCTATAAAATAAATACATCTATTTATTTAAGTGTATATATTATATCAGAAAAATATAATAAAGATATATTTATGTATCTAAAAATAATTTATAAATATATAAAATAATAAACTATATTAATAAAACCAAAAATACAAATAAAATAAAATATATTGATAAATATACTTGTACATAACCCTTAAAAAGTAACTTGTAATTAAATATCTCTAAAAAATAGCTAAAAATCATAATAAAATACCTTATAAATTAATATTTTTTTAAAACACAAAATTATAATTTAATTTATTAATTTGAATTGATTTTTCTAACATTTTCCACGGGGTTTTTCCTGGTTGGTCCACGTGGACCAACGAGGTGCCGCGGAGAGCAGACCGCGAGTCAACTATCTGACATGTTTGTTGCTCCAGTCAGAACTGAATTTCGACCCCATTTCTCGCATTTTCCACATCAATACACACCTCTTCTTGGATAGATCTCATCTGAACTTTTGTGCCTTGGTCAATGGTGATACACCCCTTTGCGTTTCCTTGGGCTGAGGATCATTTCTCTACCAGATCTCCTTCATTCTTCCACCTCGTTCCACCACGTGTTAAGAAACCACCTCCTTCAAAATTGGATCTTGATCCCTCTTCCACCATTGAACCCTAAACCTAGGCTCCGAACCTTCTTCCTGGTGACAACAAGAGTCGTTCCATCTCTCCAGTGGTCTGATCACACATAGAATTGAGGCGCTCCAGTTCGTCGGAGTCACTTCACCAAAGCTTGCTTCCGGCGTGCCCAGTGAGCTTATTTCCTCTTCTTTTTGTAATTTGAACTCCCTAGAGTAGCAATATCTTAGTGCAGCCCTCCTTTTCATTTGATTCTTTTGCTCGTAGTGTAAAAATCAAAAATTCTCGATCGCTGGAGACTTGGCTCCACAGATCGTTTCTGACCGCCTCAACCACACTCCACCTCCACTTACCACCTCATCATCTCCCTCGCCATTTTCTGATCACCTGAAGCCCTTCCATCCACCTTACTCTCACTAAGAGCAAAAACGTCGCCTCTCATCCTCTGCTGCTCGCCGAAGAGGCCCGCACCCTGCGCCCGTCGCTCATCCCGACAAGCTGGAGCTATCCCCAGCTCCGTTTCGTTCCCTCTAACGTATCCTATTGGGTCGCAAGGCTCGAGATACCCAGTTAGGATCAGGTCTTGTGCAAACATAGGTACCTGGAGCCGTCATTTCGTTCAACCTCGCGATGGCACAACCGTGCCCTTCGGGCCATTTTGGCATCGCTAACGGGTCTAGGAGCCATACAGGAGGATCTTGGTACATTTTGGAGCCGCTAGGAACGTCGGAAGAGGCCACCATCACTGGAGGAAGCTCACAGCGGCGAGCCTACTTCCATGTTCATCCACTGCCAATCCTCGCCGTCGGATCAAGAACCCAGGACCAGGTCTTGCAAAAGCCGTTGGATCTCTAGAGCATCTACCGTTGATCATCACTGGAGGATCTATTGTGGACCGCTCATCGGTAAACAGTCATCAGGAATGGTGACATTGACACGTGGCAACTAACTCCATCCCAGCTGTCCGCTAGCGCCCTAAGATTTGGGTATTTTACATGTTTCACCCAAAGATATTTTGTATTTAATAAATAGTACTTAAACTTTTATCTTTTGCCTTATAAGTTTGTATTATTTACGTTTAGCCCGCCAAACTTTTCCGTAATTGCATATTAGTCCTTTTACAGGTCAGCCAACAAAGTTAGGTTATTTTGCAACCAAGCCCTTGCGGGTTTGAATTAATACGTACTTTAAGAATAATACAATATATTCAAGTAAAACAATCAAGTTTGATTGATTGAATTGGATTGATAACTAATTTAATATGATTGAATTAATTATGTCCAATTAAAATACTCTAATATGATTAGAGTTGTTAATTCCCTTGGCAGAATTATTTACATGAATTTGATTCATAATAATTAATTAAAATTTGAATATGATATGGAGGATCACATAAGTGACATCCATGGTCTCCCAGTTCTTGCTTGAGATATAGCGGTAAGTATATCTCTTACTTTGAAAGTGATTAAGGGAATAAACTTTTATAGTTGACATAGAAAGACTAATTTGATTTAAAATGCCTTGATCAAATATAATTGAATTGAATATATTATTATATGATATAATATAGTGCATTCTTAATTTCAGAAAATGAAGTCCATGAACCCACTGAGTAGGCTTCTGGAGGTTAACCAGTTGACCGGACCCAATTACTCGGATTGGATCCGTAATTTGGAGCTTGTACTCTCGGCTGAGCGCATAAGTTATGTGCTCTCAGAAGACAAGCATGAAAACCCTAAATCTAAGGAAGAGAAAGCATACAATGACAAGTATGATGAAGATCATGTCTTGGCTAGATGCTACATCTAGGGTTCTCTCTCCAATGTTCTTCAGAAACAACATGTGGAGATGAGTACTTGCCAGGAGATTATGCAGAACCTGAAAGATATGTTTGGTGACATTAACAGCACCCTGCGATACAACGTTATGAAAGAACTCGTTCGCTGCAAGATGCAGGAAGGAACTTCGGTCCCTGAACATGTACTCAAAATGTTTGGGTACTTATCGGAGCTAGAAACTCTAGGGGCAACCATGGATGCAGACATGTAATCTGATTTCATTCTGCTATCATTGCCCAAGTCTTTCAATAACTTTGTGGTGTCATTCCACATGGACAAGATGGAGTTGACAAATGCTGGGCTTCTTGCTGCATTAAAGTCTGCAGAAGACGTTATGAAGAAAGATGGTCCCGCTGGCAGTGCAATGGTTGCACAGGTAAGAGGGTAGCGTGGTTAGAAGCATGGTTCTTGGAAGGGCCCGAACCAGAAGAGAAAGAAGAATGGACAAAGTGTTGGCTCATCTTCCAATGCATCCACTCTAATGGTGTCGAAGAAAACCGACGTCTGTCACCACTGCAAAAAGCCGGGGCACTGGAGGCGTGATTGCCCGGATTACCTGAAATCGGTCGACAAAGGTAAAGTCCCAGCAGGTATAAAATCTATTTTTATCATTGAAACCAATTTTCTCATCGGACAAGAAGGAAGTGGGTTGTTGATTCTTGTGCTTCTGTTTATGTATGCAATTTGTTGCATTTGTTTCAGAAACTAGAAAACTTGAAGAAGGGGAGATAGTCATCCATATGGGATCTGATGCAAGTGTTGCAGCAGTCGCCGTCGGGACTTGTCGGCTATCATTATCTATTGGTAGAGTCCTAGTACTTAAAGAGTGTCTTTATGTACCTGAAGTCAGGACGAATTTGATATCTATATCTAAGCTAGTTAGAAGTGGATATTCATTCCTATTCTGTAATAAGTTAGTCGTAAATCATTATGATAAATATATTGCAAATGGTATTTTGACTTCTGGTGGACTCTATAAATTGTGCATTAATGAGCATGTCATGAATGTTACAACCAATAAGAAAAACCCTAAAAGATCTAGGAATAATAAAAATCATTCAAACATGATTTGGCATCAAAGTCTTGGTCATTTATGTGTTGATAGGATCAATAGATTGATAAAGGATGGACCTTTGGATTTTCTACAGGTTCAGTTTTTACCTACCTGTGAACATTGTATTGAAGGTAAAATGACTAGGATGCCTTTCTGTAACAAGGTTACTAGATGCGAAGGTATTATTGAACTAATACATACCGATGTATGTGGTCCCTTCAGTACCGCGACTCGAAATGGATACCGATATTATTTGACATTTATTGATGACCATTCGTGATAAAGGTTTGTCTTCCTATTACATCTTAAATCTGAAACCTTTGAAAAGTTCAAAGAATTCAAGGCTTTGGTTGAGAACCAAACCGATAGGAAGATTAAACAGATTCGATCTGATCGAGGTGGCAAGTACCTCTCAGATGAATTCAAGGAATACCTTAAAGAGAATGGAATTGTCTCCAATCTCACTACTCCTGGAACTCCCCAACTTAATGGTGTTGCTGAAAGACGCAACAGGACCATCATGGATATGGTCCGTTCAATGATGAGTAAAGCACATTTACCACTTAGTTTCTGGGGATATGAAGTACATACTGCAATATATATCGTGTATAAGATTCCCAGCAAATCTATACCTAAGACTCCTCATGAGCTCTGGTATGGAACCAAACCTAGTGTTAATCACTTGAGGGTTTGGGGATGCTTGGTTCATGCGAAGAACGTGGACGCAAGCAAGCTGGAATCTCGCACTCGTGAGTGTTACTTCATTCGGTATGTTAGAGATGGTATTGGATACCAACTCTATGACCCTGAGACCCAAAAAGTTTTTGTCTCTATAGATGTGAAATATTTAGAGGATGATTTCCTTAAAGGTCAAGACAAAAGTGAAGTAGAGGAACTCGTAGAATTCCATGAGGATTCTGAGCTTCCTAGACCAGAAACTGAAGAAGTAAATAAAGATGAAACACCCATACCTCTTCGAAGGAGTTCGAGGGTGGTTGCACCACCTGAAAGGTATGGATTCCATGTGTCAAGTGAGACTGACAATGATCCTACTTCATTTGATGAAGCACTCGCAGATCATAACATGGATAGATGGATGCTAGCAATGAAGTCAGAAATTGACTCCATGCATAAGAATGGTGTATGGACCCTAAATGATCCACCTAAAGGGGTAAAACCCATTGGGTGCAAATGGATCTTCAAGAGAAAGAGGGGACCTGATAGGAAAGTAGAGACTTTCAAGGCATGACTCATAGCCAAGGGCTACACACAGAGAGAAGACATCAACTACGATGAGACATTCTCTCCTATGGCTATGCATAAATCCATCAGGAAATTGCTAGCTATAGCTGCATATCTTGACTACGACATCTGGCAGATGACGTCAAGATGGCTTTCCTCAATGGATACCTCGAGGAGGATATCTATATGGAGCAGCCCCAGGGATTCATAATTGAGGATGGCAAAGTATGCAAGCTGAAGAAATCCATCTATGGGCTGAAGCAAGCTTCTCGTAGCTGGAACATCAGATTTGATGAAACCATAAAGAGTTATGATTTTGTGCAGAATCCTAATGAACCTTGTGTATACAAGAAGCTTAGTGGGAGCGCTATTGTGTTCATCGTGCTTTATGTAGATGACATCCTTATCATTGGGAATGATACATGGATGATGACCAGTGTGAAAATTTGGTTGTCCCATACCTTTGAGATGAATGATCTTGGAGAAGCCTCTTACATCTTGGGTCGGAAGTTGTTCAGAAACCGAGAGAAGAGGATATTGGGATTGTCACAACATGGGTACATTACGGTGGATTAGTTCCTCCTCCTAGTTCGATGATTCTTATAAGATATAGGATTTGAAGAAGAAAGAGGAATAGTTCAATGAACGGTGGATTGATTCCCTGAAGTTCATTCATTCATTCTGCATATTGGTATTCTTATTGTGGTGGGAATTCTAATTCCTCTTCCTATTCTTTCGTAGTCATAGATGAGGAAAAGTCTGTATCCTCCTATTAAGTAGGAGACATGGAGTTCCCACCCTTTTTCCAATACAAATCAAAAGCCGTTCTTGGTCCCTTTCCTCAATGGAATGAAGGGCTTCTACCCCTGGTATAATGACCGTAGCCCCCCCTATTGGGGGCCGGGAAACCAAGTAGAAAACGGGGTTTTTACCCCATTCTGAGACCGGCTTTTCGCAGGCGGTTGGGCTATCCCCGACTTTGATAGGCAGATAAAAAAGTAGCTATCATCCCCTTTTCTGATGAATTACATAGCCCTTCGATTTCATGAACTAATAAATTCATCAAATGAATCATAATAACAACGGAAATAATCGAAAAAGAGATATGAGTTAATATATGTTCTAGAGTCACAAATATCATAAATAAAAAAAAATGGTCCAATTACTTACAGAATGAAAATCAGGAATTGAATACATTACATTATAGGATTTATTGTATTCTTTTTATATTTTATATTAGAGCATGCCGCCACTCGGACTCGAACCGAGATGCTCTAGCACTGCTTCCTAAGAGCAGCGTGTCTACCGATTTCACCATGGCGGCTTGCTTAAAATAATAATAGCTCGTAGAGCTTGAATCGTCCAGATTTAAGGCAATATGGTTTCGAAAATAAAAATATTAGAATAGATTTTCTTTTTCAAGAAGATTCTTGAACGATTCCGTATGGATAGTTCCAAGAAAGGATTCCTGCGCTTGAGACTTGGTATCCACCTGTCTAAAGGGATGGCTCCTCAAATTGTTGAGGAAAAGAAAGCCATGGCTGGATGCCCTTATGCATCAGCTGTAGGAAGCTTAATGTATGCCATGATGTGTACTAGGCCAGATATCTACCATGCAGTGGGAGTGGTAAGTCGTTACCAATCCTGCTATGGAGAACAACACTGGAATGCAGTAAAGAACATATTTAAATATCTAAAACGGATGCAAGATTACATCTTGGTCTATGGAGATGGTGATCTCCAAGTCTTGGGATATACAGATTCTGACTTCCAATCGGATATTGATGATCGAAAGTCAACATCAGGGTTTGTCTTCCTGTTGAATGGTGGTGCTGTGAGCTGGAGAAGCAAGAAGCAGGACACTACAACAGATTCAACAACAGAAGCTGAATACATTGCCGCATCAGATGCTGCAAAGGAGGCAGTGTGGTTGCGCAAGTTCGTCCTGGAGCTTGGCGTAGTTTCCTCTGATATTCCCATCCCGCTACTCTATGATAACACGGGAGTCATTGCCCAGGAGAAGGAACCCAAATGGCATCAGAAGAGCAAGCATGTAGAAAGGAAATACCACATCATTCGGGAGATTCAAATGCGTGGTGATATCATCATCACCAAGATGGCCTCTGCCGATAACGTTGCTGATCCTCTTACCAAACCTCTGACGCAGAAGGTTTTCGACCAGCATATAATGAGTATGGGTTTAAGAATTGTTCCTGAATGGTTCTGAGGGCTAGTGGGAGATTGTTAGCAATGTGAGTCTGAGGCGAACCATTCCTGCAATAAAAGTTATTGTAATAAATGATTTATCAATAAAATTTATTGATTATGTTTCACTCTCTTTCTGAAATTGATTGAATGAATGCACTATAAGGTCCCTTTGTACAATATGGGTTATGTACCATGACCAACTTGATAATCATACAACTGTTGATTCATTGATTGAATCATAGAGGCTGGTGCTTGGATGAATATCTAAGGAGTTAGATAGAAGACTCATCAAGCATCATCAATGATTGACAGGCAATGATCTCCAGCCTGAGAAGGAGATGGCATTCCTTTCTCATTAGGCTGATATCTGATCGACCTCTTGATGCAGGTCCTCTGCATGGGAATAGTGATTCAGAGGTATCAGATTAGTTGAGTCAATTCGTTTACTCAACGAGATCGAGATAACCAAAGACCTATGATGAATACTGTCACATCACAGGCAAACATCCTCTGACTAGAGACAAATGTATTGCTATATGTCTGAGTGTGTACATTTGGCAGACTAATAGGTTGATGAACTAACCAAGGTCTATACACCGACGAGCTGGTGTGCATGCAAGGGCATATGAGTAATACGATCTCTCAAAGGGATCATATAGGTTCACTTGTGAATCGGGAGACATGAGCTCACTCATGAGGTATTGGGACTAATCAAATTCCATGCATGGTCGTCATGCTTTAGAAGCATGACATGAATTTGAAGGTAAGATATATGCTTTGTGAAAGCATATGATCTGTACCATATCCCAAGGACCAAGATTGAGAAACTTAGTGATCAAACCATGAAGTTGACAGTGTAAAAGTGGTCTATATCTTCAGGATGATCATGAGTCTTCCAGTATGCAGGATGTACATGTATTGGAAATACCTGAGGGTGATTTGATCATAAACAATTGTATATCCATAACGCTTCCATTTCGAGGGAGTGATGGAACAGGTCTGGATTTTAGTGACTCCTCTCATTAGAGAAGTGACCTAATCTTAGTCCATGTACTGCACATTGATCTGAATGAGATTCAGATGCAATGAAAAGATTAGGTTTATGGTCTTGATTTAATCAAGCATCTATGAGAGGTCCATGGGATGTGGATTTGAGATGTGATCTCAATATCCAAGTCACTATACGTAGAACAATACAAACGCCCTGTCCTTATCTCCATGTGTCTGAGGAGAAATAACATTGTTCTTGATTGGTTCAAGAATAATTCCATAAGATCTAAGCATTGAGAAATTGATAATTAAATGTGATTTAATTATCATGATGTATGAGGAATTATCCAATGTAATTAAATGTGATTTAATTATCATGGATAAGAATAATGTGGATAGTAATATCCAATTATTCATAATATATTATAAATGTGATTTATAATGTATTAGAGAGATCTAATTCTAATTTATATTTGTTGATTAATTATTAATGTATTGGATACACTTTGTTTAATTAATTGAAAATGTAAATTATATTTTGTTTTGGGTTGTGAATGTGATTCACAATTTTCCAATGTCAAGATTGCAATATTCCCAAAATTAATTATGAATTATTTTTGGTGAATAAATCCCAACAAAAGTTGTTGGAATAAATAATGGAAAAAATCAAGGAGATATGCAATCTCATGGAAATCCACGAGATTGCCCCTACTTGGAAGGTGGTGGGAGGCACCCAATTCCTATATGGAATTGGTGGCCGTCCACCCTATTCCTTGGGGTGGCTTAATCTCCTTTATAATCTTCTCCTTACTTGATTGATTTATTTTAGTATTGATGTATATTTGATTTATCAAATAATCTAAATTAACTCATAAGTTGTTGGTTTTTACCAACAACAATCTTGACCATTGGATTGACATAAATCAATCTCATCCATTGATTTTATATGTCACATGGATTGAGATCCATGGATCCTAAAACCCTATAAATAGAGAGGCATGCTATGCTCTCTAGTACATGCTATTGGTAGCACATCTCTCTCTCTCTTTTCTCCTCACACGCCAACCCTCTCCCTCTCTCTCTTGGTGGTCGACTACCAAAACCCTAGGAAAGTATTTCATCGTCGCCTACACCACCGCACCGCCACTTCGACGCTATGCGGTTCTCCATCTTCTTGGAGTGCTACGCTCACGAAGGAGACGTTCGATCTCGTATGACGAGATCAGGAGTTCACTGTGCTTGGATCAACTCGTTGGATTGCGAGGACAACGCGACTCATCCCTGCGCTCGCAAGCCGCTTCTCCGATGATCGGACTTGAGACAGGAGGTCTCTTTTCTTAGAGACTCGATCAACCGCGCTTCAAGAGGTATTGCGTTATACTTGTGTGGTTATAGATGAAATGATCCGTCGTTCTTGGATCATGTGGTTTCATCGCATGAAATTTTTTTAAAATTCCGCTGCACCGAACAACTAGTACGACTAGTCGTTCTCCGTCGTATCCGATACGACGATCATGATTTTGTGAGGCGCTTGAGGATTTTTTCGATATCCTTCAGCCTCCACCTACTCCGGTAGGTAGATAGGGGCGAAGTTCAAGCCTTGTCAGCCTCCGCCTCCTCTAAAGATAGCGAGGGACATGTCCTTGAACTTTCGACTAGTGATAGGAGCAGAGAAAAGAAGGATGTTGGTATCTTAGGCGACAGGTTAAACAGGGGAGATGCATCCGTCTTTGAGCCGACACCCCTATAGGTCATGTAACCTTTGCCATTTATCTGAAAATTCACACTTAAAATCAACCAGACTAATCAGACTCCGTTTCGGGTCCTTCACCTTGTTGAATGTGAAAATCAAGGTTTGGATTCACTTGCTTGCTTCAGGTAGGAGTAAAATCCTATCTTACATTTTCTCCCGATTCTTCTTCTCTCCATCCAAGATGACTGACTGGGGGGGGTATCTTCTCCCAATTCGCAAATCTTTCCTAGAGCCCCTCACGAAGATCATCTTCATTGGCCCAAGCGCAACTTGGGCAAACCCGAGCTCATGACCCTCTTGAGTTCGGGATCCATCATTCTCAGGGTGTTTACCCTCAAACCAACCCTTTTCTCTCCTCTGATCTCACCTAGGAAGACCATCACCTCTGTGAGAATGTCTTCATTGATATGTCCTCTAACCTAGACCATCTTCTTTACCCAGGAGAATAGGACAAAATGTCGAAGAAAAACCCAGACGATGAGGAACACAGAGATGACCCCATGCACCAAGTCCTGTCCTAGTTAGCTAGAGCCGAGCAACTAAATGCAGAACTTTTGGCTAGGACGAGACATGTGATCCTGGCAGAGCGAATTGATAGACCCATGGTAGATGCCTACAACCCAACAGAGTATGAGATGCATAGTTGTCTTGTACTGGTAGTTCTCCCTGAAGCGTTCGAGCTGAAGCCCCACTTTTTGAGTCTGTTACAGATGTTCAATGGAAATTCCAACAAAGAACCATATGCTTTCCTTAGAGACTTCGAGCTGGTTTGGAACAACCTTTGTCACCCTAGGGTTGGGCAAGACTACATCAGGCTAAAGGCTACCCTCTTTTCCTTAGGAGATAAGGCTGTACATTGGCTGAAAAATCTCGGGGTGAGATGTACGATCTGAGTGCAGTTCAAGGATTTATTCTTGAAGAAGTTCTACCTGCTCAGTAGGACTAACCAGATGAGAACCAAGATCGCTAGTTTTTCCCAGGGACCCAATGAACCATTTCATGACGCCTGGGATAGATTCAATGACTTAACTCAGAAATGCCATCTTAGTCCAGACCTTGTTCTATGGCATTATCCCGGAGATGCAGGGGTTAGTGAGTGCAGCCTTTAGAGGCAGCTATCTGAGCAAAAACGAAGAAGTTGTATGAAAGATTTTGGAGCAGATGGTAGAAATAGGCAGATCTCAGGCCACCAGGGCCTATCAGTTGTCTCGCTCAAGCCTATCCAACGAGACAACTAGGAGGACTGTAGCGGATCTGATGGATGACCTCATCCCCAACATGGGGATAATAGCTGACAAGTTAACCATGGTCGAGCAGATTCACACGAGGGTCACTGACCTTGAGGCACTTTCACGATTGACAAAACAAGTCGAGGAATTGACTAAGAAGATAGCCAAGATACAACTACCTGCAACTTCTGCACCACCTGTGCATGTACATCGAGTCTATCTTGTATAGGAGCAGGTATATGGGCCTTAGGGTAGATGGGTAGAGGAGCAGCAATACACTCAGTAGGAGCACCACACATCCCCACAAGTGGAGACAATATACGAGGAGCCTTCGCAGGTGTTCGAGATCAACGATCTGTAGTACAGCCATGACCTCGCCGGCAGATAGTCGGGGATATGGAACAGTCAACCACACCGACCTTCCCCAGCTTACCAAGAAACCCGCTCCGTCCTCTCACCGCACTTCGTACAGTCCCGACCCGGACAAGAGTACCGGCCTCAGCAGCACCAACAACAGCGCATGTTCTACTCAGGCCAGTATGACCCTTCACCACCGTCCCATTGAAAGCAGTACCGGCATGGCCAGCAGGGCCAATTTAGTCACTCGTCCTCTAGTCAGCAACAACAAGCCCTACCCACTAGTGAATTGGAGTCACTTACCTTGGAGATCCATACCCTGACTGATAGGGTCCAGCAGATGCAGAATGATTACATGGATATACGAACTGATCTGAATCACGTTTCATGCAACCAGGATCAACAGATGGCGCCAAAGACCCCAATTCCTGCCCAGGTTTAGGCCAACCCAAATAGCCTGAATCAGGGTCAGAACCGACCACGAGATCAGGTATACTATTTAGATTACTCTCTATCTGAACATGATATCCTTTCATACGATAATGTTAGTCATATGTCCCTTAGGAGCGGAAGGATTGTCATCGTACTTGATGGGGCACGGGCACAGGAGAAAGAAGCCGCCAAGATTCCAGCTGAGGAGAACTTGTATGTAGAGGAGCAGCATCACTATCACCATTAGCAGAAGAAGATGATTTCCATGCCCTCGAAGAAGAAGGAGAACAACACCAGCAGTGAGTCCGGCAAAACCGATGAGGAGCCCGCACCTCCATCTGAGGAGGACGTCCTAACAGTCGTGGAAGATGCATCACCAGTTTCGCAGCCGAAATTTCATTTTAGTCTGAGTCAGAGTATGTGTCAGAGTTAGAGTCTTGTAAGGAACTCAACTTCCCGCTTTAATGAAGATCTTTTAGTTTCAGAATCTGAGTCAACATCAATAATCCCTTTCACCCAAGCCCTTAAGGGTGGAAAGAAGAAAACTAAAAAATCCAAAAAGATGATCCTGAGATGACAAAGTTCTACAATAAATACATCAAGGTCACAATCGCTTTCGATAAGTATGTGGATATGACACCTGCATTCTAGAAGTACCTTAAGGTGAGATGCACACCTACTAGGGTCAGCAGGAAGACCAAAAGCTGTGTTAAGAAGCACATTCTGTCAGTAGCCACTACTTGCATCATAAAGAATGTGTTTCCAAGGAAACAAAGGGACATGGGTGCCCATTATGTTGTGAGCATGTCGATGACACCGTGTTTGCACGCACTCTCCTAGATAATGGATCCTCGATTAACTTAATGCCTACATCCCTCTATGAGCGACTAAATCTAGGACTTCTTAGGAAATCCAGAGCATTACTCCAATTTGCAAACAAATCAACCAAGAGGTCAGGGAGAATTGAGGAATGTTATCATCCAAGTCGAGGGTCAGGAGTACATGGTAGACTTTACAGTCCTTGATATGGAGACCCCTCGAAATTGGAGAGATTCCCAGATCATTTTAGGAAGGTCCTTCCTCAGAACAGTAGGGGCCTTATTTGATTACATGATCGAGAAGATTCAGTTCCAAACTACAGGCATAAATGAGGAACTTGAGATGAAGCAGACCATGTTGCAGAGGCTAGATTTTGAATCCAGCACAGAGTACTCTTCGTCTGAAGCAGATTGCGTTCATGTAGACACTGTTGAGCAATGGAGATAGAACCGAGCTAGCACCGATGAGTCCCTCTCCTCCGAAGAGGATCTTGTCCATGAGACAGTCTGTGAGAGCCTTAGGAACGAGTACATCAGAACATGCATCCCACTAGATCTTCGATGACGTAGAGGCCCAACTGGGCCTGTCAATCCTTCCCTCTCTAGGACAATCAGAAGACGAGGATGATGAGTCTGACGTGGCTTTTGCCGATTGCTTGGAGACTTTTGACGATTCGACTCCAGAGTTCAATGAGTAGTTGCAGTAACCTCAAAGATAGATCCAACCACTACCAGCACAAAGTCAGATTTGATTGAGCCAAACTTCCTTGATGATCACACCTTACCTGAGCTCAAACCATTACCCACAACACTTAAGTATGCCTTCCTTGCAGTACAAGAGAAGAAATATTCGATCATCATCAGCTCACTATTGACCGAGGAGTAGGAATCTCGCTTGCTAGAGATCCTGGAGAAAAACTGCAAGTTGATAGGCTTGAGAATCTCCGATCTCCACGGGAAAATCCCGCTCTGTGTTCACACCATATATACTTAGAAAATGAGGCTAAACCCTCTCGTGAATTCCAACGTCGTTTGAAACCAAATTTACGAAAGGTCTGAAGAAGGAGATAGAGAAATGGTGCGACACGAGGTTCATTTACCCCATCTTCGATTCCAAGTGGGTGGCACCTATCCATGTTGTCCCAAAAAAATTGGGAATTCAGACAACCACCAACGAGGACGGAGAGAAGATCGTGATGCGAGTACCCACGTCGTGGCGTGTATGTGTGGATTACAGACGCCTGAATGCTACGACGAAGAAGGATCATTTTCTCATTCCGTTCATTGATCAGATCTTAGAAATACTAGAGGGATAAGAATTCTTCTGCTTCCTAGATGGGTTCTCGTGCTACAATCAAGTAGCCATTACTCCTGAGGACCAGGAGAAAAACCACGTTTACATGCCCCTTTGGTACATATGCTTTTAAGTGCATGCCTTTTGGGTTATGCAAAGCTCCGGGTAAATTTCAAAGGTGCATGATTGCAGTATTCGCCGAAATGGTCGGTGAATTCCTGGAAGTCTTCAGGGATGACTTCTCAGTCCATGACGATTCATTCGATTCATGTCTTAAGAATATGGACCGAGCCCTCAACCAGTGTTGTGAGGTTAATCTGGTGCTCTCCTAGGAGAAAAGTCACTTCATGGTGGCGGAGGACATTATGTTGGGGCACGTCATCTCTAAGAGAGGAATGGAGGTTGACCCTACCAAGGTGGATGTGATCAGGCGACTCCAGCCACCAACCAACGTGAAATAGTTGCGGTCATTCCTCGGGCATGTTGGATTTTATTGGAGATTTATCAAGGATTTTTTGAGGATTGCTTGACTGCTAGCTGAGCATTTAGGCAAAGACATTGAGTTTATTGTCAATCATAAATGTCTTGAGGCCTTTAAGCAATTACAAGGGATAATCATGGATGCCTTGATTCTACAAGCCCCAGATTGGTCTCTTCCTTTTGAGATCATGACGAACACCTCAGATTTTGCTGTAGGGGTTGTGTTAGGACAGAGGAGGGATGACATCTTATTTTCTATACACTACGCAAGCAAAGTGCTTGATACTGCTCAACATAACTATACAGTTACGGAGAAGGAGATGCTTTCAGTAGTGTTCGCCTTGGTTAAATTCGGATCTCATCTTATCGGATCCAATGTGAATATGTTAACAGACCATACAACACTACGGGTATTTAATGGAAAAGAAGTATGTGAAGGCATGTATTCTTAGGTGGATTTTACTTATCCAGGAATTTGATTTGGACATTCGAGATAAACCTAGAAAGAAGAATGTAGTAGCTGATCACCTCTCATGTCTCGAAAATCTTGATGATTCTGATGATACGCCTATTCGAGACTCCTTCCCTGACGAGTCGGTTTTTGTTATCGACTCGCTCCCATGATACACCAATATCGTGAACTATCTTGTCTCCAAGAAAGTTCCTGAAGATTGGCCCAGGAGCCAAATAGACCGACTCAAGTCGGATGCAAGACATTACCATTGGGAGGATCCGATCCTTTTCTTTGAAGGATCGAATTGTGTCTGGAGATGGTGTATTCCTCAGGAGGAATATCAGAGTGTCCTTACTTTATGCCATAGTCTGGAGGCAGGAGGACATTACTCCGGGAAGAGGACCACATGGAAGGTACTTCAATGTGGGTTATACTGGCCGACTCTATTTCACGATGTGCTCACCTTTGCGAAGTCGTGCCCAGTATGCCAACGAATGGGTGGAACCATTGGTTCCAAGGATGAGATGCCAATGTAGCCCGTCATCATTTGTGATGTCTTTGACGCCTGGGGCATCGACTTCATGGGCCCATTTCCGGTTAGCCATGGATTTGAATACATCCTTCTTGAGGTAGATTATCTATCAAGGTGGGTGGAGGCTATCCCAACACGAGTCGCAGACTACAGGACTGACTGTAAATTCATTAGAGATCACATCATCTCTAGGTTTAGGATCCCCAAAGTGTTGATCTCCGATGGGGGTAGACATTTTGTGAACAGAGAAGTGAAAAAACTCTTGAAGGGTTACAAAATCGAACAACGTGTCGCTAGTCCTTACCACCCAAAGACCAATGGCATGGCAGAGGTGTCGAATAGGGAGGTGAAGACTATATTGCAGAACCTTGTCCACCCAGATAGGAAGGACTGGTCTCAGATTTTGGATTAAGTCCTGTGGGCTTATAGGACAGCTTACAAGACACCATTAGGAACCTCCCCATTCAGGATTGTATTTGGGAAGCCGTGCCATTTGCCCGCTGAATTAGTGCACAAATCTGAATGGGCAATCAAGAAAGTCTACTAGAACAAACACCTAGGGCAGAAACAAAGAGAGATGGATCTGAATGAGCTTGTGGAAGTCAGAAACCGAGCATATGACAACAGTTTGGTGTACAAGGGCAATGTATGGCATGATAGATATTTCATACAAAAGACATTTGTTCCTGGACATAAGGTATGATTGTTCAATGCGAGGTTGAAGGTTTTCCAAGGGAAGCTGAAATCCAAGTGGATGGGTCCATTCATAGTCCGTTCTGTGCATGATAGTGGATGCGTAGAGAAATCATATTTTACAGATGGAGCACATATCCCTAGTCAATGGACAACTGCTGAAGCATTTTATCGAACCCAATGAGCAGTTAGTCTATGTTGAGGAGATTGTATTCATGCGTGAGACAGACTCAGTAGACACACATAGAGCCGTGCATGAGACCTTGCAGCAGCGAACTCTCGCCATCAACAACATCTAAAAGATTCAGATCACGATCCTTGTACATACTCGCCATTCCTGTATATTCTTTCCCGCCCTCCCTCAACTCTAATCACTCGCCATGGCTTCATCTCTATTCACGACTATACTTAGGATGACCAGATCCTAAGTATAGGGGGAGAGTTTATCGAGTTCATTCACTATTCATTGTACATGCTCCAGATCCCATCGGTCCTCATAGTCACTCATGTCCTATACTTATGCTGACCAAAACCTAAGTATAGGTGGGACCGATGTCCATTATGTATATATTCTCATCCATTTCCTCTCTTGACCTCATCCACCTCATTTTTGGGCGGGACGACTTCTATACATTTTTATTCTTTTAGCTCTCCTACGCTTAGCACAAGCTACGTCTTCTTCCTTGCTTTTCGTGCTCTGAGGACATAACACACACTAAGTATAGGAGGGCCTGTATATATTACATATATAATTTACCCATAGCTCGTACTTTCGTGTATATATATTATATAATATTTACGGGGTGTGTAAAAATTGAGATTTTGTTTTGTAAAATACATGTATATTTGTAATACTCTTATATATTTTGTGTAAAAAATACGAAAAATCAAAATCAAAGGCTTCTTATTTACTATTGCATATCATCTCTGCATTTAAAAAGAAAGAAAAAAGAGTCTTGCATTTCATTCATATACATAGCATGTCATCTACATCTCATCTGCATATCTTGCATATGCAAAGTGAAAAGTTAGTGGATTTTGAACCAAGTTATGAATAGATGATGACAAGGGACTTGATTTGACATTAATCCACCTAATTTCAGAGGAACCTTATAGGAACTGGAGTTAAGATTTCTCTTGTCAAGTGACTTAATTCATTGAGTCCGCAAGTCTATGTTTACATGTCATCTTGATTAGCCTAAGTAGAATATCTCGTGCACACGCATCATTTTTATAGACAATGACCTAACTTGCACAAGCACAATGCACGTAGCTCTTCATTGATGAGATGGTGAGGAGGTAGAATCCTTTAGCTTGGAGTAGCACACGGGTGGAAACATCTGTCCTCCTTTAGGGAGGGTAGTGCATCTCAACCTACTCTGGTGGTTTTGACATCTAAGGACGGGATGCTGTGGTTTGCAGTAATGCTTCAAATGAGGGTTAGTCTACTGGCTTAAGAGGAAAAACTCCTGATGTACATGCTGCACCTTGTATATAGTTCAGAAAAAAATGCAAGAAACTCCAAAAAAATAAGACAGGCCTGAGTGTAAATAAAATACCTGTCGGAGTACGTATATTAGCAAGAAATCTGCAACTGGGTGACTTGGCTACACTGGTCAGGTATCCTGGGATAGGTAGCTACACTGGCTATCCCAGGAGGGAATACCCCGCTCCTCGAGGAAAGAATTACTAGACCGGGGAATTAGAGTTACCTTGTTGGAGGAGGCTGTTTCTTAGACATTTCTGATGTGGAGAGCTATTTTACACTTACACAGTACAAGTAAGAATCATAGTCATCAGAAATTTGTGTTTGAGGATCTGTTATGACCTGACTGTTGAGGAGTCTTGAATAGAAGACTTGTAGAACTTAAAGTCTGTTAGGTCTTAAGTTCAGATCCCAATAAGGCACTGCCAATCAATTTATCCAAAGGTCGAGTCAAGCTCCATTTTCAACTTTTGTTCATGACCTTGGTATGGAACCCAAAATCATTTCACTCTTGCATTTCATTTTAGTTGCTCGGGGACGAGCAAGGTTTAAGTATAGGGGGTTGATGAATCTGTGATTCATCACTCTTAAAGTTGAAAATAAAGCCTTGTTCCCGAGTAATTAGAAGTATATTTCCACCAATATTGCATAATTAGCATTCATGCATGCATTGATAACATTTGCATTTTAGCATTCGCATCTGCAATAAATGAGAAGCCAAAGTCATATGTAAAAATCACCTATCTGAATATATTTTACACGATCCCTAGATCCCAAAAATTCACTCTATGATGTATATATTACTAACAATAACACAAGGAAAATACGCAAAAAATGATAACTTGTAAAATTGACAAATAAAACCCCAAAACAAGTTGGAGACCATGGACCTTAGAATGCACATATCTCTCTCATATAGCCTCCGATCTAGGTCTACTAACTTTTAAAATAACATATATTCAGAGATCTTCAAAATGAGACCATTTTCATTTAAATCGGAGCTCGTATACAAAACATGGGTTTTGGCCCCCCATTGTATACTATATGTATGTATATTTGTACCCTTGTAATTTATTACTTTATTCGACCTCGTTTAAATTTTTGGTCAACATAAAACTTGTAGAACTCATCGAGAACTACATGTTTCATGTATTGAGTTTTTCCAAATACGGCCATTTTCTCCCTTTTATTTCACAATCTTTTTCGACCACTCTGATTGGGATACGTGGCACCCTCTGGTTGCGCCACGCGACCCTACTCATCACGCATCACGCGCCCGTCTTTCTCCACCGTCCGATGGCTCCTCCTTCCTCTAGATCTCGGCTGTTCACGTCGCATCACCTTGCAAACATCTGATCGAGGCCCAGATCGCATCTGGGTCGTTCTCCAGCGCTTCCATCTAAGTGCGCCACATAGCACCTTCCTCGACCACCCGATCATACCACTGGGAGATCCCATCCACGCCATTCATTCCTACTCAAAATTCGACCCTAGGATCTTCATCCAAGATCTCATCCATGCTGTTTGTTTCCGCCTCATTCTCAACCCTCCACGTGGCCACATCTCACCCGCTGGATCTTTCCCAAGACGCCACCATCTCAGCTGTTAGCTTCCACTCAATGACGACCCTTCGATCCCCATGCCTGATTCCATCTCCATCGTTCGCCAGCACCCGTTCCTACGCTCGCCATGCATCACACCCTGCACCCTTTGATCACACCGCTAGGATCTAATCACGACCCTTCCCTCATTCCCATCTACTGGCTGTTGGATCGTGAGATCCAACGGCCATGACGTCGTCGTTCACCTCCACAAACACCTTGCCCATGTCGCCTCATCGTGCGTCGCCTCCGCCCCCTTCCTATTTTTGGCACCACTACTTCCACCTTCTCCGCCCATTGACACCCCCTTGACATAGACCCGACATCACTCATTCTCGCCAGGACCCACACGTACCATGATTCCCTTCTCCTATGCTCCACCAACTCCGCGAACATCACACCTCCATCAGTTGGACACCCATCACCTTCCTATAAATACCCCATCTCCGACGAACTTCCACCCCATCCGCCCTAGCAAGAGGTACCCTAGAGCTCCTAGCTACACATTGGTGACAACAATTGAGTGTGAAAGCGAGCGACGACAGTGGTCCACCTCCGGCGAGATCTGTGGAGTTTTTTCTCTGCGTAGCAGCTCCTCCGACGAGCTACTTGAGCTCAGGCCCACTACCGACCCTCGAGCGATGACTGGAGCCTCTTCAGCGAGCCTCCATCCCCAGGTAGCTTCATACATTCTCCTCCGATCTTCTTTCTCTTGTCATCTCGATCTTCTTCCATTTTTGCTGCCATTTTTGTTCGATACCACTGTCTGCTGATCATCCATAGAGCTAAGCCTTGAAGCTCTGATCTTCACGCACCTATTCAATTGCCCCGACGTTGCATCGAACTCCCATCCGACCACAGCTCCGCTTCCTGGTGGAGAAGCACGCCATACCACTCTCACCTTCACGCTACAGGCCTCCAGCACTCATTGCACTTCCATGAACACAGGCATCATTTGTTTTGGCACCCACTAACGCTGCAGGTACCACCTTCTTCATTGATCGGAGACATCATCAGAGCTCCTTTGAGCTTCATCGTCTCTGATCTACGGACCTCCCCAGCTCCTTCGTGGACCTCCTGCTGCTCCGCCACACCTCCACAAACATTCCTACAGATCCTGGAGCCGCCAGCGACGTTCACCGATCACGGGGAAGGGCGGTGGAGCCAGACCCCCTTCACTGGAGCCCCGCCAAGTCTGCCATAGGACGTGGCAGACCGGAGGAATAAGAAGCACAGCTACCACCCGATCCCCTTGATCGGACAGTCCTCGTTCACCTACGTTGTCTTCATCAGCCGCCACTAGATCAGGAGCATCTAATTGTCCATCAGCTGCTACGTCGACCACATCAGCCTCCGTTGGACCTCTCTTGATCTGACGGAGCTGAGGGAGCCACGTTGATAGATACCACCACCGTTGGATCGACCTCGATCTAACGGATCATAGGCGCGCCACGCATTCAACTCCAACAGTTTTTGGATCTCTCCCGATCTAACGGTCCAGCACTCGCCACGTAACGCCCTCCGAGTGTCTTCCCCAACCCTAGGCTCGGAGCACACGAAGCACGCTTAAGCCTCCAGAGCATCCGAGCCTCCATCCGAGCCTTCGAAGTATCCCGAGCCTAGTACCTTACGTGTCTCTCACGTGAGGATTGGATAAATTACACCGAGGCCACTGCAAGTTTCCAAATTGCAAATCAGTCCTACGAGGTGCGTCACGTGAGGAGCACGTGTCCCGGTGGAAATTTTACATCCATACCCCCAGCATAATAGGTATTTGCACTTTAGTCCTTGTACGCATGTTTTAATTTAAGCAGTTTTAATTTCTATCTTGCATTTTGATCCTTGTGTTTGCACGCATATTTAGGCACCTGGTTATCATCACTATTAAATTCCAAAAATTGCATGTTGCAGTTTAACTTGTGCTTTATCTTTTGAGACATGTGTCATATTTTTTTGAGCTTCATATAATTTAATATAATTATTATGGTGGAAATTGATATAATTTGCCCACTGTGTGCCTTTTATTCATTATTAAATTATTTGTTGCTCCAGAAATCACCATAAAATCACATTAGGTTTAACTTAAATTGTTCTATACTGTGCCCAAAAATCATAGCATTTGCACGCATCACGAGGACTAAATAAATCAAATAGTATTTTGCTTAATTAATTTTTAATAGGTCCAATTTACATCTCTTCAGATCTATTAATTTTCCTAGATTCCTCTCACATAGATACATGTAGGATAATTTTTATAACGAAAAATAATGTTCCTTGGTATTTATTAAAATTAATCTTTCAAAAACTATCCTGGATCCATATTAAATTCATATTTAATTCATTCAGTGTCTATAAATTGCAAAAACATTGCAGTAGCTTAATCTCATTGCATATCATCTTCTGGCCAAGTTTCATTAATTTTGGACTTTGTTTGACTATCATTTGAAATTTAACTTAAAATTTGGCTTGAAATTGCATTGTGTTTTCCGTAATTGCATAAAAAATTACAAAAAGACAAAAAATATTCTCCTGGAAATCTGATATCAAAATTAACTTAAAATTTATATAAGTAGAAAGCTGCCACCCTAAGTTCGACCTTGGGCTTGCCCAAGTAAAATAAATCTATCGCTTGCGTTTAATCGAAAATTAAATCTGAGTGGTTTTTGACAAGTTCTCGATTACCCGACTGCAACGAACGACAAAACTTAATTTGATTATTAATCCGGTTGAATTAACTAGGGTAGCTGAGGTACTTTTCACCTACCACCAACCAGAGACCCGCATCCCGCGATTGTGTGCATGTGTTACCCAACCCCGAGGCCTTTGATCTATGTGCGGATATCAGAGAGACTTTCTTTATGACCAATTATGAGTCCCAAAAATTCCTCTTCAAGGAGGAAGACTTAGAAAGCGTAGACCTTAGAGTTTCCTCTTCCTGTGATTGGCGATGTGTTGATGATATCCGCATGATTTACATGATTTATACCATTGAGCAGAGGGCAGATTATGAGACTAGATAGGACGGACATGAATTGACTATTTCCACCAATGAGTTCGTTCCTTGTCATTTGAATTTAGATCAGACTGAAAAGGCCGAATTTGATCTTGTTGCTTTCATTCAGGAATTCAGGCCTTTTGATTAGAAGGATGATCCAATTGAGATTATAGAGAACGAACATGACTCGACTACTTCCACTGATGAGTTCATTCTTTGTGGCTTTGACCTAGGAGACACCTCGCAGGACGACCTAGACCTCACTTCTTCCGATGATGAGTTCGTCCCTTTTCATGATGACATCTGCAAGATACCCAAGGTCGGGCCTAGCCATACTACTTCCACTCACCCGTCTGTGCCTTCCCACTCTGACACCGCTAAGGATGCATCCCAGGTCGATCCTTATTAGAAGGTTCGCTTTCAACATTGTTAACCCTATGTATATCCACCTGTTGTAAATATGTGTTTTCATTCTTCCTCCTCCCGTATGTTTAGTGCACCCTAGATCATTCTCTATATCTTTTGACTTTACTTAGAATGTATCTTGTCCTAAGTGTAGGGGTGTGCACACTCTGAGTTGTTCTAGTCCGGTTCAAGGAGACCCTCTCCTTGGACCATAATTTTGATTGTATTCACATTCATCTCGCATGCCCTCCTCGTATCCCCCGTCTCATCCTTCAATCACCCGGGATTGCTATGCTTTTAGAGATAGCCTGCATCAAGGATTGCGACTTCTATTAATGATTTGAGTAAGTTGGGCACACTTTTGAGGATGCTGAGATTGGTGAGCTACATTTGGTGGATCGGAGTTGAGATTTGTGCTTGGAGCTTCTTGAGGATTTCTTTTATGATGCACGACCTTTGGGTGTGATTCCTAATCGAGGATTTTGGTCTTGCACACTGGATTGAGGATATGATGTGTTTTCATGATTAGATAATGATTTCATGTGCTTTGATTGATTTATCTATTTTGAGGTTCCTACCATATTTATTTTGAGGATTGATTGACTATTTTGATTCGGACTTCACAGTGATGGTGACCGGAACCCACATGATGTCTCTCAACTTCTTGATTGACTCATCCCCAATCTCCCGCTTCTATTATCCACCTATGGCACTTTGAGGATTCATGATTATCTTTTGTGCCATCTCAGCAAGATAGATTGGATTAACCTGAGAGACGTATTGTGATTGATATGATTATTCATCCCTCTATGATCTTATGCCCTCCTGATTATTGATTGATTTATTACTATTGAGGACCTGAGATTTGATGCCAGCAATCCCGAGACTTGATTGTCCTAGTTTGTATTACTCCTCGAGGACTATCTATGGGAGGACGCGACACATTCTTTACGATCGGTTTCATACATTGACTCTGTCTCCATCATAGTGGAGCCCGAAAAGTATCATTTGTTTTAACTGATTGGCCTCCATGTCTGAATAGGTACCCGATATGTTGGTGAAAGAGGCCAAATTCAAGGACTCCTTTGAGTCTTCTCTCCTTGACGGTCCTTGTAAGGATGAGCTTCACTTTTTCTGATTTGTCATTGCCTAGTTCGTAGTGCTCTCCAAGGGTTATCTGCAGGATACTATGTCACCTTGCTAGATCTGCGGTCTCTTCTGCTGGTAGACGATCTGTCGCCTATCGAGACCACCTCTGCAGATCTGCATGATGGATCCGGCTCCTTTCAGCCCACTTTCCTTGATGACCCTCGCAAGGATGAGATTTGATCTGACTATTCATTGCTTAGTTTGCATTGTTCCCTGAGGACTATCTGCGGGAAAATGCAATACGTTCTTTACGCTCGGTCTCTTCCCTAGTTGCTGCTCCTATTTGTCGGAGCACCTAACCGAGTCGTCTGTTTTATTCATGGTCCTCACTATCTTCTTGTGGTATCCGATCCATCGGATCCTGGGAACCTATCTGACTAGACTCCATTGAGTCTGCTCTCCTTGACGGTCCTCGCAAGGATTAGCCATCATATTCTGCTTATTCGATGCTTAGTTGGCAGTACGCTCTCTGAGGATTGTCTATAGGATACTGCCACATTTTCTTGATTTGTTGGTCTCTTCTAATGGTAGCCGATCTGTCGCCAACCGAGACCGCTTCTATCGATCCGTCTGATGGATCACTCTCCTTTGAGCCTGCTCACCTTAATGACCTTCTCAAGGATAAGCTTTTGTTCTGATTATTCATTGACTAGCATGTATTACTCCCCGAGGGTTATCTGTGACAGGGTACATCTTATTTTAGGTACTCGGCTTCACATCTAGTGCTTCCTTTCTAGAGGGGCACAAAGTCGAGTATGCAGATTTTAGTACTCGGTCTCCTCCTTGGTTGTGTCTCCTCTCTGTTGGAGCACGGAGCTGAGTCTTCTGATTACTCTATGATCCTTCTCCCCTTAAGGATCCTCACAGGGTTGAGCCATATCTTTTGTTGTTCGGTGTATTCCTGTGACTTTCTGACTCTATGATCACTGGATATCACACTGCTGTCTCTTGCTCTTTACCTCTTGTATCTTTCGGAGACCATGATTGACTTGGAGGAGTCTGCACTGTTCTTTCTTCCTCCATGGCTTACGGTATCGGCTCCGCTCACTCATTTCCTTCCATATGAGCTAATGTTTTGCTTTCGCTACCCGCCCCTGGTTTAGTTTTAGATCTCTTGTCCCCGATAGCTGACACCCATTTGATTGAATACTTGGGTGTCTTTTCACTTTATGACTGCATTCTCGTTCTCACAGGGAGACGACGACGAGAGCATGGTATTCACTTATCAGATACCGTCCTGCACTTCAATAGTCTACCTTGTTGTATATATGTGTTTTATCTTTCATTCATTCTTTCTCCTGTATGTTACGTGTAATACAGATCATGTGCCATATCTTTATGCCAGTACTTAGGACATGCCTTGTCCTAAGTATTGGGGGGTACATGCCGCATTGTTCTTCCTTCGTTGCGTATCATCACTCCTATCGTTGCCTATACTAAGGGATCTTTAACCCTATGTATAGAAGGAGTGATGTGTACATTCTCTACGATCCTTTCGTCTATCCGTATATATCTTTTCTTCTTTTCTTCTTTTCCTTTTCATTTTTTTGTTTCTACAAAAAAGGTGTCGCCCCTTTGTGTTAGTTTTTTGTATTTAGGATGTGGTTTGTCCTAAGTATATGGGGTGCACCCCTGATTCATTCATTCTTTCATCCCCTCCACTGTTTCCTCTTTTTATGATTTGCTCTGCTATACTTAGGAATATCTTACCCTAAGTATGGGGGAGGGGGGGACAATCACCTTCTATTTCATTTATCTCTTTATTCTTTCATTCCTTTTCGGTCGTTGTAGTATAGGCTTTTCTATACTCTGTAGGAGTTATGTCTTCTCTTTTTCTCTTCGACCTATGAGGACATAGCTCATGCTAAGTATAGGGGGGGTCGTATATACTCTCTATATATACTTTAGCCATAACTCATACTTCCGTATTATTATTAATAAATATGGCTAAATATACTATATATACATATATACATCATTAAAATTCATTTAATAACGCTTTTTATTCCTAAAATTAATTTTATATATACTGATTAAAAAATCAGGTTAAAAATATTTTTGCCAAATAATTTGAAAAATGGTATGACCCATTTGGAAAACTTTTTGTGAAATATTTTCAACCTTTGTAAAAATATTTTGAATTGCAAAAATTCTTTACTTTGTGTGAAATAAAAAATTTGAAAACCTATTTGCAAATGGTTTGGAAAATGTTTTGTAAAAATATTTTGAAAAATGTATATATTGCTTGAAAAATATTTGCAAAATGGCTTTCAAATGTTTGTAAATGTGTGCAAAAATTATTTTATACTATAGTTTTCAAAATTGGCTTTCAAATAAAATTGAGGAATAAAGGAATCATTAAAAATAAAAACATATAATAAAATCAAAATTCTTTATCAATTATATAGATGTACCTAAATAAGTCACTTTGTTAAAACCAGTAAATTCTTTAAATTCTTAAATCCTGTATGTAAAAATAAGCACACCCATGTAAATAGCTGTAAATATTTTATACTTTGTGTGCCAAAATTCTTTTTATTTACAAAATTTTTGTGCGAAAATTCTTTTCCATTTTCAAGATTCTTTGAAAAATTGCATCATTCTTTGCATTATTGTACATAGCATTTGCATTGCATTCATATTCTTTTCAATTGAGCTTGATGATTGAACTAGTCCAATAAAGTCAAAGATTGGAGCTTGGTTAGACCTTACTGCACCTAATCGCAATGGAACATTAAGAGAATTAGGTTTAAGGTACTTCAGGTCTGATAGGACTTAATTCTTTGAGACTCAGGGCCATGTTCAAGTCACCTCAACTGACTAACTAGAACTTTTTGAGACACACGCATGACTCTTGTTGGTTGTGACCTAACTTGGACACTTGCACCTTTCACTTGGCTCAATTCAGTTGGAGTGGTGAGAGGGTTGGATTTGCCAGTCTGAGATGCACACGGATGAAACATTCGTCCCCGTCTAAGGTGGGGAGTGCACCCCAGCCTAGTCCAGTTGCCAAGAAGTCGAATGACAGGAGATTGTGGGTTGCAATAAAGTTTCAAAAGAGGGATAGTCTTCTGGCTCAAGAGGAAAAACTCCTTATGTAAATGCTTATATAGATAGTATTTCAAAAAAACTCCAAAAAAGTGGATATTTGTAAATAAAAAATAAAATGCCTACCGGAGTATGTATATATGTTGTAAAGAAAATAAGCAAGCTTGAGCATCGAAGTTATACAATGTGAGCATGCAGCTGGATGACTTGACTACACTGGTCATGCATCCCAGGATAGGTAGCTACACTGGCTACTGTCCATTATTTTCTTCACCTCCTCGTCTTGAGTTGGATGCCACTTGAACTTAGAAGGGAATACCCCGCTCATCAAGGACAGAGTGCTGGATTGGGGAATCACTGGGTTGTCATTTTGGAGAAGTTAGTTCCTTTTTCATTTCAGTTGCAGAGAGCCACTATCACTTACACTGTACAAGTCAGCTTCACAGTCATAAGGGTTTGTGTATGATGTAGGCTAGTTCTGACCTAGCTATTGATGGTTTGAATCGGGTTTTGTGACTCTCGAAGGCTGTTGTGCTTTAAATTTGGTTCCCAACAAGGTTCTACACACATTTTCACATCAAGGTCTAATCTGGGCTTCAAACTTTGATTTTATACAGATAAGTTTATTTATCAAAATCAATTCCATGTATTCTTTATTCTTTCTTTTCTTTTCTTCTTTATTCTTTATGTACTTATTGCATAAGTGTTTGCTAGGGACTAGCAAAGGCAAGTATAGAGGGATTATGAATCTCCCTTCATCATTCTTTACTCTATCATTTTGGCCTTAAAAACCCTATCAAATGAATGAAAATAGCCTTAATATGTGCATACTAGCATTCTTTATTTATTACATTTATTGTTTAAATAATATTATTTTTAATGCCAAAATTATAGAATAAAGAGAAGAAAAGAAAAGGAATAAAATATTGAAGATATTTTATGACTCGAAACCCCGAGACCGAGTTAAGAATTGAGTTGGTCGACAATGAATAAAGTAGGGGAGATAAGGGCCAACAATAGAATAAAAATCCCATTTATTCATTCTTTAATTATGCATTTTGACACCTATTTTATTCTTTATTATTTATTCATCAAATAAAGAAACTTTGAACATAATAGTTGTAGATAGTAATGTAAATAAAAATACAAAATTGAGTTTGTACGAAAATAATATATAATGTTTATTTTATACACAAAATAAAAAGCAGAAACCAAACTTCACAGACCCATATCTTTCAAATATATTCCCAATACATATCAAAATCACACTTGTATATAACTTTTTACGAGCTATTTAATTGTTGTGGTTTCATATTTTTTGGAGTTACCATAGAAGGTTAGGGTTTTGACCCCTATTGTACATTCTAAAGATTAAAATACTCATTTGTTCATCCCTTATTATTTTTACAAATTCATATTTTTATAATTTTGTAAATATTATCTATAACACATGTTTATATTAAAACTAGAATAAAAATAAAAGGAAAATAAAAATAAAATAAGCCCATGTAATTATATAGGCAAAACACCTATGATTATACATGTATAAATAAACGTGAAATATATTATTTTATTCCTTATTCTTTCATATATTTATAATATTGTGAATATTATCTATATTCCATTAAAATTACAAAACCAAAATAAAACTCATTAAAATACATTATAATGAAAAGTTGTTTATAAAACATAGGTAAAATACATGTATATAGACCTATATAATATACATATCTATTTATTTAACAGTACAAATAACATCATAAAAAATAGAAATATATTTATACTCCTAAAAATAAGTTATAAATATATAAAATAAAAGAATAAAATACTAAAATAAAATATACAAATAAAAAATAAGAATGCACAGAATATAGATGAATATACCTATGAATACACTAATAAAAATAAACTTGTTATAAAATACACCAAACAAATAAATAAAAATCATAATAAATACTACACAAAATAATAAACATTTTTTTATTTTATATTAAAAATTAATAAAATCATTTATTATTTTAAATAATTATTATGTATTAAATCTGCTAGTTTGTCCTGTAGCTGATCTACATGGACCAATGAAAGAGCTCGGACTGTTGACCTCTGGTCAACTGTCCCATCTGGGACCTGGCGAGTCAGAACTGTCCACTCTCCGCTTTTCCTCCATTTTTCCTGGTTGATTCGTCCATCCATTGTCGTCCCATCCTTCATGAAAATGCTCCTCTATCATCATACATCCGCGCCGGCTCCTTTAAACTATTGTATATACATTGGAATAATGGATTTCGCCTAGTCAATAAGGGCACTCGTCATGTCTTTAAATAAAAGGGTTTTTCCTCCTCCGATTTTTTGGCTTCGATTCTCCATATCCAGACCCCTCTGAGATCTTGGTTGAGGAGCCCCTTGTGACAGGAGGAGCTCCCCACTCTCCGCAGCGAGGAAGGAGCACGGGAGAGCCCCTGCCCATCATCTCCAGCGGACCTTGCCATGAGGTTCTTCTTCCTGGTTTTCTGGCCAGTTGAGGTTCCAGGAGCCAAGAGACTCCATCTGGGGTCAAAATTTGCAAGAGCTGTGGTACCTGGGCCCCCATTTCTTATCCGACCTCGCGGTTGTGCTCTGGTGCTCGTTGTGACATTTTGGTGCCACTGCCGGGTAGGGGACCCTCCCGGGAATAGTCGGGGCCCTTTTGGACTTGCTAGGAGCACCGGAGAATAGCGTGATCACCAGAGGAAGTCCGCTGCGACGGACCTTCTTCCATGTTCCTCCAACGTTGTTCTCTATCGTCGGATCAAGCTGCAGCCCCAGTTCTTCCTCCACCGTCCGATCCAGTCCATTTCAGCCGTCAGATTGAGCGTTGGGATCTAATCCCAGCCATCCATCCACGAACCAACATCGACACACGAGGCACCGACACATGGCAAGTGGATGCATATCTGCCGTTGGATGTCTGCCTTAGCTTGGGTATTTTACGCTTTTACCCGAGCAATTTTTGTATTTATTTATTATTACGCAAACTTTCCTCTATAGTTTATTTATATTTGTAATATTTACATAATGGACCATGTACTTTTATTATTTGCATTTCTGTCATGGCCCTGTCACCTCACGTGACGCTTCACGTGAGGTGGCATTTTTACAGCCAGGACCTTGGACCTTTTGGATATTAGTATTTCATCCATGAACTGTTTAATAAAGTTATAAAATTTTGGATATTTTGCATGAAAGCCCCAGGTTTTTGGAAATTGCATTTTGACCCCCGCTAGTGGAGCACGTACACGTCACGTGAGATTTGGGATTTTTGCAAGGATACCCCAGCAGGTTTTGAATTTTGTATTTGTTCATGCCTTTTCATATTTAGTTATATATTTTGTGGGAAAATTGCACTTTAGCCCCCATACTTATTGATATTTTCAAAAATACCCCGGCTAGTATTGAATTTTCTCTTTGTTTTTAGTATTTATTTCATGCATCTATAACACCCTAAAAATCTCAAAAAATAGCCATAAGTTCCTATTGTACTACATGAACTCCATATTTTTATTTTGCATTTTTGAATCTATTTGTTATTTATAAAAACTTAAAATAAGCATTTTTGTCCCTGTTTGCATTAGACAATACATAAAAATTATAAAACCTTTTTGAAAAATTCCAATAAATATATATTTTATATTTATTTAAGTATTTTACAACTTCAGAACAAAACTCACTAAAAAAATAAAAGAAAAGTCAAAAAATTAGAAAAACTCTAAAAACCTTTATAAAAATTTATAAAATCCCTAAAAAATCCAAAAATTCTATTTTTTGGTTATTAATTTTCTTTATTTTATTATATTTATTTTAAAATTAATTTAGAGAATTTTGGTTACTATTTGATATTTTTCATCTCCATTTTGATTTCGGATATTTATTTTCAACCCTTTTTTGGGTATTTTTGATTTAAAAACTTTCTAAAAATTAGCAAAATATCATAAAAATAATAAAAATTATAAAAAATTATAGAAAACCTAAAAATATTTTATTTCCTATGTTTTGCTTATTTTTACCTATTTTTTATATACATTATCTCTCTCTTACCTATATTGTGTGTGTATATATATATATAAAACTTGCTTTATAATTTTAAAGAAAAAGAAAATACAAAAAATATAAAATATAAAAAGAAAATACAAAATCAGAGAATTAAAAAGAAAATATAAATGTATAAAATTAAAAAAATATACAAAAATATACAAAAAATAAAACCCCCAAAAAAATGGCACGGATATAGACAAACACATCACATTCACATTTTTGAGCACTAATTGACTCGATCTGTCCTGCATGTTCCCTATGTTAGATACTTTACACATACTTGAACTTATACACATCTTTGTTGTAGAGTTATAATTAATTTTAACTCCGCACACTGCTTTTCATTGATTGATCATCTGTTGTGGGTTAATTGTTGATTAATCGAGATTTCGTGTGAGGTCAACTAAATGATTGTTGATTCGCCTTGTGAATTAACAAGACCTCCACAAAATCTCGATTATCAGCCCTTGAACTATTTTTAGTAGCATCTATGTCCTTGCCAGCATAGCTCACGTGCTAGTGCATGTGGGCTTGGCTATTTTGCAGAAAGGCCCTCATTGGTCTTAGATTTGGTATAAGGTCCATAAATATTTTGTATCTGTTTAAACATATTTGTGAAATTGTAGATTGGCCCTAGTACTATCAGATACTTACATTAATGCCCCTACCAGCATTGTAGTTTCTCTTTGTTTCTTGTAATTATTTAATATAGCTATATTACTCGAAAAATTCTCAAAAAATAGACTTAAGCTTCTGATTACATCTAGATTCACGCCTTGTTTTTATTTTGTAATTGAGAGCCCTTTTTTATTTACTAAAAATAAAAAACATCCCTTTTTATCCCTATTTGTAATAGAAAATCCATAAAAATTATAAAACATTTTGAAAAATTAACAAAAAAAATATTCTGTTTATTTAGCTATATTTAATCTTCAGACCAAAAATCATTAAAATATACAAAATAAAACTCTAAAAAATTTAAAAACCCTAAAATCCTTTAAAAACATAAAAATTATATGAAAAATCCCAAAAATATATTTCCTATCTATAAATTTTCTTTATGAGACTATATATCTATAAAAATTAATTTAAAGGAATTTTGATACTTTTTGTTATTTTTCTTCTCCATTTTAATTTCTGGTATTTATTCAAACCATGTTTTAGGGTATTTTTGAAAATATATGAAAATGAGAAAATACTCATAAAAAATACAAAAACAATAAAAAATTATTGAAAATCCAAAAAGATTTTATTTTATTATTTTTGACTATTTTTATTAATATCTATCTCTACCCTAGCCTATATTGTATATATATCCTTTATATAGCTTTATATATGAATTACAAGAAAAAGAAAATATAAAAAATATAATATCTAAAAAGAATATATATAAAACATAATCAAAACAAAAAAAATTAAAAAATACAAATTCAAAATTCAAAACCCATCAAAACCCCTAGTTTGGTGTTTGAGAAATAAATTGTGCCTTGATTTCTTATCTTGCCGGCTATATTCCCTTTCTTCCAGTGTTCGACCCCTGCTTGCTTGCCATTATACATTCTTAGTAGGGTATAATAAATTTTTACTCTTGCTCTTAATTGCTTAATTAATTGTGTGGGTTAATTGTTGAATTACGAGAATATTCAAGTAGTCGCCTCAGCGATAGTGTTTAAAACCTAAACCATCACTCCTGAAAAGAGGGTTCTCTTTCCACCCTTGTCGCATGAAAAATAAATATAAAAAATAATATCAGAATGGAAGTATAAAAAGACAATGGTTAATTTCTAATAAGAAAGTACCATCTCTGCTCTAATCAGACTGTGGCTTTTAGAGCCACTGTGATCCTCAATTTTTGGCGATTTGTCATTCCTGTTAGACATGCGAGCCCACAGTGAGCCATTATGCAATAAATGTTATTGCAAATGTCATTCCTCGATCTGAAATGAAGAATACCTAATTTGCATAATAGGTCCCTTAGTACAATTAGGGTAATGTAACATGGCCATCTTAATGATCATACAACTGTTGATTCAATTATTGAATCATAAAGGCTGGTGCTTGGATGAATATCTAAAGAGTAAAATTGAGGACTCATCAAGAACCGTCAAATGATTATTAAGAAAGGATCTCCATCCTGAGAAGGAGATGGCAATCTTTTCTCTAAAGGTTGATATCTATCCGACCTCTTGATGCAGGTCCTCTGCGTAGGAATAGAGATTCTGAGGTGTTAGATAAGTTAGGTCCAAGAGTTGACTTAACGAGATCGAGATAACCAAAGACCTATGTCGTATGCTGTCACTATATAGGCATGCATCCTCTGACCGGATACAGATGTGTTACTATATGTCTGAGTATGTACATTTGGTAGACCAATAGGTTGATTGCCTAACCAAGGTCTATACACCGACACGTTGGTGTACATGCAAGGGCATGTGAGTAATACGATCTCTCATTGGGATCATACAGATTCACTAACTGAACCGGAAGAAATGGGGTCACTCATGAGATATTGGGAAGAATTAAATTCCGTGCATGTTCATCTCGCTTTTGAAGCTTAACTGAATTTATAGGTTTGATATTTACTTTTGGAAAGTATATGATCAACACCTAGGTATGATATATGCTTTTGGAAAGTATATGATCAATACCAACTCCCAGTTGTCAAATTAGAAACTTAATTATAAAACTATGAAGGAGACATTCTAAAAGAGATCTAAAAACTTCGGGTTTATTCTGGGTCTTCCAGTATTTAGGATGTACAAGTATTATGCCTGAGGGTGATGTGATCATAAACGATTGTATAACCATGATGCTTCCATTGTATAACAATGACACTTCCATTCCGAGGGAGTGCTGAAACATGTCTGGATTTTAGTGACTCCTCTCATAGAGAAGTAATCTGATCTTAGTCCAAATGTTGGACATTGATCTGAATGTGATTCAGATGTAATGAGAAGATTAGATTTGCAGTCTTTATTTAATCAAGCATCTATGGGAGGTCCGTAAGATCTGGATTTGAGATGTGATCTTAATATCCAAGTTACAATACGTGGAACAATATAATCGCCCTGTCCTTATCTCCAAGTATCCACGGAGAAAGCGCATTATCCATGAAACAGTTCATGGATAATTTCATTGTCGATATATGTATCTGAGCATTGAAAAAGTTGATAATTAAATGTGATTTAATTATCATGAATAACATGAATTTGATTCATATTATAAGGAGAGTTATAAGAGATAATTAAATGTGATTTAATTATCGAAGATGTGAATAATGTGAATGTGATTCATGTTATTTGGGCACATGATAAAAGAGATCCAAGATGATTAAATGTGTTTTAATTATCATGAATATGAATAATGCAGATATCACTATCCATATTAATGTATATTATAGATCTAATTTATAATATATTAGAGGGAGCATATTGTGATTTATATTTGTTAATTAATTTTTGATGTGAACCGGATTCACGTTGGATGATTAATTGAAAATATAATTTACATTTAGTTTTGGTTTGTGAATAGATTCACATAATTTCATTGGCTTGATTGAAATTTTTCACAAGATAATTGTGAATTAATTTTGTTAAAAACATTTACAACAAAAGTCGTTGTAAATTAAAGAGATATCATGAGATATTGCGATCTCATGATAATTAGAGGAGATTGACCAATCCCCTCAAGAAGAGTGGGCGGCCATTTATCTCCATGTGGAGAAGAGTAGCCGCCCCCCTTCTTAGGGGATTAGTTTAGTCTCCTCATTATTGCTTATCTAATCAAAGTCATTTAAATTAGGATTAATTATGTTGATTTATCAATGTAAATTAATTCAAATTAAATCAATTGTTGTTGTGATTTTTATAACAACATCTTAGCCATTGAAAGAAACACAAATCAATCTTACCCATTGATTGTGTGATGCCCATGGATTGGGATCCATGGATTTCCCAAAACCATATATAAGAAGAGGCACCCCTTGCTCTTCGATTTACACGATTACGACATATGCTCTCTCCCTCTCTCTACACGCCAAATGCTCTCTCCATCTATCTATCTCTCGTGGCCATCTACAATGGAGCCCTTGAGAAGAGTCGCCGTCACCGCAGCATCATTGTTATGCTACCGAAGTATTTGCTCATGGATCTCCGTCTCCTTCAGTGCGCCTCACTCGAGAAGAAGATGTTGGATCTCGTGTGATGAGATCAGGATATTCGCCGCTTGGATCATCAACATGGATTGCAATGAGCACGAGTCTCATCAACGCGCTCGCAAGTGTCTCCTCCGTTGGATCGGACTTGAGACAGTAGGTCTCTTCGTTTATAGACTCGATCACAACCACGCTTCAAGAGGTAAACCTTATACCTAATTATGGTTTAGATGAAATGTTCGGAGAAAGGTTCTTGGATCATGTGGTTTTATCATATTGAAAATTTTAAATTCTGCTGCATCGAGCAACTAGTGCACTAATCACTCCCGATCACATTAGATGCGATCCTTAGGCTTCTGTGATGCGCTTGAGGATTTTCTTATATCCTTCAAGTGGTATCAAAGCCAGGTTGGAGGCTTTGGATATGATCCACAAAACTAGGAAGGCTTGGGTTCATAAGGATTGTTAAAATTTTATCGCATTTCAATTTTCACAGCTCTGTTTTGTGATTAATTTCGGCCCTGTTTAAAATGTTTGAACACAAAACTCTCTCTTATATAATGTTCTCCATTAGTTAAGGAAATCATGGGATTTGAGTTTGCATGATTTGGAATCCGATAACTCTAGTTATGATCTTTTTAATGACCATATATCCATTGCTTCAGGGGTAATGAATCATGATGTAATTAAGGAGTTAATTACTATTTTGAAACATCTGAAAATGTGTGATAATAACGTAGTTTATGTTTTAAATAAAATTAGAAAGTTTTTGAACATTGATTTTGCATTATTTAGATTTAAAATGAAAGAGATATGCTAATTTTAGTTAGGGTCACTGTTGGAAATTGCAATCTTTATTTACAACCTTGTAATTATCATTAACGAAACTAGTGAAATTAATAGTTAATTTCCTGGAATAATTATGTATAATATTTGGGAAATATTTGATCATAATTTTTCCCTTAAATGACATTGCCTAACTAATATTTGATTAGATTTGATCTAGATCACAAATCGGTTACTTCATACACTTTCCAACAAACATGTTGCTTGAATAGGTTTGGGGATTTGTTTAGCAAATATCCTTATAATGTTCATAAAAAATGTTTTAATTATTATTATATGGTATAACTTCGGTTGAAAAACTGATTATCATCTCAAGTACAAAGTGATCTATTTTGCATTATCCTTTCCCAAGGCGGATATGGTGTGTAGTCAGGGAGCGTTGGGGTAGTAGGTTGTACCATGTGCGGTTTGTCCCACTCCCGTCGGTACTGGCCTTAACAACGTGTAGGGTTGGTATAATGCTTGAGAAATCATGATGTATTTATAATTATAAAAATTTGAAATAATACGCATTTGAGATAATACCATATTTCAAGTAATAATTAAGAATGTTTGTTGGATATTAATTGGATCATTAATTTAACATGATTAGATTAATTGGAATCCAATTAAAATTGAAACACTCTATTATGAATAAGTGTGTTATTTCCATGGGAAGAATTAATCATAATGAATATGATTCATAATGATTAATTAGAATATGAACGATATATGGAGGATCACATAAGTGACATCCATGATCTCCCGTCAAGGCGAAGTTCTGTCGCCAGGGATTGTATGTAGGAGATGGATGTCTGAAGTGACATATCCTGCATACAAACGCATTTGGATCGAGCTCTTTTCTTATCGAAAGAGTAAGGCCGTATGCACAGTGACCCCAATATCAGTTCCTCAGATTATTGGGGCGATATTATATTGTGCATAGCGAGTTGTAATCCAGTTGATGATTGGTTCAATTAACGATGGGTCAACATCACCTTAGGGGTAGTGGGTTCGGGTGCTAAAGATCGAATTGGGAATGCAAGTTGGATTTGCAAGGCGGAATGTGTTCCCGCTCCTTTTTATCTGAGTTACAGTTTCTCATATTATTGGGATGTGACAAAGATAAGAAAGGAGATCCTAGATCTTGCTGAGATATAATGGTAAGTATATCTCTTGCATTGAATGTGATAAAGGGAATGAACTTTTAGTGTTGACCAGGCAAGACAACTTTGATATAAAAATTCCTAAATCAAAGTAAAATATATATTTATATATATTTATGCGAATTTCTTATTCCAAATAATACTTCATTAAACCCACTCAATACTAAACTCAATAGTAACCAATATAATATCATGGATTGGATCCATGATCAAGATATTGTACTTGCAGTTGGACACATAATGTATGTGAATGCAATGTGCAAGTTTCCTTATAATAATGAGGAATGATATTTAAAAAGACAATAGGTCTACAACCCTAGGGTTTGTATGTCTCTATAGTCTTGATCTTTCATCGAATGCACTTTGGAAGTGACATGTCGATGATGATCGTAATTGTCAAATAGTCCTTATAAAATCTAAGAAGATGTTATTGCATACGTATGTACTCTCAACATTTAGTCATGAATGACATGGTTCACTGCATCATGCAGAATGGTAGCTCTATAGGAGATGATGTATTCAAAATGTTTGAGTACCTACCTGAACCAATGTTTTAAGAGTTTAGATGGATGTAGATACGATGAGTGTCATCATTCTACTAACTAGACTATAGCCATTCATGAAGCTTCATAATATTCATATTGTATGAATTGAATGAAGCATGCATAGATGTTGAAATACTCTTATATTGAAATCTTTTGAATTCAACATAAGAGATCTTTGTCTTAAGCAATGGTTGTTTATAGATGAAAGGAGTGTAGTGGAAGCATGGGTCCGACCCAAATAAGAAGGAAAGTAAAAGAGTTGATTGTACTTCTGTGACTTCCATATGAAATCCAAATAGTTGGATAAATGCCAATACCGCAATAAGCCGATGTACATATAGTGTGGCTATCTAGACTATCTCGGATCCTTAGAGAAGGACTCAGATAGTGCACCGGAATAATCTACATATAATCATTGATATTGACTTGCTTATTGGATAAGATCAAAGTCTAATAATTGTATCTCATTCTTCTAATAATACTTGCAATTGGTTACATATGTTTTAGAAGACTAGAAAATTTGATCTTAAGGTTTAATAGTCATCCACATGGTATTGATGCAATTGTTGCAACAATCTCTATTGGATAGATAGACTTCATATTTTCAGTAGGAGAGCCCTTAGTCTTAGAGAATGTCTCTACTACATGGATATTAGAAAACACTCGTAGTTTATTTCTAAATGTTGAAAATAGATATGAATTCTGGAATAGACTTATAATAAAGAGTTATGATGGATATATTTCAGATAGTATTTTGATATATGGAGGAATCTACTAAATTAGAAATTAATGAATGGTTCATTAGCATTTTTAATACTGAAAATTAAATCTTAAAGATCAATAGGAGGATGAAAATCATTTGACAATGATTTAACATCAAGTCTTGGACATTCGTCTGCTAATGAGATCAATTGACTAGTAAGAGATGAAGCTTTCGAATGTCTGAAATTTCAAATCTTACATACTTGTGAATATTGTATTCAAAGTAAAGATTATCCAATGCACCCTTCTCTGAGAATGGTGTAAGATGTCAAGGTATTCAAGATCTCATACATATTGATGTATGTGAATCATCTGTGTCATAATGAACATTGATGATATGTGATATCATTCGATGATTATTTATGATATAAGATTTCTTCCCTTCACCTTAGAAACCTTTGAAATGTTCAAAGATTTCACAACTTTGGTTTAGAATCAAAGTTTGAAGGAAGATGAAATCAATTTTATCTAACTTAGGTAGTAAGTACCTATTAGAGGAATTCTAAGAATGCCTTATGGAGAAAGGAATATCATTACTATCTCACTCCTCCTAATGTACCTTAATAGAGTTGTATGGATATACAATTGGATCATGTGTGACATGATTTGATCAATGATGAATATTAGCATAATTATCTCTTAGTTTCAAAGGTATATATGTAGTAGAGACTACAATATATAACCTTAAAATGGTTCCATGATAGTATGCTGGAATCATGCACCAAAGAGTGCTACTTCATTAGGAAAAAATAGGATGGTGTTGCCTACTTTATGACCTTGAAATTATTAAAAGATCTCATCTCTAAGGATATTATTCTTAGATGAGGACTCTCTTGAGAATCAAGATGAAAATGAAGTGAAGGAACTCATTTAATCTTGAGAAAATAATGAGGCTCCTAAAATGGGAAACTAAAAGGACAACTAAAATGAAACACTAATACCTCTTCAAATGGGTTTGAGGACAGATTCCATGTGTTAGTTAAATGATCTTACTTCATGTGATGAAGCTTGTAAAGATCATGACATGGAAAGATAGATTTTAGCAATAAAGTCTATAGTAGACTTCATATAAAAGTGTTGTATATGGTTCCTCGAGGATCAACCTATACATATAAGACCCGCTAAGGTGTAAATGGATCTTCAAGAGAAAGAAGGAACCTAATGAGAAGGTACAGACCTTCAAAACACGACTCGCAGCCATGAGCTACATACTGAATAGAAGACATCGCTTGCGATGATGCTCTCCAGTGACCTTGCTTAAACTCATCAGATTATTACTAACTATAGCTACACAACTTGACTTTGACAACTTCAATATGGAAGTCATGATTGCATTCCTCCACGAATATCTCTCTGAGGATATTCACATGAAGTAGCCCCATGGCTTCATGGTTAGGAAAGCAAGGTGTGCAAGCTAAAGAAACTCCATATATGGACTCAAAATAAGCTTATTGTAGTTGGAACATAAGATTTGATGAAATTAAAAATGGTATGATTTCAGATAGAATCTTGATGTACAATGTGAAGGTTAGTGGGAGTACCATTGTGTTCATCATGCTAAATGTAGATGATACCCTAATCATTTCGAATGATATAAGGATAATAATAAGTGTTTTATAAGCTTACTATTCCATACCTTGAGATATAATCTCAAGGATACCTCTTAGATCTTAGTTCTGAAGATGTTCAGAAGCAAAGAGAAGAGGGTATTGGGACTGCCACATTAGTAGTACACCCTGGACATGTTCCATTTTCTGGAAAATTCCAAAAAAGGCTTCCTTACCTTAAGATATGGTACTAACCTGTCTAAAGGGATAACACCTCAAAGAGTTGAGGAAGTGAATTCTAGAACTACTTGCCCTTGTGCATCAGTTACGAGAAGCCGAGTGTATGCTAGATGTGTACAAAAGTTAGATATCTGCCATGCAGTGGGAGTAATAAATGTTACTAATCCTACTATGGAGATAAAACACTTGATTACAATAATAACAATATCTTCAAAGATGAAAAGATTTTTGAGATAGTGATATCTAAGTCTTATCTTCAAGAAATTAAGACTTTATAGATAGTGATCTAAAATGTCTTAACTACAGATACCTTAGGAGATAGAGATCTCCAAGAATAAGGGTATTCTGATAAGGATTATGGAAATAATGGTTATAATAATTATTAACCTGTAGTGTCAAGGACACTATAACTGACAAAATTGAGTATTGGTTGCATAAGATGCAACATTCGTATTGGATGCAAACACTGTTACTAGGGGATATGCAAGTGTCGTAAAAGGAGTTGGCATAGTCTCTCCGGAACAGAGTGATTGATCATCTTACCTAGATATTTTCCAAAATCGCCTATGATTGTCACATGAGTGAGGGTTTAAATGATTAGCCCATTAATGGCTCTTTGGGCTAGTAGGAGATTATTGGACATGCGAGCCCATCGAGCCATTATGCAATAAATGTTATTGCAAATATCATTCCCCGATCTGAATTGAGGAATAACTAATTTGCGTAATAGGTCCCTTAGTACAATTAGGGTTATGTACCATGGCCATCTTAATGATCATACAACTGTTGATTCAATTATTGAATCATAGAGGCTGGTGCTTTGATGAATATCTAAAGAGTTAGATTGAGGACTCATCTAGTACCGTAAAATGATTGTTAAGAAAGGATCTCCAGCTTAAGAAGGAGATGGCAATCTTTTCTCTATAGGATGATATGTAATCGACCTCTTGATGCATGTAATCTATAGAGGAATAGAGATTCGGAGGTGTTAGTTAAGTTAGGTCAAAGAGTTGACTTAACGAGATCGAGATAACCAAAGACTTATGTCGTATGCTGTCACGATATAGGCACGCATCCTCTGACTGATGATAGATTTGTTACTATATGTCTGAATATTTATATTTGGTAGACCAATAGGCCGATGACCTAACCAAGGTCTATACATGTGCATGCAAGGGCATATGAGTAATGCGATCTATCAAAGGGATCATACAGGTTCATTTACTGAACCAGAAGACATGAGCTCACTCATGGGATATTGGGAAGAATCAAATTCTGTGCGCGGTCGTCTTGCTTTGGAAGCTTGACTGAATTTGTAGGTTTGATATATACTTTTGGAAAGTATATAATCAACACTTGGGTATGATATATGCTTTTAGAAAGTATATGATCGATACCAACTCCAAATAGTCAAATGAGAAAGTTAATGATAAAACCTTGAAGGAGACAGTCTAAAAGAGATCTAAAAACTTCGGGTTTATTCTGGGTCTTCCAGTATGTAGGATGTACAGGTATTAGGAATGCCTGAGGGTAATGTAATCATAAACGATTGTATAACCATGACACTTCCATTCCGAGGGAGTGATGAAACATGTCTGGATTTTAGTGACTCCTCTCATAGAGAAGTAATCTGATCTTAGTCCAAATGTTGGACATTGATCTGAATGTGATTTAGATGTAATGAGAAGATTAGATTTGTAGTCTTGATTTAATCAAGCATCTATGGGAGGTCTAAAATATCTAGATTTGAGATGTGATCTCAATATCCAAGTCGCTATACATTGAACAATACAATCGCCATGTCCTTATCTGCAAGTATCTGCGGAGAAAGCATATTATCCATGAAAGAATTCATGGATAATTTCACCATTTATATATGTATCCGAGCATTGAGAAAATTGATAATTAAATGTGATTTAATTATCATGAATAATTTGAATTTGATTCATATTATAAGGAGAGTTATCTGAGATAATTAAATGTGATTTAATTATCAAAGATGTGAATAATGTGAATGCGATTCATGTTATTTGGGTACATGAGAAAAGAGATCCAAGATGATTAAATGTGATTTAATTATCATGGATATGACTAATGCGGATAGCACTATCCATATTAATCGGGTGTATTATAAATGTGATTTATAATATATCAAAGAGAGAGAGCATATTGTGATTTTTATTTGTTAATTAATTATTGATTTTAATTGGATTCACATTGGATGATTAATTGAAAATATAATTTACATTTAGTTTTGGGTTGTGAATAAGATTCACATAATTTCAATGGCTTGATCGAAATTTTTCACAAGATAATTGTGAATTAGTTTTATGAAAATATTTCCAACAAAAGTTGTTGTAAACTAAAGAGATGGCATGAGATATTGAGATCTCATGATAATTAGAGGAGATTAACGAATCCACTCAAGAAGAGTGTATGACTAGTTATCTCCATATGGAGAAGAGTAGCCCCCCCTTCTCAGGGGATTAGTTTCGTCTCCTCATTATCTCTTATCTAGTTAAAGTGATTTAAATTGGGATTAATTATGTTGATTTATCAATGTAAATAAATTCAAATTAAATCAATTGTTGTTGTGCTTTTTACAACAACATCTTAGCCATTGAAAGAAACACAAATCAATCTCATCCATTGATTGTGTGATGTCCATGGATTGAGATCCATGGACTTCCCCAAACCCATTATAAGATGAGGCACCCCTTGCTCTTCGAGTTACACGATTACGACATATTCTCTCTCCCTCTCTCTATAAACGCAAAATGCTCTCTCCCTCTCTCCTGTGGTCGTCCACCATGGAGCCCTCAAGAAGAGTCGCCATCACCGTAGTATTATCGTTATGCTACTGAAGTATTCGCTCATGGATGTTCGTCTCCTTTGGTGCGCCTCGCTCATGAAGAAGATGTCAGATCTCGTGTGACGAAATCAGGAAATTCGCCACTTAGACCATCAACATGGACCGCGAGGAGCACATGTCTCATCAACGTGCTCGCAAGCGTCTCCTCTGTTGGATTGGTCTTGAGACAGGAGGTCTCTTCATTTATAGACTCGATCGCAGCCACACTTCAAGTTGTAAACCTTATATCTAATTGTGGTTTAGATGAAAAGATTCGAGAAAGGTTCTTGGATAATGTGGTTTCATCAAATTGAAATTTTTAAATTCTGCAGCATCGAGCTACCAGTGCGACTAGTCGCTCCCGATCGCATTAGATGCGATCCTTACGCTTCCATGACGCGCTTGAGCATTTTCCCATATACTTCACTTCCCATAAGCGATCTCCTCCCAAAATAAGTATCTGCAATGAATGAATCACAAAACACACCCACTTGCAATAAATATGTTATAAATATAATTTTAAAAAAAACATCACAACTATGGAGGTAATACAATACGTTTCCTTTGTACACCATGTTGGTTGGAACCTCTTCATATCTTCAAAATTCATCTCCCCATACCCCGTCTTCGCATGCGAGTATCTCCTTGCCTTGAAAAAAGTATCGCTCATCCTCTTCTCCACCAAATGAAAAAATGCTCGACGATAGATTCTTTCCCTAGGCCGGGAACTAAACGATCCTACTCTAAAAAGTATTGCAAAATAGTAGATTAAAGAGTAGCAACAAATTTAAATGAATGGGCTAAAACATTATACTTTGTAGAAACATCTCAAACAATCTTTCCTGCTTGGTAACAGGAATGTGACTCCAACGAAATTGCATGCTAGTCAAATGTGTCTTGATTATGATGTTAATATCCCTTGCCACCTTGTTGCTATTCAAAAAATCCTTGCATATTTTGTAAAATTTTCGAATAATATGAAAGTTAAAATGAGAAGATTTATTTATATAAAAGTTAAATTTAGAATATTTTTAAAATTCATGCCTCCCATACGTAGTAACCTCCAACAAAGGGTAGGACTCCGAAGTCTGCCCATCTCCAATTGGTAAAGGTATGTGGATGCTCGGACATCCAGAACAATGTGAACCAGAATCCATTGAGGTCTTTGCTGATATAGATACCGGGCTTGTAGTAGGAGCAGTTGTGTAAGATGACTCTCCATATACGCCTCCATAAAAGGAAGAAGGAGGATAACCAAGAAACTCATAGTAGGATATGACCCATCGAGTCTCGTCATGAAGTGACTCTAAAGTAACATGCATGGTCGGTTGCCTACTGGAAGAAGGTGAGTCTGACGAGGATGGACGAGTGGATCGTTGAGATCCATGAGAGCCGCCACATCCAAAACCAACCATGACTGTAATGATGATGTAATAGTTAATTACAAAGTTATAAATGAATATTTTTATTGATTCAATTAGAATATTTTACTAAAACTTACGGTTAATCTTCATCGTGTGACTCTGGTGAATTAAAGCATATTTCATTGATTTCTAAGTTATCTGAATTATCATTTGTGGAGTCTACATCATCTTGTAGGTCGACACATAACACCTCAGTATTTGACAATCGAATCAATGACTAGGACTTCTTCTGCTACATTTATTCTCTCATGAGTCGGTGTGAAGGCTTCATCTATAACATCTTCAAGATGAGTATATTCATTAGAGATATAACCTCGAGAATTTATCTTTACAACACTGAAAGATTTGTCGCTCTTTCTTTTCTTTGACACTTGTGGGAGATAACAAACTTGGTCCACTTGAGAAGCTAGAACAAAGGGTTCAAATCTACGTATAAATTTTCTTAGTACCACATCGACAATATTATTTCTCTTATCGATCACTATGTCTCCATTGGGGTCGTACCAATCACACAAAAAGAGAACTACTGTCTTAAACCCTGGAATACTTTATTTTACTTCCATTATCTCCTTTAATATTCCAAAGTAATCCAAATGATATTCCCCATAATAAGATCCACGAACCATCACCCTGTAATTCTGAGTTGTTAAATATCTACCAGAATTAAAGGTATGAAACCTATAACCATTATTGTAGCAAGAGTTGTAAGATCAGACCTTATAAATCATACCTTCTCCAAAATATATTAATATTTGTGTATGATAACCACCACCGTCCAATTGTTTTGTTTGGTTCTTAAATAATTTCGAAAATTGATTCCTATAGATGCTCACCACTTCATCATCTAAATACATAGGATTTTCTTCGATAATTTTTCTTCTAAATTCCCTCAAATAAGTATAAGAAACATTAGAAATAAGTGGAATTAAATTTACATATGTATATAATGTAATACAGAGACGTACTGAACATATGGTGTTATTTCCTTGCAATTGTCTAATACATATAGCTCTCCAGCATCTTTCTCTTGTTTTGATAATAGACGTTCTGTAGCCTTTCCTACGAGCTGAGTGGAATGATAAAAGATACTTATATGAGGATCTTCCTCAGAGTAAATTGTCTCATTCCTCCTTAATCTGTTGTGGATAGTTAATGACAAGCCTCACGACTAGGGTTAAGGTATCAAATACATCTCGAGAGGTCGTCGCGACCCAAATCGCGAAGAATAAACAACAAGGAAATAAGAGATACACAAAAATCAAGCAATCAAGCACAAAATCGATGTCAGCGGTCTCCGATATTTATCTAACTTGGTATAGCGACCTGGTCGAACACATGGAGCACGAAATTATATGAAGTAGTTGAAAATCAGATCATAAAATGCCAATTTTTGTAGTTTTTACTTTTGCAAAATTTTGTATATATTTTCCAAAATAAGAAAACAAGTCAAAGAAACAAGGGGCAAACAAGCTTCAACAATTTTTATTAAGAGTAAAAAATGCTCAGAAACAAGAAACAAAAATGTTTTTATGTTTTTCATATTTAGATGTTTTTGGTGATTTTATGGGATTTTCCAATTTTTATATGATTTTATAAAATCAAACAAGAGCGAAAATGAAAAATAGTGTACAACCTAGACTAAAAGGTAAGTTTAAAATATGAAAAATGCCTTAATGTACTGGTTGTAATTTTTATGAAAAAGTACGAAATAGCTACAAAAACAAACTGAAATCCATTTCTTTTTGAATTTTCTAGAATTTTTAATGATTTTTATATTTTTTTGAGTCTTTTGTAATTTTTAGGGTTTTTTTGAGTAATTTTTAATAAAAAATGCCACTGAAGACAAAGCATATAAAAATATACGCATAGAAATTTTAAAAGATTTTTCAGACAATTTTTTTGAATTTTATGTATTTTATAAAATAGATAGAATAATTTTTAGGTATTTTTGATTTTTTAGAAAATATCAAATAAAATTAAATTAATTCACAAAAATTAACATAAATATTACTTGTTAGCAGGAGCTGACCATAATTTTTAGGGAAAATTTGGAGTTGTTTTAGTAATTATTTGATTAAAAATAAAGCACACACCAAGCAAGGACCTAACCGCAACTATGCAAAAGTTTCCAGGGCAAAAGATAACATACGTGAAAAGCACATGGCTAATATTGCAATTTAACAAACATATTCACACATATGCTTATGAATATATGCGCCGGGGTATATATGCAATAAACAAAAAAGTTTACTTCAAAACATAACATCTATAAAGCACTGGAGAAAACATGCAAATAACCCTCAAACTCACGTGTACATGCATGTATCTCAGGTCCGGAAGGAGTAAAATGCAAATACTAAAAACATAGGGTCCAAATTGTAAAATATTTACTCTACAGCTTTTATTTACTAGACTAACAAGAAAATCATGTAAATATGGGATAAAATATGCAAAATACCCTCCGCAGGGCACGCGCAAAATGTGTAAGGGCACGTGGCAAGCTCTGGAGGTGGCGATTGCGTACGATCCTAATCACTGGCAACCCTAGATCTGACAGTCAGGGTATGTCGGAGACGTGCAACAGGATCTGACATGTCAGTCCTGATCCAACGGTCTGAAAAGCTGCGTCGACGTTCGGATCAGATCAAAACTGGTGCTCTGCTCCTCATCCAATGGTGGCGGAAGATGGCAGACGAAGTGGTGGGTAGTGAACTTCGATCAGGAAATGGTGTGAATCCGCTGGTTGATCGAGCCTCCAAATGGTACAATACCTTCGGAGGGGTGCTCGCATCGAATGGCGGAGGTTGATTAGCGGTGTGATGGTTGAATGGTTGGGACAACGGAGCTCCACATGGAGCTGCTCCGACAAGCCACTAGAGGTCCAGAAGATGTTCCTACCATGTGAGGGTACCTGCAAATGAAAGATAGGACTCGGGGCTGTGCTCCGATCCAGGTTATTACAGTTGGAGAAGAAAGAAGCGAGGGTGGATGGAAGTTGGGTCTCTGACGTACATGGAAGGAGGGGACCCGGCCATAATCTATGCCTAGGGGTCGAGGCTAAGGATGATCAGATTGTGTGGGAGATGGAGGGCGAGGCGTAGGTTTTATCTGAAAGGTTGAGTGCGGATAACGGGGCTCCAACCAACTGGTCGGAGAAAGTGAACGTGCGACGGAGCTAAATGGATAGATTGAATCAAAAGTGAAAGTGCAGAGAATGGGATGGGTACCTGAAGATAAAGATGAACCCCTGAGCTCCAGGCGATGATGGTCGTCGGGGTTGTGGCCTCAACCTCGCTGTGGAAGGCGAGGAGGCTAGACGCGACGACGCTCGTTGGCCAAGTATCTGAGCTGCTACTTCAGGCCACCAACACTCGATCCAAAGGGCTCTTCCGGTTGCTGTCACTCCACTGAATATTCCTAGGGATGAGAGAAGGGGCAAGGCACGAGCTACCTGCAATGGAGGCGGAAGAGGATACTATATAGGGTTCCCAGGATGGAGGAAGAATCGAGAGCAAGTGCGCAACCCTAGGAAGATTCATGCCTTCCTAGGGATCTCCGAGGGTCGCGGATCCTAGGAGAAGGCTCATGCAAAGATTCGGGTCGAGAAGAGGCCTTACCCGATCAGGAAAAAAGGGAGAAAACGCTCCAGTGAACGGAGTCGGGTCGGGTCAAGCCTGGAAGAGGGCGTTGACCCGCGATCAACATCTGGTCCCGGCCAATCAAAGAAAAAGGAAATTAAAAAATATTTACAAAATCAATAAAAACAGTAAATGACATCAAAATAAAAAGAGTATAAAATAAAAAATGTTTAATAATTTTGAAACTATTTTTCTGTAATTTTAAATTATTTTTATAAAAAATAAATTAGTATGGTGTTATATACAGGTATAATAAACCTATGTACTTTGTACAATTATTTTTTTTTGTTATTTTTACACAAATACCCCAACTTTGTATTTTATTTATTTTCAATATGTTTTTAGGGGTAAAAAATAAATTTCATTTTATTTTTATGATTTATTTACAGGTATAGAATAAATAGGGAGTGAGGCATATATACATGTATTTTATACATGTGAGAAAGGATTTTATTTTTATTTTTCTGATTTTTATTTTATTTTTAGAACTATATACAAGATGGTAGAATGAATATTTTTATTTTTATTTTATCAAAAATAATTATTTACATATATAGGTAATATGTATATCGTAGACTAGGCCCTATCTCTCTCTACTTATTTTCTTTGGCGATCAGGTCAAGGCTTAACCTTCTCTTGGTGTTTGGGTCACTTTATATTTATTCTAAAAACCTCCTTCGTTTTTATTTTCCTTTATTCTTTTATTTTTGCACACATACATGCTAACTATACAATGTTAACACATGCATGTTGAATCCTAACTTATTGTATTTACACCTATTTACATGATGCTTTGCCAAGATAAATAGATGAAATAAAAGAATAAAGACTGCGAATCAGGGATGCATCACCCACTATACTTTACCTTTGCTAGTCCCTTAACAAACACTTATTTGCAAAATTAGTGAAAAGGAAAAGAAAAAGAACGAGAATCAAGGTTGATTATTAATCTTGTCTTCATTATATTAAAGTATGGAACTCCGTCGGACCCTTGGATTATTAGTTTATCGGAACCTTATTTGGACCTATGTTTAAGACTCAACAACCTCTAAGTTCCGCCTATCTATGGTAAACACTCCTCAATAATCCATATTAGAAAAAGTGTACATACACAAACTCTAATGACCATGAGTCTTTCCTTGTACTGTGTAAGTGATATGTAGCTCCCCACCTCAGAAATGACAAGGCAACAACCTCCCTCAACAAGGTACTCTAATGCCCTAGTCTAGCAGCTCTTTCCTCGAGGAGCAGGGTATTCCCTTCTAAGTTCAAGTTCAACCGGCTCAAGAAGAGGGGAAAATAAGAGAATGGACCGTGGCCAGTGTAGCCACGTATCCCTGGGAGCCCAACTAGTGTAGCTAAGTCTCTCACTGCATGATTCATGAGATTAGAAGGTGTAACGCATGTTTTGATTTCTTTTACTATAAACACTCCGGCATGCATTTCATTTTCTATCAAGACCACCACATTTTTGGAGTTTTTCTTTCATTTGCTCATTTTTTTGATGTGCATATGTACAACATATCTACATGGTGCAACATATATACATAAGGACTTTTTCTTCTTGAGACTGTACACTATCCCTCTTTTGGAGCATTATTGCAACCCACAACTCCTGTCTTTAGACCTCAACACCGCTAGACCAAGTTTACGCACACTTCCCTCCCTAAAGGAAGATAAGAGGTTCCGCCTAGAAGTACTACCCTCGTATGCTATGCTAAGCAGAAGGAAACTGCCTCCTCACCACCTTATTCGTGTAGAGCTGAGTGTAAAGTGTTGGTTCATGTAAAGCTATTGTCTGTGAAAGTCATGTGTGTGTTGTTAAGTGTTCTACTTAGGATCATAAAGTTGACATGTGAACATAGCCTAGTGGACTTAAAGAATTAAGTGACTAATGGACCTGAAAATTCTTAACCCCAAATCCTATAAGGTTCCTTTGAGAATTATGTGAATTAAGTTCTTAACCAAGCTCCATTTTCCAATTTAATTCCAGACTAGTTTAAATGTCAACTATAATTTAGAAGAATATACAAATATATACAAAATTTTTTTTATGCAAAGTTTTTGAAAATGTGCAAATTTTATGAAAATGTTTGAATGCATGCATGAATGCAGAAGTTTTGCAAACTATTTACAAACATTTTACATCATGGTTTTTGCAAACTTTTATTTTTCAAACATTTTACAATTTTTTTTCTATGTACATAATTTTGATACGAAAATATGTACAAACATTTTACAAAAAAACATTTTTGCAAACATTTGTACAAAAATATTTTTTATAAATAATTATGTATGTGCAAGAAAGAATTTTATGTACAAATTTTTTTGATTTTTTTTTATTCTCAATAAGTGATTTTTAACCATTTCATTTATTAACACACACACACACACTCAAAGCATGAGTTTTGGCTAAAGTATATATGTAATATATACGACACCCCCCTATACTTAGCTCGAACAATGTCCACAGAGTGATCAAAGAGCGATGAAGAAGACATAACTCGTGCTAGGTATAGGATAGTGAAAAGGAATGTTATACTACAACAACGAATAAAAGTATAGCATGAATAGAGCTCGGTTATTCCTCCTATATCTAGGATCAAGTAATCCTAAGTATAGAAGACTGTACACAAAGGGAATACCGATTGAAAGATTGTATTAGGTCTACCTCCCCTATATTTAGGGTAAGATATCCCTAAGTATAGGCAGCAAAACAGAGGTAAAAAGAATCAAAAGAATAATAAAAAATCTGACACCCCCTATACTTAGGGTAATGTACACCCTATGTATAGCATAATCACACGATGTAGAGGGGGTGTTAGATCAAAGAATGAGATGATATGGACATATGGATCTATACATGGCGGATGAAGGTGATAATCAGGCATGGGATGTAATTGATGTGAGTCGAAGATCACTTCTCATGCAAAATGAATAGGGGCGACATCAACAATGAGCAGATCATGAGCTAGATATGGCCTGAGACGCTGACTATTAAAGAAAAAGGTGGACTCAGATGACATCTCAGATATGTCGATACTACCATTGTCATGCACCTTTCAGACCAGGTATGGTCCTTTCCACTTACTCTACAACTTCCGTGGAAAGAATCTAAGACCGACATAAAACAACTACTCTCTCTGATTTGACCCAAACTATTTATGGCTGATATGAGAATCATGCCATATCTTTACTCTCTCCTTATACTGTAGGCTTCTCGAAAAGGCTGTATCTCTAAGCTCCTCCAGGGCTGCCAATTTTGCCTTCCTTTGATCACATATACTCTCTGAATCCAATAATATCTCAGTGTCCGCCCAAAGTGACTTATGCTTAATCTCAACAGGTAAATGGCAGGGCTTGGTATAAATGAGACGAAAGGGAGATGTCCCCAAAGGAGTCTTGAAAGAAGTCTTATATGCCCACAAGACCAAGTCCAAATGCTGTGACCAATCCTTTCAGTCTGGGTGGACTAGCTTCTGTAATATCGTCTTGATTCCCTATTGGATACTTCAACAAAACCATTGGTCTGAGAATGATATGGAGTGGCAACTCGATGGTCTATGCTGAACTCGTTAGCAAGGGCCTTTACCTTGTCGTTGATAAAATGAGACCCCCTGTCAGATATAAGAACTCTAGGCACCCCGAACCATGAAATGACATTCTTCCTCAAAAATTTGCAAATAGTCTTAGCACCTGCGGTTTGAACGGGTATGGCCTCAACCCAGCGACTCACGTAATAAACAACCAACAAAATGTACTCAAATCCCCGACTCTTAGGGAATGTACCCATGAAATCGATGCTCCATGCATCAAAAACCTGACAGAAGTGAATGGGTTGCATGGTCATCATATCATGTTGTCCACAAGTGCCCATCCTCTGATAGTCATTACATCTCTTCACGAATTCATCAGAATCTTTGAAGAGGGTAGGCTACCATAGGCCGGATTGGAGCACTGTCTGTGTTGTTCTCCTCCCAGAATGATGTCCTCTTCCATAAATCTTATGGCAATATATAAGGGCGCTGTGGTGCTCCTCCCGAGGAATGAACCGACGCCAACCGCTATCCCCTCCTTTGTGATAAAGGATGGGATCCTCTCAATGGTAAGACTTAGCTTTCGCAAGGAAGGTTTCAAGTCACTGTCTGGGCCAACCTTGTGGAACTTTCTTGGCAACAAGATAGTTCACAATGTCGGTGTACCATGGGAGTGAGGCGATAGCAAGGATCTCCTCATTTGTGAAGGTCTCTGTAATGGGATCAGTCTTCTTAGAATCCTCAAGACTTTCCAAATAGGAGAGATGATCCACCACCACATTCTTAACTTTAGGTTTATTCTTAATCACAATATCAAACTCTTGGAGTAGAAGGACCCATCTGGTCAATTGAGCTTTGGCATCCTTCTTTGCCATGAGGTATCTGATGGCAGTGTGATCTGTATAGATAGTCACTTCGGATACAAGAATATATGATCTGAACTTATCCAAGGCAAAAACTATGGCTAGCATCTCTTTCTCTATGACAGTATAGTTCCGCTGAGCGGCATCCAATGTACGGCTACCGCAGTGAATGGCAAATGGTACTCCATCCCTCCTTTATCCTAGAACAACCCCCATAGCAAAATGGGGGGCATTCGTCATGACCTCGAATGGGAGAGACCAGTCTGGCAGCTAAAGGACAGAAGCCTCAACAGCTAGGTTTGTTGAGAGTCTTGAATGACACAAAACACTTATCATCTACAATGAACTCGTTGTCTTTCATCAGCAGATCAGTCAATGGTCAGGCAGTCCTGCTGAAGTCGTAAATGAAACATCAGTAGAAACTGACATGCCCCAGAAAAGATTGTAACTGCTACATGTTGGATGGTGGATCGAGTTTCCTGATGATATCCACCTTGGTCGTATCAACCTCCATGGCCCTGTTGGATATGATATGACCAATCACCATCCCCTGAGTCACCACGAAGTGACTCTTTTCCCAAGATAAAACAAGATGGACCTCTATGCAGCGTTGAAGAACGCGGTCTAGGTAATCAAGACAAGCATCAAACCCATCGTCGTAGATCGGAAAGTCGTCCATTAAGACCTCTAAATAGTCACCCACCATGTTCGAGAAGATGTACAACATGCATCTTTAGAATGTTGCTGGGACGTTACGTAGACCAAAGGGCATCCGTCTGAAAGCATGTGCCCCAAACGGACAGGTGAATGTCATTTTATCCTAGTCTTTGGGCATTACGACCACATGATTGTAACATGAGGACCTGCCAAGAAAGCAGTAGTGACTCTTCCCAACTAGCCTCTCTATAATCTGATCAATAAAAGGCAGTGGGAAATGATCCTTTTTGTTGGCCTGATTCACACATAGACCCTCTAAGAAGTGAGTACCTAGGTAGCTATCTCCTCTCCACACTCACTCACAACCATAGTGATGCTCTCTGATTAACCCAAAAATCGACGGTCTTAAGTTCCACACAAAGCGGGAACCTAGTCGTTGAACTGACCATGCAAGATCCGAACTAAATCAACAATTAACCCACAGTATCAAATCAAACAATGACAAGAAAATGTGGAGTCAAAATTTATTATAACTCTACAAAAGTGTGTATAGTGTGCAAGTGTGTAGAGTGTCGAACTCAGGGAGCAAGCAAGATAGATGAGTCAAAATGTGCAAAAATGAATGTGATTAAATGCCAACCAATATGCAAATTTTTGTGGGTTTTAATTTTATTTTTTTTAATTTTATGTTTTTATATTTTGATTTTTAATTTACTGAATTTTATATTTTCTTTTTGTATTTTGTATTTTTTCATAAATAGAATATACACAAAATATAAGAAAAGAGAATAATAGAGTATCTATAAAAATAAGGAAAAATAACCAAAATTCAGAAAATAAAATGTTTTTCGTCTTTTTATATTTTTCTAATGTTTTTTTTGAATTTCTAGATTTTCCCTTATTTTTTGGTATTTTTAAAGTCAAAAATACTGGTAATAGTGAATAAAGTTGCTGGCCAAAATTAAAATGAGGATGGAAAATACTAAACAAAGTCCAAAATTCCTCACATTAATTTTATTTGAAAATAATAAATTAGAGAAAATATAGAAACTAAAATTGTATTTTTAGGATTTTTCTAGAATTTTTTAGATTTTTAGGAAGATTTTTGGAGTTTTCTAATTTTCAAGGTTTTTGTTTTGAAATTTTTAATGATTTTTGGACTAACACTAAAATATAATAAGATATGCAAAATATTTTTTTTGGGATTTTTCAAAAACTTTTACTAATTTTTATGGATTTTCTAATGCAAACAGAGCTGAAAATAAATGTTTTTGATTTTTAATAATTATGAAAATGCAATAAAAATGCAACACAAAAATATGTCGTGAATGAGCAAGCCAAGAAGAGCTTAACCTAAATTATGGTGATTTTTAGAGATTTATTGACTTATGCAATAAATAGAAACAACAACAAGAAACTACACTACTCACAAGGGTCTACTTGCAATTTCCATGCAAAATATATAACCGATAAATCGATTTCTAGGGGTTAGTACAAATAATAGAAGTCGCTAGGGCATGCCTGCAAAATTCCCAACCCTACACGTGAATGGCACGCGCTTGGAACAGACCCAAACATAATATACAAAAATCACAGGGGATTACATGCAAATTACCCAAAAATATCACACATACAAAATAGTTCCTGGAGTGAAACGCAATAAATAAACCCGCAGGGGCCCTATGCAAAGTGGCCACTCTCCTCACGCACACGAGCACATGAGGTGATTTGGCCGAGGATCTACTTGCAAATACTGAGAAGTTCAGGGGTCTAATGACAAATAATACAAAAGTTTTCAAACTGCAGAGGAAAGTTTATAGCTTAAATAATAAATACAAATAATTGTCGAGGTTTAAAATGCAAAATACCTAGGCTCAAGGATCGGACGACTGATCTCCTTGACTTATGCCACGTGTTCGCTCCGAAAGCGCCGATACCGGTTCGGCTTATGCGGCCCAGATTAGATCTTCGGGAGGATATCAGTGGCTGAGGTTGCGTGTGATTGAACGGTGGATGCACGGTCTGGAAGAATAGGGCGAATCCGACGGCTCCGAGCTACGTTGCAAGAACAGAGGCAGAACACGAGCCTGGAGAGTTTGGATCACCGCACTCGTCTTCCGTCGCCGTTCTCCATCACTACGTGGATGTCCAGGAGCATGCCGGTGGCTCCCTCTATCATCTGAAGGCCTCAAAAGGGCCAGAGATCATCTAGCGTTCACCTGCGAGGTCGGAGGAGCTGGTGCCTGCCAGGTATCTCCGGTACACAAGCAAAATGGCTCCAGGAGCTCTTTATGCACCTAAGACCTGCACAAAAAGGATTAAACCTTCGAGGGAAAAGTGCCTCAAAGGTTGGGGGAGCAAATGGACGTGGGAATGGCGAAGATGATAGTCGGACGGAGGTAGCTCTGGCGATGGCGTCGATTATGCGAATCGATAAGTGGAACGCGGAGATAAAGATGGCTATGGATTCCTACGACTACTGTGAATAAAAGAGGCAAGGAAAAAGAGGAAAACAAGCACCTCAAAGGAGTGAACCTGAGGTAGAAAGTACCTCGACGGCGAGGTTCGTCGGAGGTGGTGGAACTCGCCCTAATCCGCGACGAAACTCTGCTTTGGTTGGCTAGATCTGCAGCTGTCACCTCCAGGTAGCCAAAGCCACGAAAGGGGGAGAAGATCGGGACAAAATGGAGTTCAAATTTCAAATGGAAGTCGGCGGGTTGCATATGTAGGGTTGACGGTTGGATGGGAAGCATGAGGGAGATCGCCTCAATCGTCGACTCTCGACCCAAGGAGAGCCTAGGGCGTGAGAGGCAGATAATTGAGGAACAAAAGTCCTTTAGGTTACAACACGAAAGAATGCAAGCTTTGACCTTGAAAAAATCGAGAAAATGGGGTCTAAACGAGGTCTGACACACTGGCAGAGGGGGGGAACGACCAGTTGACCCGCCGGTCAACGAGGGCTGGCGCCTGGTTGGTCCACGTGGACCAACAAGAAAAAATCCTCGAGAAATGTTTTGGAAATTCGATTAAAAATAGAAAATGATTTTAATAATTTTAGGGTATTAAATAAAAAATATTTGTTATTTTCTAAGGTATTTTAATCTGATTTTTAATTATTTTTATGAGGTATTCTTTTACAAGTTACCTTATATATGCTATATAGGTATATACATCTATATATTTTAATATTTTATTTTTATTTTGTGTTTCTAATTTATTTATTTTTGTTCATTATTTTATAAATTTATAAATACTTTTATACACTTAAATATATTTTTATTATATTTTTCTTAAATGTTTTATACACTTAATAAAATATAAAATAATATAGGCATATGTACAGTTATTATACCTATGTAAGTTATATACAAGTTTTTTATTATATATTTTCTTTAGGTTTTTATTCTGATTTTAATGTACAAGTATATTATAAATATTATTTATAAAATTATAAAAATATGAAATTATAAAAATAATGAATAAATAATAAAATGAATATTTTAATATGTACAAGTATACAATAGGGATCCAAAACTCAACTTTGAAACTGTAGCTTCTCCAAATGCGAAACCACCGCCATTAAATAGCTTATTTTAAACTATATACAATTTAAGGTGAGTTTGATGCATTTGGAGTTTTTATTTGTGAGATACGGGTTTGGGAAGTTAGGATTCTGGAATATTATTTAGATCATAACTTTTTATCTGTACATTATTTTTGAGTGAAATCAATTTTGTATTTTTACTTACTAAATTATCTACAACTTTCATGTACGAAGTTTCTTTATTTGAAGTATAAAAAGTGGAACCAAAAATAGGTCCCAAAATGAATAAAGAATGAAGGAATTAAAGGTGTTTTTATTGTATCTGGCCCTTATCTCCCCCTACTTTATTCATTGTCGACCGATTCATTGAGATGTCTAGGTCTCGGGGTTTCGGGTCATAAAATATTTACAATATTTTATTCTTTTCCTTTTCTTTTATTTATTCTATAATTTTGGCATTAAAAGCAGTAATTTATACACTATTTATATGCACATGCATGAATGCTAAGATGCTGGAATTAAGGGTATTTATACGCATTTGCCAGGGTTTTTGAGGCCAAAATGGTAGAATAAAGATGTTGAAAACTGGATTCATCACCCTCTTCTTGGGCACCACATGTAATGTACTAACCCACTTGGAGTCGGAGATGGGGTAGATAAAATCGGCGCTCCACCATTTCGATATTTCCTTCATGACCACCTCTCCATGATTCGGGTTCAGCTGTTGCTACAACTCATGCAATGGCTTTGCGTCCTCATCGAGATTGATATGGTGGGAGCATAGGGCCGGACTTATCCCTTAGAAATCAGCCACACTCCATCCTATTGCCTTACGGTTCCTTTCAAGAACCTCCATCAAACGAGATTCTTTCTCTCCAATCAAATCTGCTAAGATAATGACTGAGTACATCTCATGCTCACCCACAAGGAATTTATACTTCAACGACTGCGGTAAAGGCTTCAGTTCAGGACAATTGGGAGCTGGTAAATCTGGCCTCTGAAAGGTCTGAGTAAATTCAACCAGATCTGAATGAGAGAACTCTCACTGATCATGAGAAACTGGTGAAGACGGCCTTGCTGGTGTATCTGTTCTCGATGCTGGCACGGTCTTCACCCTAGCTGCTACCTCTGTGGAAATTAGACAAGGTAATAAATCATCAAACTCTGCCTAGTCTATGTCTGAATCGGAGGGATCTGAATCAGAATCATAAGACACAAAAGTTGCTTCGTTGTCATCAGCCTCAAAAGTGTCCTCAGCCAAGAGTGTGTATTCCGAACCCTCCTCTACTGGAAAATGTGGATCTATAGCATCTGAAAGTGAGAGAAGGGCTCGTGAAACGGGATCGGACCAAGCGGCTTCATCATCAATGATCACAAAGTCACACTTATGGTGGACGTCTCACTCTGCCTTTGTCGCCTGCTCTGCATCGTTGAACTGCTCTGATAAAGCTGAGTCTCACGCTCTGGTCTCATCGATCGTCTCTATTTGTATACTCTCGCTCTCGACACGAAAGTATACCTTCCCACTATCATGGTCAGACACCACCTTGGCTTTGGCCAAAAATGGACATCCTAGGATGATGGGGGTATCAGTCACAGATTCAGGGATCTCCATGTCTGACACAACGAATTCCACGAGGAATTGCATGCCCTGAATTGTGATGACCATGTCCTTCAACAACCCCTTCGACCTCTTGACAAATCTATCAACAAACTGAGGGACTGTCCTGCTCTGTCTAAGAGGACCAAACTCGAATCAGTCGAGTAAGGATGCCAAAAGGAGGTTGATGGAAGAGCCGTTGTCTAATATAGTATGGTCAAATATCTTCTCATGAATGTGGCATCTGACATAGGGAGATCCCGCATCTGGCCTCTTGGCTGGCAGACAGTTTTGAATAGCGAAGCATGTGGCACGAGTCAGCACATGGATTTCTGTCTGATGGTTCATCTTCTTCATGTGGATAGTGGTCTTCTTTCTCAAGTTCCTCTAGAAGACAGGGATGTGCTCAAGTGCCTCTTGTAGAGTCAGCTAGATATGGAATCTATCAGTCATCTGTTGGCTGAACTCTAACTAGTGATCTTTTTTTGGATTTTCTTTTTTATTCCCCTTATCCAAGTGGAGTTCTTGAGGGAAGGGGATGGCGGGGCCCTCCTCAGATAGAGGGCTAGGAAGAGGTTCCTGCTGCTAAGAGGAAACAGAATCCATACAAGTATCATCATGCATCACATATGGACTCGAAAATGAAGAAACCTTTCCATTATTAAATTTTTTGGTGTTTTTCTATGATCCTGAGGTACAGAAACTGGAGAAAACACAACAAGAATAGAAATGGTGGCATCAGTACCACCCACAACTTCTATCTTCACAGCATCAACATCGCACTCTAGCTCAGCATCACGAGAAGCGGTGGCATCAGTACCACCGGTTGGATCTTGAGAAGTGATGGCCTCAGTGCCATCAGCTGGATCAACGTCCTTGGTAGCGTTAGTACCACCGTCATAAACATCGTCATTAACGACATCAACACCACTAACCTCCTCGTCTTGCGCTCCTGGATCCTCGTGGTGTCATCACTCAGACGAGGCGCCGCCAGTTGGCATCCTACCGCTACTAAGTGACACAAAATCAGCATCAAATGTGTATGAAGCAATGTCACCCAATAAATCTCTAGGAGTGGTGGTCTCTGTAAACTGTACCTACTCAGATTTTCTCTTTAGGTTATTCGGGTTGGGCTCGATCTGAGCGGGAATGGAGGCCTTGCCCTAAATGATCTCCCTCATATCATGGCCAAACTTTTCCATCTCTTGCCTAAAGGATGCCTACTGGTATGAGAGTAGGTGGGCTAGATCATCAAGAGATGGGTTCTCATAAGCTAGCCCATGAGAACTGGGTGGGTTGCCTCGCTGAAAGTGAGGGTGCTGTTGGAACTGGTAGGGGGAGGATGAGAATACTGTTGCTGAGGCTGCTGGTGCCTCCACTTCTGTCCCTGCTGGTAGGGAGGAGGACCTGACTGGAACTGATGTGATGGCAGCTGGGAGTAGTGGGGCTGCTACTAAGGCCGGACGGACTTCCCACCATGAGTTGGAGACTATTGCTGGGATGAGGTGCCTCCGGTCGACTACCTGAATCCGGGATGATCTCGGTGGATTCCAGGCTATTGTCAGTCATACCAAATACTGTTGACTTCTATCGACGACTCCTGCTCGTAGGGGGGTGGAGGGAGAACTGCGAGTGGTTGATCTTGCTGATACACCACCATCTGGGCATCGTGAAATGGCGATGGCTGAGGGTATGGGTGCTGCAGCTGCTGGAACGACTCTGCCTGGATGTGGTGGACCCGGTGAATCGGGGCGGAGTGATGGGACGAGCTACTGCTACTAAGATCAGCCCATAACCTGAGACGGGGCTGAGAAGCCGTCTGTACCTCCTAGAGAGACATGATCTGGATCTTTATGTCACTCAGGGTATGTGCCAATTGATCTATCTGAGTCATGCCCTGACACTACTTCTTCTCGATGATTTTGATGCGGTCTTGCTTCTTGCTGATAATGCCCATGTCAGCAGCCGATGACTCTGCCTGTGCTGTGGCTACTGAAGAAGTAGATGGACCTGCATCAACTTATGCTATCCTCTGATAGGACACGGCATGGGGTGAGGGTTTCCCCTGAGTGTAGAGCCAGGTCTGGGACATCAGTGTGTAATTCTCAACCATTTCCTTATAGATGGCCCAGACCTGGTCTTCGTCCTTGGCAAAATAGGAGCCCCTACAAGAAGCATTCACTAGCCCCTACAGCTTCGGTGTCAGCCCACAAAAGAAGCTCTGTACTAGGTTGGGCTTGGATATGTCGTGATGGGGACAACGGTCAATGAACATACAAAAATGATACCACGCCTCATGGAATTGCTCATTGGGGATCATGGGGAAATTGTTGATCATAGCCCACACTGCATTCGTCCGGCCGAGTGGATAGTACTTGTTCAAGTACTCGGTCCGGAGCTGTTCCCACAAAGTCACGTATCTCTCTAAATACTTTAGCCAGTAGGATGCTCTGTCTACCAGGGAGAATGGAAATGCCATCATCTTGATGGTATCCTTGTCCACAAATCTGTCGTGGATAGTGTTGCAGATCATCTCGAACTCCTACAAGTGTAGATGCAGCTCTTCAGTGGCAAGCCCATGGAACTTGGGAAGAAGCTAAATGGTCTGGGGAGGGAGGTTGAAGTCTCCTAGAATCGCCAAAATCTGGATCCAACGGTGTGTAAAAAGTTGCACCAGGGTTGTGCAACTCCCTCATCGGTCTGGCTTGTCTGGATGGCTCCTACGGCTCCTCTAGATGTCCTCCATCTCCTCCTCCAACCTCTGGGATCTCTCCACCGGATGCTCTTCATTGTTCTTCTCTATCGGCTTGCATCTGGGCTATTTCCCAATGTACTTCTACCATGAAGGTTCAATGGCTCTAATCTGCCTCTGCATCATCTCCAGGGAGGCAAGAAGTGTATTGTTGATGGCGCCCTGATCTAAAACATATGTCAAACCCTGTGGCTGTCCATCGGTGTGCTCCTTACTGCTGGCCATCTCGTGGGTCTCTACAAAGACAAAAGACCCAAACTCAGGTGTTGCCATATGAACAAATAGTTGTGCTTCTGGTCTCTGCTCGAGTACCTCAGGACTAGAAGAAGGGTGGTCGAGGGGGAACAAGACATAATCGAACTCGGATCCTGAGAGACTGTCAAGGCTCCCAAAACTTTCCTAGATGAGTGACTCAGAGTGCTCGAGAGCGGTGATTCCAGGGGTAGCCTAAGGGACCTCCGACCCATCATCGTGATGTGGACGAAGATGTGGATGGGATCTGGAAACAAGCAAGAGCAATAATCAAACCCCAATTTCACCTACACAACACTGAGTTGATGACCGTGAAGGTTCGATCGTTAATCTTGTCAATTTTATTTAGGTGATAAGTTAGTCTTGCAAAGCAATTAAGCGAGCTAGTAGGAACCCGATGCTCCCAAGAGACTGACCCAATCCCAAAGCTAGATCTTTCCTATCCAGTACAAGTTGCGGACCAGTTATCGGCTACCCGATCAACTCGCTCTGTTAAGGATATTGTGACTCGCTTTATTGGAAACCTGGAGCAATCCTCACTGGAGAATGACTAACCCCAAGATCAGTAGTCTAACGAGAGTTCAGTGTGGCTCTAACCTAGTGTGTAGGTCACTCTCTCGCACAAGCAAACCAAACAATGAGGGGACGACTCTCCCAAGATAGATTTTTTAAATGAGGTGTCCTTTAGGATCAAGTTTGTTTAGCAGTCCCAATTTTATGATTTTCTCTTTTTTATGGTATTTTTCAAGAACAAGCAAATGCCTAATGAATTTTTGATCTCTTGATTATTTAAAGTACAAAAATAGGGGGAGAAGTCGAAAAAGCCGATGCATGGTCAAAGCTTATGATGCATGCAAAGTAAGAAAGGCGTGCCTAACTCCAGCACTCTACATGTATAGTGATCCGCGCTTAAATTAAAGACAGAAATGTAAATTAATCTAAATGATGCATGAAGAAAACGACCTTAGATGAGAAATTTCTAATCGTGAAGAACAATAGTTAACTGACTAGAGAGAGAGGTCGATGTCTGGTCTCTAATGCCTATAGGTGTCCGCCACAACGGATCATGTACGCATTGTATATGGCCTCCAGCGGCATGTGACCTCTCAATCAATCACGTTAACTTTTTTATCAATGATTTTTAATAAGGTCCAATTACAAACTATAAGTGCAAGCAAATACTTAGGAATTAGGTCTTAATTATTTACGTCACAATCAGAGAAATTCCTAAATCTATGGGTCAAAATCTTCGAGAATCAAATAGAAAAAAGACTAAGAAAAACAAAATCGGTGAAAAACCACAATGAGTTCCGGGGAGCACGCCGGTGCTCGGCGAAACAGACCCCGATATGGCAAGTGTGAGTCTGAGTGTCCAGAGTCTAAGTTATTACAACAATAATCAGAGGTTTTCTAAAAAGTAAACTAAGCTACTCTAGATGATATGACTATTCTCTGCTCCTCCTCTACTCCTCCTCAGGTATGGGTCTCCTCCAAAGCATCCTCTGGTGGTTCCTCGCACGAAAATTGAAACAGAGAGAGTGTCAGAACACAATTATAACAACTAGAGATAAAAAATAAAGAAAAGTCTGAAAAAGCAACTACAAAGCCGTGCTCCCTAGTAATAGCGATATTCTGATGACTCACCTCACGACTAGGTTTAAGGTATCAAATAAATCTCGAGAGGTTGTTGCGACCCAAATTGTGAAGCATAATCAACAAGAAAACAAGAGAACCACACAAATCAAGTAATCAAGCACACAATCAATGTCAACGGTCTCAGCTATTTATTTAACCTGGTATAGTGACCAGGGTCGAACACAAGGAGAACAGAAATATACGAAGTAGTTGAAAAGTCAAATCATAGAATGCCTATTTTTTTAGTTTTTACTTTTGCAAAAAAAATTATATATTTTCCAAAATAAGAAAACAAGTCAAAGCAACAAAGGGCAAACAAGCTTAAACAATCTTTATTAAGAGTAAAAAATGCTCAGAAACAAGAAATAATAATATTTTTATGTTTTTCAAATATTCAGATGTTTCTGGTGATTTTTTGGGATTTTTCAATTTTTATATGATTTTATAAAAACTAAATAAGAGTGAAAATGGAAAATAGTGTATAGACTGGACTAAAAGGCATGTTTAAAATACGAAAAAAGCCTTAATGTCCTGGTTGTAACGTTTATGAAAAAGTAAATAAAAATAGCTACAAACAACAACTGAAATCCATTTTTTTTTAATTTTCTAGATTTTTAATGATTTTTATAAGTTTTTGAGTCTTTTGTAATTTTTAAGGTTTTTATGAGGATTTTTTTTGTAAAAATATTATTAAAGACAAAGCATATAATAACACACGCATAGAAATTTTAAGGAAATCTTCTGACAATTTTTCAAATTTTTTGTCTATTTTATAAAATAGACAGAATAGTTTTTAGGTGTTTTTTTAAGAAAATAACAATTAAAACTAAATTAATTCAGAAAATTACCATAAATATCATGTGTTAGTAGAAGCTAACTGTAATCTTTATGGAAATTTTTGAGTTGATTTAGTAATTATTTCATTAAAATCAAAGCACACAGCAAGTAGGGACCTAAATGCAATTATGCAAAAGTTTCCAGGGCAAAAAAACATATGTGAAAATCACAGGGCTAATATTGCAATTTAATCAACATATTCATGCACATGGTAAAGAATATACACGTAGGGATATATGTGTAATAAACAGAAAAGTTTACTTCAAAACATAACATCTATAAAGCTCCGGAAACAACATGCAAATAACCCTCAAACTCACGTGTACATGCACGTGTCTCAGGTCCAGAAGGACTAAAATGTAAATACTAAGAACATAGGGTCCAAATTGTAAAATATCTACGCTACAACTTTTATTTACTAGACTAACTAGAAAAGCATGTAGATATGGGATAAAATATACAAAATACCATTCGTAGGGCACGCGCGGAACGCGTGAGGGCACATGGCAGGCTCTGGAGGTGGCGATTGCATACGGTCCTGATCACTAGCATCCCCAGATCTGAGGGTCAGGGTATGTCGGAGACGTGCGGTAGGATCTGACTTGTCAGTCCTAATCCAACAATATGAAAAACTGCGTTGACGCTCACCTCAGATCAAAATTGGTGCTCTGCTCCTCATCCAATGGTGGCGGAAGATGGTGAACGAACTCGCGGGTGGCAAACTTTGGTTGGGAACTGGTACGAATCCACTGGCTGATCGGGTCTCCAAATGGTCCAACAACTCCGGAGGGATGCTCCGCGTCGAATGCTGGAGGTTGATCACCTGTGTGATGGTCGGATGGTCAGGACAATGGAGCTCCACCTGGAGCTGCTCCGGCAAGCCACTAGAGGTCCAGAAGAAGTTCCTACCATGCAAGGGTACCTGCAAATGAAAGATAGGACTCGGGGTTGCGCTCCGATCCAGGTTATTGTAGTTGGAGAAGAAAGAAGCGAGGGTGGATGGGAGTTGGGTCTCCAGCGTACATGGAAGGAGGGGACCATCCTTAATCTCTACCTAGGGTTCGAGGCAAAGGATGTTAAGATTGTGGTGCTAGATGGAGGGCGAGGCGTAGGTTCGATCTGAACTGTTGAGTGCAGATAACAGGGCTCCGACCAGCTGGTCGGAGCAAGTGATCATGCGACGGAGCTAAATGGATAGATTGAATCAAAAGAGAAATTGCGGAGGATGGGATGGATACCTGAAGATCTGGATGAACTCCTGATCTCCAAACGATGATGGTCGTTGGGGTTGTGCCCTCAACCTCGCTGTGGAAGGCGAGGATGCTAGACGCGACGGCGCTCGTCGGCCACGTATCTGAGCTGCTGCTTCAGGCCACCAACACTCGATCCAAAGGGCTCCTTCGGTTGCGGTTACTCCACTGAAGATTCCAAGGGATGAGAGAAGGTGCGAGGCATGAGCTACCTGCAATGGAGGCAGAAGAGGATACTATATAGGGTTCCCAAGTTGGAGGAAGAATCGAGAGAAAGCACGCAACCCTAGGAAGATCCGCCTCTTCCTAGGGATCAGTGAGGGTCGGGGATCCTAGGAGAAGGCTCGAGGAAAAGATTCAGGTCGAGATGGGGCGTGACCCGACCGGGAAAAAGGAAGAAAATGCTCCGGCGAACGGAGTTCGGTCGGGTCAAGCCTAGAAGAGGGCGTTGACCCGCGGTCAACATCTGTAATGCCCCGCTTCGACGGTAGCGCATCTCAACTCCCAATCTCAATATTACCCAACAACAATCATAAACCACCAGCATGATATACCATTTATACATGTTAGTGAAAGAAAAATCCAAGTTTCTACTGATAACAAGGTCCACATACGGATAGCAATAAGTCTTTAAAGTCTCTCTATTACATCATAAATAAACAATCGGAAAGGAATCATAACAAAACTACTAAGAACTGGTCCTCAACCTTAACAACGTCCTGTAGATGCACCACTAAAGATGTGAGCCGTTGTCTCCTGCTCTACACTTCCTGTTGGATTTCCAAAGAATGTAACTCATGAGTCAACTGACTCAGTAAGGATAAAATAAACTATAAATCAGGAGAGTATAGATAGGCAATGCAATTGCAGTAACTTAACAAGTGTAGAAGGGAACATTCTAAAAGCATCTAGCATTATACAATCACTCACATTCTAGGCCTTTTACACATATGCAATCAAAACCAATTCTTTGACATATCTATATTCATATTCTCATTTACTTATCCCTAACTCGCTCGTCAAAGGAGAAATCCTGCACTAGGGATGAAGTCTGCAACACTCCATTCATAGTGCAATCTAAAACCTGTGCTCAAACGTGATCCTTTAGCTAGTGTAGTTGGTAGTACTCTAACACTCGAGACAGGGGGCACCTAGCCCAAAGAGTCGTAACTTTGTCAATCGAGTCTGCCGGAGGAGTCTCGCTCGCTCCAAAAAATATGCCACAAAAATGGATCCGTACAGTGCGATGCCCGCATGCATCCACCTCAATTCCACCATAGTACCTACCACCACCCCACTCTGTGATGCCCCTCGAGTGGGGATGACTCACTGTCGGCTCAGCCGGACTACAAGGGTGTGCACCCACCTTGTAGTATTTATTTGGTATGTCCCCGCATATGTATTTATACCTTACTCGAAAGAGATTAATCATGAAATTTAATAATGGATTTTAGTATATCACAAACTAATCTCGTTATCAAAGTGGCCCCTCGGCCACAATCCATCTCATTATCATTTTCTCTTAAGTATACCCAATAGTATCATATACGATACCTTGACATACATATTCCTCTCGTCTTAAAAAAAAAGTGAACGGCTGAACATCTCATCACATACTAACCATATTTTATTTTGATAATCACTTATTCAATCACAGTTTAGGTAATTGCAATTTAAAACTCACAACATGCCAACTGAAGATCACTACCGTCAACCGTAGGATAAAGAGCATGTTATGATAATATAAACACCTTGATCCTTGGTATAACACCAACAAAGGACTATATATATATATATATAATTTATATGAGAAGGTTGTACAAGTCCAAACTATGAAAAGACTAATGCAATTCATTTTTATTCCAAGACAATCATGTAAGTAGACGTTATCAAAAGAGCTATAAATACATTAATTAGTAAGCCTAGTTTGTTGTTCTTTAATGTATACTTGACAGAAACATACAATTTAAGAAATTAGGCAATGAAAGGTCGTGTCAACAACCTTATTATATAGTAATGCACAGATTAGCATACAAGGTTGTATCCTTTCATGACAACGCCTACATCATTTGGCGATATCTAAGCTCGCGCAATTATGGATCTAAATTGACGTTACTAAAAGAGTTTACAATTTAAACCATAAAAATTCAATTGACATATATGGAATAATTAATGAGTACATGCACATATTACATCTATACCACTAAAACATATACTACCTTAAGATTTATCAACTTAAATACGACTAGTCTAAAATAGGGAAATAATATTAATTAATTCCATTGCTAAAATTTTGGATCAATTAAAGATTTCAAAAACCTTACATGAAAACGCCAGGGGCCAAAGACGTGATGTCAGTGGCGTTGGTGTTCAAACTTTTAAAAAAAACCATGAACAATGTCCCATGATATATATACCATTTAACAGAAATTATTATAAAAAGGAAACATAGACAGATGATTAGTGACGTATGCCTGCACTTGCTAGATATATAACAAATATAACCGTGCCTTTAACGTTTTTCGATTATCCTTGACATATAAGACTAAAAGATCATCAGATTGCGATATCATGAAGTAGTTTAATATAAACCCTTAGGACGAGATCATTCATCAACTCGACTTACGTATGAAAAGAATGTGGAAATATTTGACGAGCCATGAAACGGAAGGTACCAACAGCAAAAGGAGGATGCCAGGATCCGTTACCTATACTCGTGCACGTCTTTGATCCACGGGCTTGATAGCCGATCACGAATCCGATGAGAGGGTTTCTTTTCCCTTGCGATGGCCCTCCTCGTCTTCTTCTTGTCACGAGTCTACGAGACTTCGAGAGTTTTTGATAACGGTGGTGACACCGTTCTCTCCTTGATTCTCTGAAGAAGGAGATGGAAAAAGAGATAAGAGAATGACTTGGGGAGGAAGAAAGGATGGATTAGGGTTTGGAAAAGAAGTAGGAATGAGGGGAGATGAAGGGTGTGGGTCTTTATATAGTTGGGGAATAAAATCTTAGTTTTAAAAACCCTAAAATAGCCTTAATTCTTACTTAACTTATCTAATCCCGTAACCATTAATCCCCTCAAAAACCATGACCCCTCTTCACCAAAACAGGCATATCTCCCACATCTGGACTCGGAATTTCGCATTTTTGGACTCGTTGGAAAGCTTGCGACGAGATGCTTCTTTGGAGTATAATATTAAATAGGTTTTAAAACTTCAGAAAAATCCGAAAATTACGGGGTGTTACATCATAACAACCTTAAAAACAGTCTCGTCCCCGAGACTTAGGATGCAAAAGGTGTAATCATAACAACCTTAAAAGGTTGGATCCTATCGAATAAAAGTTAACAACCTTAAAAGGATGAAAGTAGCTTATATATTACCTTCAAATAGGTACAGGTAGTCCCGTCGCATATCCGCCTCAGGTTCCCAGGTGGCCTCCTCGGAGTTGTGTCGTTGCCTAAGGATCTTCACCAAGGGTATCTTCTTGTGCCTTAACTTCTTCACTGAACAATCGATGATCCGAACTGGTTCCTCTGGATAACTCAGGTCCGTATCCACATGAAGGTCATCATGACTAATCACATGTGATGGATCATGCACATATTTTCTCATGTTGGAGATATGAAAGACATCATGCACACCGGCAAGGTGAGGAGGAAGAGCAATCCTGTACGCAACTTTACCAATCTTGTCGAGAATCTCGAACGGTCCGACAAACTGTGGTGCTAATTTTCCCTTCACTCCAAACCGTTGAACTCCCTTCATGGGAGAAACTCTCAAGAAGACAAAATCTCCAACCTCAAAACTAAGATCAGTGCGTCGTCTATCGCTATAGCTCTTTTGTCTACTCTGTGCAGTAAGCAATTTCTCCCGAGCTGTCTTGATTGCCTTAGCCGTCTCCTCCAAGTACTATACCTTATGTAAAAGGTTATGTCCCACCTCCTGCCAACTCAGAGGTGTAGAACACCGCCTTCCATACAATGCCTCAAAAGGAGCCATGCCTATGCTGGCATGGTAACTGTTATTATATGTAAACTCTGCTAATGGAAAATGATCCTTCCACGTCCCTCTCCACTCTAGCACGCATGCTCGAAGAAGATCCTCCAGTGTCTGAATCGTCCTCTCGGATTGTCTGTCAGTCTGTGGATGGTAAGCAGAACTGAGGCATAGTTGCACTTCTAAAGAACTCATGAATTCTCTCCAGTAGTGAGAGGTGAACCTTGGATCACGATCAGATACAATCTGCTTTGGCAACCCATGAAGTCTGACAATCTCCTTAATAAAGATCACTGCAAGCTGTGAGGGAGTGCATGCCATACTCACGGGTATGAAATGTGCTGACTTAGTAAGCCTATCCACCACGACCCAGATGGCATCATGACTGTCGGTGGTCTTAGGAAGACCCGTCACAAAGTCCATAGATATACCCTGCCACTTCCACTCAGGAATAGGAAGGGATTGCAACAGTCCAGGTGGCCTTTTATGCTCAGCCTAAATTTGCTGACACGTCAAGCATTTTGCCACAAACTTGGCCACATCCCTTCTCATTTGCTTCCACCAAAAATTCTTTTTCAAATCCTTATACATCTTTGTGCCATCAGGATGTATCGACAAACGTGAACTATGTACCTCACGCATGATCTCTTCCCTCAATTGTACATCTGCTGGAACACACAAATCGATTCCCATTTCGTAGCACACCATCTTGATAAGAAAAACCAACTAAGGTTCCTGCGATAGCCTTCTCCTTGAGTCTCTGCGTACTCAGGTCTTCATGTTGCCCTTGGATGATTCGCTCAACTAACTCTGGACGAGAAGGGGATGGAACTATGACAGTCTCTCGACTACTCTGAAATGGATGCCAATCACTGAAAGCTGCAAGAAGATCCCATGCTTTAAGCTGAGGATGAGATTCACTTGAATGAGGCCTACGACTAAGGGCATCAGCAACCACATTCGCCTTACCAGGATGGTAAGAGATGGTGCACTCGTAATCCTTTAAAATCTCCAACCATCTCCTTTGGCTCATATTGAGCTCCTTCTGATCAAAATGATGCTTGAGACTCTTGTGATCTGTGAAGATTTCGAAAGCAATACCATAAAGATAATGTCTCCACATTTAAGAGCAAAGGTAACTGCTGCCAGTTCCATATCATGAGTTGGGTAATTTTTCTCATATGGCTTCAAATGTCTAGATCCATATGCAACAACCTTACTATGTTGCATCAAAACCGCACCCAGACCCTCCTTTGATGCATCGGTGTAAACCGTGAATCCATCTGGGCCCGACGGAATTGTCAAGATGGGAGATGTAGTGAGCCTTTCCTTCAATGTCTGGAAGCTATTCTCACATCCTTCTGACCAAGCATATGACATCTCCTTCCTGGTCAGCTGGGTGAGGGGAAGGGCAATCTGAGAAAATCCCTTCACAAACCGTCTGTAATAACCGGCTAAACCAAGAAAGCTTCGGATCTCAGACACGTTCTTCGGTCGTTCCAACTAAGGATTGCTTCGATTTTCGCAGGATCCACAGACACTCCTGCACCTGAGATAACATGGCCTAAGAATGATACTTCTTGAAGCCAAAACTCACACTTACTAAACTTTGCATATAGCTTGTGCCTCCGCAAGGTCTCCAGCACTATCTGTAAGTGAGTGCGACGTTCCTTCTCATCTCGAGAGTAGATAAGGACATCATCAATGAAAACCACAAAAAAACTGTCGAGGAAAGGCTGAAACACCCGATTCATCATGTCCATGAATGCTGCTGGGGCATTTGTCAAGCCAAAGGGCATCACCAAGAACTCGTAGTGACCATATCTGATTCTGAATGCAGACTTAGGTATATCCACATCCCGAATACGTAACTGGTGATAACCAGACCGTAGATCAATCTTAGAAGAGATGGATGACCCTTGTAGCTTATCAAAGAGATCGTCAATGCGCGGCAAGGATAACGATTCTTGATTGTTACTTTATTCAACTGCCGATAATCTATACACATGCGCATAGATCCATCCTTCTTCTTAACAAAAAGGACAGGCGCTCCCCATGGAGATGTACTAGGGTGTATGAAACCCTTCTCCAGCAGTTCTTGTAACTGCACCTTGAGTTCCTTCAGCTTAGCTGGTGCCATCCTGTATGGTGTCATGGATACTGGTTGAGTTCCTGGAATGATAGAAATCTCAAACTCCACCTCACGAGGTGGGGAAAGCCCAGGAAAGTCTGCAGGAAATACATCCGGAAAGTTCTTTACTATTTCAATCGCCTCTATTCCTTCCATGGGAGTTTGATTCCCAATGATGTGAGCAATAAATCCTTCGCGTCACTGAGATAACAGACGATGAGCTTGCAATGCTGATATGCAGGTTACCCCTCTTGACGAGGTGCTTCCATCAAAAACGAATTCTTGTAGCTCAGGAATCCTGAAAATAATCTATTTTTGAAAACAATCTAAACATGCGTGGTGATTCTCAAGCCGGTCCATGCCAAGAATAACATCAAAATCCTCCATCTGAATGAGCAGCAAGTACGCCTCCAACATATAACCTCCAATATAAACTGGGCAATCGGGAAATACCTGATGGACAACAAACACCTGACCTCCAGGTCCCTTAATAAGATAAGGGTTTGAAACTATGGTAGGCTCCCGGCCTAAGGTATCCGCAAAACTCCATGATACGAAGGAATGAGATGCACCCGAGTCAAAAAGAGCATGAGCTGTAAAGTCGCCTACTGAAATCATACCTCGTACTACTGATGCCAAAGCATGTGCTTGCCCATCGGTGATGGCATGGAGTTGTCCTTCTCTTCGTGGCCCACTGGAACCTGTCGTGCCTCGAGTCTGGTTGGGATATCCCCTGCCACCACGAGAGGCAGAGCCACATCCCTGGTGCTGCGGACATCCCCCTCGTACAGTACCTCGCATCTGTGAAGCTCCCAACGGACAGTTGGACCTGATGTGCCCCTCTTGGTTGCATCGGTAGCAAACACATGCATCGGTTATGCTGTTTACCATTGGATGTGTTGGTCGTGATGGCTCGGAAAGTGCTTGCACCAAGGTAGGAGCTCCTCCATGTGCGGACCTGGTAGACATGCCATGCCGGTAGGGGTGGATACGTTGTCCTCTTCGTGCTGTCGAACGATCATTACGAGCAGTCCTCCCATAATAGCTCGGTCCTCCTTGCCTGGTTTGTACTAACCTGCCTTCACGCAAGTCCTCCTCCACTCGTGATGCAGCATCAACCACTTCCTTCATAGTAACCAATCTAAGGGTACTAGTCTCTCGCGAATTCCTTACGAAGGCCTCGAAAGAATTTGAATGCTTTGTCCGCCTCAGTCGGCACAGTGCTAGCAGCATACTTCAGCAGCTCCGTGAACCTGTTTAGATAAGAAATCACAGTCTTGTTCCTTGCTCGAGTAGTGTGAACTCCACGCGGCGCTGCTCTAGCCAGTATTCCGGATAGAAATGCTCCCGGAATGCCTCAGTAAATTTCTCCCAAGTAATTGGCATTGCAATCTGTGGCTCCATAGAACTCCACCATTCCTCATCATAGCCAGCTAAGGAGTAAGTGGCAAGGGTAACCTTCTCCTCATCCGGTACATGTATGGTGCGAAATACCTTTTCCACACGCTTCAGTCATCTCTCTGCCACATCTGGGCTTGTATTGCCCAGAAACTCTGGAACTTTCTCCTTACGATATTTTGAAAATATGTCCTCATGTCGCGGTGGTGGCGGCGACGGAGGAGGAGGAGGTGTTGGTGGATCGCCATCTCCCCCACCCATTACAGACCCGCCCTCAGACGCAGGTCCCGACAATCGCTCCTCGAGCATAAGCTGTCTCTACTGCACATCCTGCAGCATCGCCATCATCGCAGCAAACTGTTGCGAAGTCTGATCCCTACGAGGCGGCATGATCTGCATGTGTTGAAATAAAAAGGGAATTGTAATTAGATCCTAAAGTAGAGGTCACTAGTCAACCTTGATCAATTTTTTTGGCAGTAGTCAGAAGACTACTTGTCTAATGTACAATGGTATTTCTCCTACCATACAGTTATCTATGACTGATGGGGTAATTGGGCTCTGATACCAAATGTAACGCCCCGCTTCGACGGTAGCGCATCTCAACTCCCAAACTCAATTTTACCCAACAACAATCATAAACCACCTGCATGATATACCATTTATACATGATAGTGAAAGAAAAATCCAAGTTTTTACTGATAACAAGGTCCACATACGGATAGCAATAAGTCTTTAAAGTCTCTTTATTACATCATAAATAAATAATCGAAAGGAATGATAACAAAACTACTAAGAACTGGTCCTCAACCTTAACAACGGTCCTGCAGATGCACCACCAAAGATATGAGCCTCTGTCTCCTGCTCTACACTTCATGTTGGATTTCCAAAGAATGTAACTCATGAGTCAACTGACTCAGTAAGGATAAAATAAATTATAAATCAAGAGAGTATAGATAGGCAATGCAATTGCAGTAACATAACAAGTGTAGAAGGAAACATTCTAAAAGCATCTAGCATTATACAATCACTCACATTCTAGTCCTTTTACACATATGCAATCAAAACAAATTCTTTGACATATCTATATTCATATTCTCATTTACTTATCCCCGGACTCGCTCGTCAAAGGAGAAAGCCTGCACTAGGGATGAAGTCTGCAACACTCCATTCATAGTGCAATCTAAAACCTGTGCGCAAACACGATCCTTCAGCTAGTCTAGTTGGTAGTACTCTGACACTCGAGACAGGGGGCACCTAGCCCAAAGAGTCGTAACTTCGTCAATCGAGTCTGCCGGAGGAGTCTCGCTCGCACCAAAAAAAATGCCACAAAAATGGATCTGTACAGAGCGATGCCCGCATGCATCACCTCAATTCCAACAGAGTACCTACCACCACCCCCTCTGTGATGCCCCTCGAGTGGGGATGACTCACTGTTGGCTCAGCCGGACTACAAGGGTGTGCACCCACCTTGTAGTATTTATTTGGTATGTCCCCGCATATGTATTTATACCTTACTCGAAAGAGATTAATCATGAAATTTAATAATGGATTTAGTATATCACAAACTAATCTCGTTATCAAAGTGGCCCCTCGGCCACAATCCATCTCATTATCATTTTCTCTTAGGTATACCCAATAGTATCATATACGATACCTTGACATACATATTCCTCTCTTCTTAAAAAAAAGAGAACGGCTGAACATCTCATCACATACTAACCATATTTTTATTTTTGATAATCACTTATTCAATTCACAGTTTAGGTAATTGCAATTTAAAACTCAAAACATGCCAACTGAAGATCACTACCGTCAACCGTAGGATAAAGAGCATGTTATGAAATACGAACCCCTTGATCCTTGGTATAACACCAACAAAGGACTATATATATATATCTGTAATTTATCTGAGAAGGCTGTACAAGTCCAAACTATGAAAAGACTAATGCAAGTCATCTATATTCCAAGATAATCATGTAAGTAGACGTTATCAAAAGAGCTATAAATACATTAATTAGTAAGCCTAGTTTGTTGTTCTTTAATGTATACTTGACAGAAACATACAATTTAAGAAATTAGGCAATGAAAGGTCGTGTCAACAATCTTATTATATAGTAATGCACAGATTAGCATACAAGGTTGTATCCTTTCATGACAACGCCTACATCATTTGGCGATATCTAAGCTCGCGCAATTATGGATCTAATTGACGTTACTAAAAGAGTTTACAATTTAAACCATAAAAATTCAATTGACATATATGGAATATATTAATGAGTACATGCACATATTACATCTATACCACTAAAACATATACTACCTTAAGATTTATCAACTTAATACGACTAGTCTAAAATAGGGAAATAATATTAATTAATTCCATTGCTAAAAATTTTGGATCAATTAAAGATTTCAAAAACCTTACATGAAAACACCAGGGGCCAAAGACGTGATGTCAGTGGCGTTGGTGTTCAAACTTTTAAAAAAACCATGAACAATATCCCATGATATGTATACCATTTAACAGAAATTATTATAAAAAGGAAACATAGACGGATGATTAGTGACGTATGCCTGCACTTGCACACCGACAAGGTGAGGAGGAAGAGCAATCCTGTACGCAACTTTACCAATCTTGTCGAGAATCTCGAACGGTCCGACAAACTGTGGTGTTAATTTCCCTTCACTCCAAACCGCTGAACTCCCTTCATGGGAGAAACTCTCAAGAAGACAAAACCTCCAACCTCAAAACTAAGATCAGTGCGTCGTCTATCGCTATAGCTCTTTTGCCTACTCTGTGCAGTAAGAAATTTCTACCGAGCTGTCTTGATTGCCTTAGCCGTCTCCTCCAAGTACTCTACCTTATGTAAAAGGTATGTCCCACCTCCCGCCAACTCAGAGGTGTAGAACACCGCCTTCCATACAATGCCTCAAAAGGAGCCATGCCTATGCTGGCATGGAAACTGTTATTATATGTAAACTCTGCTAACGGCAAATGATCCTTCCACGTCCCTCTCCACTCTAGCACACATGCTCGAAGAAGATACTCCAGTGTCTGAATCTTCCTCTCAGATTGTCTGTCAGTCTGTGGATGGTAAGCAGAACTGAGGCATAGTTGCACTTCTAAAGAACTCATGAATTCTCTCCAGTAGTGAGAGGTCAAACTTGATACGATCAGATATAATCTGCTTTGCAACCCATGAAGTCTGACAATCTCCTTAATAAAGATCACTGCAAGCTGTGAGGGAGTGCATGCCATACTCACGGGTATGAAATGTGCTGACTTAGTAAGCCTATCCACCACGACCCAGATGGCATCATGACTGCCAGTGGTCTTAGGAAGACCCGTCACAAAGTCCATAGATATACCCTCCCACTTCCACTCAGGAATAGGAAGGGATTGCAACATTCCAGGTGGCCTCTTATGCTCAGCCCTTAATTTGCTGACACGTCAGGCATTTTGCCACAAACTTGGCCGCATCCCTTCTCATTTGCTTCCACCAAAAATTCCTTTTTCAATTCCTTATACATCTTTGTGCCATCAGGGATGTATCGACAAACGTGAACTATGTACCTCATGCATGATCTCTTCCCTCAATTGTACATCTGCTGGAACACACAATCGATTCCCATTTCGTAGCACACCATCTTGATAAGAAAAGCCAACTAAGGTTCCTGCGTAGCCTTCTCCTTGAGTCTCTGCGTACTCAGGTCTTCATGTTGCCCTTGGATGATTCGCTCAACTAACTCTGGACAAGAAGGGGATGGAACTATGACAGTCTCTCGACTACTCTGAAATGGATGCCAATCACTGAAAGCTGCAAGAAGATCCCATGCTTTAAGCTGAGGACGAGATTCACGTGAATGAGGCCTACGACTAAGGGCATCAGCAACCACATTCGCCTTACCAGGATGGTAAGAGATGGTGCACTCGTAATCCTTTAAAAGCTCCAGCCATCTCCTTGCCTCATATTGAGCTCCTTCTGATCAAAAAGATGCTTGAGACTCTGTGACCTGTGAAGATTTCGAAAGCAACACCATAAAGATAATGTCTTCACATTTTAAGAGCCAAAGGTAACTGCTGCCAGTTCCATATCATGAGTTGGGTAATTTTTCTCATGTGGCTTCAACTGTCTAGATCCATATGCAACAACCTTACCATGTTGCATCAAAACCGCACCAGATCCTCCTTTGATGCATCGGTGTAAACCGTGAATCCATCTGGGCCCGACGGAATTGTCAAGATGGGAGATGTAGTTCCTTTCCTTCAATGCCTGGAAGCTATTCTCACATTCTTCTGACCAAGCATCCTTCCCTGGTCAGCTGGGTGAGGGGTAGGGCAAATCTGCTACCTAATGCGGATTAAAGAAAGGAATTGCATCAGATAACAAACTGAAACATAATGATAGATACTCACGGTAGAAATTTTTAACCAAGTACATCTCCCTGTCAAACAGTCCTGGATCTATGAGCCCACTGTAGGTGTAAAACATATCCGATCAATGGACCCCGGATCCATCTGCAACATTTTAAAAAATTGAAAGGTAAAATAGTAGATAACGAAAAAGTAACTAAAAAAGAATATATCACAAAAAGTGTTATAATCTAAAAAATAACCGTGATTATACGGTTGGGACATTTTCTCCTTTTATGTCCACTCTCCCAACACAAGCCACATTTGTTTACACTTGGTGGACCATGACTATTATGTCGCCGATTATGACGAAGTTGACCACAATCCCCACACCGTTTGTTGGATAGGAGCCTCACGTATATTAATTTCATTATGAATCCACTTTGATTTTGGTCACCCTTAGATCGTATCTTATTGGATCTGGAATTATTTTCATCTGTTGTGAACTTTGGCCATATTTCCCTATCCCAATGGGGTAGAAGACCCCTTCAGATGTTCAGTTGGCACTGCATGTATACACGAGCCCATATACTCATCCACATCAATACTTAGATGTGCTAGAACAACGCATGCATGAGAGTATGGGATTCTGTGTACCTAGCACTTCTGACAGGTGCAAGACAAGTCACTGAGTAAAACTGAATGTTTCCTTCCGCCTTTTAGCCAAACCGTGTCATCCTTTGCCATATGATCAATTCATATAAGTGTAAAGGAGCACCCCTGATTCGTGTGATTCGACAATTGTTACTCATATCCATCCACCTCTTTAGCATGTCAGCAGCGTATTTGGTGAATCGATCACCACGACCCACATGGGACATTGACTCACTATGACAGTCGTAGAAATATTGAATGCAAGTGTAATATGTCTTCTGCACCAATGCTGCCACTGGGATTGGATTTGGTTTAGTTCAATAAGATGAAAATGATCTTCATGTTCGATTCGGCTCAACCCTGATTTGTGAAGGTTTGATTCGTTTAAGGTTTGATAAGCATCAAAACTCCTTGAAATCTAAGTATATTGAAAATATGGAATGATCACAACCCTTTTGTATGTCTTGATCAATGCTTGCGAACTTTTATGCATATATTTGATTTACATCATGGTGCAAATTCCTCGTTCATATATTTTTTTGAGGAAAAAAATAGATATATAAATATATATAGTATATATTGTGTATCAAATTTTAATGAACCGAACTTGAGCGAACTAACCATTTCAAGATTGTTCGTTTAAATAAATGAGCCCATACCTACATCAAGGTTCGACTTGTTTGTTTTCAAATTGAATCTGAGTCGAACCTTTAATGTAATGAATTGAATATGAATGCGTATAGAACTCGAGATTCCCATATTTTCCACCCTTAAAGTTATGGGGTCCACAACCATTTTGAACTCCCATCGTGCTGGGTCCACCCGAAAACCTCCCTATCTCCCATTTAATACTCATACCTCTCTTTTCAATCCAACAAAAAAATATTATAGTTACCATCTTTTCATCTAAAAAAATATAAATACTCAACTTCTACTCATTTTTTCCTAATGTCAATACAATCACATCACAAAAAATCCTTTTAATGGTAAAACTATATATCCAAACACAAAAACACATGTGGATAACCCTTTAGTATAACGTAAGTCTTGATGATTGAACGCGTTACTAAATGAATAATCGATCTATTATCATCTATTTAATAAAAAATACATCCGTTGATGCCCAAACACGTGTCACCACATTGCAAGTTTTGCATGTACAAGGCTAAAATCCATTAAAAAATCAGTCACGGGCATCTCTCATTACAAATATAGCAGGAGATTTCATCAATACTTTTCAATATTTCATCATCAAAAAGGGCAGGTCCCATTTTCATATTTAAACTGTCAAAAAAAATAACTATATAACGAGGGGGTTGAGTGGACGAATCAATTGTTATCTCTGCAAAAAAACATA